>CM076577.1:1180121111-1180732045 GCA_034641835.2 Pinus albicaulis | reverse complement strand
CCACCTATAATGTTTTGTTATACCAAAAGGTGGCTAAATCTGTTTTGAGCCTTCAAGGAACAATTTTTCATTACTAAAATTTGTTGTCTCTTGAAGACTCCTTGTAGGCCTCATGCCTCTGTCCAAAATCTTCATTACTTTTCCTATTAATTCTGCTGATTTCCTGTAAGAAACTGCTGAAGAAACCATCATTTTTCCCCTTTCTCCCACTCATAACTAACCTTCATTTGCTCCCCCTTTTCTCCATATTATTTCCCTACTTTTCATAAGTTTATCCCTCCATTCGTGAAAATCCTCCTGACATGGTTTAAAACTTCTGGTTGAGTTGTGCCGAACCCCCAGAATCCCCTTTAAAATCTTTCCCCTAACCTTTGTTGGCCATTTTCCTCCTTTACCCCTCTATCGTTCCTTTCCTCGACCTTCAAATTCCATTTAAAAAGGCCAAAACCCACTTTCTGACCTTAATATAGGCATAAGCCCCCTCCCGCTAGCCCCTTTCAAACCACTTCCTGCGCATGACCCTAAAATTTGACAAGCGCGCAAGTCCCAGCGCCAATCGCGATCGGAAGTCGGGCCGGTGCCCTGGAAGTCAACACAGCAGGCGGTCAAAACTCCAATGCGATTTGTTTAAACAATAAGTACGGCGATGCGTTTCGCACGGGTCGGTCTTCGACGGAGATGCGACGGGTGGAGCGGCTAATGCGCGACCGCGATCGCAATCGCAATGCTTCCAAATGTGCCCTCCAGGTCTGATCGCGGTCCCATCACTGGGTCTTGGGTCCACGCTCTCTCAGGGTTGTTCTTCGACGGTTGATCCGTCACTTCGATCCAGCAGTCCCGCGCAAGTAACGCCCGCAATGTTTCACCCCCTTACGATTACCTCCGATTCATTCCCCGCCGTCGATCTGGTCCTCAGATCAACGGCCAGCGCTCAATCGCAAAGGGCTCAATCGTAAAGTTTCAATCGCATGTTGTTTTGTAGCCTCCCCAATTGCGATCCTCCGATTAAATCTAGGCCGTCCATTTCCCGCATATCCAACGGCCCTTATTCCCTCCGATCGCAAGTCCTACCCCCATTTCAAAACCCGCCGATTCGTTTTCCGCCGTCGATCTGATCTGCAGATCAACGGCCAGCGCTTAATCGCACTGGAAGTTCAATCGCATCCCCTTTTGTGCCACCCCCGATTGAGATCCTCCGATTAGATCTGGACCGTCCACGTGTCCAGATCGGATGGTCCAAAACTGCTCCTCCTTATTCTTCTCCCGCTATCCTTTTTGCCTTTCTATGCAGATCTCCACCGTTGGTTGCCCTCATCCGATGGCTACGCTCCTCCCTCGCCATCCGAAGCAGTTTAAACCTATTTCCGCAGGATTTCTTAACTATTGTTGTGTTTTGCAGGCGTTTTAATGGTTTTCCATTATAGAATGAAGGAAAACCGAGGGATGGGAAAGACGTTTCCTGTGCCTTCGGGCTATCTTAAAGAAGCCATCCGTGGGGCTCCATTCCATGTTTCGTCAGTTCTCTATGAGTATTGATGCCGTAAAGCCCAGTGTGGGTCTACACATCGACAAGACACTGTTTTAATTCAAACACAGCAGATGAAGATTGAAGACAATTTTTATGGGGATTACGGCTAAGACAGTTATCAAAAGCCTAATCCCCAATCTAAAACACAGTTTAAAGGAAAACCTAAAGTGTTTTATCAGACGGAAAGTCTCCACCGCCACATACGGCACCCGAGGCATCCCTGTCAAAGAAAGGCCTGCTTGCCTCAAACCTTTGAACGGAGGCAGAATTGTTGAAAAGAAAGATCGAGATTTCGCCTCGGAAGCGACCAAAATTTAGCCAAGGTAATCGATGCGGTACACGGAAGTTACTCCCCACATTACACAGAGCCTCAAAGTCAAAATAAAGCTCCCACCGAGCTTTGATATTTATTGTAAAAAGTTAATACAGTGATCCACCTGTAAATTTCTCTCTCGAGCCCCTCGAAAGACCGAGAAGTCTTGAACCTGTATTAATTATCCTGAGAGATATTTTATCAGATCACCTCCTCATTCTTCTATAAATACCTCAGGAGAAGATGAGGAGTTGTTGGTTGCAGAACTTTGAAATACACTTGAGCTTGAGACTTCTTTTTGTACATAGTATTCATTGGCCCTTGAAGCTCTGTTTGTGCTAGAATAGTTAGGTTGAATAGTGAAGATGATTGCTGAACTGAAACATTGGACTTGAAGTTTGTAGCTGGTTTGACATCAATATAAAAGTTGTTTCATGGGATCCTGATCTATATTGACGGTGATGTTATTCTCATTTGTAACTTGTTGTTTTATTTATGTTTTCATGTTGTTTCATTTTCCACTGTAAAGAACAGTTTAAACAGGGTTAGGACCTGCTGTATATCAGTAACCTTCTCTGGCTGAGAAATATTTATTTGAATGTTTTCTTCCAATCTGTGTTATTTAGGAATGACTTAATTCAGCTTTAGGAATGAGAATGATGGTGTTCCCTCATTTTATCGTCCTAGCTGAATATTATTTCTGAATGTTACTTTTAGTATGTGTTATGTGATGATGAACTGAAGGAAGATATGGTTAGCCCTGGTCCCAGACTTGTCTGCATAACTAACAGATTGTTTCCCTTGGAATGTGTTAAAAGCTGGCTAGTTTAGAAGCACTTGCTAGATCTTAGACCATTTTGTGTTATCGTTGTGTTTCCCCTTGTTTTGTATATTTTCTATTGGAAGTGTGTCAAAGGCTGGTTGGTTTAAAAGTACTTACCAGATCCTAGTCTGCTTTCGTGTCCTTCTTAAAGTGTTTGTCAAAGGTTGACTGGTTTAAAAGTACTTATCAGATCCTAGGCTGCTCTTCGTTCTGCATCTGTTTAATTCTCCTTCTTGATGTATCACTCCATTCCATAAATCAAAATTTAAATAGATCCTTAGACATAGATGACTAGCCCCTTGGATCACACTTGATGTTGTTGTTCAATTAAAGCCCAGATATGACTCCATAGCCCAATGGACTAAAAACCAGCGTTATATCTATCTATCTGCCAAAACTTTTCTATTTGCTTGCAACTTCTCACTTTTGAAACTTTTTGCACTTAGGACTTTCTCCTCAAGTAACATTTCATGCTCAACCATCCAAAACAAAACAAAACCCTTGGCCTTCATAACTAGCCTAATATCATTACCTTAATCTTTTCAAAGACAATATCCATCTTTGCACATATTGGAGAGATCCCTCTCCGGATTCAGGAGGGCTAGATCCTAGAATCCAAAAGTTTGGTTGAAATGATGTTAACTCTGTGATTGGACTCTCCCAATCTTGCTAATAAATTACGGAGACCTAACATTTCTGGCGACTCCACTGGGGAAACTTTAACCCAGAATCTCTGGTTCCATGACAATTGTTTTATTTTGCAGCTGAGCCACCAGAAGCTAACATTTCTGGCGACTCCGCTGGGGACCCTTACCCAGAATCTTCATAACATTTTGAGAGTCAAAAGCAGCCTTTTCAAGCACTACCAAGAAATGGTAATTAAGATGAAACTCAATTGAATCAGTGACAAACTAGGTCAGTCCTAGAATTCTTTCGAGTTTTTATCTAACCTTGGAAAATCAGCTAGCTTAGCCATAAGGATACACTGTCTTTGTTTCATAACCGTAGCTAAGTTTTGAGGCAAAGTTAGGATATTCTTCCGAACCACAAATAAAAGCAATTTAGAAAATACCAAAACATTTCAGATTGGTAGTAAAACACTAATTTTGATATCTTTTGTACGTCTTTGATGTGTTTTACTTTATACTCTTAGACAGAGTCTGGAAAGGGCCAGGTAGCCTCCGGGTCTCATCCTCTTTTGGGGGTGACATATCTAGTGAATGCCCTCCCAGTCAATCTCTGGTTAGAGTTTGTTGTGTTTTGAGATATCCTTGAAAGGAATGTTTCACAAACACTGTGGTGGACAGTGTACTCCTTTGAAAAAACTCTGAACTTTCCACCTGGCGACTCCACAATCCTGAACAGACCTTAAGACTCCACTGGGAAGAACCCTTATCATTATAAAATCATTCAAACTCAGTTAGAGGACTGTGGGATTTGAAATCATAAAACAGATTGGTGAACCTCTCTAAGATTGTCATATCTGGTTGAAATTCTCTTGTTTTAGGTCTAAACAACATAGCATAGTGGCTTCTAAAAAGATTCACACTAGAGCCCATCCAGATTCCTTGCAGAATGATTGTTCAATCCAGAAAGTATCCTTTGGAAGTCTCCTAAGGTTAAATTATTAATTGTTTTCAGATCACCCTTGAGAGCTAAATTAGTCCATGAAAATCTTTCAGCTCTGCAACAATCACAAACTGACTTAGTGAACCCATTTAGGACTAGGTCATTTGATGATATAATCCAGTTAGACTCTGAATCTTCACTTTCATCTCCTGAAACAAGTGAACATCCTGGTAGCGGGGAAACAACACCTCCTGATTTACATTTCCTTCACAATTTAGGTGTCTCTCATCCAAGATCATCTCAACAATCTACTTCTGGTCCATCCACTTCTACTCACCCTACATCCACTGTTCAAACAACTTCACCTCAACCCACTTTCCCTTCTGTAAATCCACCTCCACCTCCTGCCATGGCAACATGGTATGCTCCCTTCCTGTACCATTAGCCAATCTTCCACAGGACTATCAGTCCAAAATTCCATTATATGATGCTAGTAATACTATAACATCATCTCAACATGTGGACAAGATGAATGACTACTTTGGCCAGTAAAATTAAATAATGGCTATGTCAAGTTGGAATACGTAAGTTTGGGGGAAGTAAAGAAAATGGTTTAAAGGTTTAACCCCCCATAGTATTAACGATCTCCAAGCCTTCCATCAAACATTCTTAAACAAATGGGAAGTGAGAAAGAATCCTCTCCAAGTCCTTGCTGACTATAACAATCTCCATAGGGACCCTGGGGAAAGTGTGCAATCTTATTGTACCAGATTTAACAGCGTCTATAATGCACTTTCCCCTGAGCTAAAACCTCCTCAGGGCTCAGCTTTAAACAAATTTCCTGAAGGGTTTGATCCAGACATGACATATTCACTTAGAGAAAGGGTTTTTGCAACTCTTGAAGACATACAAAGGGGTGCTCTTTCTGTGGAAGTAAACTTGATGGAGAAAAGAGCAAGAATGAAGAGCGAGAAGAGAGTATCTTTTAGAGAGGAATCCACCCCTTCCACTTCAAGCTCAAAGATGGAGAGAATGATGGAAGAAATGATGAAAGAGATGAGCATAATTAAGAGAGCACAAGCAAATCAAAATCAAACTGCTCCTCAAAATAGAAACCGGAATCAGAATGTTAGAAGGAACCAACCTCCAAATAGACCCAGGCAAGATGATCAATAGATCACTCCTCCCTTTCATCAAAACTATGTAAGGGAGGTTGAACAAACAGAAGACATAGCAGAGGAAGAGGATATCAACATGTTTGGGGAAGAGGATGATGACTTTGAGGTTCATTATGATAATAAACAAGGTCTTTACACACCTTACGACGACAAAAGAAATGATAATGAAAATTATTATCGAGACATGGAAAATGTCGTCATAGAACCTCAAAGAGAATATGACCTTAGAAGCAAGACCAGTCAACAAGCCCCCAACACCAAAACCTCTGACAAATCCTCTCAAATCAGCACCGCAGCCAAACCCAAAACAGCCAAACAAAAAGACAAAACAGTGGCTGTTAATTCTGATAAGGATAAGGAGAAAAACACTCAAAATTCTAAAAAACAGAGTGAAGACATCAGCAGTACTAACACTTCAGCTAGTACTCCTTCTACAACAGTTGTGTCAAGTAAAACAAATCAGCAAGCTATAATTGTTGATAGAGTGACAGCTAATAAGGTTGAAACAAGTGCTTCAAAGAATCAAACCCCTTTCAGCCTGGAACAAGAAATCTTAAAGATCAAAATCTCTGTTCCATTAACTGAGTTAGCTGCCCAACATGTATATAGGAACCAAATTTTGAAGGCTTTAAATATAGAGGAAAATGGAGATACAGTTAATCTTAGTGACGACCTACCAGAGTTGAATTTTGGCCCTAAGATTGAAGGGAAGTTTCAAGAAGGACCAGTTCCTCCCTTTTATGTGAGTTTGAACATTCATGACAAAATTCTACACAACGCTATGCATGATTCCGAGGCTTCTCATAATTTAATGCCTAAAGCTATGATGGAGAGCCTTGGTTTAGAAATTACCAGACCCTACAAAGACCTATACTCCTTTGACTCAAATAGAGTAAAATGTCTAGGATTGATCAAAGACCTCTGTGTTAACCTAGCCCAGATTCCAGCCAAATGTTTGCTCATGGACATTGTTGTGGCTGATGTCCCCCCAAAGTATGGAATGCTATTATCAAGATCCTGGGGAGCTAAGTTACAGGGGACTATGCAGATGGACATGACATATGTGACCATCCCGGTTTTCAATCAGACCAGAAGACTTTACAGGGAGTCTCATATGCAATACACGGTTACAAGTCAAGACAAACCACGAAACTCTCCTATATATTCTGTCAATACAGGCCTTGATTCTTTTATCATGTTTAACAATGAAACTCCTAGTGAACAAGTCACTTTAACAGAATTAAAGGCTGACAGGGAAGAAGAGTATAATAACGCAGAAGTGTCCAAACAGTTTGCCACATGTGAAAACATTAGTAAACAAAGCATAGGTTTTGATTTGCCGGTTATGAGCCCATTGTTGTTAGGACTTAACAACCCAGAAAATACCCCTAACATTTCCGGCAACATCCCTCAATCTATTGAAGAATTTGAGGAGTCAAAACAAATTCAATTGGGTGCTGCTAATCATGAACAGTCAGAAGGCACCATAGTTAAAAAGAACAATCACCAAACAGATGAGACCGAAGACAGTCCTTTATGGAGTATGTATTTTGATGGGTCATGCACTAGAAATAATGCTGGTGCAGGGGTTTGGATCATTAACACTGAAAACAACCACACAGAATGCATCTCATGCAAATTAAACTTTCAGTGTTCCAACAACATAGCAGAATATGAATCCCTTCTCATAGGCTTGCATCTCTAGAAGAAATTAGGAGCCAGAAGAATTAATGTGTACGGGGATTCTGAGTTAATCATTAGGCAAGTCAATGGGGAGTATAATGCGAATCATCCCGGACTTAGAGCCTATCGGAATGATGTCATGGATCTGTTGACAACATTTGAGGAGTCAAACCTGAGTTTCATCCCAAGGAAAAAGAACATTATGGCCCACAATTTAGCCTTTGCGGCCAGAACATGTCTAACGCCATATGAGACTGGAGACAACACAACTCCGATAAAATTTAGACCAGCAGTGCCTGATAACGAAAAATATTGGCAAGTGTTTGACAATGAAAAACAAATAGAAGACTTTATGCAATTCAGAAATGAGTTCAAACTCCACAGTTCAGATTCAGATTATGATACAGACTGCAGTGAAGAAAACTTTCTTGGTGAAGAAGAATCGTCTCCTCAACTTGCCAATATTAACCTATTGTCTAGCAAACTTAGGAGCAAAACAGAATTAAGTGCAGAGTTAGAAACGGAAGAATTACAAACTCTGCATTCTAAAGATGAAAATTTGCCGAGTGGTCTAACGCCTTTAGAGGAGTTGTTCGATTTTAACGATGTGGCCAATAAACCAAAATTGGAACCTATAGAGACTGAAGTAGAGGAGTGCAATATAGGCAGTGAGGAAAAACCAAAAATGATCAAACTGTCCAAAACTTTGCCAGCTCACATTAAACTCAAATACATAGAGCTGTTCCAAGAATTTTTTGATGTTTTTGCTTGGAGTTACGAAGATCTCAAATCCTATGACATTGAAATAATACAGCATAAAATCCCTCTTAAAGAAAACCAAAAACCATTTAAACAGAAACTGCGCAGAATAAACCCTGTCCAGTTGCCATTGGTTCAGAAGGAGATCATGAAGATGCACGATGCTGGCATTATTGTCCCTATTAGATATTCTGAGTGGGTATCTAATCTGGTGTCCGTTAGGAAGAAGACTGGAGAAATCAGGCTATGTATAGACTTTAGAGACTTAAACAAAGCTTCGTTAAAAGACAACTACCCTTTACCAAAAATGGATCACATTTTACAAAGGGTGGTGGGGTCTAAAAGGATTTCGTTGCTTGATGGCTATTCAAGGTATAATCAGATTTTAGTTCACCCTGCTGATCAATTAAAGACAACTTTCACTACTCCATGGGGCACTTTCATATATGTGAAGATGCCTTTTGGTCTAATGAACACTGGAGCAACTTTTCAGAGAGCCATGGACATAGCATTCTCGGAAGAATTGGGCTTCTTCATCATTATCTATCTAGATGATGTCACTGTGTTTTCAAAAACAGATGAAGAACATTTAGAACATTTGAGAAAAGTTTTCGAGAAGTGCAAAAGATTTGGAATATCTTTAAACCCTAAGAAGACACTATTTGGTCTCCAAGAAGGTAAGCTTCTTGGACACATTATTTCAGAAGAGGGTATAAAGATAGATCCAAAGAGGATTGAGACTATATTGCAAATCTCTCATCCTCGAAATATCAAAGAGTTGCAGTCTTTCATTGGAAAGATTAACTTTTTGAGAAGGTTCATCCCTAACTTGGCAGAGCTCCTTAGAAATATCACAAACATGTTGAAGAAGGAGCGAGGGATAAAATGGACCTTGGAAGCAAAGACATCCTTTGAGCTGGTGAAACAAGCATTAACCAAAACACCGGTTCTCATAAGCCCTGATTTTTCAAAAGATTTTTATATCTTCTCGTTTGCATCAGAACATACCATTGATGCTGTCCTTTTACAGAAAAATCCACAAGGACAAGAGCAGCCTATTGCATTCTTTAGCAAGGCATTGAGGGATGCCCCTTTGAAGTATAATATCATGGAAAAGCAAGCTTTTGCTTTGGTTAAAGCATTGAAAGACTTCAGAGTATACATCCTTCACTCACACATCATTGCCTTTGTCCCAAATTCAGTTGTAAAAGACATTCTAACACAAGATCCAGATGGTAAGAGAGGTAAGTGGATTGCTGTTATTCTTGAATATGATTTAGAGATAAAACCCAGTAAACTCATCAAAGGCCAAGGTCTAGCTAGATTAATGGCTGAATCCAATTTTGAAGTTCTTGATATTAATGTGATTAATGCTTTGAACAGCCAAGAAGAATTCTCAACTCCCATTATTGAAAACCATTTTCTGAATTCTCCTTGGTATGGTGATATTGTTTATGTTTTGCTTAAATTAAACACGCCTCCTGGTTTATCGAAAACGAAGGCAAGGTTCTTAAAACTGAAAGCAGTAAACTATTGCATTATAGATAGGTGTCTTTATTGGAAAAATTCTAGTGGTATATTGCTTAAATGTTTGCCTGAGTTTGATGCAGAGAAGATTAAGCAGGAATTTCATGAAGGAGAGTGTGGAGGCCATTTGTACTGGAAGTCAACAGCCAACAAAATTTTGAGGGCTGGTTTCTTTTGACCCACCCTTTTTCCTGATGTTCACAAAATGACAACTACTTGCCATAAATGCCAATTGTTTGAGGGCAAGAGAAAATTATTACCCCTTCCTCTGCATCCAATCATTGTTGAAGATCCTTTTCAACAGTGGGGACTTGACTTCATAGGTGAAATCCATCCCTCATCTTCTGCCCAGCATAGATGGATCCTTACTGCCACAGACTATTTCACTAAATGGATAGAAGCCATTCCTTGTAGGCAAGCCAATGATCCAGTTATTATAAAGTTCATAGAAACCAATATCCTTTCCAGATTTGGCTGCCCTACCAAGATCATCACGGATAATGCAGCAGCATTTAGAAGCAAGAAAATGGTTGACTTCTGTCATAAATACCAGATAACACTAGGGCACTCCACAGCCTATTACCCTCAAGGTAATTGGATTGCAGAGTCCTCCAACAAAATCTTAGTGAACATAATGAAGAAACTGTTGGAAGACAATAAGAAGTCTTGGCACACGAAGTTGATCCATGCACTGTGGGCTGACAGATTAACATTGAAAAAATCCATTGGTATGTCACCCTTCTAGCTTGTATATGGTACAGATGCAATTTTTCCTAACAGCCTTGGTGTACCAGTTATGAAGTTAATTCAAGAGTTGCAGACTGAAGATAATGACATGATCGGAAGAATAAATCAGACCATTCATCTTCAGCAAATCAGAGAGGAAGTGTACAACAAAACATTGCAGAAACAGGACAGCATTAAGAAGCTTTTTGACAGAAGAACAAAGGCCAGCAATTTCAAGATTGGGGACAAAGTGTTAAAGTGGGATTCAAAGAGAGAAGATAAGGGAAAGCATGGTAAATTTTACAATCTATGGCTTGGCCCTTACTCTATTCATTCAGTTGCTGGAAACAATGCATTCTGCTTACAAGAGCTGGATGGAACGGATTTGTTTGGGAGTCCAGTCAATGGCAGGATACTCAAGCATTACTTATCTTGATTCATGATATGTTTTTAAGCCTTCTTTTTTCTTTTTTCCATTGTAAACATTTCATCCATCATTGCATTCAAAGTTATGAAAAATCAAAAAATACAAAAACAAACAAAAATAAAAAGAGGGCAGAAATGAAAACAAGAAAGGCAAAGCCCCATGCCAAAAAAGAGAAATAAATTCTGAAAGTGTGAAAGCTCAAATGCCACTCCTCAGAAACACACTTCTAGTTAGTCAAACTGTTTAAACTTGACTAATTAGCTTTAAATTTTCTGCTGATAGGTTAGTGAATTTGATTTGCCAAACTGTTTAATCTTGGCTCATCAGTAGATAGATTAGGATAGAAATTAAGGTTCAAACATGTTCAAAATCTGAACCAAAGTTTCCCAAGAGAGATGACTCAAAACTGTTTTATTTTCTGAGTCAAAGAACGTGTAAATCTGGTTCTAAATCACTCAAAATCTGAACCAGAAGAAAAGAAAAGACAGCTCAAACAAAGTAAAAAAAAAAAAAAACAGAGCTATGAAGAAAGGGAAGGCAGTACTTAAACTTTCAGATCTTAAGCCTTCTATTTTTATTTTTATTTTCTGCAAATAATAATCTATGTGCAGCTTGTTTTTATGCCATAGATCACAGCAAGTCGAACTACTTAATCTTGACTTGGCTGTTTTTAAATTTCTGCTTTAGAATTTAGAGAATGAAAGTTTGTTGGACTGTTTGACCCCAACAGACAGTGGATTAGGTAGAGAAATATCTGAGCTCAACTGTTTAATCTGAGTTCAGGGAGAAATAAGGAGTAGAATTAGACTAGTTTTTATGCTTTCAAAAGAATAAAATGTTGTAAGAGAGTTTGCCAATCCAAGTGCACTCTAAGAAGAAAAAATGTTAGATCAGTAGGATTGGGTAGGTAGAAAGCTTGTAGATAAAAATCCATTATTTTCATGGCTGCTGAATATGTTTTCAGAACCAGATCATCCAGCAAAAGAGGGACAGCCCAATGGATCAGGCACAAGTCAGCGTCCCAGAGAAATCAAGTCTAAATTCTTGATGCCTTCAAGAAGGCACCATCCCCAAGTGGAGCCCAAGAAGGCACCTATAATATTTTGTTATACCAAAAGGTGGCTAAATCTGTTTTGAGCCTTCAAGGAACAATTTTTCATTACTAAAATTTGTTGGCTCTTGAAGACTCCTTGTAGGCCTCATGCCTCTGTCCAAAATCTTCATTACTTTTCCTATTAATTATGCTGATTTCCTGTAAGAAACTGCTGAAGAAACCATCATTTTTTCCCCTTTCTCCCACTCATAACTAACCTTCATTTGCTCCCCCTTTTCTCCGTATTATTTCCCTACTTTTCATAAGTTTCTCCCTCCATTCGTGAAAATCCTCCTGACATGGTTTAAAACTTCTGGTTGAGCTGTGCCGAACCCCCAGAATCCCCTTTAAAATCTTTCCCCTAACCTCTGTTGGCCATTTTCTTCCCTTACCCCTCTATCGTTCCTTTCCTCGGCTTTCAAATTCCATTTAAAAAGGCCAAAACCCACTTTCCGACCTTAATATAGGCATAATCCCCCTCCCGCTAGCCCCTTTCAAACCACTTCCCCGCACATGCCCCGGCGCTGGGACCAAGCGCTTAAGTCCCAAGCGCTAATCGCAATCGGAAGTCGGGCGGGTGCACAAATCCTTTGTAAATAGTCAAAACTCCGATGCGATTTATTTATAACAATAAGTCTGGCGATGTGTTCCGCACCGTTGATCTTCCGCAGAGATCTGACGGTGGAGCGCTAATCGCAGCCCCCCGCCCGATCGCAATCGCAATGCTTCAAATGTGCCCTCCGATCAATCGCAGTCCATACCTCCGATCTTCCAATCCTACTCTCCCTCCGATTTATTCTTGACCGGTGATCTAATCCTTGATCCAACGGTCCGCGCAAAATCGCATCGCAATGTTTCACCCCCTTGCGATTACCTCCGATTCATTCCCCGCCGTCGATCTGGTCCTCAGATCAACGGCCAGCGCTCAATCGCAAAGTTTCAATCGCATGTTGTTTGTAGCCTCCCCGATTGCGATCCTCCGATTAAATCTGGGCCGTCCATTTCCCGCATATCCAACGGCCCTTATTCCCTCTGATCGCAAGTCCTACCCCCATTTCAAAACCCGCCGATTCGTTTTCCGCCGTCGATCTGATCTGCAGATCAACGACGACGTGTCATGTGGAGGTTCAATAACGTCGCACTGACACCACCCAGAATTGAGACCCTCGTTAGATACGGGTAGTCCCGCGTGTCCGGATCGGACGGTCCAAAACCACCCCGCCTTATTTCTTCTCCCCGCTCTCATTTTCCTGTTCTGCGCCGATCTCCACCGTTAGATATTTTTATCCAACGGCTACGCTCTTTCCCCACCATTTGAAGTAGTTTAACCTATTTTCACAGGATTTCTTAATTGTTTTGTGTTTGATGCAGGTGTTTTAAATGGTTTTCCATTGTATCACGAAGAAATGCCGAGGGCTGGGAATGACGATTCTCATGCCCTCGTTTCAGTAAAGGGAAGCCATCCACGGGGCTCCATTCCATGTTTCGTGGGTATATTGTGATTATTCGGTGCGTGGGCGGGGTGCGGGTGCGCATCGACGGGGAACAACGACTTTTAATTCAAACACGAGCGGATGAATATTGAAAGGCAGTTTATGGGGATTACGGCTAGAACGATTTATCAAAAGCCTAATCCCCGATCTGAAACACAGTTTAAAAGAAAATCATAAATGTTTTGATGACAGAAAGGTTTCCACCGCTTCAACCGAGGCAAATTGATTCCTCAACTACTACAAAGAGCCACCTGTTGCCTCAAACCTTTCAAACAGAGGCCGAAGTTATTAAAGAAGATCAGATTTCGCCTCAGAGCAGCCAAGGAGTTACTTCTGCAAGGTAATCAATGCAGAAATATCTGCAGAGTTACTTCCCACATTACACAGAGCCTCAAAGTCAAAATAAAGCTCCCACCGAGCTTTGATATTTATTGTGAAAAGTTAATACGGTGATCCACCTGTAAATTTCTCTCTCGAGCCCCTCGAAAGGCCGAGAAGTCTTGAACCTGTATTAATTATCCTGAGCGATATTTTATCAGATCACCTCCTCATTCTTCTATAAATACCTCAGGAGACGATGAGGAGTTGTTGGTTGCAGAACTTTGAAATACACTTGAGCTTGAGACTTCTTTTTGTACATAGTATTCACTTTGGCCCTTGAAGCTGCAATGCAATGCTAGAGTAGTTAGGTTGAATAGTGAAGATGATTGCTGAACTGAAACATTGGACTTGAAGTTTGTAGCTGGTTTGACATCAATATAAAAGATGTTTCATGGGATCCTGATCTATATTGACGGTGATGTTATTCTCATTTGTAACTTGTTGTTTTATTTTTGTTTTCATGTTGTTTCATTCTGCACTGTAAAGAACAGTTTAAACAGGGTTAGGACCTGCTATATATCAGTAACCTTCTCTGGCTGAGAAATCTTTATTTGAATTTTTTCTTCCAATCTATGTTATTCAGGAATGACTTAATTCAGTTTAGGCATGAGAATGCTGGCGTTCCCTCATTTTATCGTCCTAGCTGAATATTATTTCTGAACATTACTTTCAGTATATGTTATGTGATGATGAAATGAAGGAAGATATGGTTAGCCCTGGTCCCAGACTTGTCTGCATAACTAACAGATTGTTTCCCTTGGAATGCGTTAAAAGCTGGCTAGTTTAGAAGCACTTGCTAGATCTTAGACAATTCTGTGTTATCGTTGTGTTTCCCCTTGTTTTGTATATTTTCTATTGGAAGTGTGTCAAAGGCTGGTTGGTTTAAAAGTACTTGCCAGATCCTAGTCTGCTTTCATGTCCTTCTTAAAGTGTTTGTCAAAGGAAAGACTTGCGATCAATCAGAAAGTTCCGAGTGCGATTCCCGGAATATGGTTCTATATTATATGTGTAACGCCCGGCTGGAGTCTGCGATTCCCGGAATATGGTTCTGTATTATATGTGTAACGCTCGGCTGGAGTCTGCGATTCCCGGAATAAGATTCGTGTTATATTATATGTATAATGCTCGCTGGAGTGTGCGATTCCCGGAATTTTGTAACTGCTCTCTGCCTCTGTCTCTGCTTCTGTCACTCTGCCTCTGTCTCACTGTGCTTCTATGACTGTTACATTTTGACTGTCTTCTTGTTGCCTCTATTGCTTTCGCTATGCCTCTTTTGCCTTCCTTTGCTTCAGCGCTGCCTCTTTTGCCTGAGTGCTGCCACCTTTGCCATCAATGACAATATTTCCAACATGTTTAGAACCAGATTTTCTTCTTTTTGACTCAGAAAAATAAAACAGATTTGAGTCATCTTTATTTTTGGAAACTTAGGTTCAAATTTTGATCATGTTTGAACCTTTAATTTCTATCCTAAACTACCTATTGATAAACCAAGATTAAACAGTTTGGCAAATCAAATTTTCTATCCTATCAGCAGAAAATTTAAAGCTATTTAGTCAAGTTTAGGCTTTTTTGACTAACTAGAAATGTGTTTTGTAGCAGTGGCATTTGAGCTTGCACACTTTCAGATTTGTTTCTCTTTTTTGGTATGGGGCTATACCTTTCTTGTTTTGACAATCTGCCTTCTTTTCTCTCTTGCATTGTTTTTGTATTTTTTGATTTTTCTTACAAGACAAAAATTGACAACTAACTAAATAATCAAAGCTGAGCTTTATTGCTTTCCTATCTAACCTAATCTAACTTGGAACATTTACATGTTTTAGCTGATGAATTCTCTTTTCCAGTACAACCAATCCAACAAATGATTCCATGATTGGTCCTTCTTCATCTCCTTGGGCAGGCTGGACAAACAGGGCCACTCCCATTCTTTTTGTTTTTTAGCAACAGTGCTAAATAATCCTCTTGCTTTTGGTAATACACTGCTCCTAATGACCTTGATCCCTTATTCAAATGCTTTCAAGAAGTGAGCATAGGGATCTTGAAATAGTGCCTAGTTAAGAGTATTTGGAAGATATGTTTCAACCAGGATCATCTCTTCTTTCTCCACTTGATTAAGGAAAATATTCTTATGAGAAAGAAAAACTTCCTCATCTTCATTATTATCTGAACTAGAGGATTCATCATATATTGCAGTGTTTTCCTCTTGTAATCTTGGTATGCTCTGATTCAGTGGACTGTGCTTTGTGAGGAGATCATCATGTTCTTGAGCAGGGGTATCTTTTATTACCTCAACCTTTTCAGTAGGAAGCTCCTTATCTTCATCCTACTCAAGAAATTTCTCTTTCTTCTCAACCTCAACGTTACAACTAGTAGATTGCTGACTCCCAATAATGTGAAAGCTGTTTCTGATGAATTGAACTGTCTGATTGCTTCTTTCAAGTTGATTATAATGAAATTCATGACACCAAACGACTGTTGGTTTCCGTGCATGATTAGTTTATGTTTGGAGCTCATCATCATCATCAGATTGATCAGAAGCTGAAAAATCATAAGAATAAAAAATTTCACCAATCAGACATATTGGGTTATCAGTTTGTTCCTTTAGCTGATCTACAAGTATATTTTCTGTTCCAAGACAACAAGATTTAGTAGGAAAATGAGCAGAAGTGTTTTGTTGTAATAAGGAATTTAGGGTTGGCTGTTTATTTAATATCCAATCGATTTCTTCCTTTGTAAAAAGAGAAGGAATTTTCTCTTTGCTTTGGACAGAAGAACAACAGTCCTCTCCCTCTTGTGTTAACTGGTTTTGAGGCTGGATGTCTTCTTGAGCCTCTTCTAGGGAATCATTACTTGTGCTTGCAGGGGAATTTTGAGGATTCTCTTCCTTTCCCTGATCTATTTCAATTTCAAACAACTCCTCATGATTTTCATGGAAGTTACTTTGATTGTAACATTCACGAGTTGTTTCAAGTATATTGTCAGGATGCCATCCTTTTTTAATAATTTGAAATGAGTCATAACATAAAGGAAGAGACTCTGGTTGTGTTGTCTCTTCTCCTATTTCAGATTTTGTAGGTTCAAAATGGCTTATGTTTTCCTCAAGGCACTGCTCACTATTAGTTTTTGCAATTTGGTTATGGAGTTCTCTTAATAGCATGGTACAAGATATAGGTAGATAGTCAGGAATTTCCTGACAACCTTCTTCATTGATTTCTTTGTAATCTTGTTCAATGCACATATCTTGTAATTTTTGGGTTTTTTCTTGATTTGAAAGGAGCATGGGCTGCTCTAGATCATCAATATTCAAATTAGCCTCATACCTTTCCAATCTTTTCCCAGGCATGTACACCATTTTCTCCATCATGACCAGCAATTTTTATTTATTGTTTTCTCTACAGTCTTGCTCACCTTCTTCTATAAAGTATTGATCATCATCTATATATTTCTCATTGTCTAGGTCTTGTAATGGTTGAGTTTGTGTTTGAGGTCATTGTATCTTTCTAACCAGTTCAGAGTCTTCTGCCAGTGGAGTATTAGGTCTTTTGGGATTGTGGAGTTGCTAGGTGGAATATTTTGAAATTCGTTGTCCACGAACAACATGATTGATATTGCTCAATGCATTCCCAAAGGAGTCTACAAGGAATAGAAGGGTAATAGGCCTACTGGAGGCTAATGGAGTCACCAGGTGGAAAATTTTTAGCTTTTGTGAAGGTAAAATGTTTTATGGTTCCACCACCATGTTTATTATGAAGCCAAACTGAAATATTTTTGGGTTTTTCTGAGTTTATTTCGGTCTTACAGGTTAACAGAGTGTCCTACATGTCATTTGACACTTAGATAAGGTGTTTAATCACACAGAGTTCACTCTTATGGCTTTGGTAACTGATTCCTTCAAGGTTTGATAAGGTTTAATGAAAATCCTAAGGGTTACTTAGTTTTTCACTGATTCAATTAAGTCCTATCATGATTACCATTGCTTGGTAGTGCTTTGAAGAAGGTCACTTACGTTATACTTAGACAGTGAGTGTTTTGTTTTTGCAGATTTTACTCAGCGTCCCACCATGATCGCCATTATGTTGGTGTCCCATGTTTTGATAGTTTGGCAAATCAAAAGACAAGGCAACATCAGAACCAATCTTTAGAGTTACAGGATCTAGTCCTCCTGTTCTCAGAGAGGGATCTCTCAAAGGTTTGTTTGCAAAGGTTTATCTAGTGTGCTTATAGTATTGATTTTAGACTAGTTATTAAGTGTAGGTGTTTTTTTTTTTTTTTGGTTGGTTTGAATTGATACAACATAACATGAAAGGTCTAGGAAAGATACATAGAATGGAGAAACATCTAGTTCATTGGGCAATGGAGTCAAAATAAGGTCATAAAAAACTCATCAATGGATATGGGATATCAGAGGGCAAATATAACTTGGCCGCAGGATCCTTTGATTTGGAATGAGATGGACATCAATGATTTGGAAAGAGAATTTTAGTTATCAACAAAGGGAATTTGAAAGCATAATTTGAAACAATAAAGAGTTCTTTAATAGACAGGGAGAACCATAAATTCTACAAATCACACCTTTAAGCAAACAATGATTTCAAAACAACTTTCAAAGTAAAATCTAAGATTCGGGGAACACCCTATTTCCTCAAAGATTTTATTCTAAAGGACTTCAGAAAACATATAAGATTTACTGATAATCACAGTCATAGAAGAGGGAACACCTAAAAACATATATGATCATAATTATAACGACCTTTAAGCCAATTTTTTAAGTGAGAACAAAGGGTAAGATAAAAAAAGACCTCTCTGATTCACTATAAGCAAAGAAATTCAAAGGGAGACTTCAATAACAATTTTTAAGTGGCAACAGACAAGCAGGGAGAACCATAAATCATGTTGAAACCAACTGTTCAAACTATTAAGGAAATAAACAAGCATGAAGACTAAAGAGAAAGATTAAAGGCTCTAAAATACTTCAGCAGCAGAAAACATTAAACAGTGAAGGGTGAACAGGTCTAAGGTGCTTCCAAGAGTCATTTCTTAGCCTAAAAATTTCAGCCTACTGAAGTAATAAATTATGGGACATAATGAAAACAAGGGAAAACATAAAACAGTTCAGAATACTTCACCAACAGCCAAGCTCATGGATCCAATGACAGAGCCTTCTCAGGAACAAGCATGCAACAACATTATCAATATCTCCAAGACTTCAATTTGTTCTTCAACTTAAACAGACTATGTATTTATTTCAGAGAGTTTCAGTGTTACAACTTGTAATCAACAACAACCAACAATTACTCATCTTCTACAGAGGTATTTATAGCAAGATGAGGAGGTGAGATATGATAAAAGATCTCTTAAGGTAATTAATACAGATTCAAGAATTCATGGCCTTTTGAGGGGCTCGTTGAAGAGGTTTACAGGTGGTTCTCTATATTAAATTTTTTACAATTAATATCAAAGTTGGATGGGAGCTTTGTTGACTTTGAGGTTCTGCATAATGTGGAGTAATTCTGCAGATATTTGTTTCATTAGTTTCCTGTGCCAGAATTAATTTCTTGTCAGCGCTGGAGGCAGATATTTCCTTAATCAATAACTTCAGCCTCTGTTTTGAATGGTTTGAGGCAGCAGGTGGCTTTTGTAGTAGCTGAGGAATCAATTCGCCTCAGTTGAAGTGGTGGAAGCTTTTCGGTCAGTTTATACATTTATGATTTCCTTTGACTGTGTTTTACTCCAGGGAATTAGGCTTTTGATAATTATTTTTAGCCATAATTCCCCAGAACTGTCTTTAATCTTCTTCTTGTTGCGCTCTGTTCTTCAATAACTTATACTCTTTTAAAGTCGCGTTAAAACACAGTGTCTTGTCAATGTGTAGAGCCGCGCTGGGCTTTGAAGGTATCAATTCTCATAGAGCATTGACAAACAATGAATAGAGCTTGGCGAACGGGCTCTTTTAATGTAAGACAGGCATGGGAAATGTGTCCCACCGCCTTCAGCCTTTCTTCATTGTATAACAAAAAACCATTAAAAACACGACAAAAATTAAGAAATCCTGCATTTTTAGGTTAAAACTGATTCAGATGGCGGGGAAAGAGCGTAGCCGTTGGATGAAAGTATCCAATGGTGGAAATATGCAGATAATAGGCATAAGAAGAGCGGGAAAAAAAAATAAAGCAGAGAGATCCTGGACTGTCCGATCTGGACACGTGGACGGTCTGGATCTAATCGGGGAATTGCAATCGGAGGTCGAGAATGAGGGGATGCGATGAAAATCTCCGATGCGATTGCGCGATCGAGAAGGTAGACGTGATTAGGCGATGGCCGTTGGATCTGAGGATCAGATCAACGACGGGGAGTGAATCGGAGGAGTTGCAATCAGAGGTTGGGAAAGGGGTGATGCGATTGCACAATTGGAGAAAAGGCCGATGTGATTGAGACATGCGATGCGATCGAGAGTTGGTCGTTAGATCGGTTAACAATCAACGGTGGAAATGAACCGGGGGGAAAACCCTTTTATATATATGAAAAACCAAAGTTTTTAACATAAAAAAAAGGTTTAATGGATCGGGGGTGAAATATATGTATATAGTGGATAGGCGCCCGATTTGTGGGGCCTTTAGTTATATGGATTTCAAAAGGGCCCAGGGCGTATATAATACAAAGGGCTAATCACAATCGGGCCATCGGGCCTGGTCCTTTCAATCTACCCATTGTGATTTCTCCGATCGTGATTGCGCGATCGAGTCTTCTTAATCTACCCATTTTATATTCAACATGTGGTTATAGTTTTTTAGTTTAAACTTTGAAAAAATGGGTTTTGAGACTTTCGTATAAGAAAACAGATCGGAAATGGATTTATACATTGATTTAAGCACCGGGTCGGGTTTTATGGTTTATATGAGAAATAATATAATGGGATATTTAAACACATAAAAAGCCAATCGCAATCGGAACTTTCGGTCCATGGCACAAAAATTGCGCACTTTGAAAATGTGCGATGCGATTAGTGCCGAAAGGCTTTGGCGTTTGGTTTTAACGTATGGGCATGTGGGGGGGAAGTGGTTTAGGACTTAGCCCAAAGGGGCTTAAGTCCATAGTAAAAACTTGTATTTTTAATGAAATTTTCAGAGTTTTCAATGGATTTTGAAGGTTTCGGCGAAGCTAAAGAATGAGTTTTTAACCTTATAAAAGTGTATTTCATGAGGATAAGAAAAAGAATCATGAAAAAAAGGGGTTTTTATGGAGAAAGGGGGAAGCAAATGAAGGTAAGTTGAGAGTGGGAGAAGGGGAAAATGATGGTTTTTTGCAGCAGTTTTTTCTCTTTGGTTTTAGCAGAACTTCGAAGTATGAAATGGGAACAACAATGAAGATTTCGGACAAAGGCATGAGGCCTTCTAGAGTCTTCAAGAGCCAACAATTTTTTAGCAATGAAATTTTTTCCTTGAAGGCTCAAAAAGTTTTAGCCACCATTTGGTATGACAAATTTTATAGGTGGCTAACACTGCCAACTGACACTACACTACAACTATATTTATCACGACAACATAAAAACATCCAAAATATGAACTAAGTATTCAGTAGGATGCATCTCGTACTGAAGAACTGATTTCTACTAGTCTCTGCACTGTCCCTCTGAGGTTGTTGCATTGCTGCTGACTCTGAACTGTACCTTCCTGCACTACTTCCAACTCTTCTCTATGCTTCTCAGACTCTGGCGCTCTCTAGCCACTTTGTTGTCACTTCTGCACTCTTCTACACCAACTGAAGCTTGTCCATCCTGCTACTTCTGATTTGGGCTCTTGTAGAAAGGTGATGATCCAAGAGGTGGAATCCTCAAGGATCCTTCCCAGTTGTAGTTCTGTTGAACAAAAACTCCAGATCACCCCAATGCTCCCCTAACGTTATATGGGAAATCATGGAAAATTCCTTCTTCTCGATATTCACAACCACACCCTACAGATCATGCTTCTCATATTTGTACTTCTTCTTGAGAGAACATTATGTAGCATAATGTCCCATCTTGCTACACTGGAAGCACATGATCTTTGAGACATCCTTCTTTCTTCTTCACTGCTTCTACTGCCCCTTTGATACAAGGGATGCATTCTCCTTTTTCTCCTTGGGCTTCATCCCATTGTTGCTGCTGCCATCAAGTTTTCACTTGAGTATATTTCTCCTCATCTGTTACTGCTGAAGAGATGCCCACATTCCTTCCCAGTCTGAAAACTTCTCTCTACCCAAGATGGTCTAGACAAAGACCCGATAGTCTTCAGACACAGAATTCAAGGAAATTCTGACCATCTCTGTGTCTTGAGGAGTTGCTCCCATAGCTTCCAGTTGATCTCAGACCTCCTGAAGTTATGCAAGGAATGAATCAATGTATTTTCCCTTATGCATCCTGTCAGTCTGCATATTTTCCTCCAAAATTATATTATGTTTCTCGAAAGACGCATGACATAGCATGGCCAACACATCCCACATTTCCTTGGTTGTCCCTTTGCCATATATATGTGAAACAATATTATCCTTCACCCCGTCGAGGACCACCCATTTTGATTTTTCCATGTTCTTCTTGAAGGATCTCAATGGTGCGAGATCTACTGGTTCAGCTAATGTATTGTTGATGAAGGTATTGAGGCCATGCTCATCTAGAAGGAAGGAGATTCTTGCCTTCTAGATTACGTAGTTAGAGGCACCCTCCAACCGATCCTAGTAGCATAAACCAATAGCTTCCATCAAACCCAATAGTTGTCGATATTTTGCCTCTAACCCTCTGCGTAGCTGGCTCTACACACTCCCTACTGGAGCAAGAGAAATAAATCACGAACACGCTGCTTCTGCATAGGAAATCAGAGTTTCTTGGTAAAGAAATTCTCCGAGGTCAGAAATACCCCAAAATGTCTTCTTCTACTATCTTCTGATGCTTTCTATACCAACAACTACTGCTACAAGAAAAATTCATCCCAACAGCTTGTTGATATGCACTGAATTTGCTGCCCTTCGCCCTTTTCCTCTGACAAACTACAAACTGGAAAATCCTACCTCTCTGTTGGCTCACTCAAAGAGAGATTTCCTTACAGATCTAGCCCTCCTAGCTTGGACTGTGAAATCACTAGGGAAATTGATTTGCTGCATACCCAACTCTTTGATCTCCTGCTTCTTCTTCAACACTGAACCCCTATGGCCTTCTCTATTTCTCCTCCTACACTGCTAAAATAGCTATGATACCATGTGAAAATTTCACTACTCAGAATCCTATTGCAGAAACTGATGAGAATTATTCTACTTGTTAATTAATTGAACACGTTATTTAGTGTTTTCGACAATAAATATTGAAACCCATACATTGCAACCTTCGCAAAATTAAACTGTGGAAAATAAATAAGTGCGGAAACAAGATGTGAGAAAGAATAATCAATAGAGACACAACACCGTTATTTTGGGACTAATGTCCCTGTAAAAACCCAATGTAGGAAAATCAGTGCAGCAAATGAGGGTTTGTATTATTATGCAGGAGATCTGAATAAAATATGTGATGCCTTATTGGCCATCCACATAGAGAATCTGGCTAACAAAGAGATTGTGAGGATTACCTCACACTAACAATGGAAAATATGAACTAGCCAAACATTGAGCTGATGAGCCCTACATAGTACTACATGGGGACTACGTCACCTCTCCTTGTTGGCTCTTCTGCTGGCTGGATACTGATCTCTAGCCCCTCCGGTCTCATGCCTCAGTACTCCAAAACTAGATCTAACTGATCCTTAGCTAAATCATGAATCTCCTAAAGGCTATAACGCTACCTCTGCTCGCTATGTGTTGGATCTATGTAGTTTCTATGCTACCTCTCTGTGTAATTCTCTCTATCTCCTCTATGATGTATACCCAGCTCAGGAAATTATTCAACTGGATCTATCATTGCCCCTCTTTGCAATAATTAGGGGAATTTTGAGGTCTAAAATGGGCCTCCTAAGAAAAATGTACAGCCAAAATAAAATTTATAGGAACCAATATGATTCAAGATGATAATTTCAACCATGGGGGATGATTCACCATTTTTGGAGTAAAAAATTAAAAAGACTAAAAATTAATAAAATAGTAAAACTACTTTTTAAACTCATATTTTACACTTATCTCCCTAAGGTTTTAATCCAATATCGAGCGAGAGTACTCGTTAGATGAAAAATTTAATTCCTTGTCCAAGGAGTACCCATGTTGCATACTTTCTATGGACCTTTCTACAAGAAAAATGAGAAATACATGAAAAAAAGTGATTGCAATAAATTTTTTTCATGTATTTATCATTTTTCGTGTAGAAAGGTCCATCCAAAGTATGCAACGTGGGTACTCCTTGGATGAGGAATCAAATTATGCATCCAACGAGTGTTTTCTCTCAAAATTTGAGTAAACCCATAGGGAGATAAGTTGAAAATACGAGATGAAAAAATGGTTTTTTCCTTTTTCCCTCTAAAACTTGATGATGTAATCTAACCTTATTTTATTATTTCCAATATTATTTTGTACTTTCCTTAGGAGGTCCATTTAATACCTCAAAATTTCCCTAATGAATCTTCTTAATATAACTTCTCCTAAGCACTGCTTACTTGAGAAATTCGATCTCTAGACTTTTCTATGATGCATTCCCAACTCAGGAAAATCTCCAACTAGATCTATCACTACCCCTCTCTGCAAGAATCTTCTCTATCTAACTTCTCTGAAGCACTGCTCACTTGAGAAATTTGATCTCTAGACTTTGTCTCTCGATGTATTCGATCTATTTTCGAAATGCCCCATCATGTCCTTCTTATAATCTTCTCGTTGAGACTTCAATAGGTGATATTAAATTGTTAATCAATGAATAAGATTAACTTGACTTTATCTTTATCATTTTTAGAAGATTCACACTCTGTTTTATATAATATCCTTTAATTATTTTAATTTCATAATTTTAGACTTAGGGTCCCATTAAAAATAATTAATTATTTCCATACAATATAATCTAAGTGGAATTTCCAAAAACACTTTATGGTTTCTGTTGTGGCTCATTTGCATTTTTATTTATTATATTTTTAAAAATGAAAAAAGCATATAATTTAGAAAATAGGACAAAATATGATTTTTTAATTTGTTGAATAACAATTTTATTTCTATTTGTCAATAAATTAATATGTTGTTCGAAAATATGTGAAGGTGGGACCGAATGTTGGATTAACGCTCGTACCAATCGTCGGGCGGGATTTAAAGAAATGAAAGTTAATATCAAATCAGTAGAAACCCATGGGTACAAACAGCCCGTAAGTTATCAATGTTGGTGCCTCCGTAGTTGACTCTGCCAGAAGTCTGCTGACCAAAGTTCTGCGGTTCACAATAGCTGCGGGGGAAGAACCCCGATGGGTGTAATGTACCCTAGAGCACCCCCGCAGTGACATAAGAAGCCCGTGACGCAGATAACGCATGCTGCTAGCTAGTAGCCATCTCATCTGTCGCATCATATGAACGTTACCGGTCTAGTCAAGCATTGATTTAGCATTAATGCTCAAAATCACGCGCCATCTATATAAGGTGTTGAAGTTCTTCATTTTCTTCTTATTGGTTTTCATTCCCAATTATTTAGAAAGCCATCTTAGTCACTTCAATTACTCACTGTTGCACTTGTTCATCTACCACCCTGAAATAATTCATGGCTAAAAAATCGTATCTGTCTGGCTCTTCTAGCCATATCCCTATTATGGACACTGAGAAAGATGTTAGAGATACTATGAGCACTATTGAGCATTTACCCTTCTACCAAAAAGTCTTTTTGAATGAGAAAATTTCCCCCATTTATTCAGCCATGGTCAAGTCTGATGTTTTTTCTGCATGTGTTCCTAGAACTTATCTTTTTCCAGAATTTGTGCATTGGTTAGTGTCTGCATTGTATCCTGACAAATGCTTTGTTATGAATTACTTGGGGGAGAATGTTCTTTAGGTCACATCTCAATTAATTTTTCAATCCTTGTGTTATCCTGAGTCCGAGTCTTATGTCAAATTTAATGAAGAATCATTGGCAGCATTATATGAAAGTCTTGTAGCGCACGATTTTACACAGGTTGTCTTCTTTCTAAAGCCGGAGGTAGGACGCTTGTCACCAAACGATAAAGAATTCCCTTTGGAGACTTTTGACGCAGAATTCAAACCAGTACTACAATTCTTGTCAAAGATACTTGGAGAGGAGGATGCTACCCAAATTGACAGGTCGGTGCTCGGGTTATTTTCCCTAATGATGAAGCCTAATGTGGTATTAGATATTCCCTCCTATTGGAAACAAAACATCAACACTCATCTTCTGAGATTGTCCCTCACCGAGTCTTTCAGGTTTCCTTCACTAATCACCTATTTATTCTTGTATCAAAATGTGTAGGAATTTATCATTTGGGGCTAAATATTATAGAAGCAAATAATAAAACATAGTCAGTAATATTTTGGACAAATATAATCATAAATGAACTAGATGAGGGAGGGGTGTTTGATTTTTCTTCTTATTTCATTCCAAGTGCCTATAAAGTCTTGAATGGAGTTGCTCCTCCATTTTTTCTGCCAGAAGCCTAGGAATTCCTTCAGTTAAGTGCTAATTGTAAATTTGGGGATTGGTTTGTGTATGATGATTATTCAGAAATTATAATATATGGAGCTGATATTGAACCTTATAGATTACCAATTCCCCCCCCATGAGATTGTTTGTCTTGGACCTTTTTAGACAGAGTCTAAATGTAGATCAAATGTTTTTTGTTCTAATGAAAAAAGGCCATTTATTTAAGTTTCCTATGTCTGTGGGACCATTCATAGTGAATGTGAGCCAGAAACAAATGAAGCTAACAAGATGTTAGAAAACATGCACTTGTTACTGGGTGCGAAATGGGCTTATGATCCACACAAAGTAATATATAATAGAAGAGTTGAAAATGGTTATTCTGCTTTTGTTAATGATAGTAGGCCTAAAGTAGAGAAGTCAACTAATAAAGGTTTTGTTGACTCTAATAGTACCAACATTCAGACTCCAATCATTTCTGAAAGGTTAATCAAAAGAATGAAAGAGAAAGTTGTTGACTCTGAATATGTAGAACAAAGAGCTGAGAAAAGAGCTAGGTTGACTAAAGAAATACCAAGAACCCAACCTGTTTTCCTTATTCAATTAGGAGAAGCTCAGAATGCACCAGCTTCACCTTCAAGACATGAATTTTTTCATGATCAAGTTCCTTTGATCAAGCAAGTCTTGCTCAAATTGCAGAAAAAGAATCAGAAGATTAAAGCTAGTATGGAGGCTCAAGCTTAATATTAGATTACTTATGAAAAAACCATATTTTTGACTCCTATGGACTTAGAAATGGACCAGTTGAATATTTGTTTCTCTCACCCATATGAAATGATAGTAGGGTCATCCAACATTTTTAAAATTGTTAATTTAACTGTTGATGTTAAGAAGATCCCTTTACTTGAAAAAGTTAATTTTCATATGCAGACAGACCAATTGATTGTTAGTGACCTAACTAAAACAAGTGTAGCTTCTCATAAGGCAGAAAATATGTTAGGAAAAGTGATTAAACAACTAAATTTGTGGAAGGCGAATTCCAGGGATCTTTAAACTCAGAATGAAGAGTTCAAGAAGATAATCAACTGTATAGAAGTTATTACAAAGTGTTGAGTCAGAAATCAATGTATTGAAGAAAAATTTAAAGTTACCTATTAGAGAGAATCCAATGGCAACAAAGGTAACAAAGGTAGAGAATCAAAAGGAAAGTCTTTTACAACAGCTGTTGCAGAAAGAGGAAGATATTTCTAAATTAAAGGAGTCAGTACTTAACTTGCAAGGTCAAATTGAATCTCATTCTTGCACCATAGTCATGTCATCTAGATGATCCAACAACAATATTGTCCCAGTTGAGCACAGAGTTAAATATGGTAGAGATCGATATTAAGAAAAATTAGAGTGACCTTGACAAAACTATGAAGATAATGCATGCCAAATAAGGAGAAGTCAATAAGTATAAATCAGATTTCCATACAACTTATGATGAAATCAAGAATCTCAAAGAAAAACTGAAATGAAACATGTCTTTGATTCAAGCGAAGGATATTGTGTGGAAT
This sequence comes from Pinus albicaulis, assembly GCA_034641835.2. Classification (NCBI taxonomy): domain Eukaryota; kingdom Viridiplantae; phylum Streptophyta; class Pinopsida; order Pinales; family Pinaceae; genus Pinus; species Pinus albicaulis. The sequence goes on along the minus strand of CM076577.1, from coordinate 1,180,704,424 downwards.
GAAATCATTAAAGTCGTGAAAACAGTTTGGGAATCTTTGATTATAGTGTCAGAGGAAAAAAAACATAGTCAGAGATTTACAGGAAGTTGTTATGGCTAACAAACAGAAGACTCTTAACAGATCTTTATGGGAAAAGAAATTCATGGATTTTATCAATTCCAAGACATATCAGGAGTTGGAGGAACATGAAATCAAAGATAGAAAATTGTGTGTTCTAGAGATAAATAAGTTGATTGTGAAAAATGCTTGCATGAAATCGGAAGAGAAGAAATTGATAGAAATCAAACAGGCTATAAACATATTTGATAATATATTCGAAAAAAGGACTAGAGTAGGGATACCATCATTCTGGGATCTGAAAGGAAGTCTTCTATCATGGGATTCGTATGAGCCTTTATTAGTGATAGAAAAGAGAAATATTGATAATACCCATGAAAAAACTGCAATCTTGAAAGGAGCTATAGTTGTCAATTTATTACAGAGGCATTTTCAATTATTATGGATGGTAAAGACTTTGTTCACAAAAAGGCCCACTTTCAACAGGATCATTGATTTAAGATTAGAATATCACAAGTTGGTCAATTCTCCTAAAGCCAACAATTAAATCTGGAAAAAGTGCAGAGCATGGATGATTGATCCACCGGGTGACACCTCAGCACCTCAGAAGGAAACATCAAAAAATCAGGGAAACATAGTGACAACCAATCAAATATAGATCCAACAAATATATTTATACTTTTAGTTTTATTTATCCTTTTTGTTAAGAGATTGATATTGTAATGAAGTCTTTAATAAAAGATGTAAGAGGTAGTTTAAACAGTTTTAGGTAGTTTGAGTAGTTACAAGAAGTTACAGTAGTTACAAACTGCTTTTGTATGTATTTAAACAAATGACAAAGAAAGAGGGGGGTTTAAAGTTTTGGACCTCTGCATGACTACAAATTTTGTACTTAATTTTCTGAAAATTTAATGAAAGAAGATCAAGTTTCCTGCATCTGTTAATGGTGATTTGTATTCCCAGTTTCATTCTTTGTTTATTCTTCTTTGAATGAAGTGAATTAAAGTAGTTGTTGGTCTCTTTATTACACCTGTGAGTAAGAGTTAAATAGCCTTAATATGCACTCCCTCACTCCAACTATTCTTTCTACATAAAGTTCTTTTGAAATTTAAAGTGATAGATTATGTTTTTCATCATATCATTTTGAATTTCTCTTTCAATTCTTCCTTTCACTCAGATATCAACATTTAATGGCATTGTATTAAATAATTAATTTCCAAAGGAATTAAACAAATACCATATGATATTATAAGTTTTGTGACATATATTTCTAAAATGTATTAAGCATTGATTCCTTACCACAACCAAGGGATTGTCTCTTAATATACAACAGGTTCTTTGGCCCTGCATGCGCCTAAGCCTCCCTAAACTTTTTGAGACTTAGAGCACATAATATGCTACCAGAAATCAATAACTACAAGTTTTTCCTTGAGATCTTCTTCATTTTCTTCATATTCTAGGTCCTCCTTAGTCCTGATGTATTCACTCTTGTTTTCAACTTCTTTTATGGTTTTTAGATTCCATTTTTTCTTGTCATCATCTTCTTGATTAGAGGTCATGATCAAAGCTCATTTTGAGTGAATTTCTTGACGTTTGTCCCACATACCTTATACTAAAGAAATTTTTTCCACTTTGGCCTTTATAGGATCTGGTAGCCCACTCAATATTGCCTTCATCGCTCTTGTATTATATTCCTTGGATTATTATTCCATTGTGACTTCAATAATCATTGATTCCCAAAATTCAAACCATTGATCCATTATAAAATTCTTCATTCGTGCCTTCTATATTTCAAAGTTTCCATTGAACAATGGAGATTTCCCAATTCGACTATCTTCAATTTTCATGGTTGAGGAAGAGACATCTTTAGAATGATTTGAGGATTTCTTCCTTTTATTTTCCATTTTTTTTTTCTAAGGATCATCCTTCAAGCTCTTAGGCTTTGAGTGAAGGTAATCGCTCTGATACCAATTGTTGGAAATACTGAGAGGGGGGTGAATCAATAGTTCTTTGAAATTTTTATTTCTCCCACTTAGATCACTTATAATTATAACACACAATGAAAAATAGGAATAAATACTTTTATTAACCATATATCTTAAATCCTCTTCTTTACAATAAATCCAATAAATTAATGTATAGGGTTCCAAACCTATATGAAGACACCAATATTCAATCCTTCGAGGCCCCAACTTGTATTATGCCAAGCACCGACTTGGAATTCACGAGGCTCTGAACTATAGGGCTCCAATCCTATCTTCCAAGGCTCCGACCTTGTCACTTTGAGGCTCCAACCTGTAGGGTTGCAACCCTATCTCTGGTACAGGCACCAACTTGATCTTCTTCAGGACTCCAATCCTCTAGGGCTCCAACCCATAGCTTCAATTTGTCAATATGGTTTATGATTCTCCACGGCCCCCAATATATTCTTCAATGAACATTGTCAATATCTTCACCTTTAACACTGCTCTCAAATGATCTCCAAGTCTCTTAGCTCATAAATGACAACTTGTATTCACATGAAGGTGTCACCACTTCTTTTCATCTTACCGAAAAGAAATTCTCCAAGGTCACCTCATGATGTCTTTAGTGCACCATGGTCTCCAAAAATGTCTCCAAGTCAACTTCCAAAAGGTGTCTTCAACAATTCTTGGCCAACAAGATATTTCTCCACAAGCTCCTTAATAGGTTCTCCAAGACACTTTTCAAGGTTTGCACCTAGTTTTCTAGATTCAATCCTTCTCCAAAATAAGACTCTTTAAATATGCTTCTAAAACATACCTAAAATGTTGCTCTCACTAAGTCTTCAAGATATTCATTGATCAAGGCTTCAACTTCTCCAAGTTCTAGGCTCCAAGTTGATTTTACAAATCTTCAAGCTATGCTTCAAGAAGGCCTTCCATAAGATTCCTCAAGAGCTCTCCATAATCTTATATCTTCGATATGACTTCAAGGCTTCCAGTATCCTCTATCCAAAAAAAACTTCACTGCTCAAAGGCTGCTACACTAATACAAGTCCTTAAGTCAATACAAGTGTTTCCTTTGGGAATATTCTCAAATTAACTTCAAATCCACTTCAATATATACAAAAGACTGTTAAGGGATGTTTCCAAAACCAATTTCTTACAAGCCAATGAACAATATTTGAGGCAGAGACTTTCTACACTTTTCACAAAGGTTTGAGTCACATGTATCATTGTTCCATATATAATTTTTATAGGTTAATAGGTGGTCAATTCCAAGTTGTAGTTTCTCTCCAAAAGTTTGCTCACTTGACATTATTCACAACTCACTGTTTTATACAAATTTGAGCTCGAAACAGTGGTGACTGATCGAGCTTCTTGTCTCCACAAATTTTTCCTCCACAAATGCCTGTTATATTCTATAATCCGAGTTATGGTTAATTCACTGAGTTGTAATAGGAAGCTATATGTGACTGCAATTTCGGTCTTCTACTGGAGGTTTGAGCTAGAATTTCAACCTGAATTTGAAGAACCCTTATAAGATATTTCTTTAACATAGGCCTGAGCCTGAAGAATTGAAATATGAGCCACTTTTCTCTTATTTCTGGATTTTAATAGATGAATTTCCTCACCTGTAGGTTTCCTCATACCTATGGCAAGAAGGGAACACCTTTATTAGGCGGGACGAGCCTTGAAACATCTCTCATAATGTGATGCTACAACAAACTTCCTCGGTGTATAGAAGAATGTCACTGTATTTTTTTTAGAAATGTAACTCCTCAGACTCGAGAGGAGATGTCTCCCACAGGAGGTAGCTAGTGCAAGGCTCCAAGTCTTTATTTAGGTCTGATATCCTATAGAGATAACCCAAACTTCCTCCTCAGGCTCCTTAATTATTTTCTCAATCTATGAAATTTCACCGAAGTTGCTTGATTGAAATGAAGTATATTGACTTTTATTTAAACTAATTTCACCATACATTAAGAAACACATCTCTTTGAGGTAAGGTCAACTTGCACAAGTAGGCTTTCCTCGGCTAGCCTAAAAAGTTAATTATTGTAACTTTTAAATTTGTTTTCTCTGAACTTATGAGGAGTTAGAGGGCATGAAATATCTTGTTGGAAAGAGGAAACTTACCTATACAAGATTATGCAAATCCCATCCTTAAGTGAGGTCACCTTTTCATCAATAAAATAATTTTTATGAATCAATCATCATGATTTTATCATGACATCCTTCGAGATTATGATTTGGACAATGTTTAGGGCTTCTTCACTTGTGTTATTTATTAGGATTAGGGATTCCTTATTTCATTAAGGACTAGAGAACCATGAGCATAAATCAAGAAGGCTTAGGGCTTCATATTATTTTCCAACCAACAATCAACCATGCATCAAATGTTAGTTTTTTTATCAGTGTATATGGTTAATGCTATGGAATTTTCACCTAGGGAAGAACATTATGATGCTAGGGTATGTCATCAAGGATCATTATAAATATCCCTAGGGTTGACCTAATATTGACTTAAGTGACATATGCACATAGGAATTTCTTCTAGGGTTTGTATGAGGTTATGGATAACTTCATGAAAGGCTTATCCATGCATCACAAGAATATTTTCCATCTCAAAAATGCCATATTGATATCATTTAAAACTTAGACCAATAGGATCTAGATTATGAATAGGTTCCATTCAAATATAATATGTGGTGTGAGTATGGACATTTTACGAAAATTTGTCCAAAATATTCAGTTTCTTGAAGCTGCCCAACTCTATCGCCTCCTCGAGAGCAAGGAGAAAGCACACAAGGATACACCCTAGTTAAAAGGAAACATAAGAAACATGAGAGTAAAAAACAACATACTTGTAAGACTGAACCTAAGAATCAACCCCTTTCCAAAATAGCTTTGAAAGCCTAAATCCTTCTGAAGAAGAAAGTTAGAATCTTGAGGCCCAAGTGGATCAACCAAATAAACTTATTTTGAAGGTTCCTCCTTATTCAAATGATGAATAATATTTAGATCATGTCTCGCCAACTATAGTGGGAAAGCTTTCCAAATAGGTTTTTGCATTAAAATATGAAGTAGTTATTAAGGTGGTCGTGAATAATTCTTCCTCTTCTTCCTCTTCCTATTCATATGTGCTTGTACCGGTAATAAGAAGCAAGAAGGATCATAGTAAAAAGGACTTTGTTCTTGACTCCTCTGGGCCAAGCGGTGGGCCATCCTCTAGAAATTTATAGAAATGTATTGTTTCTTATTTTTTCTATATAAGAAATTTGTTAGAATTTATTCCTTCTCTTATGTAACAGGAGGAATAAAATTAAGAAGAATTACTATTGAAACTTTTCACTCCATGCTCTTATTGGAAAGATGTTGGTATTTTTGTTTTTTCAAAGTGCCTCACAAGAAGAAGAATATATTGTAACTCACTTCCCGGGTAATTGTTCGTCCTTGTGTAGATTTTAATACAAATCCTACTCATTTTTGTTATTAAAAAAATGTATTAAAATTTGTTTATATATTTGTGGGTTTTTGGATTTAGTTTCATTAATTTATTTCATAATTACATTGATAGGTGTTTTTATTTTGAATTTGTGTTTCCAGAATTTTAATTTAATTATCAATAATGATTGGGTTGATGGTAGGAATTCAACAACCACGAAATATTATAAAATATTCTTAGTAGTAATCACAAATCAAAGGTTGAGATTTATCTCGAAAGTAGTTATGTTCTTTCTGCTCTTTTAATTAAACTGATTAATTAAAAAAAAAGTCATATGAACATGAGTTATGGTTTATTTGGGCATCTGGTATTAGGAAGTCATGGTATTGGCTCATGATATAGTAACAACATTTTATGGTAAAATGGGGGTGAATCTTCATGATTAAGAAAATTGTTACATGTTTATATATATGTGTGTGTGTGTGTGTGTGTGTGTTTAACTCATATTAATGTTTTTTAGTTAATAATAATAATAGTTTAAAATAAAGTTATAATTTAGTTAATTTTTATAACACAATGTCAAATATATTATGAGGTAAGTGTTTTTATGTCCATTTTTTTTGTTAATTTAATTCTATTATATCATAAAAACATGTTGCATCAAGAAGTCATACACTTCAAAAATATTCTTCAACATTTCTAGTGCCACATATCAGAATTGTTCAGAGGTTGTTCAAAGGTTTTTCTCTTTTCCCCTTTCTCCTACATATGTATACCCAACCTATAGAGTTATCGATTACAATTGGAGATAAGGCCAAATCCTTGTTTTCTTGAGAAAGCTCCATCATCAACGTATTAACAGAGCACGATATATCCTTTTCACTATCTGAATGGTAAGAATTGTGGGAGCGCTTCTGCCCACTAATTGCAAACACAATTAAAGTTGTTACTCTTTCATTCTCCTTAGCTGGGGGATTCTCCTCAACATAAGAATGAGGTGAATCATATTACCCACCACTTTGTGGGTGATATCCCTAGCAGAAATTTTTTCTCCAAGATGGTCCTTAGCCAGCAACCAACAACTCCTTGTAGCCACCAACAAGCTCATTGTGCCATTTCTCCACCACCTAAGCCAACCATGTGCTCCCTCACCCATCTGTCATGATCGCATGTTTAAAGGTGTACCTCTCAAACCTAAAGGTATGTCTTGTCATTTGGTAATTGAGTATTGAGTTTTCTTATCATGGACACTTTTGGGCATGGATTAATGGGGGGATTCAAAGGAATGAGTGGGCTAGCTGTGTGCTTCTACCTCCTAGACCTCTTTTGGATGTTATCATTGGATCTTAGTCCCATTGGATCTTAGTCCTATTGGATATCCTTTACTGACCATTTGGTTTTAGGGTGATACTACATGGGAAACCCCAATTTTGGTTGTGTGGTATCACTGCCTCATCCACATATATCATTCTCTTTCCATTTATTATAACCCCATTCATCATATTTCCCACCTAGGTCCACATGTCTTCACTAGGTCCACATAAGGTTAGCCACCCCTTCCCATTGCCCTCACCTTAGGTTAGGCTTGGAACGATGCCCCATAGGTTGAAGCATCTGAAAATAAAAAGCATAAATGGCCACACTCAATAGGAAAATGCACCACAAGATGCAAAAGATGGTTGGGACAAACATATTTAGCACATGTGAAAAAGGAAATGCATGAGCTCTACCCCATTCAAGAAGTTTTGAGGTCTAAAATGGGCCTCCTAAGAAAAATATACAACAAAAATAAATTTTATAAGAAACAATAGGATTCAATATGATTATGTCAACCATGGGGGATGATTCACCATTTTTGGAGTAAAAGGGTAAAAATATTAAAAAATAATAAAATAATAAAACTACTTTTTCAACTCATATTTTCAACTTATTTCCCTAAGGTTTACTCAAATTTTGAGTGAGAGTACTTATTGGATGAAAAATTTGATTCCTCATCGAAGGAGTACCCATGTTGCATCCTTTCGATGGACCCTGCTATACGAAAAATGAGAAATACATGAAAAAATGTGTTTGAAATCACATTTTTCATGTATTTCTATTTTTTAGTGTAGAAAGATCCATCGAAAGTATTCAACGTGGGTACTCTTTGGATGAGGAATCAAATTATGCATCCAACGAGTGTTTCTGCTCGAAATTTGAGTAAACCTATATGGAGATAAGTTGAAAATACGAGTTGAACAAATAGTTTTTTATTTTTTCCCTCTAAAATTTGATGATGTAATATAATATTATTTTATTATTTCCACTATTATTTTATAATTTCTTTAGGAGGCCCATTTTAGACCTCAAAATTCCCCTAATTCCATACCCATGGTCATCACCCTAGTTGCATAGGCCCTAGATGAGCCTCCATTATCATTCAAGAACCCATGATTGTCCCAACCCTTGGTGGAAAATGAACCACCCTACCTTAAAGGGGGTATCCATTGATATATCTTACACATCATTCTCTCATCATTTGAGCCCCGGGAAGTTAATCAAATAAAAATTCTAAAAGGAAAAAGTAATATAAAGAAGGGTGGAAAAATCAAGGTCGGGGCACCTCATGTATCATGATTTCTCCCTCCTATACACTATATACCCAGGTGTGGGCTTCCCTTATTCTAGATACCTGTGTATCATGATGTGTGGCCTAGGATTGCCCCTTTCATTCCCTATTCCATGCCACCACCATTTTAGAGGTGTACCTTGGACATATTATCCCCTCCAAAGGAAGAAACCATCTAATAAGGTACTTGATTAACCCCCTTTGGAGCTTGGAGACATTAGCACATGCCAAAGCCCACTATGGAAGGGCATGCCATTATGAAGTGTCCACCTGTTTTCCATGGTTTGTAAGATAATTCATTTGATTGCTTTAATTACTTGTTGTGTTGGAGGGTTAGGGGAGGCATTGGATCTTATGCAGGATTGCAGATGTTTTCCATTTGGGTTTGGTCTCCCTATATGGGGTCCTAACTCTCCAGAGGGCTACATTTACACATGTAGAGTGTTTTTATAGAGCTATAGGCCTCCATAGTAGTAGAAAGTACTACATGGATCCCTAGATATGGTCAGAGAGTTCTCGAGATTCACCTATTAGACGAGGAAGATGCATCTAGTTCATCATGCCTAGTCGACCCCACAGTGGTACCATGCACTTGGATGATGGCCCAGGAGTTGTATGTTGATGTGGAATCACTTATATTATCATCTGAGCCCTTACAGATGATCTACATGCAGCTTCGATCTACTTAGAGACTCATGAGGTTATTTGTGTACCCCCACATGCACTAGGAGCACCACATGTTTATTGTTTGGAGAACAAGCAACCACCCCATTTTCCATCACTTTTGAGAGTCATATTCATCAATGTGGCACTTATGGACTTCACCAGACCTCCTAGAGGGCCCAACGACATGTATCATTCATCATTTGACCCCTTGAGAGGCTTATTATTTTGTTTTTGAGCTATTTTGGTGGGCTTATCACCAAAAATTAGTTATTTTACACTTTATTTTATTTTAGGGGCTAATATAGGCATAATTAGAAAATTTGAACTCCTAGGAAGTGTATAAATAGGAGTGATTTGAATTCATTTTAAATGATCACTTGAATTGGATCATTCTCTCTCTTGATATTTTCATTATTCCTTCTTGGTGGACGAACCTGGAGCATGTATGGATTTTGATGTTTGGATTATATTTTATTATCTTGGAGCTTCTTGATTTGAAAATGTATTGATGGTCAGACATATTCTCTTACATGTAAGTACAAACTTAATGTTATTATATTTGACTTTGTCACATGCATTGATAATGGGATTTTCACGCTAATTATTGCATGCATTTACTGCTAAATTGTGGAATTATATTTCTTTATAGCATATCTCTATGTATGGTCCATGTGTGTTGAACGAATTTTCCTTGAGATCAAATCATCTTGATAAGCCATATTGATTTGAAAACAGAGTATAAACTCTTTATGATAACTCTCCTTTTCCGTAATGCCAAACGAAGTTGTCCTTAGAGCCTCCTTGAGCGAGAAATGAAATCCATTATCATAATTATTCTTGAGTCCAATATCCTCAAATGAATTAGGCACTGGTCCACCATAAGGTGATCACCCCAAAACCATTTTTATTCACCTTTTCCTCCTTCTCTCTAGGTCTAGCCACGCTAGGCCACTTAGGGCATTATTTTTCCAAAAAAGTACCCATTTAAAAAGTTTTATCTCCTATATTCTCTTGCGCTAGTGTGTCCTCAATGTATCCTATAAATTTGAAGAAATTTTGATGGTGGGATTGTGAGATATCCCAAGCCCTAGCCCTGAGACTGAATTTTTCCTTAGATTTCCATAGGCTAGTAACAGTCAGCCATGACATATCCCAACCCTTTCTAACTCTAAAACACAGTCCTTTATAGAATGAGTGTTACACCATTTTTTTGTCATCTAACCTATTATCATTAGATGGACCCAAGTACACCATGTAAGACCAATTTTACCCTAAGTAAAATTGCTTTCACTATGTAAAATAACTTAATAAACCACATTTATTAGGTTGTTTATGGTCTAAACAGGAAACCCCAAAAGGAAATATTAAACAAACCTATATTTGTTTGATTTTCCTCATGGAATAATTAATTAAACCATAATTTAATTATTATTCCTAGTCATGTTTAACCCAAAACAAAGAAATTAATTAGATAAACCTTTATTTATCTTATTATTTTTCTAGGAATAATTATTTAAATCTTATTTAGATAATATTCCTTGTTAAATATGACCAAATCACCCACAAATAATTAAATAAATCATTATTTATTTAATTATCCTTCAACCACTTCCTTAAAAAGATAAATAAATCATTTATTTATTTATTATTAACAAATAAAGGGAATTGACCCAAGTCAAATACTTTTTCCCTCCAACAAATATAATAAAATATTCCATAAAAGGTGGATCTAGATTTGGTTAACATTATTTTAATCATGCACCAAGATCTAGAATGACCCAATATTTTGTTATAAATAGGAGGGTTTCTCCTACCATTCTTCACCTTTTGTTGCCTATTAGATCACTCTGGATCTATACACTTGGTCACATTTTTTCACATTATTTGTTGTGTGAGCTCCCTTTGAGTTCTATCTTTGTCTGGGTTTTCTACACCAACAAGAGAGAGAGATTCTAGATCTGAAGTGCTGAGGACTTCCAAGAACCCATTCCATTGAGGAGAATTGGATACGCCTTCTTGTTTTCCTCCCAGGTGCCCTTAATACAAAAATTCTTTCAAAAATTGTTCTTGTCTTGTCTATTGGATATATGGAGCAAACCCTTCTTTTTACTACTTAATGTCTTTCTATGCATAGATCTGGTTTTTTGCAGCTCTTGTCTTGATCAACTAACTGCAGATCTGAAGATATTGGCAGCCACTTTTGATGTTAGGGCTATTAGTTATGCGTATCTAAAGTGGTCTTTTTTCGTACACTTCGACAAAGGATTCATACTAACAAATGGCAACTCCACACAGGTTTTAAATTACGACTGCTGTCGTTTTTCATATTCCTGCATATCCAGCTACTTCAGACCCTGGGGTTTCTTTTCAACTTTTTGTTTTTCCTATTTTTATGTTGTTTTTCTCACATAAAACCCTAAAACATTAAAATTTCTAACTTCTGCATGTTTCTGGCCCTATTGCGCAGGTGACCGACATCAGCCGCAACTGAGACGACAACTTTTCTAAAAATCTGCCGCCGAGACACCCGGAGCTTCAGGTCACACTTTTCAGCCAATTTTCTATGACCTGCATTGAAAACAGGTCAGAACCTGTGACCTGCCAAATTTTCAGCTGTTTTTCTGCAATTTTTCTAGGTTTTGCTGAACCTTCTGTCAGGGTTTTCCAGCCTCTGCCTCCACCCGTTTAGACCTGTTTCTGATCTGTTTTTCTCATCTAAGTGGGAACCTAGCCCCCTAGGGCTTCAGTACTCTCCAATTTTTTTGGAAGAGCTTTTAGCTGTTTCGTGTTATGCGATTTTTAGTTGATACCTGAATCAATCACCTCTTGTCATTTTGTTTGGACCTCCCTTTAGGACCTCCTCCTTGTCCTTTCCGCTTTTTGCTGATTTCCTCCTTTTTTCCAGCCACCTTGCCTCTGCCTCTTGGCTGTGATCTGCACCTCTTTTCAGCAGCTTTCTCCTTTAGATCCCTGTCCCTTTCGACCCTATATCTATTGGCCTCTTTTTAGTGTGTTTTGACTATATTTTTTCCCTCTTTTAGATTAGTTTTGAGAGACCCACCTTTTTGGGTTGAATCTATGCAATAGTAGTTGTTAATTTTCTGTTGTTTCAACATTATATACTGTTCTCTGCAGATTTATTTTCAGTTACGCATCACACTTTTTCTCTTGCTCTCAAAATGAAAAGGGTTTAAAAATTAAAATTAACGCACGCCACACACTCACCCTAAGCGAAGAAGAGCCTGGTTTACACCACCAGGCAAAGACTTTAAAATCAATTGACACTGCACCTATTTGCCCTTGTTTCGACATTGTAATCACTTGATTCTACACCTCCTTTCCCTTGTGGTCGTTCTTATTCCCCTTGTGCCGTGTTTGTGTTGTCATCATTTTTCCCCCAAGGCGCACTTCCTGGAGACTTCTTGGCCTTCACCCTCAGTTTCCGGTCGATCGACCTGCTCTGTCCCGTCGTCATCGAGCCAGTGCTCCTCCGAGTCCACACTTCGATTCCTCTTCTAATTCTTTGGGTTCTCCTTTTCCTTCTGGTTCTCCCCCTGTCACCTTCACTATGTCTGGTCCAAGGCCTAATGCTAGCGGTGCTCCCAGCCCTAATGCTAGAACTACTACTAGCGGAACTGCCATAGGAACTACCTCGGCCACACCCTTGCTGCCGTACGTCGCAATCCTCAGCCTCCCCGATTTCAATCAGTTGATCAATGACCCTATCTGCCACGATGTTGGTTGGCCTGCTATGCCAACCAAGCTCCCCTCCAACATCCCTAAGTTCAAAGGCCTTTGGCGGAGAAGATCAACTCACCATGTCCAGATCTTTCCATGTGGTTTCCTCCAATTCCATTACGATGATTCCATCCGTCCTTCGGTTGTTCCAAAACGCGCTTACTGGTGAAGCTTCTAAATGGTATGTAGACCAAGCCACCTCTTCCCATACCACCTTTGTGACCATTGCCCAAGACTTTTTATCTTATTTCCAGCTCCCTCTCCGATACGATACTGGTACGGAGCTCTTGACTTCCTTCAAGAAAACCTCTTCGACCCGCCTTTCTACCCATGTTCAGGAATGGCGACGAAGACGCAGCTTATGTCGAGCTCCCCCCTTCGAAGATCGGATCTATATGGACTGGTTCCTTCGCTCTCTCCTAGCTCCCATCGGCAAAGATGTCGCCTCCCATTTCCCTCAAACCGAATAAGCCGCCCTCCAAATAACCTTGAAATATGACCTGATCTACGCCCAGTCTCGTTATGTTTATACCTTCCTTCCTAACCTCCCCAGGCTCGGTGGCGCTAATTCCCCGGGGGCATCTCATTCCGCCGACGTTATCGTTGGAGCCCTTTCCCATCCGTATGCTCAACCTCCTATGGGCTACGGTCTCCCTCACGGAGGGGCCGGCCCACCTCTAGCACTCTTCCCCCTCCGGCGGCATGTATCCGGGATACGGCATGCCTCCTCTTTTCCCAACCTCTGCTTACCTCAATTTTGCCCAACCTAACCATTACCCTTATCCGCAGCCTAGTGTGCCAGCTCCTCCAGCATATGCGCTTCCATCTCCCTTGCCTCCTCCAAACCCGCAACAGCACCTACAGCCCCCTCCAGGGCAAGTATTTGCACAGCAGGGCACGACTAATCCCCCTTCTTCTCAAAGAAGGCGGAGAGGCAATCCAAATCAATCTTACCCTGGTACTCGTGGACCCAATCCTCAAGGTGTTGACCCTAACACTGCTAACCAGAAACAGGGCACTCAGCCCAAGCCGGATAGGCCGCTTCGCACAAATAAGCCTTGTTCATGTTGTGGTGTTTACGGTCATTACACCCATGATTGTGCCCTCTTACCACAAATGCGGCAGATGTGGGAGTCTCAAGCCACATTGCACGGAAAACATGCCTCCCCTCATGCTCCTCCTAATGTGGCCACTACTCAACCAGCTGTGTTTACTGATCCTTTCCCTCAACAAGGATTTGTGGCTACCCAACCACCTGACGGACAGGTCGCCACTCCACCTTCCATTTCTGGTTCCTCCGATTACCAGATCCTCATGATGAACTCTGATCCTTCCCCTCCTATCGACCTTCACCTTCAAACTCGGTCTCGCCAATACCCCAAGCCTCCCACTCAGTCTGCCCCTGAGCCTCCTTCTTCAGGTTCTACAGAGCCTCTTTCGACATCCAGTGGCCCCTTACATATCCCTCAACCCAAAGTTGAGGTTCATACCAAGATTCCTAAGGGACCATTACGTCGAAATGTTGCTTCTGGTCGAGCTGCTCATTCGTATAGCATAATAGATGATTTGGCGCAATCTCTTGCTTCCATTTCCACATTAGAACTCCTCTAATCATGCCCTTCCCAAAAGAAGGCTCTACTATCTACCGTGGGCGCTGTAGATCTTGCTGATGACCAAATGATTGTTTTCGACGCCCATCAATCAGAACATCCTCCTCTTCCTTCTTTCGTCGCCTTCCAAATCCCAGTCAAAATCCGGAATGCCAACATTTCTCGGTGTATAATTGATGAGGGGGCATCCACCTATGTGATGTCTGCCTCGGTTTGGAAGCAACTTGGATCTCCTGACTTGGCCCCTTCCACGATCACCCTTCGAGCGTGGGACGACCACGCCTCCCAGCCCATCGGCCTTTTCTGTAATTGTCCTATCACCCTCGCCAGTAAGACTGTTTGCGTTGACGTCGAAGTCATCGATGCCCCTCTAGATTACAACATTCTATTGGGGTGAAGCTACACCTATGCCATGTCTGCTGTCCCCTCTGCGGTTTTTCGCAAGATGTCTTTTCCTCACAATGGAAAGATAGTCACCATCGACCAGTTGACTTATCATGAGCCAAAGTCTCAGACCTCCCCTAAGACGACCATCTCTTCTGTAGCCAATAAGCAAACCGTCGATTCCTTGACCAGTGTCTCCCCCAGCGTCTACAAATATTCCTCCCTATTTGGAACTTTTCTTGGTCTCTCTGATCCCAGCTTATCGAATGTTTGCATGATGCAATCGTCTCGGGCTACCCTTAAGCAACCTGCCTCGGCTAGTCAGCAACCTCAGAAACAACCTCGCCCACCGCAACCCGCTCCTAGCCCTTTATCTCTGCCAGCCGAACCTTCTCCTTCTGGCCCTTCTCCTACAGCTGGTGTCCCTGACCCCCTTTATCCCCCTGGATTGGTTCCCCCGGGCCTTAACCATCTCGGAGCCGTCCCTCCTGGTCATTATCCCTCTGGTCAGATACCTTTCCTGTCTCCCCCTCCCGGAGTCTATACGGTCCCCGTCATGGCCACCCTCTCTCTCCCTAACCTGACCCTGGGCATACCCGTCTGGTACATTGACCCTCCAGCCGCTACCCCACCGGGTCACCCCAAACCCTACCTTGCTTTGACACCGGTTCAACCGGTCCCCCTCGCTTCCTCCAGGCCCCCCGCACCTCCCCAAGACCCTGCCCCTATGGTGACAGCCCTGGGAAAGAAAGGAAAAGATTGTAAGGGGGCAACTAATCAGGACCAAGCCGCCCCGACAAACCCTACCCCTCCTCGACCGCCAAAGCACGCTATCCAGTGCACTTTGTGCGATATTGTCGGTCACGCCACCCATATGTTTCCTGAATTGCTGCACCTCAAGATCCTGGTCAATGAGATGTTTCCCGACTCTGATATCCCCAAAGTCTACGTCACTATCCTAGATTCTATCCCGAAACTCAAAACCTTGCGCACAAATCACTCTTGTGCTTTGTGTGATTTCCACGGCTATTACACCCACCTCTGCCCCCACCTTGACGAGTATCGTTCCTCCTTAGACACGTACCGCCAATTCAAGGCTACGCATGACAAGATACCTTCTCACTTGTCTGTGAGTTCTACTTCGATAGGACCAGAGGATATTCCTACTCCCATTCACATTCCTCCTCCCGCTATCGAACCAATGGAGCCTTTGACCACTATTTTGTACCTATCGTCATCTTTGAGAGATAGTTCACCTACCCTTTGACCTGCAGACACTCTCGGTTCCCCCTCAGTCGACCTTGGATTTGTTGACGTTGCGCATCTGAGCCCTTCTCCACAAGATGACCAGTCACACATCACTACATCATCGGGTGATCCTTCTTCCTCCAGTCTTTCCATCTTCCAGTCCGATGAAGACATTATGGAAGCCATGACCAACCCTAACTTTCCGTGGGATGATATGCAACATCGCGCATACTTCCTCCCACAACAGTCCCATGACCAATATGCTATGGAAACCAAAGACTTCATTCCCAATGCAGTCGATTGGTTCAAAAATCCCATCCCTGCACCTGATGCTTTCGAAGAAGGAAACATGGCCAACATCTCTTCGATCATTAAAATTGACATTTCGGTCAAACCAGGAATCGAAGAATATATCACCTTGGGCACCCAATGCACCCCGGAAGAAATCGAAGCTTACACTAAGCTTTTCAAATAATTCTGAGATATTTTCGCGTGGTCCTACTCTGAAATGCCTGGGCTCGATCCCACCATTGTCGAGCATCATATCGACACGTGGCCCGATGCCAACCCAGTCCGACAAAAGTTGAGACCCATTAATCCTTCCAGACGTGATGCTATCAAAGCCGAAATCGATAAGCTCAAGCAGGCCGGTTTAATTTATCCTATTGAATACCCCACTTAGGTGTCCAACCCGGTTCCCGTCCTCAAGAAACAAGGCACCATCCGTGTCTGCACGGACTTTCACGACTTGAACAAAGCTTGTCCCAAAGACAACTTCCCCACACCATTTATTGAACAAATCATTGATGAGTGTGCGGGGCATGAGGTTCTATCCTTTATGGATGGTTTCTCCGGATACAACCAAATCGTTATTCGTCCTGCCGACCAACTTAAAACTGCATTCATCAGTCCGTGGGGGAATTTTGCTTACCGGGTCATGCCATTCGGCCTTAAAAACACCGGCACCACTTTTCAACGGGCCATGTCTTATTGTTTCCATGACTTAGCTCATATTATCCTTGCTTATTTAGACGACCTCACTGCGCGTTCTAAGCATCGGGCGTAGCACCTACACGATCTACGTACCATATTTCTTCGATGTCGCAAGTATAATATCCGCCTTAACCCGTTGAAATGCGTCTTTTACGTTCCCGCTGGCTGTCTCTTAGGCTTCATAGTGTCTAAGGATGGTATCACTCTTGACCCTTTGAAAGTTCAAGCCATTCTTGAAATTCCCATTCCGCGTACCCTACGCCAGCTCCAAAGTCTCCAAGGCAAAGCTAATTTTCTTCGTCGGTTCGTCCCTGACTATGCCACCACTGCACATGGGTTCCTCAGACTCCTCCAATCCAATATCCCATTTTTTTGGGATACCTATGCTCATGAGTCTTTCGACGCCCTCAAGCAGGCTCTCACATCCGCTCCCTTGATCTGCCCTCCCGACTTTGATCGGGACTTCATCCTGTACATCTCCGCTTCCACCTATTCGGTCGCTGGAGTCCTTATCCAGGAAGATGACAATGGTATCGAGCATGTGATCTACTACGTCAGTAAGAACCTAGTGGGGCCTCCTGTTTCCTACTCACATGAAGAAAAACTAGCGCTGGCTGTTGTGTTCTCAGTCCAAAAACTTCATCATTACATCCTCATGCGTTCCACCAAGGTTATGACTAATTCCAACCCCATGGCTTTCTTATTGAGTCGCCGCATCCTCACTGGGAAGTACGCCCGTTGGGTCGTCATCCTTCAAGAATTCGACCTCAAATTTGTCACACCAAAAAGTAAGAAAGGTTTAGCCCTTGCTGAACTCATTTCTGAATTACCTACCGTAACACAAGATCCTCCAGTTAGTGATGATTTCCCTGATGAGCACTTATTTGCCATTACTTCAGACGATCCTTGGTACGATGATATCCTCACTTACTTGCAAACCCAAAAATTCGCTCTTCACCTTGATCGTGACACTCGACGACGTATCCGACACCAGGCTCCTCGCTACCTTCTTATCGGTGACGACCTCTATTGTTGCGGTATAGATACTGTCCTTCGTCATTGTCTCACGCACACTGAAGCTGAACAAGTCCTCAATGCATGCCATAGCGGCGCTTGCGGCGACCACCTCTCTGGTCTTTCTACTGCCCAAAAAGTCATGCACGCTAGGTATTTTTTGCCTTCCCTCTTCAGTGATTGCATTGAAGCAGTCAAACACTATTCCAATTGCCAACATTTCACCCCTAAGGCGCAAGCTCCCCCAGCTCCCCTCCATCCGGTCGTCTCAACTGGTCCCTTTTGTAAATGGGCCATCAACTTTATGGAGTGTCACCCGCCATCCACCGGTAACCATAAATATATCATCGTGGTGGTCGACTATTTCACAAAATTGGCCAAGGCTATGCCAACTTTTAACAACACTGCAGCTACCAAAACAACTGGTCTCTGACCACGGCCAACATTTTGAAGATGAGATATGGCGTGAGCTACCCTCACTATTGGGTTTTGAGCACCAATATTCCTCCTCCTATTACCCCCAAGGTAATGGCCAAGTTGAAGCAGTCAACAAAATCCTCAAGACTATTCTTCAACGAACGGTGAATAAGCACAAAACCAATTGGCATCTTATGCTCTTCCCTACCTTGTGGGCCTATCGAACCTCTGTTAAAACCGCCACCGGGTTTACTCCTTTCCACCTCGTTTTTGGGGAGGAGGCAGTCTTACCGATCGAGTGTGAAATTCCTTCCCTGCATCTGTCCGTTGAACTTCTCCCTGACACCCAACCTCTAGAACAATGACTTATCATGCTTGATCGCGCCTCTGAAGACCGTCGTGTTGCCTTGCAAACCATGGAAGTGGCCAAGAAATGCACCAAAGCTCAGTATGACAGAAAAGTCTAGCCTCGTACTTTTCACAAAGGTGACCTTGTTCTAGTTTATGACCAGGCCCATGATGTCCTTGGTCATGGGAAGTTCGACTCATTATGGCTAGGCCCTTACATCATCAGTAAGGATCTCGGTAAGGGGGCATACCTCTTAGAGGATTTCGAAGGCAATCCCCTTCCTAATCCTCGCAATGCACTCTATCTTAATAAATATTACCCTTAGCATTTCCCTTCTGAAATGCATGTTTTATTTTCTTTTAGATAGCTACCATCATTTTCGTTTTTGGGATTTGATACTTCACCAGGACACATTTTGTCCAAGAAGGGTCACTTCACCTCTCCTTAAAATCGCATTTCTTCACTTACGACATTTGTACTTGGGGCACCATTTTGCCTCCTTACATGTCTTTGTTCGTGTCGATTTTCGTCATGAGTTACCATCTTGTACTCATGTTTTCATGGTCCCCCATTGGGCCTTTACTGTGTGGCAGCACCATCGAGTCGCCCTTGTTTAGAGCATCCAATTTGAGTCATCATTGCATTCATGGAGTCTATCCCAAGTCCCTTTGTACCCCTCTATAGCCCTCCATCCTCCATTGCTTGGTCTCTCTCTTGTGTCGCACATTATGGCCTTCAGTCCCACTGTCCCCTATCCCTTATGATATTGCGTCAGTCGCTGCCATGTCATTCATGCCCTTTATGCTCTAATAAGGGAACTCGTCCATTCGCTACTCAGTCCCTTCCATTTCCCCATCATCATTGGTGTCAGTATGTCCGTCGCTCTACTATTTTCTCTCGTGCCTTAGTTGAGGATCTCTCATTGCCTCACCTATGGCGGACCTCCTTCTATCGACATCAGCTCCTTCATTCCAGAAGACAGGTCTAGAGGGCGGTGTACCTTGGTTCCAGCTTCCACTCTTGTTCGGCGCCTCGAATCCGGCAAAGGGATCTCTCATTTCCCTTTGACTTGATTGTTTCTCTACTCCATCTCCTTATAGCATGATCGAGATCCGTATACATGATGGTTCAATGATGCAGCAACAGCTCTTGGTGATTCCTGGGTGTGTGTGAGATGTCTCAGTCCTCATGAGGGGGTGGCCCTGCAGGTAGCCCCCCACATGCCTGGATGACCTCTTCATTTCAGCCTTCGATGCAGCTCCATATATTTGATGATGTCGGCCTCAGCCGCTTACAGCGCCTCTTTGATTTGCATGTATCAGTCAAATTTTGTGAGCCCTTCCCCGCATATAGGGGGAATTTGGGGTTGTATTTTTATCTCATGTACTCAGATATTATTGTATAAGTCCTGGTTGTTATCCCAGGCACAACATGTATGTGGGATTCCTCATTGTATTCTTATCTGGCTCATGTTTATGCTGGTTGTACTTTATGGTTCGGTCCCTTGTTTACTGGACACACTATTCTTTTGTACTTTGTCTCGGTGGGCATAGGTATGCCTCCCCCGCCGCCTTTAGCACATGTACCCTCTCATAAAAAGAGACTTGTTGCACCTGCGAGTCTCGTCTCCTCAGGGTCTAGTTCTTCAGCACACTAGTCTACCTTACATTTCTCTCTCTGACTTCCCTCTTGATGTCTGGTGATTGAGTTCTTACAACGTACTTCGGTCATACGATTTGCTCCTAACACTCGCACGCTGGGGGGCAATCTGTTACACCATTTTTTGGTCATGTAACCTATTATCATTAGATGGACCCAAGTACACCATGTAAGACCAATTTTACCCTAAGTAAAATTGCTTTCACTATGTAAAATAACTTAATAAAACACATTTATTAGGTTGTTTATGGTCTAAACGGGAAACCCCAAAAGGAAATATTAAACAAACCTATATTTGTTTGATTTTCCTCAAGGAATAATTAATTAAACAATAATTTAATTATTATTCCTGGTCATGTTTAACCCAAAAAAAAGAAATTAATTAGATAAATCTTTATTTATCTTATTATTTTCTAGGAATAATTATTTAAATCTTATTTAAATAATATTCCTTGTTAAATATGACTAAATCACCCACAAATAATTAAATAAATCATTATTTATTTGATTATCATTCAACCACTTCCCTAAAATGATAAATAAATCATTTATTTATTTATTATTTACAAATAAAGGGATTTGACCCAAGTCAAATACCTTTTCCCTCCAACAAATATAATAAAATATTCCATAAAAGGTGGATCTAGATTTGGTTAACATTATTTTAATCATGCACCAAGATCTAGAATGACCAAATATTTTGTTATAAATAGGAGGGTTTTTCCTACCATTCTTCACCTTTTGTTGCTTATTATATCACTCTGGATCTATACACTTGGTCACATTTTTCTACATTATTTGCTGTGTGAACTCCCTTTGAGTTCTATCTTTGTCTGGGTTTTCTACACCAACAAGAGAGAGAGATTCTAGATCTGAAGTGCTGAGGACTTCCAAGAACCCATCCCATTGAAGAGAATTGGATACGCCTTCTTGTTTTCCTCCCAGGTGCCCTTAATACAAAAATTCTTTCAAAAATTGTTCTTGTCTTGTCTATTGGATATATGGAGCAAACCCTTCTTTTTACTGATTAATGTCTTTCTATGCATAGATCTGGTTTTTTCCAGCTCTTGTCTTGATCAACTAACTGCAGATCTGAAGATATTGGCAACCACTTTTGATGTTAGGGCTATTAGTTATGCGTAGCTAAAGTGGTCTTTTTTCGTACACTTCGACAAAGGATTCATACTAACAATGAGGACTCATACAAATGATATGCCACCTTGCTAGCTTCAAATTCCCACCTCATAGACCTATTTCAAACTTGATTCTTTCACTTGGAGACTTCGTAGGGATATTTCTGTTTTGTAGAGTTTGAATACAAAAAGGACTCTTATTTCATTAATAGTTCAACAAATTAATTTAATAACCCTTATCAACTACAACCAACTAATTTTCTGAGTGTACTAGAGTGTTTTTGTGTCATTATGCTATGTGGATGTTGAGCTGGACCTCCTCCAAGTCAAATTTTTACAATTTTTTCACAAATCTAGTTAGTGAAAATTCTGAAAAAATACACTTCAAAGATGAGTTTATAATTTCCAAAACCTAATATATTTGCAGAAAATGAGAGATATTTTTGTAGATGGACCTATTTTGAAGAGAAACCTCTTTCACACTTCCAAAATTCTTTTTTGTTTGCTCATAAACCTTAAAAAACATTTCGCTATGAAAACAAGGCAGTTTCATAGTGTGAAAAGATGAGTGTATAATTTCCAAAACCTGATAGATTTACAGAAACTGAGAGATATTTTTGTAGAAGAAAATGTGCTGAAGAAAAACCTCCTTCATATTTCCAAAATACTTTTTCATTTTCTCAGAAACATTAAAAAACAATTCGCTACGAAAAAATGGCAGTTTCGTAGCATACAAAAATGACCTTTGCCATCAGAATTTATGCCTCTTTTCTCTTGCATGGTCTTCATCATTTTTTGACACATCTTCCCTATCATTTCCTCCCCTTGGAAACTACCAAAAGTGGTTTTTTAAACAAAAAGAAATCTAGAGGTGGTTTTGTAGCATTTTCCTGGCTTCAAGCCTAGGAAACACTACGAAACTGTCATAAACAGTGTAAATTCCAGATTTTTTCCTTGTTTGAAAAATGTACCTTCTAGCTGCATAAAATTGGTTTTCAACATGCCTTTAACTTATTAAAACATAATAAAACTCAATTTAAGATCCTTGAGGTGTTTCCTCTTCAAAAAACATCCTTTTCTCCTTTAGCAAGTTTATTCATCACTAAAATGACTCTATTTTTCTGAAAACATAGGGTTCAGAGATGAGCTCTTTTCCCCATATCCTTGACATATATTGAAAAAATTAAGGACGATTTTGTAGCTCAGTATGTATTGAATAAAAACCTCTCTTTGGTTTTTGAAAAACATCTCCAACTGTCCAGAATCCGCATTCTAAAAAAATGTCTAAAACATGAAAATTCTGCATTCTGAAAAAATAAAACCCTCTTTCGGAGTTGTAAGCTTGGGAAATGAAATATGTCAGAGAATGATGACTGATGGAACAATATTTGACCTATATGGAGGTGGTTTTGAGATGAAATGAGGGTGGTCTTGAAACATAGGATACGTTAAATATGAAAAAATGAAATTTCCTATGCCAACTTGAAAAAGTTTTAAGGAGTCCTTACCGTTTTGAGGAGTAAACTAAATGACCATGTCAAGTAATGACTCAAAAAATTATGAGTGATAATAGTGGCTCCACTTCGGATGGTGTGCCCCTGTGGTACACCAAAGAACCTGTAATTCTAGTGCCATCAATCTTCTTGGAAATAAAAACTCTGAAATTTATGAAAACTCCGCCAAGCACTTATGGCCTTCTCCTCGGGCTCAAGATTGATGATTACTGCTGAAAAACCAACTTTGTACCTATTGAAAATATTCTTATTCAACTTTGATCTTATTCACACACTCCTACCTACCCTAACAACTGCGATCTCCATTTTTAATTCAAGCAACATGAAACTTCCAATGAAGCTAGTCATTGATCTGATCTGACATTTGAACCTCTTGAATGCACTTAACCAAAAGTAAGCATGATACTGAAATGACCAAGGCAACATAAAATGTATCTGATCCTCATAATGAAAATATAACTGGAAATCTGGACTGTAGAACTCTTCCATAAAGTCAACTATAGGATCATAGAAGACATAATTTGTTTGATGATTCTCAAGACTGTATTCTACAACTTTGGAAAACTCATATATGCTTTGCTCAGCCACACAAGATTTCAGTTGTGTGCTATCAAACAGATTTTCAAAAACAGGGTATTCTTCCTCAATCTCAAAAGAGAAAGGTTGTAGCACCCTCTCTTTGTGATCTGGAATTAATTTTTTTTGAAAAGACTGATCTTGATCATGAAGACTATAAGATTGAATTTGATCTTCTAAAACTTCAATGTATTTTTCAATGTTATTAGCAACTTCATCCACAAATTGAATCTTATCTTCTGACTTGCACTCAAATGACTTCAGATTAGAAGACAAGGATAAAGAAAAATTCTCATCCACTTCCTCATTAGAGTGATCATTATTTGATGTATGCTGATGCAAGGAATGACATGAAGAATAAACTTCTTCCTTTACCTGAGGACTATAGAAATTATCTTCCAATATTTCCTCATGTTGTTTGAAATGATTCTCATACTTCTGATGATGAAAACACTGACAAGTTTGCTGCAAATTTTCATCAAACAGAGGATGTAACATGATTTTCATAAATGAACTCTTGGTGGGTTTCATTTTCATCCAAGAGAGAGGCTATCATTTCTTCTTGGTGATGAAAGGGATTGTTATGAAGGGCCTCTAAAATTTCCTCATCCATGAACTCATCATCTTCATAACAATTCTCCAAATATTCAATAAAAATCACACAATGTTTCCAACAGTCTTTGACCAGCAATAAGGAGGGATGACCCTCTCCATACATCTCATAAAATGCAACATGGAAATCAACAAGAGAATATAATGAACCATTTTGCAGGCTTTCGTACCAAGACCATGTTTTTCCCTCCAAAGTGACCATAAGCATCTTCATGAGACAATCCTCAGGGAACTGAACCTTAAGTCTATGTACATGCATATGAAATCTAACCAAATGAAGAGAAACATTGTCTTTCTTTTCTTCTTTAAATATAGTAATATCAGTTAACCATTCGACCTTTGGCATAGGATTTGGAAAACCAGGGATATGAGACCGATTCATAGGGGCATACCTGGCATTTATTCTTGCAATGGAACTCATCTTGAGACTTCATCAAGCTGCTGATATTCAAGCAGTGGAGTCACCTTCCAAATGATTATTTGATGTGTGGAGTCGCTAGAGTAGAAATAAAGCCAATATGTGTCTAAGTATATGCTACTCTCAGACCTTAGAACTGAAAATTTTTCGTTCTTCCCAGGGAAAATTTACACCTTCGGCTCCCCGAAAACGACGCCAAAATGTTATCACCAAGTTGAGTCTTGTTGGGCTACTACAATGGTCAATATGGAGTAACTGTTTCAAACCAGCTTTTGACTAAAGCTTAGAATCTTCAATATGAGAGGGATCTCTCATAGATAATTTATGATAATGGTTAATGATAAAGATATATGGCTAACTCTATGAATTGTGTCTTGGTTTTAGATGTTTGCAGGTTGAAAAGATGAAGGATTGCTACCATTGGGCTATGGAGTCAGTGACAGGGATCTTAATGAAAAGGGATCTCCTTATGGAAGCTGAGGCATGTATACCCTTAAATGACATTAGAATACACACATATATAATTTAATCAATATATAAATGTTCAAAGGAAGTCAGAGCATGAGAAACATGAATTCTGAGTAATGAACATTAAGATACTTAAAGCAGGACATTGAGAAAGATATCCAATAGTTTAGTGCTTGAAAGGATTTTAGAGAATGCAAAGAAAGAATTATGAGTAATCAAACATTAAAATATTGAAAGAAAGTAATGAGATACATAGGGTTCATGAAAGTATCAAATGAATCTCAGGTGAAGGATGAAACTAATAGCCATTCTCCATTACTGATCAACAACCTGTTTACAATAGTAGCAGTCAGCCATAACATATCCCAACCCTTTATAACTCTAAAACTAAGTCATTTATACAATTAGGACTCATACAAATGATATGCCACCTTTATAGCTTTGAATTCTTACCTCAGAGACCTATTTCAAACATGATTCTATCACTTGGAGACTTCCTAGGGATATTTCAGTTTTGCAGAGTTTGAATACAAAAGGACTCTTATTTAATTAATAGTTCAACAAATTAATTTAATAACCCTTATCATCTGCAACCAAATAATTTTCTAAGTGTACTAGAGTGCTGATGTGTTATTATGCCATGTGGATGCTGAGCTGGACCTCCTCCAAGTCGAATTTTTACAATTTTTTCACAAATCTAGTTAGTGAAAATTCTGAAAAAATAGGCTTCAAATATGAGTGTATAATTTCCAAAACCTGATAGATTTGAAAAAACTGAGAGAGGTTTTTGTAGATGGACCTGTTCTAAAGAAAAAAAATCTTTCCGATTTCCAAATTTTTTTTATTTTTATTTTTTTCTCAGAAACTGTAAAAAACAGTTCACTACAAAAAAAGGGTAGTTTCATAGCGTGCAAAGATGAGTGTATAATTTCCAAACCCCGATGGATTTGCCGAAACTAAGAGAGGAATTTTTATATGGTCCTGTGACGAAGAAAAAACTCTTTCATATTTGCAAAATAATTTTTTATTTTCTCAGAAACCTTAAAAAAAAATTCGCTACGAAAAACATGGCAATTTCGTAGCGTATAAAAATGACCTTTGCCATCAGAATTTCTACTTCTTTTCTCTTGCATGGTATTCATCATGTTCTGACACATATTCCCTATTATTTCCTCCCCTTGGAAACTACCAAATTTTTTTTTTTAAACAAAAAAAAAGCTATAGGGGGTTTCCTATCATTTTCTTGGCTTCAAGCCTAGGAAACACTATGAAACTGTCATAAACAGTGTAAATTCCAGATTTTTTCCTTGTTTAAAAAATGTACCTTCCAGCTGTATAAAATTGGTTTTCAAAATTCCTTTAACTTCTTAAAACATAATCAAACTCAATTTAATATCCTTGAGGTGTTTCCTCTTCAAAAAACATCCTTTTCTCCTTTAGCAAGTTTATTCATCACTAAAATGACTGTTTTTTTTTTAAACATAGGGTTCAGATATGAGCTCTTTTCTCCCCATCCTTGATAGATATTGCAAAAATTAAGGTAGTTTTTGTAGGTCAGTATGTATTGAAGAAAAAACTCTCTTGGTGTTTTTAAATACATCTCTATCTGTCCAGAATCCGCATTCTAAAAACATGTATAAAATAGGAAAATTCTACATTCTGAAAACAAAAAACCCTCTTTTTGGAGTTGTAAGCTTGGGAAATGAGATATGTCAACAAATGATGACTGATGGAACATTATGTGACCTATATGGAGGTGGTTTTGAGGTGAAATGAGGGTGGTATTGAAACTTAGGATAGGTTAAATTTGAAAAAATGAAATTTCATATGCCAACTTGAAAATGTTTTAAGGAGTCCTTACCGTTTTGAGGAGTGAATTGTATGACCATTTCAAGTAATGACTCACAAAATTATGAGTGATAAAAATTTCATTAATATTTTGTTATCATTAATCTGGAACCACCTGGGTTGTTCTACTGTCAACCTACACAACTATTTCAAACCACTTTGAATTGGAAGTTAGCCCTTCTAATCAGAGAGGGCTCTTTCAAAAGAAAAATGAAATTCTCAAGGTAAAACTTATATCACGGATGGCTAAATATTTTTGTGTTTTAATTGATTTTTAGGTGGAATAGTGTATGAAGGCTACCATTGGGCATGGATTCAGCTAAGGGACTTCAATTACAAGTAAATGTAATCCATGGAAACTGAGGCAATTGAGCTTAAAGGGTAACTTTTTACAACAAAAACATAGTACATGAAGGAAATTGGAGCATAAAAACTATAAATTCCAAGTGATCATAATACTATGATGCTGATAAAAATATACAAAATATAAAGACACAAACACATAAGCTTAAAAAAATCTTAGGTCTGAAAGACAACTCCTGCAATTGTATATTAGCTTGGTAGAAATAAGTTACATAATAGTCTTCTCATTACATTCATACACCCTTTCACACTCAAAAAATCCCTCATATATAGAGTTAGGTATCATACAATGGTCTGCCACCTGGGCTAGCCTAGAATTCCTACTTAAGAGACCTATTCCTAATTGAATTACATAAATTGGATACTTCCTAGGGATATTTTTATATTTGGCAGAGTTTGAATATAAAAGGACTATTCTTTCATTAAATAGCTCAAAAAATTCTTTCAATAACCCTTATAAAATGAAACCAACTGATTTTATGAATGTGTTGGACTATTTATGTGTCATAATTCCACGTGGATGCTGAGCTTGACCTCCACCAAGTCGAATTTTGAAATTTCTATACAAATCTCGCTAGGAAACATTCTGTTAAATATGCCTCAAAGATGAGTGTGCATTTTCCAAACCCTGAAGGATGTGCAAAAAATGAGAGAGGTTTTTATATATGGGCTAGTTTTGAAGGAAGATCTCCTTCATATTTCCAAGATTCATTTCCATTTGGTTAAAAAGTGAGCTTGAAGTTGACTACTAAAACTTTCATTTCCAGAACTTTCGTTGCACACTTTCGTATAAAACTGCAAAATCCACCTTGTTCATAATATTTGACATTTTCTACTACTGGAGGGTCTTCCTTGGGGTTAATTAGGTAATAAAATTCTCTCAGCCATCCTTTTTTTGAAATTGTTGCTAAATTTTACCCTCAAAGAAATGTACAACACTTTCGTAGCAAAATCTCGTCTTTAAGCCCGAGACTTACTATGAAAGTACCTAGTTTACTGATATTTTACACCTTCTTCCCTTTTTCACCTCCAAAACACTACTAGAGCCTATAATTTCCTAGTATGATAGTATAAGACAAAATATGGTCCAAAAATGTGTTTCCTTACCATCTTTCATGGAGTAACAACATCATTTTGCACAACCATTTTAAGACCCTTTTTCTTCAATTTAGCTCGTATCATTTTTATTGAACCAAACTGACATGCTGAGGTGTTGGCCAACTAATACACTGGAGTTAAAACCTTGTAAACCTGAGTTGAGATGGTGAGCTGTCCAATTGATGAGCTGTTAGCCATATGGATTTTGACTGCTGAGCTACCCTCTTGAACAAGTGGCACAATAATATTCATGCTCTTATTTTATTATTCATCCACCTTTTCACTGTGTTGACCACTCAAAAACATCAAAAACACATAACACTGGAAGAAAAACAAAGTACAGGAACTTTCGTAGTAAATCCTGACCTGTTTACACTAAATTTGCTACAGAAGTTGGTAAAAGTGTCAAATTCACTCTAATAATCAGATTAACTCATGCATAAAGATTTTTTTGGATTTTTCTTTGACAATGCCACCTATTACATTAATGATGACCTTTCAAACTCACCAAAAGACCCCCACACATGTGATTTTTGTTTTAAATTACAAATTAAAGAGATCATATTCAACCCTAAGTAACTTACCCTAATTGACTCAAGACCAACCTAATGGTTATCATGGATAACAGTGGCTCCAATGGGGAAGTTGCACCCCTGTGGTGCATCAAAGAACTCGTAGACCATGTGCCTATTCGATCAATTTCCAACTTGAAGACTGCAACTTGCAAACTGACTTCTGCTCGTAAAACCAAACTGCCATTCAAACTGAAACTATACAAACTGATAATCACAACTACGACTGAAAACCATGTTGCAAACTGAAGACACTACTGCTAAAAATAGGATGCTCAAACCTGTGAGATTATTTATGTACATACCAATCTACCCTAAGCTAAAAATAAGATGTTTGATTCAAGAAATATGAAACCTCTAGTATAGCCAGTCAAAGAGATGATCCAACTCCTGAGCTTATTGATTGTTCTTGAAAAAATCATAAATGGATCATATATTGGCAAATCATAATGAAAATTGAATCGATAACTTGAAGTTATAAATGAAATAAACTCCACCTTCACTGATGACTAGAAAATACTTACCAAGTGATCTTGATAATCATGAAAAGTAAGCTCTTCTTGATGAGTAAAACCATGAGGGTTGAATTCATTCATAACTGATGGCTTCTTTTTTCCTATGCATTTAATTTCGACATCATTCTTAAGACATGACTCTGTTTGTTCATGAAAATATTCAATGGGAGAAACCATATCATGTGCTACATGGATGTTTAAAAATGAATTTCCATGCATTACAACGAGAATATCATGTATATCATCATGCATAAACAAGAATTTTTGATGATTTAAATATGTAGCAAGACATTTTGGGACAACAACTTGTAGATCAAAAAGTTGTTGATTATTCTCTATTAGTGCTTCCTCATGAAAGCCTTCAAGAATACTCAAGGAATCAACCTCATCCTCATGATAAAAATAAACATGTTTCACATAAACTTCTCCTTGCTCCTGCCCATTTTCATGTTGCTCAACATTAAACTCTTTGTTCTTAATATGCTCGAAATTTTTTTCATATGCTCAGGGATTTTTCAGAATTTTCATACATGCATTTTCAACAACCTGATATTGAGAAGTTTTTTCTTGACATAAAATCTCAGAAAAGGAATGGGCTGAAAAACAATTTGAATGATTTGGCTCATACCTTTGGCTACATATAGATTGAAAAGGCTGCAAATCCTCATAAATTTCATGTAATATGACTTAAATTTCAAATTGTTGATCCATTCCATCTTCAACTACAGAAGAGACATCTACTTGTTAGAAAATTTCTTGATCATCGTGAAAAATTTATTGTGAATAAAATTCATAAATTGCCTCTAATATCTCCTCATCATCCATACATTCTACATCATCATCAATAATTTTAATATATTGAATGAAACCTTTCCAAATATTACAACAATATTGAAACAATGGTGATGAAGGATGAGACTTCCCATAATGTTCGAGAAATATTCTATGGAAATATTTAAGAGAACACAAGGTTCCTGATTTCAACCCTTCATACCATACTCTAGCTTTGTCTTCTAGGGGAACCATAAAAATTTTCATGAAATAATCCTCAAGAAACTAAACCCTTAGTCTACATACATGAGTATGGAATTTAACCAAATGCAGACCAACATAATCTTTCTTTTCATATTTGAACATGGTAAGATGGGTCGAAAAATCAACACAAGGCATGGGATTTGGAAAAACATAGATGTGAGATCAATCCATAGGAGCATACTTGGGATTTATTCTTGCAGTAAAACTCATATTGGACTTTATTCAAGCTACTGATATTCAAGCCGTGGAGTCACCACAAAGCTATGAATTTTTTAATTCTTCAATAGTGGATTTTCCAAGGTAGAAGTACAGCCTTGAATATTTCTGATCTTCTGCTACCTTCAAGAGCTCAGTTACTTTGATTGGAATCAATTACCTAGGATAATGCAGCTTCAAACTCCCAACAGACACACAAAAATATTATCACTAAGTTGGAACCAGTTGGGTTTTTTAACTGTCAACCTAGCACAACTATTTCAAACCACTTTGGATTGGAAGTTAGCCCTTCCAATCAGAGAGGGCTCTCTCAAAAGAAAAATGAAATTCTCAAGGTAAAAATTATATTGCATATGGCTAAATATTTTTTTGTTTTAAGTGATTTTGTAGGTGGAAGAGTGTATCAAGGCTAACATTGGGCATGGAGTCAGCTAAGGGACTTCAATTACAAGAAAATTTAATCCATGGAAACTAAGGCAATTGAGCTTAAAAGGTAACTGTTTACAACAAAAACATAGTACATGAAGGAAATTGGAGCATAAAAATTATGAATTCCAAGTGATCATAATGCTATGATGTTGATAACAATATAAAAAATAGAAAGACACAAACACATAAGCTTCAAAAGAATCTCAGGTCTGAAAGACAACTACTGCAACTCTATATTAGCTTGATAGAAATAAATTACATAATAGCATTCTAATTACATTCATCCACCCTTTCAAACACAAAACTCCCTCATTTATAGAGTGAGATCTCATACAATGGTTTACCACCTGGGCCAGCCTTGAATTCCTACTCAAGGGACCTATTCCTAATTGAATTACTTCACTTGGAGACTTCTTAGGGATATTTTATGTTTAGGAGAGTTTGAATACAAAAAGGAAACTTCTTTCATTAAATATCTCAACAATTTATTTTAATAACCCTTATGAAATGCAACCAATTGATTTTCTAAATGTGTTGGACTACTGATTGTTGAACTGTTTTAATCATTTTTAATTGACTAAGGCAGTACACATAGATTATCAATCCAGGGAAATTTTTTTTTTCAATGACAGTTACACTGTCTGTGTCGATACATCATACTAGAAGCAGAAATAAAACAAGAAGAAATCATTACTGAACCAATTGCTAAAAAATAACACTCATGCAGGAATAAAATATCTACAAGAATGTAATCACACTTTAGATAAATAGGTATCTAGCATGCCACACGATAACTACATCAGCTGGTATTTCTCATTTAATATGTACAATAGCATAATAAATAACTGAAACTGAAGCAGATCTACTTATAGCCAATACAACAACAATATCACTTCCCAAATACGCAAAGGAAAATACAAGATATACTATAACTACTTTATCACTGCAATCCATATTAAAGAGGAGGGCCCTTCCTCCCTAATAGGGCACAAGAGAAGATAGAAAATAAATAAGATTTAAATCTATCAACGCATGTAACAACAACAATACGATATTATGTATTATGATGATCAAAATTACAGAGTCAAAATTATGATACTGTTCTGTGCTAACCTCCTGACCTTGGAGGTACGAGTGCTTATAAAAGTTACATGTCCAGAAAATGAGGAGCGGACCAATCATGAGAATATTATGATTCTCATGCTGATAAAAAAAAAGTAATTATAGTTACAATTTATTCCCTCAATAGAGTCTTGACTGGGAAAATATTGATTTCAATCAAAAATGCCTATAGCTGTTATTCTAAATGACGATATATAATGACTCCTACAGTTGTCATTGGAATGCGATAGCTATAGCGTAACAACTTTTGAAGACGGATCAACATCCAGAAATTGAAAGTATGCAATCAAAAGTGCAATTGTAACATCATTTTGTAACAGCGTCGCGGTGTAACAACATCATGGTGTAACAACAGAGGTCATGACAACGAAGGTGTTGACTCTTCGTGAGGTAGCAGCGCCATGTAACAGCACACTGTAACAACATGCTCCCAACTAGTTCTATGCGCATGTATGTTCTGGGTCTCTTGTGCTTAAAGTGGTATCTGAAAGAATAACAAAATGACCAAAGAACTTCCTCCAATATTCACCCCAGTTAGCGCCAAAAAGGAAACAATACATCATAATAATATAATGAGAATGGCAAGATAATTAAACACAATAAAGTTACACTATTTTACAATAAGGAAAAAAGGAAAAAGGCAAAGGTAGTCCCAAGGTTTGAGGTCAAAAGGGTTGAAATGAGGGAAGAAAACGTAGGAAATGAGTACAAAAATGACACCCAACACTAATGTGTCATCATGCCACATGGATGTTGAGCTGCACCTCCACCAAGTCAAATTTTAAAATTTCTACATAAATCTGGCTAGGAATAATTATGCCAAAAAAACCTTAAATATGAGTGTGTATTTTTCAAACCCTGATGGATGTGCAAAAACTAAGAGTGTTTTTTGTATATGGGTTCATGCTGAAGAAAAAATTCCTTCATATTTCTGAAATTCCTTTCCATTTGGTCAGAAAGTGAGCTTGAAGTTGAATGCTAAAACAATCATTTCTAGAACTTTCATAGCGCACTTTTGTGAAAACTCCAAAATCCACGTTTTGGATAATATTTGACCTTTCTGACTGTTGGAGGGTCTTCCTTGGGGAAAATGAGGCAAACAAATTCTCTAAGCCATCCTTGTTCTGAAATTTTTGTTGAAGTTTACCCTCAAAGAAGCCTACAACACTTTCGTAGCAAACTCCTGTCTTTAAGCATGGGACTTGCTACGAAAGTACCTAGTTTACTGATATTTTTCACCTTCTTCCCTTTTTCACCTCCAAAACACTACTAAAGCCTATACTTTCCTGGTACGATAGTATAAGACATTATATGGTCGAAAAATGTGTTGCCTTACCATCTTTCATGGAGTAACATCATCATTTTACACAACCATTTTAAGACCCTTTTTATTCAATTCAACTTGTATCACTTTTATCGAACCAAAATCACATGCTGAGGTGTTTTCCAATTGATACACTGGGGTTAAAACCTTACAAACTTGAGTTGATATGGTAAGCTATCCAATTGATGAGCTGGAATCATGATGAGTTGTCAGCCATCTGGAGTTTGACTACTAAGTTTCCCCCTTAAACAAGTGGCACAATAATATTCATGCTCTTATTTATTGATTCATCCACATTTTCACTGTGTTTACTGCTCAAAAACATCAAAAAACACATAACGTTGGAAGAAAAATAGAGTACAGGAACTTTCATAGCAAATCCTGACCTGTGTACATTGAATTTGCTACGGAAGTTGGTAAAAGTGTCAAATTCACTCTAATGACCATATTAACTCATGCACAAAGATTTTTTTGGATTTTTCTTTGACAATGACACCTCATACATTAATGGTGACCTTTCAAACTCACCAAATAACCCCCATGCATATGAAATTTTTTGAAAATTACAAATTTAAAAGATCATATTCAACCCTAAGTAACTTATCCTAATTGAATCAAGACCAACCTAATGGTTATCATGGATAACAGATTCATTGATAAGAATGTATTAAAGTGTGTTTATTATTGGAATTTAATTCCATCAATTGTATTGATTTCATAAAATTTAAAAAAAATTACATGGACTTTTTTTACTATATAAATGCCTCCTGCATGTAATAATGCTTTGTTGAAATTAAGTTTCATATATTTTTCATTGATACCTGTTGTATAGGATTTTAAATTCTAAAATTATGTGCGGTATTTATTACCATCTAATTGTACTAGTAATCGGTGAAAATGATCTATTTACTTTTAGTGCCAACACTTGGTGAAAATTTCCATTTTTTTCCATTTTAGCTAGAAACTCATATGTGACCTTCCTAGTGATGATGAATGCATATAGCTTGGTTAGATGAGTTCATATATCCATTATATGTGCATGAAATCCATCATTTATTTTTTTCATCATTCAACATAACATTCCCACTGTTAGCCACCTATAAAATGTTTTTAAGCAAATAGGTGGCTAAGATGTTTCTGAGCCTTCAAGAGATACATTTCCTCTAAAAATATCTCATCCTTGAAGCCTCTATGTGTCCTTTTCCTTTGAAAATATCTTCATTTTTGTTTCCATAAAAAAAGCCTCACTGTTTGTGAAAGAATTATGCTCAAGAAGCCTCCATCTGCTTCCCTTTTACCCCTGCAAAATTCCCCATTTTAACCCCTTTCTTCCCTTCTCAATTTTCCCTAAAAACCCCCCAAAATCCCTTCCCAAGTCTTCTGAACCATCAAATTCCATTTAAAAAATCATGTGAACCCCTTCATTTGATTTTAAAACCCCTCTTTCCCCCTACCGGAACCTCTGTTTAGCCTTGAAAAACATTGTTTTAAGGCTTAAAAACCCACTTTTAACATTTTCTAGGCTTAAGCCCCTTTCGGCTAAGCCCCAGCCCCTTCTCCACATATAATCGGGCACTAAGACCAAGCACTAAGCCCCATAGAGCTAATCGCAATCAGAAGTTGGATTGGAGCGCGTTCCCTGTGTTAATAGAAAAGTTCCGATGCAAGAAAGGTTTTGTTCTATTGGCCACGGGTGCAATCTCCACCATAGATCTGTAAAGATCTAACGGTCCATGCAAGTCTCACACCGTGCCCGCCTCATCCCTTTGTTAACCCCTGATTGTGATCTCCACCGTTGATCCTTAAACCATCCAACGACCATCACACCATCGCTCCAATCGCCAATCGCAAGATCTTAATGCACCACTTTTCTTTTTCCCCGATTGTCCGATCTCCGATTCAATCCTGGCTATTGAATCCACAAGAACCAATGGATAGGACTCGATCACACTCCGCCCCTGTGTTCCCTGATTGGTGATCTTTGAACAAATTGCGACCATCGATCTCGCCTCGATCCAACAGTCCGCGCGCAATCGCGACTTCAACAATTGGAGTTTTGGCCTCCTGCCTGTCTCTGATGCGATTAGATCTCCACCATTGATCTCTTGAGATACAACGGCTCTCCTTTCTCCTGCCCATTCATTTAACCCTTTTTCCTTCCACTCCCTCTTTAGATCTGGACCGTCTATTCTATAGATCCGACGGCTGAGATCTAACCCGCCTTTGACCATCCCCCATCTTACCAACCGTGCATCTTCCCATATCGTGCGCCAACCTCCACCGTCAGATCTCATTGCCCCACATCCAATGGTCAGGAACCATATCACGTAACGTTGGCGTCCAAACTTTAACAGTTTGAAATCACATGATATGGGCAATTTTATTTTTCCACATGTTGGGCGGCAAGCTATATCACGTTTTTTTGGGTCAAATCTCAAAGCCACCCCATTGCAACATGAAAACAGTTGTTTTCTCCTGGAAACCACTTCCCCTCTTCCGCTTTCGAAAGTTCTTCCATGCAGTCTCGACCGTTGATCTATATAGATCTACGGTCCTCGTTCCATTGCATTATTCATTCATATTTTTCCATCGGACATCCACAAAGTTCATCGGAGTAATCTCCACCATTGATCTCGTCTTGAGATCCAATGGTCCACAATCAATCACCCTTCTCCCATGTCGTTCCCACCATTCAAAGCCCGATTTCACCGCATTTTCATACTTTTCCTTTGTATTTCGCCAAAGGTCAAAAATTTATGTTTTACATTAAAAATCATTTCTTCTGCCCAACATTAAAACTTTGGTGTTATAACATTAAAGTTTACTTTCTACCAACCTTCCAAAAGAAAACCCCTCGGAAAATCACAACTGTCAATCACCACCACTAGATCTGATCAGACGGTCCATAACCATTGCTCCATCAAACCTTCATCAGATCATGTTTCCACCATTTCACAGCATTTTCCAGCTGTCTTCCACTGCATTCACCTCATCCACTATTGCTGCACTTCCATTCCCACAGTCCTCCACAGCATCCACCACTACTCCCGCAGGGATTTTCTTAACATGTTTGTGTGTTTTGCAGGGTTGCAGACGGTAAAAACCATTTTTTCTCACAATCACTGCCATAGTGACACATGGCGCATAGAAGGCCATTTTCCGAGCCAAATATTGCAGAGAAAACGCCTGGGAAGGTCTTTGAACGAAAAATTTCATTAAAAGGACCAGTGTTTAACTCTGTAAAACCTCCAGCACCACTAAAATTACATTTCCACAAATAGAGACAGTCAAAGAAGCGACAAAGAGTATCAATGAAGAATTAAATAGGCTTAATGCCCATTATTGAAGATTTTAAGCTTTAATTCAATGTTTAAAGGGAGAATGTACCAGATTGAAGACCTTAAGATTAGCACAGAAGGCCTAATGAGGCTTAAAGCACAGAAACAATCCACATCATTGTCTCACACCATTAGAAGGTTCTTTCTCGAGAAAGGACAAGTTCCCATAATGTTTTTACTCTTCATCAATGTTCCCGAGAAGATCTACACCTTGTCAGAAAGTCCTAATATTGCCAGAGAATTTGTTATACAGCATGGAAGACCTAAAATTCATCTATCTACCTTTCTTATCCCAGAGTAATACAGATTACTACAGCCGAAAAGTACATCAAAGAACATACCTATGAAGTTATGATCAGCCTGTCAAAGACCACTCTTTCATCCAAAGAGTACTGAAAATCAATGCATAGATATTAAAACAGAATGGGCCTCAAGCTCTCTTCTCCTCTCTGTTTTAATGTTTCAATTAAAGTTCCATCTACCTCCTCTGCCTCTCTTTAGCTATAAAACTCATGAAAAAACACACTGTAAAGGTTGTTGATCGGATATCTGTGAATTATAAAATGTTTCTCTTGAGATATAGTTTTGTGTGCAAAGTTGTAAGATAGGCTGAGGAGATGATTT
Organism: Pinus albicaulis; assembly: GCA_034641835.2. Classification (NCBI taxonomy): domain Eukaryota; kingdom Viridiplantae; phylum Streptophyta; class Pinopsida; order Pinales; family Pinaceae; genus Pinus; species Pinus albicaulis. Next base: position 1,180,667,067 of record CM076577.1, on the reverse strand, counting down.
CAGACTGAATATCAAGCTGTTGGACAATGTTGTATATGACTGGTGTTTCTCTTTAATATGAAAAGCATATTTCTTTGGATCCTGGTTTAAAGCAGTGGTGATGTGTTCTACCTTTGTCTCTATTTTACTTCTGTAAATCATTACAATTCATTTCTCTGGTAAGAATAAGAAATCTGGCTTAGGATATACCCTTGCATGGTACCCTAATGTTTCCTGATCTTCTTATGTTTGATGTTTTCTGCTAATAGTGCTATCTGAGAACTAATTCAAGAAAATTTAGCCAGTATAGTAATTGGTTATGCCCTGCTTACTGATGCATGAATTTAGAATCTGTTCTTAGATGTTCTTGTCTGGTTATAATTGAAATAATTTGGATATTAGGAGATTTAGAACTGATTCTGTCTCACTAGGGTCCTTTTCCTATAGTTGAACTTTCTAAGTTCCCTTAAGTTGAATTTCAAAGCATGGAAAGTTCAAAGCCTTTCTCTGATCTCAGGCCTCACCTTTGTGTTAAATATTAAGTGTTTCTTGTTGTCTGAAGAGTTAGCCTCTTAGGAGTTTTATCATAGGTTTTTAAAGAATTCCCTGTCCCTATATTTTCTTCCTAAGTGGTCACCTTGGAGGTTTCCTTGTCATTCACCTTCATTCCTTATCATTTCATACCACACTATCATCTTTAAAGATCCTCTGTTTTAGATGACTAGCCCAATTAAAAGCCTTGGATATTGAATAGCAAGTAAACCCTTTTATGACTCCATTGCCCAATGGTATCGAGTGTTCCCTGAATTATCTCCCCTTTGCCAAAATCCTCTTTACTCACCTCTTTGTCTTGTATGGAACCCTTCTTTCATGTTTCCCAACAACCAAATAAACAAACAAAACAAAAACGCTTGTGCCTATAACTAGCCTAATACCTTAAAATGGAACTTCAAAGACATATATGTCTTTTCCTTTATAGAGAGATCCATCTCTGGACCCAGGAGGGCTAGATCCTGAGGTCCCAAAGTGGTTCTGATGTTGTCTTGTCTTTTGGTAGAACCAAACTTGCCAAAACACAGGAACCCCAACATAATGGCAACCATACTAGGGACTCTGAGTAAAACACACCTTTAAAAACTTCCAAGGACTCAAAGAAGACCATAGTAGCCTGAGTTTGGTGGTTAATCACTGTGGTGGACAGTAACCTTCTTCAAACATTCTAAACCTTCCACTTGGTGACTCCATAGTTCTTTGATGATTAAAATACTCCACTGGTGATCAGTAGGCCTGCTGATTATCTTGGTTTTACAAGACTCCACTGGGAGACCAGCTTGCATTACAACATCAACCATAATAGAAGAAACAAGTAGGATTAAGCTTATTGGTTAAGAGATAAACATATTGGATTCAAGAATAGTCTATACAAGAGCTTATCCTAACCCAAACCCACCTGAAATAGTTGACAACCCTGAGAAAATTCTTAGGAAAACTCCCACACCCAGAAAGACAACTATTATCAGAGCCATCCATAGAGCTAACTCTGCACCAGAAAACTTTACAGCTCTATCAGACACTCATTTTTACTTAGACTTACCAAGCAGTTTTCCAAGAACTAAGTCATTCAGTGCTTTAGATCAGACAGGCCTTGAGCTTCCAAGTTCACCATCTCATAGTGGTCAAAAAATTAGGGATAGAGAGACCCCTCCATCTACACCTCCTGATTTACACTTCATTCACAACTTGGGCCTCTATCGCCCTAGATCATCTCAGCCAAGTGTTGTTGGTCCTATCATTCCTATCATCCATATACCAGCTGCTCTGGCCAATCCTTTACCTCCACAAAACATCATCATGGCAGCATGGTATGCACCTTTGGTGTTACCACAACCTTTGGCTCCATTACCCAAAGATTATCAATCAAAAATCCATCACTTCACTGGAAAAGAGTCAACCACTGCTCAACATCATGTGGACAGGATGGAAGATGTCGTTGACTACATGGAAATTGAAGATGAAACTATTAAGATGAGGATTTTTGCACAGAGTCTAGGGGGAGAAGTGAAGAAGTGGTTTAAAGGCCTGCCTCCTAATAGTATACATTATATTCCCTCATTGCTTCAAACCTTTATAAACAAATGGGAAGTCAAGACTAACCCTCTCCAAATCTTAGCAGAATACAAGAATCTTAAGAGGAATGTAGGAGAGAGTGTCCATGACTATTATACAAGGTTTAATAGTGTTTACAACGCTCTTCCACCACATATGAAACCTCCCCAAGGGATGGCCTTAGTCAAATACCCTGAAGCATTTGATGCTAACATGGCCTATCAGCTTAGGGAGAGAGATTACAAAACACTGGAAGATATGCAAAAAGGAGCAGCGAGTGTAGAAGAAAACCTGATTGAAAAAAGAGCCAAAATGAGGTCTGAGAAAAAGGTAACCTATAGAGATGACACATTGGCTTCCACATCTGATCCCAAGTATGACAGTTTAGCCAAAAATGTGGAAAGGCTAGAGAAAATTATGGAGAAAATGGTTGTCACAGTTAGTAATCAGAACAGAAACCAAAATCATAACCAGAATTAGAACTTTACGAGAAACAACCCTCCTAACAAACAGAGAGACTCTGATCAACAGGTCATACCCCCATTTCAAGAGAACTTCCTTGATGAAGATGAGGGGATAATAGATGAGTCTGAGGGAAACAAAATAAACATGGTGGAAGTAGACAACTCGATCCACACCTGTTCCACAGAGGATAATCAGTCCTCATACTCACATTGGGATGAGGAAGTATTAGAATCTGAGGATTATAGGTTGGGATTTGAAAATGACATCATGTAGGTTAGAGAACAGTATGAACTTAGAAGCAAAAAGAGCTTAGACACTTCCAAACCCAAAGCTTCTAAGGTTACCATTAAGAAGAGGCCTGAGAAAACTCCTAAGTGACTGCTGAAGGTAACAAATCAGCATCTGAAAGTTCTGGGAAGAACAAAGAGAAGTACAGCCAAATTATTGATAAACAAAGTCATCAAACTAGCAGCACTAGCACTGCAGCTAATTCTCCTGATAAGACAGCTACAAACACTGTACATAGTGAGAATCAACACACTAACTCTACCACTAAAATAGTGGCTAACAAAACATAGTTGAGTCTTACAAAGAGTCAATCTCCTTGCAACTTGGAGAGTGAGATTGCTAAAATTAAAATTTCTGTTCCACTCTCTGAGCTAGCCACTCAAGATGTATATAAAGGCCAAATTTTGAAATCTTTAAATCTAGGAGAAAACAGTGAAACTGTCAATTTAAGTGATGATCAACTAGCCCTTTTGTTCGATCCAAAGATAGAAGAGAAGTTTCAAGAAGGGGTAGTACCTCCTTTTTATATCAGCCTCAATATCCATGACAAAATCCTTCACAACGCAATGCATGACTCTGGGGCATCACACAATCTAATGCCTAAGGTAATTATGGAGAATTTAGGCCTAGAGATAACCTGACCCTACAAAGATTTATATTCATTTGAATCTAGCAGAGTGAAGTTCCTTGGCCTAATCAAAGATCTATGTGTGAACCTCACCCAGATCCCAGCCAAATGTATGGTTATGGATGTAGTAGTGGCAGATGTGCCACCTAAGTATGGCATGTTGCTATCGAGGTCATGGGAAGCCAAGCTGCAAGGTACAATGCAAATGGATGGGTCATATGCCACAATTCCTATCTTTAGCCAGCTTAGGAGACTATATAGAGAGGCACAAATGAATTTTATGGTTATCATCCCTGAAAAACCTGAAAATTCACCTCTGTACTCTTTCCATACAGATCTGGACTCCTTTATCCTTTTCAATGATGAATCCATAGATGGGCCAGAGCTAGAAGAAAGAGACGCAAACAATAGAGTAGAGCCCACAGACTTCAACATAATGGGCACTATAGATATAGAGGGAAACAAAGGAGAAACCATTGGACAGTGCATTGAATCAGAAACTCAAGAGTAAACAAAACCAAGACTACAAACAACTGATTAGTCATCTCTCTGAACTCCATACACATCCTGAAGAACAAAACACTCCACCCCATGGTGCAAAACCCACAATACAACATGATAGTGAACCCAACATTAGGGCTGAAACTGATAGCCAATCTGAAAACAATCCCTTATGGAGAATGAATTTCGATGGATCTTGCACTAGGAAGAATGCAGGGGTTGGAGTATGGTTACATAACACTGAGAGTGACTATGCTGAGAGTCATGCCTTCAGACTGGACTTTAAATGTATAAACAATATTGCAGAGTATGAGGCTCTCATCCTAGGCTTGAATCTATTGAAAAAACTAGGAGCCCGAAGGATAGTTGTTCATGGAGACTCTGAGTTAGTCATAAAACAAGTGAACAGAGAATATACGGCAAAACATCCTAGATTGAGAGCATACAGAAATGATGCTATGGATTTATTGAAAACCTTTGTAGAGTATGAGCTGGTGTTTGTTCCTAGGAGTCAAAACATAATTACAAATGGATTAGCCTATGTTGCTAGTTCATGTCATAAATCACCTAGTGACAAACAAATCATCATTCAAACAAAATATAGACCTACAGTGCCTGATAATGAGAAATATTGGTAGGTCTTCGAGGGTGACAAGCAGATAGAGGATTTCCTGCTTGGCAGGAACGAGTTTGAATTCTCTGATTCAGACTCTAAATCCGATGAAAGCTGCCTGAGTGAAGAGAATCCGGACGAAGAAAAATCACGGCATAACATAGAAATAAACATGTTAACTAAACAACTTGGAACTCAAACTAAAGAGTACAAGAACGCAGAAAAAGATGAAATAGAGGTGCTTCAGTTGAAATATAAGAATATACCCAGAGGATTGGCACCTTTAGAGGACCTTTTCGATTTTAACGACGTAGTGAAGAAACCCACTATAGAACACTCAGAGTCTGATGTCGAGGAATGCAACATAGGCACCGAGGATAAGCCTAAAATGATTAAATTAGCTAAATCCTTTCCAGCACACAGCAAGAAGAAATACATTGATTTATTTAAAGAGTTTGTTGATGTGTTTGCCTGGAGCTACGAGGACTTAAAAGCCTACGATACAAAGATTATCCAGCACAAGATCCCGTTGAAAGAAAACCAAAAACCCTTTAAGCAAAAATTGCGTAGAATTAACCCAGTACAAATGCCTCTGGTGGAAAAGGAAATCAAGAAAATGTACGAGGCGAGAATCATAGTGCCTGTGAGGTTTTCTGATTGGGTATCCAACCTTGTAGCTACCAGGAAAAATACAGGTGAGATCAAACTGTGCAATGATTTTAGAAACCTTAACGGAGCTTCACTTAAAGACAATTATCCCTTATTAAATATGGAACATATCCTGCAGAGGTTAGTTGGCTCAAAAAGGATCTCCCTATTAGATGGCTTTTCAGGCTATAACCAAGTTTTAGTACTCCCAGAAGACCAACTCAAGACAGCTTTCACCACTTCGTGGGGCACTTTTATGTACGTAAAAATTCATTTTGGACTAATGAACGCTGTGGAAACCTTCCAACGAGCTATGGACATAGCCTTTTCAGAGGAAATAGGGCACTTCATTGTCATCTATCTTGATGACATAACAGTCTATTCCAAGACTGATGAGGAGCACCTAAAACATCTGAGAAGAGTGTTTGAGAAATGTAGAAGGTTCAGTCTGTCTTTAAACCCCAAGAATACTATATTTGGCCTTTAAGAAGGTAAGCTTATTGGCCATATTATATCAGAAAAGGGGATTAAAATAGACCCGAATAGAGTTGAGGGAATACTACAGATTAGCCACCCGAGAAACATAATGGAATTGCAGTCCTTTATTAGAAAAATTAACTTCTTAAGGAGGTTTATTCCCAACTTAGCTGAGCACCTCAGGGATATGACAAACATGTTGAAAAAAGATGTAGGGGTTAAGTGGACTTTAGAGGCCAAAAAATCCTTTGAGTTAGTTAAACTTGCGCTCACCCGGGCACCTGTCCTAATCAGCCCAGATTTCTCAAAGGACTTCCTTATATTCTCCTTTGCCTCCGAGCATACAATGGTTGCAGTACTGCTATAGAAAAATTCAGAGGGGCAGGAACAACCCATTTCTTTCTTTAGTGAAGCTCTAATGGATGCACCCTTAAAATATAACATAATGGAAAAATAGGCCTATGCCTTGGTAAAGGCCTTGAAAGATTTTAGGGTGTATATCCTGCATTATCACATCATTGCCTACGTGACAAACATAGTGGTAAAATACATTTTGTCCCAAGACCCGAATGGAAAGAGGGGCAAATGGATTGTTGTAATATTAGAGTATGGCCTGGAAATAAAACCCACAAAACTGATCAAAGTTCAGGGCTTAGCTCAACTAATGGCTGAATCAAACTTGAAAGCCCTTGACATAAAAATGGTAGATGCCCTGGATGAACATGAAGGTTTGCTTGATCCTACTGTTGAAGAAAAAATTCAAAACTCTCCTTGGTATTCTGACATCCTGTATGTGCTTACAAATCTAAATGCTCCTCCTGAATTATCAAAGACTAAGGCTATATTTCTAAAGTTAAAGGCTAGAAACTATTGCATTTTAAATTAATGTTTGTACTGGAAGAATGAAAATGGCCTACTGCTTAAATGCCTGCCTGAAACTGAAGCAGAGAGGATTAAACATGAGTTCCATGCAGGAGAGTGTGGAGGCCATCTAAACTGGAAAGCCACTGCTAAGAAAATACTCAGAGCTGGCTATTGTTGGCCTACACTCTTCAATGACATCCACAAAATGATAATTGCCTGCCATAAGTGCCAGATATTTGAGGGAAAAAGAAAGCTCCTCCCTTTACCATTACAACCTATTATGGTTGAGGCTCCCTTTCAAAAATGGGGCCTAGATTTCATAGGAGAGATTCATCCTGCTTCCTTAGCCCAACACAAGTGGATTCTCACAGACACAGACTATTTCACAAAATGGATAAAGGCCATGCCTTTTAGGAATGACACAGATTCTATTATCATTAAATTCCTTGAAGATCACATCCTCTCTAGATTTGGCTGCCCTAGAAAGATAATCACTGATAATGTTGTTGCTTTTGGATCCAAGAAGATGATTGATTTTTGCCACAGGTATCAGATAGCACTTGGTCATTCAACTTCTTATTACCCACAAGGTAATGGGTTAGTTGAATCATCAAACAAAAGCTTGGTGACCATTATCAAAAAGTTGCTTGAAGAGAACAAAAAGTCATGGAATAACAAGTTAGTGCATGCCTTGTGGGCAGACAGAATGACTACAAAGAAATCCATTGGAATGTCACCATATCAGCTTGTCTATGGGACAGAGGTAGTGTTCCCCACTAGCCTAGGGGTACCAGTGATTAAACTAGTCCAATAGATTCAATCAGAAGAGGACAGCATGGTAAGGAGGATAAATCAAACAATACATCTACAACAGACAAGAGAATAAGTCTATAACAGAGCTTTGAAAGTGCAAGAAAATATAAAAAAGTTGTTTGATAAAAGAACAAAAGCTTGTGACTTCAAAATTGGAGATAAGGTTCTAAAGTGGGACTCTAGGAGAGAAGACAAAGGAAATCATGGCAAATTTGACAGTTTGTGGCAGGGTCCTTACATCATCCAATCCACCATTGGTCCAAATGAATTTTTTCTGCAAGAGCTAGATGGTACAGATCTGTTTGGGGGTCCTGTCAATGGCAGGATGCTCAAGAATTACTACTGCTGATTTCCAGTTTAAATTTTTAATTTCCATTGTAAATACCATTGCCATGTTTTACTTTCAAAGAAAAAAGGAGAAAAATGTTTCAAAAAAGAGAGAAAGAGAGGTTTAGACATGCTCAAAACTTGAACCTCTGAAGTGCGAAAGATTGGCTATAAGATGATCAAAACCTAAGCCAAAGGAAATAAAGAAATTTGGTTCTAATATGCTCAAAACCTGAACCAACAAAGAAAGGATAAGAGTCGGCTCTAACAAGCCCAAAACCGGAGCTGAAATGAAGAAGAAAGTGACTCTAACAAGCTCAAAACTTGAGTCACAAAGAAAAAGGAGGATGCTTCAAAGTTTCAAAATTTCAAGCCTTCAAAATTTTGTTTTCAAGTTTCTGCAAGTTCAATTCATGTGCAACTGTCTTTATGCCATGGATCCATAGCAAGCCAGACTGTCTAATCCTGGTTTGACTGTTTTTAAATTTCTGTTGTAGAATGTAGAGAAAGAAATCTGCTAGACAGTTTAATCCTAGCATATATTAGTTTAGGTAGAGAAGCTATGAGACCAACTGTTTAATCTGGTCTCATGGAGGAATAAGGGTAGAATTAGAGTAGTTTGTTTCTTCTTTCAATAAAAGAAATGATGAAGAAGGTCTGCAAATTCAAATGCACCTTGAAGAAAAAATGTTAGGACTGTAGGATGGGTATGTATATTGTGTGGAGAATGTTTTCTGTTGACTTAATATCCATCATGTTTGTAGCAGCTGAATCAAAAAATAAAAGATGGTTCGAAGATTAGGCATCTGGCCTACTTCCCAAAGAATATTTCTAAAGTTCTTGACATCTTCAAGAAGATGCCATCCCCATGTGGAGCCACTGTTAGACACCTATAAATTTTTGTCAAGAAAATAGGTGGCTAAGATGTTTCTGAGTCTTCAAGAGATACATTTCCTCTGAAAATCTCTCATCCTTGAAGCCTCTATGTGTTCTTTGCCTTTGAAAAGATCTTCACTACTATTTCCATAAAAAAAGCCTCACTATTTGTGAAAGAATTATGCTCAAGAAGCCTCCATCTGTTTCCCTTTTACCCCTGCAAAAATCCCCATTTTAACCCCTTTCTTCCCATCTCAATTTTCCCTAAAAACCCCAAAAATCCCTTCCCAAGTCTTCTAAACCATCAAATTCCCTTAAAAAAATCACGTGAACCCCTTCATTTGATTTTAAAACCCCTCTTTCCCCCTACCGGAACCTCTGTTTAGCCTTGAAAAATGTTGTTTTAAGGCCTAAAAACACACTTTTACCATATGTTAGGCCTAAGCCCCTTTCGGCTAAGTCCCAGCCCCTTCTCTGCATATAATTGGGTGCTAAGACCAAGCGCTAAGCCCCACAGAGCTAATCACAATCAGAAGTTGGATTGGAGCACGTTCCCTGTGTTAATAGAAAATTTCTGATGCGAGAAAGGTTTTGTTCTATTGGCTGCGGGTGCAATATCCACCATAGATCTGTAAAGATCTAATGGTCCACGCAAGTCTCACACCGTGACCGCCTCATCCCTTTGTTAACCCTCGATTGTGATCTCCACCATTGATCCTTAAACCATCCAACGACCATCGCACCACCGCTCCAATCGCCAATCGCAAGATCTTAATGCACCACTTTTCTTTTTCCCCGATTGGCCGATCTCCGATTCAATCTTGGCCATCGAATCCACAAGAACCAATGTCCAGGACTCGATCACACTCTGCCTTTGTGTTCCCCGATTGGTGATCTCTGATCAAATCACAACCATCGATCTCGCCTTGATCCAATGGTCCGCGCGCAATCGCAACTTCAACAATCGGAGTTTTGGCCTCCTGCCTGTCTCCGATGCCATTAGATCTCCACCATTGATCTCTTGAGATCCAACAACTCTCCTTTCTCTCACCCGTTCATTTAACTCTTTTTCCTTCCACTCCCTCTTTAGATCTAGACCGTCTATTCTACAGATTCGACGGCTGAGATCTAACCCGCCTTTGACCATCCCCCATCTTACCAACTGCGCATCTTCCCATATCGCGTGCCAACCTCCACCGTCAGATCTCATCGCCCCACATCCAATGGTCAGGAAGCATATCGCATAACTTTGGCGTTCGAACTTTAACAGTTTCAAATCATGCGATATGGGTAGTTTTATTTTGGCACGTGTCGGGCGGCAAGCTATATCACGTTCTTTTTGGGAAAATCTCAAAACCACCCCATTGCAACGCGAAAAAAGTTGTTTTCTCCTGGAAACCACTTCCCCTCTTCTGCCTCTGAAAGTTCTTCCATGCAGTCTTGACCGTTGATCTATATAGATCTATGGTCCTCGTTCCATTTCAGTATTCATTCATATTTTTCCATCGGACTTCCACAGAGTTCATCGGAGTAATCTCCTCCTGAGATCCAACGATCCATAATCAATCACCCTCCGCCCATGCCGGTCCCACCATTCAAAGCCCGATTTCACTGCATTTTCATACTTTTCCTTTGTATTTCGCCAAAGGTCAAAACTTTATGTGTTAAATTAAAAATCATTTCTTCCACCCAACATTAGAACTTTGGTGTTATAACATTAAATTTTATTTCTTTCGACCAACCTTCCAAAAGCAAACCCCCCGGAAAATCACAATCGTCGGTCACCACCACCAGATCTGATCGAATGGTCCACAACCATTCCTCCATCAGAACTTCATCAGATCATGTTTCCACTGTTTCACAGCATTTTCCAGCTGTCTTCCACTGCATTCACCTCATCCACCATTGCTGCGCTACCATTCCCATAGTCCTCCACAGCATCCACCACTACTCCCGCATGGATTTTCTTAACATGTTTGTGTGTTTTGTAGGGTTGCAGATGGTAAAAACCGTTGTTGCTCACAGTCACTGCCATAGTGACACAGAGCACAGAGAAGGCCATTTTCCAAGCCAGAGATTGCAGAGAAAACGTCTGGGAAGGTTTTTGAATGAAAAATTTCATTAAAGGACCAGTGTTTAACTCTATAAATCCTCCAGCACCATTAAAATTATATTTCCACAAACAGAGACAGTCAAAGAAGTGACAAAGAGTATCAGTGAATAATTAAAGAGGCTTAATGCCTATTATTGAAGATTTTAAGCTTTAATTCAATGTTTAAAGGGCGAATGTACCAGATTGAAGGCTTTATGATTAGCACATAAGGCCTAATGAGGCTTAAAGCACAGAAATAATCCACATCAGTGTCTCACATCAGCAGAAGGTTCTTTCCCAAGAAAGGACAAGTTCCCATAATTTTTTTACTCTTCATCAATGTTCACGAGAAGATCTACACCCTGACAAAAAGTCCTAATATTGCCAGAGCATTTTTTATACAGCATGGCAGACCTAAAAGTCATCTATCTTCCTTTCTTATCTTAGAGTACTACAGAGTACTACAGCCGAAAATTACATCAAAGAACATACCTATAAAGTTATGATCAACCTGTCGAAGACCACTCTTTCATCCAAGGAGTACTGAAAATCAATGCATAGATATTAAGATAGAATGGGCCTCAAGATCTCTTCTCCTCTCTATTTTAATGTTTCAATTAAAGTTCCATATACCTCCTCTACCTCTCTTTAGCTATAAAACTCATGAAAAAACACATTGTAAAGGTTGTTGATCGGATATCTGTGAATTGTAAGTTGTTTCTCTTGAGATATAGTTCTGTGTGCAAAGTTGTAAGATAGGCTGACGAGATGATTTCAAACTGAATATCAAGCTGTTGGACAATGTTGTATATGACTGGTGTTGCTCTTTAATATGACAAGCATATTTCTTTGGATCCTGATTTAAAGCAGCAGTGATGTGTTCTACCTTTGTCTCTGTTTTCCTTCTGTAACTCATTACATTTCATTTATTTGGTAAGAATAAGAAATCTGGCTTAGGATATACCCTTGCATGGTACCCTAATGTTTCATGCTCTTCTTATATTTGATGTTTTCTGCTAATAGAGCTATTTGAGAACTAATTCAAGATAATTTAGCCAGTATAGTAATTGGTTATGCCCTGCTTACTGATGCATGAATTTAGAATATGTTCTTAGATGTTCTTGTCTGGTTATAATTGAAAGAATTGGGATACTGGGAGATTTAGAACTAATTCTATCTCACTAGGGTCCTTTTCCTATAGTTTAACCTTTCTAAGTTCCCTTAATTTGAATGTCAAAGCATGGAAAGTTCAAAGCCTTTCTCTGATCTCAGGCTTCACCTTGGTGTTAAATCTTAAGTGTTTCTTGTTGTCTGAAGAGTTAGCCTCTTAGGAGTTTGATCATAGGTGTTTAAGGCATGCCCTGTCCCTAGATTTTCTTCCTAAGTGGTCACCTTGGAGATTTACTTGTCATTCACCTTCATTCCTTATCATTTCATACCACACTATCATCTTTAAAGATCCTCTGTTTTAGATGACTATCCCAATTGAAAGCCTTGGATATTGAATAGCAAGTAAACCCTTTTATGACTCCATTTCCCAATGGTCTCGTGATCCAAGTGGATATTGGTGGCCATCCGCCTATTCCACTTGGGCCCCCACCATTGTCTCTTTCAGTTTTTTAGTTTCGACATAACTTACTATTTTTAGCAGTTTTTTGGGTCTTGAACTTCCAGAGCCATTTTGAGGCCCTAAACGACGTTTTTTGGGCATCGCGCCTCCAACGAATATCATTTCATTTCAAAATGATATTCATGGAAAAAGTTGTATTCCTCGGATAGAGCTTTCTAATGATGTATCATGTGCGTCAAACAAAGATAGTATGCCAAAGTTACGTCCCTGGGAAGTTGAAACACCAATTTACCCAAACGGGCCCATAGTTTTGACGCTTCATCTCCTAGGGTTAGGTTTTTGGATGTTTAGGGTTCTACATTGTTTCTAAATAATAAATAGGCCCTAGAGCCTCATTGTAACTTAGTTCAGAGGCCTGTAGCCGCCACATCTCTTCTCAGAGATAGCTACCAGCACCCTAACTAGTTTTATTTCCATTCTATCTGTAAGCAAATTTCAGTTCTTTGATATAAATGAAATGAAGTGTTATTTCCACTGCATCTCTGTATTTATGGTTATATGTTTATTCTGTTGCGTTCCTGCATAAATCCGGATCAGTGGTATTAGAGCGGTCTGCTTTTTCTCGATCCTTCTTTGCATGTCCCCAACGAGGTCGGGGTATAAGGAGCTAGGGCTCGATCCGGTGGAACCTTTGCAAGATCAGCCTCGCAAACCTCGACGGACGCCCATGGGGGACGAAAAGAAAGATGAGGGAGCAGGAGATCCTATCAAAATATTGCTCGAGGAGGCCCTCGAAAAACAAAGGAACGCGATGATGGATAACTTTGCTCAGATCCTTCAACGGCTGCCCACTGGTGGCGCATCTGCATCCAGCAGCCACTCTGGAGGTGCGACTCCTTTTAAGATACAAGTAAATTTTGACATCCCCATATTTGAGGGTAAAATAGACGTAGATGCTATAGATAGATGGTTGAATCTATTAGAAGGATATTTCTCTGTTCATGACTTTTCAGACCGGGAGAAGATTATTTTTGCACTCCTCAAATATACCCCCCATGTTAAGGACTGGTGGGAAACCTACTGTGAGAACAAGGACCAGACGAGAACCCTCTGCGATTTCTCGCGTGCCAACAAGGTATTTCGAGATGCGTCGAACGAACTTATTTAGGTGGGGGAGCTATGAGGACAAGTACATACAATGGATCACACTGCGACAACAAAGGGATCAAGATGTGCATGAGCTGACGAATCTGTTCCATACCCTGCGCACCAAGTTGGGTATCAAAGATTCAGAGAAACATCTGGTGCTAAAGTATCATAGTTGTCTACATAGATACATTCAAGAGTAAATGGAGTTCCTCGACATCTCCTCGCTTGGTATGGCATACCGGTATGCTGCCAAGGTTGAGCAGAAATTCAAATAGAAGAAGCGAGACTTTGGATATGCGAATCAAAAGCAAGGGAAAGGTGCTAAACATCGAAACAAGTACAAAAAAAGAGGAATGGCGACTTTAAAGGTATCGAAGTGGAGCCACAAGAAAATAACGAAGCACTTATGGAAAAGAAGGACATGGGAAAGTGGTGTGAGTTCCATAAGAGCTCCACTCACAACACGAGTGAGTGTCGGGCCACGCAGTCGCTAGTGGCCGAGATGAGGGCTTTTGAGTCAGATGCATGCTCCGACTCTGAATCAGAACCTGACAAGGGGAATGAAAAAGGGAAACAGATTCTTGATGCGGAGCCCAATGCCACTGTTGCCACTACGAAGATCCAGAAGGAGGAACTGGAAGATCCGGAGGAGGAGGAACGTCTCTTCCACTCCCAAATGTGGGTAAAAGGCTCCCCGTTACAGTTCATTATCGATAATGGGAGCCAAAAGAACCTCATTTCAGCAGACACCGTGAAGCACTTGGGCTTGTCGACCATACTCACCCACATCCATACACCATCGGGTGGCTTCACAGACGAGATCTCTGCATCGGCCAATGAAGTGCCGCCTTCCTATAGCATCAAACCACTTCATGGATGAGGTATTATGTGATGTACCCTATTCAGTGTTTTTGATGTATTATTAGGACAACCATATTTGTGGAAGCGTCACTTGATGTGTGTATGAGTCTCGACCTCGTCTTTGTTATTGTTACTTTGGGAAATAAGTTGTACGAGATACCGGAAGGTACCACCTCTGCCTTTATCTCTTTGGGTGCTGAAACAATGCGGTAAGCTCATTTCCCAGACTAGGAAATTTGTTTTTCACGATGGTCTGCCCCCGGGGCAGAGAAGGCGTGGCCACGACCTCCCGAACGGGGCTCCTCTGCCGCCGGCAACAACAATGGATAAGGTTGTGGAGGAGTATGGGGACATCTTCACCTCACTCATAGGGGTGCCTCTACACTGTCAGGTCAAGCACCCCATTGACCTGACCCCAGGTGTGCCGCTACCCAATGGACCGATCTATAGGTGCTCTGTTTTGGACAATGATGAAATCAAGAGGCAGATTCAGGAGCTACTGCAGAAAGGTCACATCTGTCCAAGTTCATCGCCCTGTGGGAGCCCCATTGTGTTGGTATAGAAGAAGGATGGGACTTGGAGACTCTGTATTGATTATCGAGCGCTGAACAAGATAACTATCGGAAATAGGTACCCGATCCCATGGATTGATGACCTTGTAGACCAACTCAAAGGGGAAAAATATTTCAGCAAGATCGACTTGAAGTCTGGGTATCACCAAGTACCAATCGAACCGTCAGATGTGTGGAAGACTGCCTTCAAAGCCAAGGAGGGCCTTTTCGAATGGCTTATCATTCCTTTCGGATTAACAAATGCTCCCGCAACATTCATGAGGATGATGGACGACATCTTGCGGCCATTCACCAACTCATTTTTAGTGGTGTACTTGGATGACATTATGATCTTCCGCCAGACTTGGGAAGAGCACCTCCACCACATTCGAGAATTTCTCCAAACACTACAGCAACACAAGTTATGTGCCAATTTGGAGAAGTGCACGTTTGGCATGACCCAGGTTCAATATCTGGGATACATTATTGATGAAAGGGGGGTGCATGTGGATCCAGCCAAGATCCAAGTCATTCGGGATTGGCCAGCCCCGACTACTATAACAGAGCTTCGCAGCTTTCTGGGTCTTGCTAATTTCTACGGTAGATTCGTGTTGGGATTCTCTCATATCACTTGGCCCTTGAGTCAAGTCACCAAAGGAGGAGCGAGAGCAAAATTCTTTTGGTCGGAACCTCAACAGAAGGCGTTCAACGAATTGAAAAATCGCCTCTGTTCTGCCCCAGTGCTCACCTTACCAGACTTGCAGCAGCCATTTGAGATCGAGACAGATGCCTCTGACTATGCTATTGGGGCAGTTCTTACTCAACAGGGACATCCAGTGGCATATCACGGTGAGACATTGTCTGAGACAGTTCGCAAGTATCCCACCTATGACAAAGAAATGTATTCCATTGTGCAAGCCTGTCGACAATGGAAGCATTACATTTTGGGGAAGGAAACAATCATCCACACAGACCACCGGCCCCTGCAGTTCATACAGACACAAGGGAAGTTGCGGAATGATCGCCATCAGAAGTGGTCCACATATCTGCAACAGTTTCATTTGAACATCAAGTACAAGAAGGGTAGCACCAATAATGTTGCAGACTGCCTCAGCCGACCACCGATCGTGGTGCTCACCACCGTGCTCAACTCTTGTGGGCACGAGACTTCTGATTGGCTGCTTCTCTATGAGAGTGACCCAGAATTCGGCCACACTTACAAGGAGCTCTTGGGGGGTACGCAAGTTCCAAATTTTCACCTCCAAGATGCACTTTTATGCCACCTGGGACACCTTTGTGTTTCTTCAAGCGAGCGTGCCAAGATGATATGGGAAGCAAACTACAGTCGAGTCGCTGGGCATTTTGGGGCCGAGAAAACAGTAGCAATACTACAGAAGTATTTCTATTGGCCAAACCTTCGAAAGGATGTCAAGAAGCACATCAGATCCTACACTGCTTGTGCCATTGCCAAACCGACCATCAAGAAGCAAGGCCTATATACTCCACTACCTACCCCTAGTCGACCTTGGGAATCCATCTCCATGGATTACATGTCGGGCCTGCCCTCTACTAAGAATGGCAATGACTGTGTTTTCATGGTCGTTGACAGATTCTCGAAGATGGCCATTATGGCAGCCTGTAAGAAGAATATCACAGCAGAAGCTACTGCTAAACTCTTCTTTGAATGAGTATGGGTGCACTTTGGGATCCCACAGTCTATCATATCAGATCGAGATAGCAGGTTCCTCAGCACATTTTGGTCCAGCCTCTGGTCAATGATGGACACAAAGGTCACCAAGTCCACAGCTTTCCATCCCCAAACAGATGGCCAGACAGAGGTCGTCAACAGAATGATTGTACACATTCTGCGCATGTACAATTCAAAGCATCCACGCACATGGGACGAGAGCCTCCCCTATGTAAAACATAGTTATAACAGGGCTCTCCACAGTTAAATTGGCCATAGCCCCTTTCAGGTGGGCTCGGTATTCCAGCCACTCTGTCCCATTGACGTAGCCATGCCATTTGCAGCTACTCAGGCCGATTCAGCTCATGTCCAGTCTGAAGTTGACAAAGCAAGTAGCTTGATCGAGCACATTCAACACATCCGCCAACAGGTTCATGATATATTGGACAGAGCCAATGCGAAGTACAAGCAATGCCATGATCAACACCGGGTTCCACACAACTTCTAGGTGGGTGACAAAGTATGGCTACATTTGCAGAAGGAGTGCCTCACTGGACCCCACCGCAAGCTTCGCCCACTCCGATACGGGTCGTAAACCATCACCAAGGCTGTAGGGAAAAATGCCTTCGAGCTTAGTATTCCTCCATTCCTTGGTCTGCACCGAGTCTTCAATGTGGATCGCCTTCGTCCTTACTTCCCACCTCTACTGGAGACCTCAGACATTGCAGAACAACTCGCACCAACAGAGTTAAACCTAGACTACATGGAACATGCCACCACAGATTGTATCATGGACATGCAAATCAGGAACACTCGCCAATAGAAGATCCAGCTATATCGGGTTGTCAAAGCTAGCCAACTCCTACACCAAGGAAAGCGGTTCACTAGGGACCAAGTTCAGCAGAAATTTCCTCATCTCATGGTGGAACTTAACGCAATGGGGACCATTGCTTCCTAAGGGGGGAGGAATGATCCAGGTGGATATTGGTGGCCATCCGCCTATTCCACTTGGGCCCCCACCATTTTCTCTTTCAGTTTTTCAGTTTCGGCATAACTTACTATTTTTAGCATTTTTTGGGGTCTTGAACTTCCGGAGCCGTTTTGAGGCCCTAAACGACGTTTTTTGGGCATCGCGCCTCCAGCAAATATCATTCCATTCTGGAATGATATTCCATTCCGGAATGATATTCGTGGCAAAAGTTGTAGTCCTCGGATAGAGCTTTCTAATGATGTATCATGTGCGTCAAACGAAGATAGTATGCCAAAGTTACGTCCCTGGGAAGTTGAAACACCAATTTACCCAAACGGGGCCCATAGTTTTGTCGCTTCATCTCCTAGGGTTAGGTTTTTGGATGTTTAGGGTTCTACATTGTTTCTCAATAATAAATAGGCCCTTGAGCCTCATTGTAACTCAGCTCAGAGGCCTGTAGCTGCCACATATCTTCTCAGAGATAGCTACCAGTGCCCTAGCTAGTTTTATTTCCATTCTGTCTGTAAGCAAATTTGAGTTCTTTGATATTAATGAAATGAAGTGTTATTTCCGCTGCATCTCTGTATTTATGGTTATATGTTTATTCTGTTGCGTTCCTGCATAAATCCGGATCATCTCGAGTGTTCCCTGAATTATCTCCCCTTTGCCAAAATCCTCTTTGCTCACCTCTTTGTCTTGTATGGAACCCTTCTTTCATGTTTCCCAACAACCAAACAAACAAACAAAACAACAACCCTTGTGCCTATAACTAGCCTAATACCTTAAAACTAAACTTCAAAGACATATATACCTTTGCCTTTATAGAGAGATCCCTCTATGGACCCAGGAGGGCTAGATCTTGAGGTCCCAAAGTGGTTCTGATTTTGTCTTGTCTTTTGGTAGAACCAAACCTGCCAAAACACAGGAACCCCAACACCCACCACACATAATGTTGTGGTTCCAATTGAGGAACACTAAATTAGGAAATGCAACTAAGTGGTTTGTTTAGTCATGTTATTACGTTTTTAACCCAACATTAGTGCAATACACCTTACATCCCCAATCGTCACATATTCATGTCATCTATATGTGTAAGCTCATTCTTGATCTGTAACTGCATGCCTATACTTATATGCAACCTCCTTTCACCCAGTGTATGATAATTCTTGGAGTTTGGTATTTAATGCAAACATTAACTTCAAGGCATGGTACATGTGCATAATTTTTGAAAAGCCCATTAATCCTTATACTAAAATAAGCAACATGTATCTCATGTACATGCATGAATCATGGGCCTAATATGTTATGGGCCTCCTAAATAGGTCAATCATAAGGCCCTTCTATCCACTCCTAGGCACATAAAAACTATATCAAACCTACCTTTTGCACTTAATGACACAATTTCCTAGCTTAATGGATTCTTGGGAGAGTTAATGAGGTTTTTCATATTTTATGTATCTCAACATGTTTATTGTGTAGGATTTGAAGAGATATTGCAGATATTTAAAGAAGATCCAACACTAGAGATATTCATGGGACCTTTTCCATATAGTAGGAGAGTCTCAAATCCATTGGTTGAGCACCTTTAATTCCCCTTCTTGCTACTACGAGGTGGAATAGGAGCAAGATCCCCTTTTGTAGGGATTTTTGGAGGGAAATGCAGTCATCCCCTTAAGAATATTTCTCCCTACTCATTGTATAATTAAGAGGCTCAAGTATCCTAGTAAACATGTAGTGAAAAGTGTGAAGAATAGAAGGAAAGTATAGATTTATGTTTCCAAGAAAGTTTTGTAACTTTGTAATATACAAACAATTTCTTAGTTAATGGAAGTGGTGTTATCTTTCAGCTCCTAGTTTCCTTTTCCTCTAAGGGGCTATGAGCATCCTTGGGCTGGGCCCACCTTAAGGGGATCTAAGCATCTTTAGGTTGGGCCCACCCCAGGAGCTCCAAATCCCTCTTGTATCATTTTATGTTCGTATTATGCATTTATTCCCTTTTCGAAAATTCTGAAATTTACCTTGTTATATCACTAATGCATGATTAATTAGAAGGTTTCCACGAAAAATCCTTTCTTATAGGTTATTTGAGCATTTGATTGTAATAATTATATTAGTTAATCTTCATTTACTTCATTTATTTTGCTGCCACACGTTAATTTTTCACTCTTTACCATTCACTATTTTCTTTTATTGTGTAACCATTTGTGTAGCTACAAGAACATACAGAGTCGAGTTTTGTTAGGTTAAACTTGCAATAGGTTGTCTCAAAGCTTTGAACAAGATTATTTTATCATTTTATAACTTCTCCATAGCTTCCTTACTTCTCAAATTCACACTTGTATAGGTTACCTGCTTGTTGGATTGTCTCATGTAGCAAAACAGGGACTCCTATAGCCGCATGTAACCACCCTTTTAATGTCACTGATCAATTTTTCAATAAATTCATGATTAAGATTCCTTGGTATATTACAACACTCTTATAACCTTGATAATGGAACTTGGAGGTATAGAGACCTTGTAGATGCTTTTGATTAATTTTATTTAGAAAAATACTTTTCCTGCAAATTAGTTTTCAATTCACAATTTTCATTTCAACATATAACATAGAAGTGTGCAAGTGTGCTTTCATTCATTGCAAATAGTGTAGAAGTGTGCAAGTGTCCTTTATTTAACTACAAGTAGATTAGGTTTTCATGTCATTTTCCTTTCAACAAGTTATTTTATGCAATTGAAATTTTCCTATCGCATAGATTAGTTAGCTTGGTCTCTATACATCTACCTTTCATTTTGGTATTTCCACCTACATAAAAATCAACAAGAGAAAGTGATAGTGCTTGGTGCACATATAGTGTCTGACCTCCTTAACTTTGTACGAACATATCATTGAGACCCTTGGGAGTTGCAACATTGTTATTGCAATAATGAGAACCATAAAAATACATGATCAAAACCACATCTATGTTAAGATGGTATATGCATAAAATCACATCTAAACCAAACTCATAAAAATGATTAGTAATGAATAAGCATAACTAAGTCTATACAAAAAAGAAACGCAGAAAAAAAATTCAAAATTTTGAACCTCATTGCAATTATAAATTGATAAAGGGATAAGTTAGCATGTTCATTCACCATAAAGACAACTTAGAACATTATAAATGTGAGATGCATAGCAAAGACATTCTGAAGGATAAAAGTTAATGCCAAAAGTTGAATAAGGGTGAGTTGAGGTCTCAACAAATGAGTGATGGATTCATAATTTGTGTAGTCTCTATGATCAACTACAACCATGCACCTTCAATTAAAGATTTATGATTTCCTCTTCACCATGATAGATTTGGTTCCTTTTCAAATTGGTTGGTTGTTGGTTACAAATTTAGAATAATGCATAAATAAATTACCCCATAAATATGAGAGTGATATAATGAATGCTAAAATAAATAACAATAAAATAATTAAAAAAATTGTTACTTAATTTTTAATAAGATGAAGAGAATTATCACTCACATAATTTTTAATAAAAAAAATACAATACTTATACAATTTACTATAATGATTATAATTAACTCATTCTTCCATAATTATGTAAAATTACTCGTTAAACAAACTTCTACATTCATTCATTGATTGAATAAGTACATAAAAAGAAATACCTCAAGTTAAAATTCATAATAATAAAAAATTGAAATGAAATTTTTAATAAATAAAATGCAATACTTATACATTTCCCTATAATAATTATACTTAACTCATTCTTCCATAAGTATGTAAAAACTCACCAAACTTCTACCTACTATTCATTGATTTAATAAGTACATAAAAACAAATACCTTTATTAAAAATTTATTAAAAATTCATAATAAAGAAAATTGAAATGAAATTTTACTAACATTTTATTTTTTCATAAAACCTATTTCATTTTCCATTTTAACATAACTCCGCTAATGCTTTCATAACCATCTTAAACAATTATATATTATATTCAACCCTTATGAAAGAGATAACTGGTTGAAAAGAGTGAATCAATGTACTTAATCCCCTTCTCGTCCTAAGTGGCATTGAAATGTGTTCTCCCAATAAATTATGTTCTCATTCTAAGCATGAGAAGCAATCAAGGTTGTCTTCATACATCTCGTCCTTGTGAAGAAGACAAGTGTGACTTGCATGCGTGCTCTATTGTTTCGTGGGCATGTCTGGTTGTATTCTAACAAGTGCCTAGGATGAGGGGAGACACAGACCAATAATAGATGGAGTGGAGAATAAATTATTGTTATAAAGGATTCCCTAATCTAAGATGATGATTGTTACTACAAAGTATTGACTTGACCAAGTAGTTATTGACATTAATTATTGAGTTGACCAACTAATTATTGAAGCTATGATGGTACGTGAATGGATATATACCTTATATTTGCTAAATGTCAAATGTATTGTCCAATGATAAAATGAGGGGATGGACCATTTGATAAGTTTGCATATTAAGTTTGCATAAGTTTGTTGTCATTGTTATGATTTAAGATCCAAAATAAAGTTATTGGTTGATTATAAAAACAACCTTCTAATATATTAAGGCCATTCATTGATTCATTATGCAATAATATTATAGGGATAAGATTAAGTTGTTAGATACATTGGTTTTGAGTCAAGTTGCCCTATAGATTAGGGAAAACAAAAGCCTATTTTTATTTATGCACATTGGTTTTGAATCCAACTGTGCTAGACACTTTTAATCATGGTAATTTGTGATTTTCCTTTCTTTTATCGAGGTTGAATATAGATATTTCATTATACTTTAATGTGGAATGATGTGGATATTTGGTTTTTTAATATAATTTTTTATTTCATTAAAATTAATCAATTTTATTTTGTTGTAATAATCATAATATCATTTAATTATTTTGCTTTGATGTATCATTACGAAATGAAATATATATGAAGTTTATTAAAAATATTTATATAATTTTAAGTTTAAATAATTTATTTAAAAAGTTGTTTTGTGTGGATTAAATTGTACTCATATTTATCAAATTATTGATAGAGGTTAAATTTGTTTTTTCATTACAAAAAAATTATATTAATGTTTATTTGTTGTTATCAAGTTAGTGTTTTTATATATTTTTTATTATGAACTGTTATATATTTGATATTAAATAAAATATTATAGTTAATTCATGAAGCAAGGATACAACAAAAAAAGATTTTGTGTTAGAATCCATAATCCAAAAAATATCAAAGGTTTAGCATATAGTTATCCAATACAACAAGTTTCAAGTATATAATTTTAAAAAAGTGCATGATAGTCTACAATTAAAGTGTTTTAAAGCTTGATTTTCCTAAAATACATACAAACTTATCAAAGCATTTGATTATTGTCAACTTCATAACTACCTAAATGTCAATCTCTAGCACTCGCATATTCAAGTTTGGAAGCTAGTGTACCAAATGGTCGATGAATTTTCCATTGCTCGAATGCACAAGGAGTGTTAGAGTTAAAGAAATAATCTACTTCCTTTGTGTCAAATTTACCATGATGCTATGAAAGGCCACATATACAACTTACAATGTTATGATATGTCACATTTGTTGCACCAAAATACTCAGGATAATTTCAGATTTAGCTAATACAATAGTGTCACGGTTGTGCATTTTCCTAGAACTTGCCTAAATTGAGATACCTTTTCCTTATCAAGATCTTCTTTCATCCTTAATTCTAGATGAATCTCCCAAAGTTCATGAGATTCCATAGGAAATGGATGGGGAGCCAAACCACAAACAAAAGAGAATTACATAAGAGAATCCAATCTACCAAACTTGCAAAAGGAGGGGAAATTCTTATGTGCCCACCCAGAATAAAGCTTTGGTGAAATTAAAACTAAATCCCGCTTTCACTATCACAAAACACCCAAATGGAAGTCAAATTTGAAATCTAAATCCTTCCCTGAATCTTGCCAGCTTGTAGAAGTAATATTAAGAGAGGTTGTCCACCTACTTGAGAAATAGGTAAGGAGGAACCACCATTTTAGTAGCCCAGACACTCGACCATAAACACAACACTAGAGTTATAAATATAAATTCTTGAATCAATACTTAATATGAACCATATCTTAGGCCTTAATCCCATTATGATCATGCCAGATTCATACTTCCATTTCATAATTGTTCAAGGCATGTGACTAAAGTATGTGACATGGGAATATGTGTGTCACCTAATATTGGTTATCAATCATTCTACCACCCAAGCTACAAGCCATGTTCCCATTTAATTGAATTATATGTCAGTTCACATGCATCATCATGGGATTGAGTGTTGATAAACTTTTCCATTAATAACAATAGTCCTCTATTTTTCTAGTGTTTCTTTATTTGCATATTTATAAGCTAGTTGATAGTTTATTAGAGCACATAATAGAACTTAATGCTAGGAGTGGGTTAATAATTTGGTGGATTCTTAGAATCATTTGACGCTAACTTGAAGTCTAAAGGATTGGTAACCAATACCATGCATTGATTAAAATTCTTTGAGTTCCCCACCATAATCAAGCTTTGAATATGGAGGTTACTAGCTAGTTTTAGATTTTTCAAAAGTGTATATGCTTTAGCATGACTATTAGAAGAGATTCCCAAGCTCCAAATGTAGGTATATTCAATTTTTCTTCTAAAGTTAGTGCTAACCCTTCCTAAACCTGTTACTCTTTATCATCAAGTTAAACTTTGGAGCGGTGTTTTTGTTAATTGATTTTAACTTGTAATTTAGTTAATGCTAGAAATGATGTGAATGAAAAGGACATATTTTGATATTTAAAATATATATGAAACCTTTTCTGAGTGTTTCAATGATATGTCAACTACCGTGGATATTCAAGTAGACAATTCATCACAATATATTTGATAAAATTATGCTTAAAAATAAAAAATATGCACTATGTTGGTTTATTTCTCTTTAGATTATGGATCTGTAAATTACTATTTATTGTCTATGCATGCAAATTATATTTATACAGAAAATAGAGAACATTGAAATAAAAATTCATGAACAAATATTGGCACAAGATATAACCTGTTGTCGGAGATGGGACCCCCTCGAAGAAATCAATAGAGAATATTCTGCATATCAAGGAGCAGAGCATCCAGTGCGGAGTCTATTGTGAGTCTTAGGGGCTTTTGGGTGGGTCAAAGCCCCTTATTATGTAATGGGATGGGACAATTTTGTGAACGTTGGACTCTGCCCATGGTTTTGGACCATGGTATTGTAAATGCCAAACTAAGGAGTCTAGATAGAGGTTAAAGGCAAGCTTGAATGATAGATCTGACGAGATGCATTTGGATGCAAGATTGTTTTAAGTCAGAGAATGTGTTTTGGTTTAGAGGAAAGGCTCCTGCAACTATGTGTGTGGATACCTTAGGAAGTCTGCAACTATGTGTGCATACCCCTGCAGTTGTGTGCGCATGGTGGAATTGAATGTATGAGAAGGATCTAATATGAATGAAAGACTTGTTGAGAAAATATCTAAGTTTACATTGATGTGTTTTACTTTACTTGTTGTTTATGAATATCTATACTGAATACTTTTTTAATTTGTAACAGAATAACACGGTCTTGTTTATGGTTTTTTACGTTTTTTAATGTATGAATAAGTAAGATCGCGCAATATGTTAGTAAGTTTAACAGATGTATTGAACCGCACTTGTATTGTTGATAGATTTGACCTGAGAAGCTATGTTAAGAAGGAAAATCCCTAAAGCCATGATCCTTTATCCCTCTGGAGGCATAAACCTGGTTCTAGCATCCCCCTATATTGCCTTGGGTGAGACTTTGATCTTCAAAAGCATGTCATTGCCGAAATGGATGATAATAGTGGGTTTTGTTGGAATACGCAGTCACATTGAACTGGGTCTAGGCCTCATTAAGCCAACAAATGGTTCTGTAGCCGAGACTGGAATCTGACTGAGGGATAGCTGGATGTGGAATCCATCTAAGAAATAGATTTAAGATTGGGTTGATATGAAAGAACGTGAGTTTTCTGTGCAAGAAAACAGAAGTCTGCGCATCTCTACTGAACATTGGTTACAAAAGTATATCTATACAAATCAGTACGAGATATTTTTCACATCATTTGCTAGCGATCTGTATGAGTGAATATCAAGACTAACAACAAAACGAGTTATTTCAATAATAAGCCCACTACGTGGATCCCAGATTTGATTGAGAAGTTGAAAAAGACTGATAACAAAATCGCAAGGGTTGTTGGTTATTGGATAGATAATATCCTTTGAGGGTTTATAACTGAGTTTGTGATTGAGACTTTTGTGTCTTATAGCAAGGCAAAGCACAAGTTCTTCAGAGGCCCTAGAGGTAAGTACTTGAATTCACTAAAGTTTTGGATTAAAATTTTGTTGTGTGAAAATGGTATATTATGGATGTGCTGAGATTGATGCTTAAAGGAAGAGAACCTGGTGCTATACGAAGCGGTAAAAGATTCAGAGTATGTTGGGGTACTTATGTTGGAACTGAATATCATTCATTGTTTGGGTCTGAAAAAGGAGAAAGCAACACCGCTACCTCGAGAAGTTTGTCGATGAGATCTAAAAGTCAGCAAAGTGCTGAGGATATTCACCAACCTTCTGTTAGGGTCCCGTGATTTGACAGATTGGCAATCCAAGTGACAGGGTAACATCAAACCAACTTTGGAGCCCAAGGACCTAGCCTTCCTGGACTCAGAGAGGGCTCTCTCTATTTGTGCAAGGGATGTATAGTTGTTTGCTTCTTATGTTTTTTATTTTAGGCTAGTTGTTAAGTAGGTTTTTGGTTTGTTTTTAGGTATTTTGAGGGAGGAACTGATCAAAGTTTTAAATAGATAAAAATATTGTTAGATTAACTGGGCTATGGGGTCGAAAAGGTCAAGAACGCCTCAGATGGCTAACAAGGTATATTGAAGGGCCGATTTGATCAAGGTAAAATGGATCTTTAGGTGAAATGAAATGGGATGGACACTAGGTTTTGTGAAGGACAAAGGATTTTAAACATAAATAGTTCTGCAACAGACATCTATGTGGTAGGGCTAACCATTAATCACAATAAATGTAACTTCAAAATGATAGATGCATAAAATAAACATTCAAGCGATACATAGAGATATATGACTCTCTAACTTTAGGAAAATCACTATTAGACTTTGCGGAAAAACAATTAAGACAAACAAATAACTCAAGCTACTAAGAGGGAACTCCTAGACATAGTATTTTGAGCTATCGAGCACTTTGAACTAAGATTGCAGAGTATATGCAAAGGGCAAGATCGATACAAGACCTCTTTGGTTCAACTAGGACAATCTAACATTCAGAGAAAGGTTTCAGTAATGGGGTTTTGGTTAAATAAGGAGTAAACAGGGCGTACCATGAATCATACTAATTAGCACACATAATAACCATTAATGCAACTGAAAAAAAGTTCTTAGGGTATAAAAGAGCATTTAAGAATTCATTTGACATAACTAAGAAAGAAGACAAACATAGAAGTTGTAATGAATCAGGAAATATGAGGTGCCTCCATGGGCATGTCTCAAATCCATTCTTTACTATCCTACAACAAGCAAGAGAATATGTAAATATGTATGAAAACTAAGGAAACATAACAGAGAGGAACACTATACCATTTTACCGAGTCAAGGAATCCTACAACAATCCTCTTTCATCATCCAAATAATTCAAGAAACTATCCAATGCATGAGAAAAAGTATTTCTTCCGAGCTTGTATAACCATATATTTCTCTATATCATCAATTTCAGCCTTGTTTACAATGAAATCTCTTCGAATATATAGGCCAAAGTGAAGGAGAACCTCCTAGTGCAACTAGCAAGCTCATTGGCCCATCACAAATATCTGATTTTGTCCTTGAGGCTTTGCAAAGCCAAAGGAACAAAATATATATAAAAATATCCTAAAAATTCTAAAAAAGGAAATTAATTTGACTTTTCCCAACTAAAAATGGCCAAAAAATGCTAAACGCACATTTGGAAAAGCCACTTCAGAAAACTGCATTTTTCACAAAAATGCTTCAGAAATATAGCAGCAGCAAATTCCCTGTCTTGTGGGCAACTTTTGAAGGACCTACTGATGTCGAAACGAGGCCTGTGATAGTTCGTTGGAAAGCCCTGGATGTCTAATTTCTGAAAATACTTTTTTTTTCCCCAAACTGATCACTGGAAGCTTGTGAAAAACTGACCCGTGTGAAAAAACCCAAAAATTATCCCTTGCTGATATGCGAGGCAGAGTGTTGAAAAAGAGACTGTTTTTCGCCTCTTTGGGGGACCAAAACATCTTCAATTGATCTGAAATTTTCTGAGTAGATTCCCCTAAATTTAATGCATCCAATGATACCACTTTCAACCTTTGAGGATGGTTCAAACTAAAATGGCGATGCCCATGATTTTCTGCAAAAAGCCCAAAAATGTCAAAAAACAAAAATTGGTCGAATTATGCCCAATTTTGGTGAGCATAACCCTCATGGGTTTTCATAAGAATGTAGAGAAGCAGAGGCCAAAATTTCAAGCTTTGATGTGCCTTTTCCCACTTTTTCTACCAGGCGCCTCTTTCGGGCCACCTTGAGCTTTTCTTATGTAACCTTCAATTTCCTTCGGGCAAATTGATTTAGATTTTTGTAGTGCCCGGTCATTTTATTTTGAAGGCTTAAGTCTCTATTAGCTCTTTCCAACTTATCCTCCAAGTGTTTATTTTCCCTTTCAAGCCATGCTTCTCTATTATTTTCTATTTCTTGGGTGAGTAAAGAAGTAAGAGGAAAATATTGGAAAAGGGCTGCCTCTTCTTCTTTCTGTTTCTTCAAAGCTCTTTTGAGACCCATAGTCCTAGGCCTCTTCCTCTTTGGCTGTTCTTCTTCTTCAGTGTCATTGAACTCGCCCATGAGCTCTTCCAACTTGATTTTCACTTTGGAGGCTTCCCTTTGGTACTTGAAAGCCAGTGCCTCATAAACTGCCATGTGGACATTCATTTTCTTGTTTTGTGTCTGCAGAAAATGTATGAGGTCCTTAGACCTCTCTAGATCAAATCTTAGGTCATGAATTTGTTCTTCTCCATTTTGCAAGAGAGAATCAAGGATTCTAGCCTCATTTTCACTGTCATCACTATTTATCTAAATTATATCAAAATCCCTTTCTTTCTCATGGCTACTTTCCTCCTTCTCTTTTCCCTTGCCTTGGGTGGCCTTCTTGGTTTTCCTCTTCTTTGGTAATTCAACAATGCGTTGCTTGGGCAACTTGCCTTTGCTTCATAATGCTCTAGTAACATTTGGAGTTACAACTTGAGCCACTTTCTTTCTTGATGTTCGGGGCTTTGTTACCTTTGGGGAAGAAAGCATGGCCCCTTGCCTAGGAGAGGCAGCTAGCACATGCTCTATTTGGTCTTTACCCTTACTGCTCCCATCATCATCTTTGTCACTGTTTTCCTCCTTTTGAAGGCTGCCTTGTTGGTCTTTATCACTGCTATGCTCATGGTAGCTGATTTGGCCCTTTTTCTCTATGCTGCCCTATTTAAAATGTTCACTGCTTGGGGTTTGTTTGTCATCACCCTTGCTGGATGGAGGGCTTTCCTGTTTCTCATCATAAGTGTCCCTTTGAGGACTGTCTTGACTTTCCTCATAAGTGCTTTGGCTGTCACCTTGTATATCTCCTTGAGGGCTGCCTTGTTCACTTCTGTCCTTGCTTTATTCATGTCTGTTAGGCTCTGTATCCTAACTTTTTTGTGCCTTATCATCATCATTCCTACTGCTGTGTGGGCTGCCAATAGTTTCCTCTTTGTGACTATTGTGTTCTTCATCAATTTGTTCTAGCTCTTCATCATTGCCTTCTTTATGCTCACTGTCATGTTTGGATTTTTCATTTTGTCCTTCCTCATCACTTATTTGCCTCCTTTCACTTTGCTATTCTTCATTTTGCTCCTCTTCACTGTTTTTCCCTTTCTCACTTTACTCTTCTTCACTGTTTTTCCCTTTCTCACTCTGTTCTTCTTCACTTTCAATCATAGGAGATTTTTTCTTCTTAGGAGTGGATTTGCTAGAAGAAGGATAGACATGATGAGTGGATGGTGAGGAAGGTGCATGAGATGAAGAAGCAGTGGTGAAATCAGGATGTGAAATGAAAGATTCCCAAGAAACTCCATTTTTCTCAAGTTGATGGAGGATGACGATCTTGATAAGGGAATGATGAAAAAGACAAGCTTGCTGTTGAGAGGAAGGCTTCTTTTAAACAGTAGAAGCCATCTTGTCAATGCTTCTATAGAGGAAAAAAGGTAGGTTTAGAAATTGAGTTCTTGTGAAGTGCATGAGTAGCATGATATGATAAGCATAAACCCTGGAAAACCTCCCTTCGCATGTGAAATAATTCATGATGATTTTCATGAGAGGAGCATAGCTGGTCAATAAGTAGGAAAAAGGAAAAATAGCTAGGCATGCATCCCGATGTTCTGGTTTCAAGAAGGGTTTGTATTGATTGGAATCTAGGTAGGTTTTCTTAAACCACTTTTCTCCAATCTATGGAATTTTGGTAGCTTTGGAAATAGCTCTAGGAGAGAGCTTGAAGTCTAAACCTGCTAGATGAACATGCTTCCCTTGCAGCCTTAAAGCAAAAAAATGTGTCAAGGGAAGATAACTTTTCACTTCTTGAACCTTTTGACAAAATTCCAAACATCCTACTTCATGAAAGTTAAAAAGCACTAAAGGAGATGGATTCACTTCCTGAGTTGAAAAAGGTTCATACCTTTTGTGAGGACCACTCCTACTATCTGGCTTAGGAGGCATTTTTCTTCTGAGATCCTTGGTTGATTTACCCAGGAAAACTTGTTCAAGTGTTTTTGAAACAGGCTCTAAATCAAACACTTTTACTCTTTGAAAAACTAAGTCTATCCTTAGTTAGCCCACAAGTTTGTTTAGACAAAACCAACTCTCTTTGAACTTGACAATATGAAATCTTCACTCTTAATTCACTGTCTCCCGTGGTTGTCACTGTTTTTAAGGGATTGATTTAAAACAAAGATTATATCCCTTAGAAAAACATTGTGTTATGCTTTTGAATACAACTTCCCTTCTGTGATGATTATTATTTTTCCAAAACAAAAGACAGCCGCCTTGTCACTGAATAATAAACCTTCAAACAAACTCTGTTTCCTTTTAAATGATCATTGGTTTTCTTTGAGTTTATCAAACAAGTATAAGCTTAATGAAGACACATTCACCTCTTCAGTACCGTGTTTGAGTAATCAGGTCTTTGACAAGGTCTTTTTGTGGATTTTGGAGGCAATTTTCTTTTGGTTTTGACACATAGTTTTTCCACCTTCAATCTTTGTTTTTGAATAGGTTAACACAAATTCTTTCAAACTGGTAACATTGTCCCTTCCAATTACTACCTTTTTTGGCAAACAATGTTCTGTTGAAATCAATGATTTTTGTGGCTATTTGAAGCAAAAGGTGCTCATAAATAACATTGTTTATCTTTGAAATTTTCTTTAAACCCTCCTCAAATTTAAACTTCAGCTAAGAGGTGAGAAATACATTTGGATCAACGAATTTGAGGTCTTTGGAGTGTTGGTGCAGTGTACAAGGCCACACTTTCAAAACAGGTGGATGGGCGGGCATTGAGAGGAGAATGCACCGCGCAGAAAGGGTGTCGGGTTGGCCTCGGGCACCCAGTGACCACCGGCACAGGTGTGCCGCGCGAGGCTATAGGTGTGCCACACCTCCGTGTAATCTCTTTGGTCAAGCACCTACAGGCACGCCGTGCAGAACTTTAAGCTCAGAATTTCTTCAGAAAACGCCCAAGGATTGTTCCTTTTTTGGTGAGGTTGTAAATGAACATTTGATTGATGCCTTGTATACTTGATAAGGCTTTGTTCAAAAGAAAAACAAAGTAGCCTCTTTCCTTTCAAAATTCTAAAACCTTTTTGACCTTTATAAACTGTGCTTTTTCCATAATATTCTTTTGGAGGCCCCCTTCTTCACTTGTCCTTTTGAATATTTTCAAACAATGGTGGGCCCTCTACTCATTTGTGGAGGAGGCCTTTTGACACCATGATGTTCTTGGTTAGTTTGTAAAGAGGTGACTGTAGCACTCTGATTGGTATAGAAAGGCTATAGAAGCTGTGTTTTCTTAGAATAGTCAAAAATGGAAAAATCATCATAAGACCACTATTGCAGCCCTTGTAAATGGCTCTTCAGACTTGTGTGAGGCCTTTTTCCTTGTCTGTTGATGGAGGTCCTTTTGACTATAAATGAAACATGGCTTCACACATTTTTAAAACTTTTGGATGAGCTATATCATGGTGCAAATAGTTGGAGTGGTGATCCCTTACCACTTTGTGAAGGATGGCCTATAGATAGTGAAAGTTTTTACCCTATTTATAATGTGCCTTTTGTCCTATGAAGGAAAACTTTTGTGAACATAAGAAACAGAGACCTTTAGTGCCCTTATGTTACTGTGTGGTTTTTATGTGAAAAAGGTCTTCAACCCACTGAATTTCATTTGATCCACTGATTTTTAACCTTGTATTTCCAATAGGAAAATTTCTCAAACACCATATGAAAAACTGCTGATGCATCTTTTGTTCATCTTTGGGAAAGAGGTAGCCTACAATTTCTGAAGTTACTTAAAACACTTTAACCCTCTGATTTTAAATGAAGGAGGTTCTGTTATGTTCCCAACCATATGCTCTTTTAAAGGAGGAGGTCATTACTGTGCTTTCAACCATTTGCTCTTTTAAAGGAGGAGGTTCTTATCATGTTCCCAACCATCTGCTCTTGATTGGAGGAGGCTTTACCATGATTTCTTCTAACCATCTACTTTTTAATGAAGGAGGTCATTTCTGTGCTTTCAACCATCTACTCTTTAAAATGAGGAGATTATTTCTGTGCTTTCAACCATCTCCTCTTTTAAAGGAGGAGGTTCTTACTGTGAATATGCCATTTCATCTATTTCAAAACTCTATCAACTTTCTGCATACCATGTGTCTCTACTTGGTATTATGTCAAATAGGCAACAATTTGCTTCATGATATGTGTCCTGAGATAGGTATTCTGTGTAAACTATCCCTGTGAATTTCTATAACAAAAACCAGCTGACTTGTATATGTAGAATATTTTCTTTCTAGACATAGTTGAATGACTTCCCTTGACTATGTTTGCAGAGGCAGGTTGGATTTCCTTTTGGAGGAGATTATGAAAAGACTGCTAGTCAACATAACATTAGCCTTATGTATTCATATGACTTGGAGGCTGCTCTCTGTTTTTAGGCAACTTTGGCTTTCAGACTACACCCATTAGCAGCCCTTCATTCGCTGTAGTTCACTTGTTTTACTGAGGGCAAGCTAATTCAGCATGTAGGACCCTTTTGACTTTGTCCCCTTGCTCTTTTTCACATTGATCATTGTTGCAATCACACCCCTACAGAGATGTAAAAACATATGAATTTGAACTCTGAAGAGCTTCCTTGGTGTCTTATGGAGATTTTTCCTGACCTAAGCATGTTCTTTTATACAGTGAACATACTTATCTTCTTATGTTTTGGATCTTTGTTGAAATTCTTCTGGACTGAGACAGAATGACCTCTTAGTGGTGTATGACCTATGGATGGATCAAGACTTGTTTTTCCAGATTAGGAACTAATTCAGGGCTGGCTGGTAATGAACAGAGGCTTTTGGCTCAGGATGTTTTTCCAAGGAAAGGATTCCCTAAAACACCACTATCTAACTTATAGGCGATCTTGACATGTTCTGAGTGTTTCTTGGGTATGATTAGATTTTCAAATGACAGATGACCAGAGATAGGGTTTCATATATTTTTTCAACAGTTGGATAATGAATTTCTTGAGGAATAAGGGTGAATGATAGCAGATAATCTTCAACTATGACAACTATGGACAGGATTATATTGTTGAAACCAGATAGGACTTGAAAAATGGGTTATTTCTCATCATAGGCTGACCGGAAGGGGTAGGAGGACAAAAATTGTTTTGGGGTGTTTTCTAGATGACAGATTAGATAGTTTGGAGATCATTTTCTAGAAAACTTAGCTTAGGAAACTAGTCATCATCAACAGGTGAAAAATACTAATGACTAACACCTTCCACTCGCATCATCACTCCATTCCATTATGTTCTTCCACCTCCACCTCCACCTTCCCCATTCACCATGGCCCAAACACCAAAGATTCATGTGTTTAAGGGATTATATGATCTTGAATAGTTCTAGTTTGACGAAGAAGTAATATGGAGTTCATAGAATGTTACAAATAAGAATATGAAGAAAGCGCAGTTAGTTACAGCATTGCAAGATAGAGCATTTTATTGGTACATGAAATATGTTATGAAGAATGAAAATTATTCTTTGGCTGAGACAAATACTACACTGAATGCTGAATTAAAGAAACCAAAGTTGCAGTCCCAGTGTATCACTGAGATCAAAGAAATTAAGTAGCTAACTACTGAGACTCTGTGGGAGGTAGACCAGAGATTTAAGACACTGCTAAGCTAGATTATATTTAAGATCCCAGATGAACAACATAAAGAATGGTTCATTACTGCGATGTTGCATCATCTCAGATTGTCATTGTCTTAACAGAAGATTTCAACTCAGACTGAAGCATTGAATATTGCAATAAAGCTTGAAGCTTCGCCAGTAGTCGATACAAGCATATGAGTGCAACATATTCGAAATCAGTTGGAGAGCCTACACATGGAGCTCTAGAATCTAAAGAAGGGAAATGAGGTAATAACTGACATAAGATCAGAAATTTGGTGTATCAATTGCAAAGAAGAGGGTTACTATAACGAGTATGCCCTGTTTATAGAGACTATTTAGGCACTGGGATGCCAAGTCCATTAAAACCTATATCAAGTGTTGGGCCAAGTATAGGGTCCCATGTATGGTGTAGCATATGCTAAGTTGCACAAAAAAATTCCATGTATTATTGTCACCTACTGCAAAAGTTTGTGAGATCGTCGAAGCAATTGTTATGCAATTTTTTCAGTTTGGTGGGACATGATGAGAAACATTATAAGATCTATGATCTAATGATGTAGAAAAATCCTAGTTCATATCGAATGTAGGTAGAAGGGCATGACGCTTCGAGATTTCCAACTACGTGAGGATATTTCCAAGGTCGAGGGTGTGGCCAAAGAGGAGTCGCCGATTTTGGACGATGACAGATCATATGTTACAACTGTAGATAGGTTGGAAATTTTGTCATGGATTATCAAAATCCTATTGCAGCTTCCTGTAAGTATTGTTAAGAATTTGGTCATGAAATCAAATAATGTCCCATTTTATAAGCTAAAATACAGGAGAACTGTAGCCAACAGCCGACAAAGAATATACAAATGGTTAGGGCTGAACTGCTTCAAAAATATCCAAGCGTTAACATAGTAACACGCATTGGTGTGAGTACTAGAGGAGACCACACAAAAGGAAAAAATATTGTGATGGAGACATGGGTTAGGAAAGAAAAAGATAAAAATTTTGGATTTAATGTACAACGCAAGAAAGAGACATTCATGGAAGAAAGGAAGACATTTATGACTCCTAAAGCATCGCCACCTACTGCGTGGAGAAAATTGTTTCCATTGAAGAATACGCGTGAGGAGAATGTCGAAGTAAAGGAATTTGATAAGCCTATCTTGGCATCATTTTTGAAGACATGTATGAAATTGTTGAGGGACTAGGAGGGCATAAAAGAATTACAGCAACTAATAGATAACTGTGCTGGCAAGGAAAAACTACAACAAGAACATTGCGCGGTAAATAAAGTGTACAAGAACAAGAAGAGAACCGTTTGGGAGATGACTGCACAGATTCAATATTATGAGATGGATTAAGTCATTATGGATCTAGGATCATATGCCAATATTCTGCCAAAGCTACAATATTCCACTTTTAGTATGCTAGTAAATGGAATATTAATTTATGTTGTTTGCACTTAGGAGATGAATAAATGGGTAAGGAGGCCCATACATTTCAGAAATAGGAATAAAATCCCTCTTAGTATGAAAGGGGATCATTAGTGGAGTTGGATTTCACACCCTCATGTGTGAAAGAGGACATTTGCATGAAGACAAGGTCAAGTTTGACCAAGTCAAACAACGTAGTGATAGGAGGTGGAGATCATCTTATGGGACAGCGCAGTGAAAGAGGAGGGAATTTTCCTTGATGGAGGAAACCATAATGGGTGGGACCAATGGAGAGGGAGATTTCATTTGTTTAAAAGGAGGGCAAGGCAACCATTTTTATTCATGTCTATGATTATTGATTTCTTGGTCTATTTAGACTATTTGTGGTCTCCTGTTGTTTAGCAGAGTTGCAGTGCTGTTTAGCACAAGGAATTCCTATTTAGGATTCCTTATCCTTCTTGAGAGGCCTCTTGAGGGATTTCACTTCATTTCTCCACATCTAGGCTCAAGGCCAAGCCACCTCCTTTAGCTACAGTGTTCTTTCTGCTGAAGTATAACGTTGTGTTGCAGGGTGTTGTAGTGGAGGTTCCACAACACCATTCCTTGGCTTGTTTTTCAGAGGAGGAAGCCTTCTTTCCTTTGGGAGATCAGTAAGGAAGGATTTAGAGTAGATTTAAGATCTTGGCAGTTGGCCAACACTTTCTATTCCACCTACAACGCAGTTATCCTCAGTGACTGCGTTATTTTCAGTGTGCATTTGCAGTGAGGGTCTGCAGTGTTGATTGGAGGGTCAGATCTTCAGTGATAGGATCAGCCTTTCACTTGGAAGATCCATTGGAGGAGGTCTACTCAGCTTGTGAAACATCTTCATCCATATCCATCCAGTTCCAGTTCTTGAGTTGCAGCTGCTACCGCAATTCCGACATTTCTGCAGTTTTGCCATTTTGTTGTATTTCAGTCAATCCTTCTAAGGATTGTTGCATTGTTGTATCTAGGGGTTCATATCTTTCTCCCCCATCTATTTTGAGCTATACATTTCTATATCCATGTATTGACATCATTTTTCAGTAGTTATTCATAATAGACTGCGCAGTCATAGCCTGGGGCTTTATATATGTAGTAGTGTTCTTCATTTTCTTGTACATATTATATTGAGGCTTGTATTGCCTATCTTGAGTGACTCTTTCCTCAAGGAATTGTACTCTTTTGCTGCTATATTATACATTTTTTGGCTATCTACATCTTCATATATTCAGGCTCATAAAAATAACGTTGTTTCTCTATCCCTTGTTCATACATAGCTGCAGTCCCTTCATTGGGCACTTTTCCAAGACAACTAGGTGTGGGAGATCTGTTTAACCCACCTAGAGTGATTTTTTTGGAGCCTACTCTTGGATTTAGGACTTAGATACATTTATATAAGGAATCCAGGTCTTGGTTTCAAATCCTGTAGCAGCCATTCCTGAAAAATGCGTTTTTTAGGCATGCCTTGCTGAGAAGTCCCGTTTTGGGATATTACAAAAGCAGACATGGGAACGAATGGGAAGGCATAAGCTCCAATGGTCGCCAATTCAGCTATGGATGGAAAAATAGCTGAAGATCATTCCTATGGGGTGATTATAGGAAATTGATGTAGATATTGATGGTGCATGCATATTGGTATATTTTGAAGTCATCGAGATCGTTGATGATAGTAATCCTTACCCCGCACTGTTAGGATTTGATTGGGATTACGACATGGATGCTATAATCTACCTGAAAAATAGGTAGATGGTGTTTTAAAATGATGGTACCCGAGTTGTAATGCCTTTAGATCCTTTAAAATGTGTGCGCTATACATAT
The DNA here is from genome assembly GCA_034641835.2 of Pinus albicaulis. Lineage (NCBI taxonomy): Eukaryota > Viridiplantae > Streptophyta > Pinopsida > Pinales > Pinaceae > Pinus > Pinus albicaulis. Next base: position 1,180,629,817 of record CM076577.1, on the reverse strand, counting down.
CTTGTCCAACATGAGTATGGGGATGCTGAGATCGATCAGATCTATAAGCTTACTGTGTAGGATGAAGACTGGATCAATCCCACCATGGATGGAAGAATATTTTGGGAGTGCGATAGTTCATGTGTTTCAGATTCTGATGAGGAGTTGGAGAAATGGAAAAATATTTTGCATGAATTAACCACTAAGCATTGTAACAGGGTTACCAAATCTCCGAAATGTGTCTGATCAAAAGTACGTGACTTGCCTTTTTATGATGGAACGGGGAATGTTGTCTTGTTTCTGGAAGAATTCAAGAAAAAGGTGTTGGAATAACATAGGTATGAAGCTTTGGAATTCGCATTGAGTTCCACTCCAGGCCATTGGTGGGGCGCGCACAAAGAAATTTTGGGAGGATGGATATAGTTTTGGAAGTTGATAAGGCTAAGGTTTGGTCATGTTGATACGAAGTTCGCAAAGAAGTATGATGGTCAGAAGGATCCTCGGAAGAATTTGGCTTGTTGAAACGTAGCTTGGGGTGCCAAACCTCAACCAGAATGGGTGCACATGGTCTTTCATTCCTTGGAGATGATACCTCAGCAATGGCATCTAGAAACATAATTGCGCCATGGAAATATGGATTGGGATGAGATGATAAAAGGTTTCTTATTAACATATAGCTTCGCTGATGGTTGGGAGTGCATTAATGAGGCTCTTCAAGAAGTCAAAGTAGGTGTATTCTGTATTACTAAGGAACCAAGGACTCTGATACAACCTGATTGGGTTTCCCAAATGGAACAAGCCCACGAATGTTACAATCTAACTGCAGAGGAGGGTAAGGAGGATCTGCGTGACCTTAACAATCTGGAGTCCATAGGGATGCATGAGGTTGTAGGGCTTGAGATAGTAATGCTAGATGTAACTCATCTTGTCAGGACTCAACAAGTTAACATAGAATCAGAAGTGGAGCCCAAATTTGCAAAGATTGGGGACTATTGTGATGATAATAAAGTAAGCAAGGTCACCAAGTTGTTGCAAATACCATGAACTATTCAAAACAAAATTATTAGAATTGAAAGGTATTGTGGGAGATCTAGGAGTTATGCACATCACTTTGAAGTTTGATGCAAAGCCGATCAAGCAACGCCCCTATCAACTGAACCCAAAGTAAAAGGGGAAGGTAAGGGAAGAACTCGACAAAATTCTTAGTGATGGCATCATCAAACCAGCTGAGGAATCTGATTAGGTTATCCCAATGGTGGTACAAGAGAAGAAGACCAAGGGCGAGATAAGGATTTGTGTTGATCTCCACAAGTTGAATGATGCCTGTGTCCATGACCCATTTCCAATGCCATTCAAAGATGAATTATTGGATAACATTGGTGGGTAGGAAGACTACTCATTTACTAATGGGTTCTCAGGGTATCATTAGAACTGGATTGTGCCGAGAGACAGGAGCAAGACCACCTTCACTACAGAGTGGGGGTCCTTTTAGTACACTGTCATGCCATTCTGGTTAAATAACGCTACAACTATATTCTTTAGAGTGGTTGTCGAAGCTTTTAATGAATATATCCATAACTTCTTGGAACTTTAATTTGATGACTAGACATTATCTGGCTTGCTAAAGGAACATTTTTCTAGCCTGCGCTTGATGTTGGATACCTGTAGGAAGTATCAGATCTCCTTAAATCTGAAAAAGAACATTTTTTTCATACCATATGGTATTTTTTTGGGGCATATTGTGTGTAAACTTAGAACACCAAACAAGTGTAAAGAAGCTACGCACGATGCTCAGGCATACCGACTATTAAAAGAACTTTATTAAGGCATACGTGCAGATCACTACGCCAATGAAAAAATTATTAAAAAAATATGTCAAGTTCTACTGGGATGACGACTGTCAAAAGTGCCTTGATCTACTGAAATAAAATATGATGACTGCACCCATTCTCATCTTCCTCGATTGGAAAAAGGAATTTCATGTACATGTCAATGCATCCTGCATAGCTTTGGGAGTAGTGTTAGTGCAGCCTCGAGAAGGGGATATTGATCATCCTGTGGTGTTTTCAAGCATGAATTTGTCTAAGGCGGAGAGGAACTATTCTACCACAGAGCGCGAATGGTTGGAAATGGTATATGTGCTGCAAAATACAAACATTACCTATTAGGGACACACTTCAAAATGTTTACGGATCATTTTTCTTTGAAGTACCTGGTCAAAAATCTTGTGTTGGGGGGAGGGGAGATTTGCGAGTGGTTATTGTTGTTCCAAGAATATGATTTCGAGGTAATTGTCAAGCTAGGATGGTGGAATGTCAGATCAGATCATTTTTTTAGGATCAAGAGAGGAGAGGACTCGATGAATCTGGAAGAAGGATTACATGATGCACAGTTGTTCACTATCAGGGTTGTAGATGAGAATTTCCTTGATATCATTAAGTTTGTCTCTACAAGACTTGCACCTGTGGAGTACACTACACAACAAAAGAAAGATCTGGTAGTAAGGGAGACTGATTTTACCCTGATTTCAGAACATATGTATAAAATGGGGGTTGATGCTATGTTCCTGAGCATGAATGACACAACATACTGGTTGAAGCACATGGTCGAGTGGCTAGATGTCACTGCGTTGTAAAAGCTACTACGTAGAAGATCATGCGAGCTGGCTTATGGTGGCCTATGGTCCATAAAGACTCGAAGGAGTATTGTAGCACATGCAATGTTTGTCAGAGGATGAGTAGACTGTCGCAGAGAGATAAAATGGAACTACACCCCCAATTTACATTGCAAGCTTTCGATAAATGGGTGATTGAATTTGTGGGACCAATCGATTCGCCGGGGAAGAAAACAGGTGCGTAATAAATTATTAGTGTGACTGATTACCTCACACAGTGGGCTAAGTCACAACCAGTAATGGATTGCACTGCAGACATGGCGACAAAGTTCATTTTCAAGCATATTGTGTCACGATTCGGTTGCCTGAAAATATTGATGAGCGATAGGGGTACACATTCTTTGAATAGCACCATTGAAGCCTTGACCAAAGAGTTCCAAGTGGGTCACTAAAATAGTATACCATATCACCCCCAGGTGAATGGCAGAGTCGAAGCCTTCAAAAAAATCTTGGAGAGTGCGCTGATGAAGGTGTGCAATGTTAACAGAAATGACTGGGATTTGCACATCCATGTTGTTCTGTGGGCCTATAGGACTACTTGTAAGGACCTAATAGGTCATACCTCGTTCCGATTGGTGTATGGTCAGGAAGAAGTAATGATGATGGAGTAAATTGTACCTAGTCTTCACATCGCAACAATGACAAATAGGGAGACAATGACACTATGGATCAAAGATTGGCGCAACTGCTCGAGTGGGAAGAGGATCGGTTCATTGTTGGGTTTCATTAGAAACTTCAGAAGGAGAGGGAGAAATCTTGGCATGAACGACACATTAAGCACAAGATGTTCAAGGATGGTGACCTAGTTCTTTTGTATGACAACAACTTTGCAAAGTTCTCTGGAAAGATGCAGATGCACTAGTTGGGTCCTTATATTGTCATGAATGTGATGGAAGGAGGTGCAATTCAACTCACAAACCTGAATGGGGAATTTTTCCCTACTCATATTAATGGTAGTATATTAAAGTTGTACAAAGTCGATTCCATCCCTAGAAGTTCGCAATGACTATATGGCCGACAAAGAGTCTTAATGGTCTGTGTAGTTGAAAGGGGGCATGCGACTATAAATGGGATACATATACAGGTGAGTGTGAGTCAAGTGAGCGGGCTTTAGGAGAGCGTGGCTCAAGTGTGAGAGGTTAAATATCTAAGCAATAATGCGCCAAATCAGTTCCACCATTGAAGGATGCCTTGAGTGGCATCAGAGAAAATATTGATAGTGCACCACCATTATGACTCGGGACGAGTCATAGTTTTGTGTTGGGGGCCTGTTGGAGATGGGATCCCCCCGAAGAAAGTAGTTGAGAATATTCCATAGATCGAGGAGTGGAGCACACAACGCAGAGTCTATTTTGAGTCTTAGGGGCTTTGGGGTGGGTCAAAGCCCCTTATTATGTAATGGGATGGGACAGTTTTTTGAACCTTAGACCTCGCCCATGGTTACTAACCATGGTATTGTAAATGCAAAACCTATATAAGGATTCTAGATAGAGGTAAAAGGCAAGCTTGAACGATATATCTGATGAGATGAATTTGGATGTAAGATTGTTTAAAGTCAGATTTTGTGTTTTGGGTTAGAGGAAAGGCTCCTGTAGCTGTGTGCGCGTAGACCTTAGGAATTTTGCAGCTGCGTGTGCAGACCCCTACAACTATGTGCACAGGGTGGACTTGAATGCATGAGAAGGATCTGATATGAATGAAGGACTTGTTAAGAAAATATCTGAGTTTACATTGACGTGTTTTAATTTACTTGTTGTTTATGAATATGTATACTGAATAAGGGTTTTGATATGTAACTGAATAACGCAGTCATGTTTATGGTTGTTTACTTTGTTTAATGTATGAATAAGTAAGATAGCATAGTATGTTAGTAAGTTCAATAGATGTGTTGAGCTGCACTTTTATTGTTGATAGATCTGACCTGTGAAGTTCTGTTAAGAAGGAAAATCCCTAAAGCCACGATCATCTATCCCTATGGATGCATAAACCTAGTTCTAGCATCCCCCTATATTGCCTCGGGTGAGACTTCGATCTACGCAAGTTGGTTGTTGCCGAAAGGTCTGGTAATAGTGGGGTCTTTTAGACTGCGCAGTCACATTGAACCTTGGTCTAGGCCCCATCAAGTCAACACCTAGGAAACCCTTTTAAGAGAAAACCTAGTTGGAAGGTGAAGCCACATTTCTCTCTCTCTCTAATATTCCAAATTTTACATCTGTTTATTAGAATATTAGAGTTCTTACTTATTTTTCTTAACTAAGTAAATAAATGGGTGGAGGTACCCATAACCCCTTAAGATGAATACATCCACTCCTAAGAGTGTGAACATGGTTAATTAGCCTCTCCCTCCCAGACAACCCAATTTTTCCAACTGTTGTGTATGAAACAGTTGTCATCTTGAGAGGAGGAAGAAGAAGCTATATTTCAAGTTTCTAGCTTGGAGATCTGAAGGAGGGATCAACCATCAAAGCATAGATCTGACGTATAACTCATTGCAACCATCTTACATTAGTTTATGCTTCATATCTACATAACCCAACAGTCAAGGGATCAAACCCTAGGAGAGTGAATTTATGATCTTCTTAGATCTGGATTTCCTTTCTGGGTTATCTTGTGTTTCCATCATAGTGCCCATATCTGCAATATTGGTATCATCATAGGTCCATAGCACCATCGATCTACACTTTCCATTTCATCCAAAAGTTGTAAGATCATTGTTACACCATTTTTTGGTCATCTAACCTGTTACTATTAGATGGACCAAATTACACCATGTAAGACCAATTTTACCCTAAATAAAATTGCTTTCACTATGAAAAATAACTTATTAAGCCACATTTATTAAGTTGTTTATGGTCTAAACAAGAAACCCCATGAGGAAATATTGAATAAATCCACATTTGTTTGAGTTTCCTCAAGGAATAATTAATTAAACAATAGTTTAATTAATATTCCTGGTCATATTTAACCCAAAACAAGAAAATTAATTAGAAAAATCATTATTTATCTCATTATTTTCTAGGAATAATTATTTAAACCTTATTTAAATAATATTCCTTGTTAAATTTGACTAAATCCTTTATAAATAATTGAATAAATCATTATTTATTTGATTATTACTCAACCACATCCTTAAAACAATAAATAAATCATTTATTTATTTATTATTTACAAATAAAGGGATTTGACCAAAGTCAAATTCTTTTTCCCTACAAAAAATATAATAAAATATTCCTAAAAGTTGGATCTTGATTTGGTTAACAATATTTTAATTATGCACCAATATCTAGACTAACTCAATATTTTGTTATAAATAGAAGGGTTTTTCCATTCACTCACTACATTTTGTTGCCTAAAGATCACTCTAGATCTATACTTTTGGTCTGACTTTGATCCACCATCATTGTCATATTTTGCTATCATTTTTCTTATGAACTCCCTTTGAGTTCCATTTTTATCTGGGTTTTCAACACCATCAAGAGAGAGGGATTTTAGATCTGAAGTGCTGAGTCAACTAATTTAAAGGGATTAAATATTGGTCAACTAATTGCAGATCTAAAGATATTGGCAGACATATTTGCTATTAGGGCTATTTGTTATGCACGGCTAAAGTGAGCCTTTTTCGTACACTTGCTACTAAGATTCATACTTACTACTGGAAACTCCATAAGGGTTTACGATTACGACCTCTATTGTTTTTCATATCCTTGCATATCTAGCTACTTCAAACCATAGGATTTATCTTTAGCCTCTTTTTTTTCTTTTCTTGATGTTGTTTTTAACCTATAAAACCCTAAAACATTGAAAATTCTAACTTCTGTATGTTTTCGGACCTATTGCGTAGCTGACAGACATCAGCCACAACTGAGACGATAAAATTTTCTGAAACCTTCTTCCGAGAGTGCTGGAAGTGCAGGTCACACTTTTTGGGCCAAAAACTGCGACCTGAACCTCCAGGGCATAGAAAACAGGTCAAAACCTGCGACCTCTGCAGAAAACAGGTCAGAAATTGCGACCTGAACTTTCTGCGACAATTTTTCTGAGATTTTTCTGGGTTTGTCTAGGCCTCTGTTCAGGGTTGTCTAACCTCTATCTCCGCCCATTTTGGACCTGTAATTGTTCTTTTTTACTCATCAAAGTGGGAACCTAGCCCCCTAGGGCTTCAGTACCCTCCACCTTTCGTAGAAGAGTTTTAGCTACTACAAGTTGTTTGAAATTTCAGTGTGTTCAACCATTTTTTAGATCTGATCCCTTACCTTCAAATCCACTTGAGATTGGTTATTGATCCATCCAAAACACCTCCTTTTATTTCTGTTTGGGTTTTCCTCTAGGGTCCCCTATGCTTCCCTCCAGGTTATAACATTTCACCACCTCATTTACAACAATTTTTCCTCCAATTTTTTGTTGTTTTTCTACATCTATTTCCAGTAGATCTGACATCTAGATCATTGTCCCTCCTGACTTTAGATCTATTGGCTATTTTGGTGTGTTTTTAATAGAATTTTTTCCCACCTACAAAGTTTTTTTTGAGAGGCCTGCCTCCTTGGGTTTAGATTAATGCATAATTAGCTGTTTATTTTATGTTATTTCAGTTTCATATACTATTATCTGTAGGTTTATTTACAGTTATACAACACACTTTTTATTTTTCTCTACACACTTATAGGTTTAAAAATTAAAATTTACACACTTAACACACATACCCTAAGTGAAGAAGAGCTTGGTTAACACTGTCAGGAAAACACTTTAACATTGTAATCAATTGATCCTGCACCTCTCTTCCCTTTGTGCCATGTTTGTGCCTTCATCATTGCGCCCCAAGGCATTTATCCCGGAGACTTCTTGGCCTTCATCCTCAATTTCCTGTTGGAATACTTACTCCTCCATGTAGGGTTCGAGTTAGTCCTCCATCGAGTTTGCACCCCGACTCCTCTTCTAGTTCATTGGGTTCCCCTTCTGGTTCCACCCTTGGTTCTCGCCCTCTCACCTTCACCATGTCTGGTTCAGGACCTCACACTGGTGGTAGCCCTGGCCCTAATGTTGGGAATACTACTAGTGGGACCACAACAGGAACTACCACGGCTGCTCCCTTGCTCCCCTATATGGCAGGCCTCAGTCTTCTTGATTTTAACTAGTTGATCAATGACCCTATACACCATGACGCTAGTTGGCCTGCTATGCCAACCAAGCTCCCTTTCGACATCCCCATGTTTGAAGGTCTTTTTGGAGAAGATCCTACAAATCATGTTCGATATTTCCACATGTGGTGTTTTTCTAACTCCTTTACCGATGACTATGTCCGTCTTCAGTTGTTCCAACGTACACTTAATGGAAAAACTTCTAAGTGGTATGTTGATTAGACCTCATCATCTCATACCACCTTTGTGACTCTTGCCTAGGCTTTTCTGTCTTATTTCCAGCTTACCCTTCGTTATGACACTAGTACCAAACTTTTGACTTCTTTTTTTCAATTGTCTGCGACCCGCCTATCCGATCATGTCCAGGAATGGCAGAGAAGAAAGAGCCTATGTCGAGCCCCTACCTTCGAAGACCATGTATACATGGATAGGTTCCTTAGGTCCCTTTTTCCTGCCATCGAAAAACATGTCGCATCCCATTTCCCTCAAACTGAAGAAGTTTCTCTCCAGATTGTGTTAAAATATGACCTGATCTATGCTTAGTTGGGTTATGTTTATACCGTCTTACCTGATCTCCCTAGATGGGAATCTCATGCCACTGATGGTATTTTTGGAGCTCTTTCTCATCCATACGCTCAGCCTCCCATGGGCTATGGTTTCCCTCAGGGAGGGGCAAGCACGTCCAACACTTTTCCTCCTCCCGGTAGCATGTATCCATGATACGACATGCATCTTCCTTTTTCCCAACCTGTTTACCACAATGTTACTCAACCTCCTTATTATCCGTATCCGCATCCTGGTGCTCCAGCTCCTCAAGCATTAGCACCTCCACCTCCCTTGCCTTCTTAACCTCCGCAACAACAGCCATTTCCCCCTCAGGGGTAGGTGTATGCATATCAGGGCGCAACTAATCATCCTACTTACAAAAAAAGAGGAAAGGCACTCAAAATAAATCTACTTCTGGTAATCCTAGACCTAATCCCCAAGGTAATGCACCTAACACTGCTAACCAGCAACAGGGCACTCAGCCCAAGCAGGACAGGCCTATTCACACGAATAAGCCTTGTTCTTGTTGTGGTGTTTATGGTCATTACACTCATGATTGTCCTCTTTTATCACAAATGCAGTAGATGTGGGAGACTCAAGCAGCATCGTGAGGATAGCAAGCCTCCCTTTACATCCCTCCCCATGTTGCACCTAGTCAGTTCGTTTGTTTACTAATCCTTTCCCTCAGCAAGGATTCATAGCTACCTAACCACCTGAAGGTCAGGCGGCCACTCAACCTCCTCCATCTGGTACCTCTGATTACCAGATTCCCATGATTAACTCTGACCAACCCACTACCGCTGACCTCAACCTTCAGACTCGGTCCCATCAGTACAACAAGGCTTCCGCTATGTCTACTCTCGAGCCCCCTTCTTCAGGTTCTACAGAGCCTCTTTCGACAACCAATGGTCCTTTGCAGATCCCTTAGCCAAAGGCATAGGTTCATACCAACATCCCTAAGGGACAATTATGTTGAAATGATGCTTCTGGTAAAGCTACCCATTCGTATAGTATAGTAGATGATTTGGCGCAATCTCCTACTACCATCTCAACACTGGAACTCCTCCAGTCGTGCCATTCACAACAAAAAGCTCGACTATTTGCCATAGGCACTGTAGATCCTTCGATTGATTGTATTCGAAGTTGACCAACCAGAAAATCCTCCTCTTCCTGCTTCCATCTCCTTCCAAATCCCAGTCAAGATCTGGAATGCCAACGTTTCCCGTTGTATCATTGATGAGGGGGCATCCATATGCGTGATGTCTTCTTCGGTTTGGAAGTAGCTCAGATCACCTGAGTTGGCCCCTTCCACTACCACCCTCCGAGCATGGGATGGCCATGCTTCCCAGCCCATTGGCCTGTTATGCAATTGTCCTATTACTCTTGCAGGAAATACCCCCCTTAGATTACAACATTCTATTGGGTCATAGCTACACCTATGCGATGTCTGTTGTACCATTGGCGGTTCACCGTAAGATGTCCTTTCCCCATAATGGAAAGATAGTCATTGTTGACCAGTTGAAATATTACAAAATGAAGTCTCAGACCTCCCCTGAGTCCATCATATCTTCAGTGGCGAATAAGCAAACTGTCGACCCCTTGACCAGTGTCTCACCCGGAGTCTACAAAGACTCCTCTTTGCTTTTTTCTTTCCCTGGTCTTCCTCCTCCCTCTAATCCCAGCTCATCGAATGTTTACATGATGCAATTGTCTCGGGCTTCCCTCAAGCAGCTAGCTTCGGCTAGTCAATAGCCCTGCCCTCCTCAACCTGCTCCTAGCACTTCAACTCAGCCTTTTGGACCCCCTCCTCCTGGATCTTCACATGCAGCTGGTATCCATGAGCCTCTCTACCCTTTCAGCGTGGTTCCTCCTGGCCTTAACCATCTCAGAGCCATTTCGCCTAGCCATTACCCCTTCGGTCAGATACCGTTCCTAGCTCCCCCTCCTGGAGTGTTCTCAGTACCTGTCATGGCTACTCTATCCCTTCCTAACCTGACCCTGGGGATTCCCATATGGTACATCGATCCCCCAGCCACTACCTCATTTGGTCAACCCAAACCTTATATTGCTTTGACCCCAGTTCAATCAGTCCCCATGACTCCTCCCGCTTCTACCGTACCTCAGCCACTTCAATCGGAACCTCCTCTAAAGACAAGGCTGCCCCAAAAAAACCTACTCCTTGTAAGCCTCAAAATCATATACCTTCGTGTGCTTTGTGTGATGTTTTTGGTCATGCTACCCATAATTTTCCTGAATTTCCTTGTCTCAAGCCCATGGTTAATGTTGCATTCCCTGAGTCTACAGTCCCAAAAACCTCTATTCCTTCCTCAATTATAGCCAATAACCCCAAGACTATTCACACCAACCACCCATGTGCGTGTGTGATCTCCATGGCCATTATACCCACCTCTGTCCCTGCCTCGAGGACTTCCACACCTCTCTAGCGTTAGTTCATCAATTTGAGGCAAAGCACAACGAGTCCACCACTCTCTTAGTTGCGCGTTTTGCTTCAGTAGAACCATAGGATACATCCAATCCTATTGACATTCCCCCTCTGGATGTCTAAACGATAGAGTCTTCGGCCATTTTCCACTACCTGTCATCATCTATGAGATCCATGGTGGAAGAACCCCCTGGGACTTCCCCTTCTATTTCACCTGACCTCCCTTCAACAATCACCTTGGGCTCAACATCAGTGGATCCTTCATCAACTTGTTTTTCTGTCACCCCTTGTGATGATGCACATGTGAACCTTTCTTCTCCTGATGATGAGTTAGGTAGCTTCGTCGCATCAGGTGGTCTTCCTTCTACCAGTCACCCCATATTCTATTACGATGACGACATTATGGAAGCAGTCACCACCCCTGACTTTATCTATCCCCCCTTACATCAAACCCATGCATTCAAACCACATACAACTTGTGGTCATTACATTAACACCCAATGTATGGGTAAGGGGGCACCCATATTTGAGATTCCAGGAGAAGCAATTCTCCACAACTCTCCTAGTGTATCTAGTCGTGTCGATTCTAGTACCATTATTCTTTCCCATTCAGAAGACCCTCTAGAGTCCCATATCACTTCAGATCACTCCAGGGATGATACCCCTCATCATTCCTTCATCTTACATCAGCAACCCAGTCCCCTAGACATTGTTGTTGACCAACCTGTGGGTTTTCTAGGAGAGCACCAGTTCATTATCTCCAAATCCTCTCTTTGGGATAGTGACACCATGTATGCCAACCCAAAACTTAAGTCCATTTGCTTCATATATGCAGTATCAAAAGAGATTGGTAATCCTCCATTCCATTTTTCGAACTGCATAACCATAATGAAAACAAATGGCACACCACATCACAAAAATGTGTTTAGATTCCCCTCTTTCTAAATACATTTTTGCATGACCATAACATGCTTGGGGGCACCTATGCACCTCAACCATAAAAATCCCAGCTCTTAGCAAAAAAACAACACTGAAACCCCCTTTCTCTGGCAAGTCGCACCTTTCAGGTCATTTCCTAGGATAGGTCATAGTTTTATGCTCGATACCTTCTACCTAGGTCATAGAACAGACCCCAAAAAATGCGACCTGGCATGTTCATGAGCTCTGGGTGCCTAAAACTGAAATTTTGATCCCCTTAAATGAAAGAGTAGGGTTAGGCCTCTTACCTGCAACTGATGGATCTCGATTCCAATGGTCGATTTGCCCGCTACGATCACCGCAAGATTTAGGGCCTTCTCTCCTCTCTACATTCACCACAGCTACACTTGCGAATGAGTGAATTTGGAGGGAAAATTCCCTATTAAAAGAGAAACCCTAGATTTTTCTTTCACTTGTTGTAGCTAAACCGTAGCTCAGTTTTAAAAACTGTCTGTATCATTGGAAAGCTCTCACTGAGCTCTCAAATGGGTATCTGGTAGTTTTTTTGGTGATTTGATACTTCATCAGGACACATTTTGTCCAAGAAGCATCACTTCACCACTCCTCAAAATCAAATTTTTTCACTTGCAACAATTGTACTTGGGGCACCACTTTGCCTCTATACTTGTCCATGCTCGTGTCGATTTTCGTCATGAGTAACCATCTTGTACTCATGTCTTTATGGTCCCCATTGGACCTTTTCTGTGTGGCAGCATCATCGAGTCACCCTTATTTAGAGCATTCGAGTGGAGTCATCATCGCATCCATGGAGTCTATCCTGAGTCCCTTTGTATCCGCTATAGTCCTCCATCTTTCATTGCTTGGTTCCTCTCTTGTGTTGCACATTATGGCCTTCAGTCCTCCTGTCCCCTATGCCTTTTGATGTTGTGTCAGTTTTTGCCTATTCATCCATGCCCTTTATGCTCTAACAAGGGAAGTTGTCCGTTCGCTACTCAGTACCCACCATTTCATCATCATCCTTGGTGTCAGTCTGCCAGTCACTCTATTATTTTATCTCATGCCTTAGTTGAGGATCCCTTATTGCCTCACCTATGGCGGACTTCCTTTTGTTGACATCATATCATTCATTCCAAAAGACAGGTCTAGAGGGTGGTGTACCTTGGTTCCAGCTTCCACTCTTGTTCGGTGCCTCGGATCAGGCAAAGGGATGCCTTATTGCCCTTTGACTTGTTTGGTTCTCAGCTCCATCTCCTTACAACATGATTGAGATCCGTATACTTGATGGTTCAGTGATGCAGCAAATTGTACCAGTGATTCCCGAGTGTGTGTGAGATGTTTCAGACCTCATGAGGGGGTGGCCCTTCAGGTAGCCCCCCACATGCCTAGATGACCTCTTCATTACAACCTTTGATGCAGCTCCATATATTTGATGATGTCGGCCTCAACTGCTTGCAGTTCCTTTTAGTTTGCATGTATCATTCATATTTTCAGAGCCCTTTCCTTTTTACAGGGGCACTTTGGTTGTAGTTATATCTCATGTAATCATATATTATTATATAAGTCCTGGCTATTATCCCAGGCACAGTATGTATATGGGATTCATTATCATGTTTTTATCTAGCTCATGTTTATGCCAACATGTACTATAATGGATGAATTATTCTTTGTACTTTGTCTCGGCGAGAATTGGTATGCCTACCCTGCCACTTATAGCACAGGTACTCACTCATAAAAGAGACTTGTCGCACTTGTAAGTCTCGCCTCCTCAGGATCTCTTCCTCTAGCGCTTTTGTCTACCTTATATTTCTCTCTCTCTGACTTCCCCTTCAATGTCTAGTGATTGAGTTCTTACAACGTACTTCGGTCATACGATTAGCTCCTAACATTCGCATGCTGGGGGGGAAATCTGTTACACCATTTTTTGGTCATCTAACCTGATACTATTAGATGGAACAAAGTACACCATGTAAGACCAATTTTACCCTAAGTAAAATTTCTTTCACTATAAAAAATAACTTAGTAAACCACATTTATTAAGTTGTTTATGGTCTAAATAGGAAACCCCGTGAGGAAATATTGAATAAATCCACATTTTCTTGAGTTTCCTCAAGGAATAATTAATTAAATAGCATTTTAATTAATATTCCTGGTCATATTTAACCCAAAACAAGAAAATTAATTAGATAAATCATTATTTATCTTCTTATTTTCTAGGAATAATTATTTAAACCTTATTTAAATAATATTGCTTGTTAAATTTGACTAAATCCTTTATAAATAATTGAATAAATAATTATTTATTTGATTATTACTCAACTACATCCTTAAAATAATAAATAAATCATTTATTTATTTATTATTTACAAATAAAGGGATTTGACCAAAGTCAAATTCTTTTTCTCTCCAAAAAATATAATACAATATTCCATAAAAAGTTGGATCTTGATTTGGTTAATAATATTTTAACTATGTACCAATATCTAGACTAACTCAATATTTTGTTATAAATAGAAGGTTTTTTCCATTCACTCACTACCTTTTGTTGCCTAAAGATCACTCTGGATCTATACTTTTGGTATGACTTTGATCCACCATCGTTGTCATATTTTTCTACCATTTTTCTTATGAACTTCCTTTGAGTTCCATTTTTGTCTGGGTTTTCTACACCATCAAAAGAGAGGGATTTTAGATCTGAAGTGTTGAGGACTTACAAGAACCCATCCCATTGAGGGGGGCTGGTAACATCTTTCTATGTTCCCTTCCCAGGTGGCAAAAAATACAAAAATTCTTTAAAACAATATTGTCTTGTATATTGGATGCATGGAGCAACACTTGCTTTTATTAATTGCTTAATGTCTTTTAATGCATAGATCTCGATTTTTGCAGCATTTATCTTGCTCAACTAATTGCAGATCTAAAGATATTGGCAGCCATCTTTACTGTTAGGACTGTTTGATATGCACGGCTAAAGTGAGCCTTTTTCATATCCTTGCGATTAAGATTCATACTAACAATCATCATTAGCTAAAGGAACAGTGTAGTATTTAGCTTCCAGCAGCTCCAATTACACAGTGCCTGCTTTGGCATGATTTTAGGGTCATTCTAGGCCACTTTCTTGGCTTGAGTGCTTATATTTTATGCACTATTGTATCTATTATTCATATCCACATAATAAAATGGCTCACCTATTATGTCTGTATCTGTGTTGTTCATAATATTATATGCACATAATCTGTTGTTTCAAATATTGTGTTTGTGTGTTATTGCATTCTCCCTTTTGGGATATTAAAATGGTATCAGAGCATGATCTTTGGCTCAGCTTGTGGACATTCTTGACAACATAAGAAAATAATATAGTATATATCTGTAAATAATGGAGGGATTAAGTTTTACTTCATCCCTATTTAGAACTATGAAGGATCTCTCTAAGGAGATCAATGAAATGAAGAGAGAAAGGTAGAGAGAAACCTCAAGAATTTTTCGGAATGAAGAAGGTCCCAATACTTCTTATCAGCAGCAAAGAAGACCACAGAAGCATATAACTCCCCAAATATCTACTATGCCCACTTTCTTTGAAGAGGAAAGCGAATGGTATGGAGATAGAAGAGATTTGTATCTTGAAACTTATGAGAATATAAGTCTATCTCTTGAAGAGTACAAAGCCCAATCTACAGAATTCAAGGAGAATCTAACTCTCCAACATTTTTTCCAACTCAAGGAAGAACGAAGATCCTACAATAGTAATAGAAGAAAGAGGCACAATAGATTATATTTGCCTACATTTTATGGATCTTCCTCAAGCACTGAAAAAGCTTGGAGGAAAGACTTAGATGTATTTTTCAAACTACATCCTGTAGCTGAGAAAGAGGTTGTTCATATCTCTTCACCTTCAAGGTGAGGCAAATGAATGGTGGTTTGGTCACATGGAGCATGCAAAAGTGACTAAATATTTAGAATTCTTTCAAATGATAAGGAAGGAGTTTAATAGAATAAAATCAAAGAAATTTCCTAAGAAGCCAAGGGAGAATGTCATTCTTGTCACTCTGGACAAAGAGTCACTACATTCACCACTAGCTGCAGAAGTACTTGTATCAGGAGAGGAGGCACTTTCATCTTTGCAAGGTAGTATTAATCTATTGAAATATAGAGTGCCATGCATGATTCATGAGATGCATGAGGTAGAGGAGGCAGATTCCAGTGCTGGTACATTGATAAAAGAGCAACCATCACTCTTACCAGCAGTTTGAGAGAACATTGCACTGGTGGAAATAACTCTTGCGATCTTGCAAGATGTTCCCAAAAATCAGTTAGTCCAAGGTTTACAATCATTTCCATCCCATATTGTTTTATTACCTCTTATTGGAGCTTGTGGGGACATGCCATTAGGGCCATTGCATAACCAACGATTAGAGAAACATGCTGATTTGAAGAAGAAACCTATCACTACACAGAGGACCCTTGATCTAATCAAGGAAAAGATGAAGAGCTATCCCATTTTGTCATTGTTGAGCTACACTCAACCCTTTGATTTGAAGTGTGGAGTTTCATAAAATGGGATGAGTATGATCCTATGTACAATGCTTGGCTATGAGTTCAACATTGTGCTTTGCCATGAGACGACAGATACAACACTGTTAATGAGCAGCAGTGATGAGAAGAGGACCCATTCATTGTTGGAGCATTCCAATGACAAATTCACTCATGAAGCATTGGAGATTCAGATGATAGATGGTGTTGGTGTCCTGTGTTTTGATAGTTTGGAAAATCAAAAGATAAGGCAACATCAGAACCAATCTTTAGAGTCCTAGGATCTAGTCCTCCTGTTCTCAGAGAGGGATTTCTCGAATGTTTGTTTGCAAATTTTTATCTTGTGTGCTTAGAATATGGATTTTAGACTAGTTATTAAGTGCAGGTGTTTGTTTGTTTGTTTGGTTGGATTGATACAGCAGAACATGAAAGGTCTAGAAAAGATATATAGAATGGAGAAACATCTGGTTCATTGGGCAATGGAGTCAAAAAGAGGTCATAACATACTCATCAATGGATATGGGATATCAGAGGGAAAATCTAACTTGGCCACAGGATCCTTTGGTTTTTGGAATGAGACGGACATCAATGATTCGAAAAGAGAAGTTTTAATTCTCACACAAAGGGAATTTGAAAACACAATTTGAAAAATAAAGAGATTTTTGATAGGCAGAACTAACCATAAATTCTACAAATCACACCTTTAAGCAAACAATGATTTCAAAACAACTTTTGAAAGGAAATCTAAGATTTGGGGAACACCCTATTTCCTCAAATATTTTATTTCAAATGACTTAGAAAACATAAAAGATTCACTGATAACTGCAGTCATAGAAGAGGGAACACCTAACACGTCTATGATTACAACTATAAAGACCTTTGAGACAACTGTTTAAGCAAGGACAAAGGGCAAGATCGGAACAGACCTCCTTTATTCACTATAAACAAGAAACTTCAAAGGGAGACTTCAATAACAATTTTTAAGTGGCAACAGACAAGCAGGGAAAACCATAAATCATGCTGAAACCAACTATTCAAACTATTAAGGAAATAAACAAGCATGACGACTAAGGAGAGAGATTAAAGACTCTAAAATACTTCAGCAGAAGAAAACATAAAACAGTGAAGGATGAACAGGTCTAAGGTGCTTCCAAGAGTCATTTCTTAACCTAAAACTTTCGACCTACTGTAGTAAGAATTTATGGAACATAATGAAAACAGGGGAAAAACATTAAACAGTTCAGAATACTTCATCAATAGCCAAGCTCATGGATCCAATGATAGAGCCTTCTCAATCACAAGCATGCAACAACATCATCAGGGCTTCCAAGACTTCAATTTGTTCTTCAACTTCAACAGACTATGTATTATTTCAAAGAGTTCCAATATTACAACTAGTGATCAACCAACAACCAAACAACAATTTATCATCTTCTACTGAAGTATTTATAGAAGGATGAGGAGGTGAGATCTGATAAAAGATCTCCCAAGACAATTAATATATACTTAATGACTTCTCGGCCTTTGAGAGGCTTAATGGAGAGGTTTACAAGTGTTTGTATGTATTGATGTTCTACATTTAAGATTTAAGCTCGGAGGGAGCTTTTGTTGACTTCTGAGGCTCTGTGTCATGTTGGAGTAACTCTACAGATATTTTGTCATTAGCTTATTTGCAAAATTCACTGTGTGGCTGCACTGAGGCAAATATCTGATTTGGATCAATAACTCCGGCCTCTGTTTGAATGCTTTGAGGCACAGGTGGCATTGTGGCAGCTAGGAGGAATCAATTTGCCTAGGCTGTGGTGGTGGAGGATTTCTGTCTGATGAACCTTTATGATTTTCCTCTTTAACTATGTTTTAATCGGGGATTAGGCTTTTGATAATCAATTGTTGGCCGTAATCCTCCACAAATATGTCTTCAATCTTCCGTGCTAGTGCATTTTGTGTTCGGCACTGATATCCTTTGATTTGTGATTGACTTGCTGTGTTTTGTAGGTGTTCAGTGCAGTGAAAGAGTGATATGGCATCAGTGCCTCATGAAAACACCGATGAAACATGAATTTGAAACCTGCGAAGGATTTTCTTTGATGAATCGAAAGCGGGAGGATCGTCACCCCCAGCATTTGAATTTTCTTCAGACATAGCGAAAAAACCATTGAACCCTACAAAATACAAACAATATTATGAAATCCTACATGTATAGGTTTACTGCGTGAGAAGGCGTGTGGAGAGAGCAAGGTCGTTGGATGGCATTATCCAACGGTCGAGATTGATCGGCATGAGTCAAAAGGAAATGGGAGAAGGAATTAAATCGGAGCCATCGATCGCGCAGAGATCGACGGTCGAGAGTGGAGGCGAAAGTCAAAGCGGGGAAATCAGGGTGATGAACTTTAGGCCGTCGATCTGTAGATCAGATCGACGATGGAGACACTTTAATGAAACGCGCCGTACCTTGGTTATCGCACGGGCATCTTTGGAGAGCGATCACCGTCCAATGAGCAGCCTCAGATTGGACGGTGGACATCAATATCGCATCGGGTCCACTTCCAATCTTTAACGCGTGATGAACGATAGTTTTGTGAATAGTGGAGAGGCCACGCGTCAGCCGGTGTATGGAATCGCTTCCGATCGGGAAAAAACCGCCCTCCGCTGAAAGCTGTGCGGTGGATTCCGCCCGGTTTTTGCAATGGTGAGTGGTTGGCGGGGACCATTGGGGTGATAGACTGTGTGCCGTCGATCTGCAGATTAGATTGACGGTGGAGATTGATTTGGAATTTTGCACCGGTAGAAACTTTATTTCATAATAAATCTGACAAACTAAATAAAACTAAGGTTTAGACTTTGGGGGTGAAAATATTTATTTGAAGCGGATAGGCACCCGACTGCAGGGCCGTGGGTTACATGGAAAGCCATATGACTGGGGGGATATGGATGAAGGGCTTATCGGCATGGGGCGATGCGATAATCACTTGGATGGCCAGCGCTTGGTTCTAGCCTCAAGGCATATGGGGGAAAGGGTTAAAGACTTAGCCCAAGGGGGCTTAAGTCTACAATATATAAAAATGTGATTTTCGTGGATTTTTAATGATTTTCAAAGGATTTTGAGGTTTTTATAAGGCAAGAAGGAGTCTTTAAACCTATCAAAGAGTTTCGATTAAGGGGAAAGGAAAAAATCATGAAAATGAGGGATTTCATGGGGGGAAGAGGAGAGAACAAGAGGTTAGTTTTGGAAAATGGGAAAAGGGGAAAGGGTCTTTGTAGCAGTATTGTTTCTTTGGAATCAACAAGATTTCTGAGTGTAAAATAAACACAGCAGTGAGGATTATGGATAGAGGCATGAGGCCTTCAAGAGTCTTCAAGATCCAACACTTTTTAGCAATAAAATTTTTTCCTTGAAGGATCAAAAAAGTTTTAGCCACCTTTTGCTATAACAAATTTATAGGTGGCTAACAGTGGCTCCACTTGGGGATGGTGCCTTCTTGAAGGTTTTTCGGGAAATAACTCCCTAAAGGTCATTGGGTCGAAAACCTCCACAGATCGGGGCATGCTATTCAAGAAGGACTCACACAATCAAACTTGTACGCTAAAAACTAGATATTACAAATTGTAGAACTCACCTGTAGATCCTACGTTTGATGTAGATCCTGTGGGGTCCAAACCCCCAGCAACTCTTCTTCCTCTTCAACCTGGAAATCAAGAAGAGACATGCTAGGAAATCTAGTTGTACAACATATATCTTTCCTAAATGTTAGTGTAATCCATGTGAAACATCATATAAACAATAATAAATGTTTAATTAACAATATTTTCACATATGCAAGCAGATATTAACATGTGAATTCGGAAACAATATGGTTCTTCTTCATTACAAACAACATGTACAATAATAGAAAGGTGGAGATATCACTTGAATCCTTCCACGATCTTCGAACAGACCGTCGTCCGGATCCACCCCGCCCTTGCCTCGCTAGGATTCTTTCAAGACTTGTGCACACGAGATGACATATAAGCTGATGAACATCTTCAGGAAACAAGGGTTTCCTGTAAAAATCTGGGAAGTGCAGGAGGCACAGGAAATCAGACTTGAATCGGGCTCCAACAGAGTATAATATCTATAATTTTCCTCTCTCCCTTAGGCCATACATATGAGGGGCTTTTATACTGCCTCAATGTAGTTTCAATCAGTTGGAAACAGTTGGCCACGGGCTGGGGTGGTTGAATTATAGGAATAACCATCAACCCCGCCTCGAAAATAGGGATTTTTATATATTTTTTAATGATTTTAATGGCATATGTGGAAAAGTATCTCTGGACTTGCGTATACACACGGAAAAGTCTGGGCATATCCATGTATGGGATTTCAAACACTGTTTTTTATGAACTTTATTCAAGTCTGTGGGAATGGGTGCCCAAGGCCAAAGAGACAATCATGAATCACATGAGGGTGAAAAATGATGCTATAACAACTCTGAAATTGAATGATTTCGTAGCTTTCGAGTTCTTGTTTTCGTGACCGCTTCAGGTTCCAATATGATTTTTCCTTCCTCATCAAGTTCTGGCAATATTGTTTGAACTGGAATATTTTCACCTATAACCTTCTTTAAGCATGAAACATGGAAAACTGGATGTACTCGCGAAGAAGAAGGAAGCTCCAATTTGTATGCCATGGTACCAATCTTTTGCAACACCTTGTAAGGACCATAGTACTTTGGTGATAATTTATTATCCTTCTTAGCTTGCTTGAGGGACATTTGTTTGTATGGTTGTAGCCGTAAAAATACCCAATCTCCTACATCAAAACTTCTCTCGCTGCGATGTTGATCTGCCTGTTATTTCATTCGATTTTGTGCCAAATTCAGGTTATCCTTTAAGAGTTGGAGAACTTCTTGCTGATGCTCGATGTGATCTTCCACTGCTTGAACCTTAGAATTTTCTCTTAAAGATGATGCGATGGATGGTGGATGATATCCATAAAGTGCCATAAATGGGGTCATTTTTGCTGCAGTATGGAAGGAAGTGTTATACCACCATTCAGCAAGAGGTAACCACTTGACACATTGTGTTTGTTTATCAGATACAAAACAACGAAGATATCCTTCCAAACATTTATTTACTATCTCAGTTTGACCATCAGATTGAGGATGATAAGATGAGCTATGAGCTAATTGAGTACCCAAACAAGAAAATAACTCCGTCCAAAAATTTCCAGTAAAATTGGGATCTCTGTAGCTCACAATAACCCTTGGGCTTCCATGTAGCTTTTTAATTCTATCCATAAATGTAGTAGCAACCGTACTTGCTTTAAATGGATGAGATAATGCACAAAAGTGTGCATAATTGGTAAGTCTATCAACTACCACCATGATGACACTCTTTCCTTCGGACATAGGTAAACCTGTGATAAAATCCATTTAAATCTCCTCCCAATGTTGACTTGGAATGGATAAAGGTTGTAGAAGACCTGGGGTCTTAACTGTCTCAACTTTATTTTGCTGGCAAACCAAACATTCCGCCACAAACTGTTGAATATCAAATTTAAGGTCATCCCAAAAAAATTATTTCTTCACCCTATGGTAAGTTTTAAAAAATCCTGAGTGTCCTCCTAAAGGAGAAGTGTGAAATTCCAAAAGAATATTTTGTTTTAGTTGGGAATTATTACAAAGATATAAGCGATCTTTGTACCATAAGGAATCATTTTTCCAACTAAATGTATCAGATGTACTAGGATATTGTTGCAAATTTTGAATGAGTGTCCACACTTCTTTGTCCTTCCTCCATTCATCCCTTGCTTTGATTATCCAATCTGGTTGGATAATAGAAATGACACAAAGAAATGCTTCCACCTCTTCATTCTTTCTTGAGAGTGCATCTGCAACAACATTTAGCTTCCCTTTTTTGTAGATTATTTCAAAGTCATAACCCAACATCTTTGTAACACATTTTTGCTGCTCTTCTAAAGATATTCTTTGTTCCAGAAAGTGTTAAGACTATCATGATCAGTTTTTACCTTGAAGTGTCTTCCCATTAGGTAATTTCGCCATTTCTTTAGCGCATGCAGTATTTCTAACATTTCCTTCTCATAAATAGCTTTCTGTAAATACTTTCCTTTGATTGGACGACTTTCAAAAGCAATGGGTCTTCCTTCTTGCATTAAAATAGCACCAATTCCATTTCCTGATGCATCACATTCCATAATAAAGGTTTTTGTGAAGTCTGGCATAGCTAAGACCAGTGCTAGGCACATTGCCTCTTTAAGATGTTCAAAGGCCTTAGTTGCTTCAGGAGTCCATGAAAATGCATCTTTTTTCAATAATGTTGTTAGAGGTGCTACTATTCTCCCATAATTCTTAACAAACTTGCGATAATACCCTGTTAACCTTAGAAATCCTCGCAACTACTTTATGGTTGTGGGGAATTTCCATTCATTAATGGCTTAAATTTTGTTTGGGTCTACCTTAACACCCTTGTGAGATAAAATATGACCCAGATATTCCACCTCTTGTACTCCACAGAAACATTTGGATGTTTTTTCATATAATTGTTTCTCCTACAATAGTTTGAGCACCCTGTCAACACGTTGAACATGATCCTTCCAAGACCTGCTGTAGATTAGTATATCATCAAAAAATACTAGCACAAATTTTCTAAGGAAGGATTTGAAAATGGAATTCATCAACCCTTGAAATGTAGAAGGTGCATTGGTAAGGCCAAAAGGCATGACCAAAAATTCATAATGACCCTCATGAGTTTGAAATGTTGTTTTTGGAATATCTTAAGTCTTCATTCTAATTTGATGATATCCTAAACAAAGATCCAACTTGGTAAAATAAATTGCTCCATGTAATTCATCCAATAATTCATCAATCACAGGAATGGGAAATTTATCTTTAATGGTGAGCTTATTGAGCTCCCTATAATCTAGAAACATGCACCATGATCCATCCTTCTTGTGTACCAATACTATAGGAGCAGAGAAAGAACTTTGACTAGGTTGAATTATACCAGCCTCTAACATTTCTATAATCATACGTTCAATTTCGCTCTTTTGGACATAAGGATATCTATAAGGCCTGATGTTTGGAGGAACACTTCTTGGAATCAAATGAATAGCATGATCATGATCACGAATAGGTGGGAGTCCTTTGGGAGTTACAAACACCTTGGAATGATTGTCCAAGACTTTTTGGAGATCTGAAAAAATAGATGATTTTGATGTTGGAACTTCTAGTTAGCATAATTTTGCAATTACGCCTCGTTGTTATTTCTTTAGAAGCTTTGTCATGAAATTAGAGCTTATTATGTTTCCTGGATTCCCTACAATACCCCGTAATTTGACTTCCTTTCCTTCTGAAAAAAATTTCAAGAAAAGTTCTTGAAAATTAAAAGCTACCGTCCCCAAAGATTGTAACCATTGTACTCCTAGTACAACATCAGCACCTCCCATAGGAATGGAAAGCATTGGACTAGTCAATACATATTCCCCCATGGTTAGCTTGATATTATGGCATTTTCCAGAGCAATTTATAGTTCCTCCATTTGCAACCATCACTTCACATTCTGGTGCTGGGTATAGGAAACAATTTAATTCCTTGGCTACCTTGTAATGAATAAAATTATGGGTGCTACCTGAATCAATCAACACTATTACCCTTTTCTTCTTTATATGTCCTTCTATCTTCAGAGTTTGAGGAGTGGTAATTCCTGCCAGTGCATTACACGATATGGTCGGATTCATTTCTTCCTCTTCTAGGGGTGGTTCCTGGTGTATATCCTCTTCTTGTTCATTTTCTTCTTCTTCTTCACAATCTACGTAAAATAATTTCTTCTCAGCACACTTATGACCTTTAGTGTATTTGCTATCACAACTGTAGCAAAGCCCTTTTGCTCTTTTTTCTTCCAATTGTTGTGGTGTCAACCTTGTGGGTTGTGGAAATCTAGGAGTAGCAACACTTCCATATTTATAGAAGTGAGTGGTAGGCTTCCTTGTCGCCATAATTTTACATTCAATTTTTCTTTCCAACCTGAATGCCTTCTCCAATGAATCAAGTTCCAAAATGAAAACTTCATGTTGGATTTTATCCTTTAAAGTACCTATGAAGAGATCAATCCTGTGTTCCTCTGGAATATCAGTTACCCTTATATTCAATTTTGGAAGTCCTCAATGTGCTCCCCCATTAAACCCTTTTGTTTGAGATTTATCAATTGGCTAAAGAAGGTGTTGCTCTTTGTATCCTCATAATGTGCTATCATTTCCTCCATAAAAATTGACCAAGTGACAATTTTTTTACGGGAGCAAAGCCATCGATACTATACAAATGTATTTTGTTCTAAATGTAAAGTTGCAATGCGTACCTTTTGTGTGTTTTGCACATTATTGAGATCAAAATATTGCTCCATATTTAGTATCCATGTTACAAGATCCTTTCCATCAAACTTCCTCATATGCAATTTTGGAATATGGTGGTTCTTTCCTCCAACATTAGAGTTTATGAAATTACGATTAGCATTTATTTTGTTCTCATCATGAGTTTCCTCTACTATATTTTCACCATTAGGAAACATTTCTTGTATCAACTTTGTCAAACCTTCCATGTATGCTTTTAGATCATTCTTCATGTTTTCCATCTTAGCTTCCATGTCGTCCATCTTAGATTCCATGCCAGCTTCCATGCCATCCATATTAGTTTCCATGTCATTCTTCAAATAATCAATATTAGATTCCATGCCTTTATTCAAACTATCCATCTTAGTTTCCACGCCTTTCTTCAAAACTTCCATGTCATTTTTTGTTGCTCTTTGCGGGAGCGAAATTTGTTGTACTTGCTCTTGTAATTTGGATATGTCATGTTGCCATTCTCCGTCTTCATGAGTCATAGTAGAGACTTATAAAGGCTTAATGGGTGTTGAATTCTTTTTAGGGGCCATTTTAGAATCCAATATTGATATCTATTCTATAATATGCCCTTGGAATCAATTCAACTTGATCCTTCAAACAAGACTGATGCAATTCGGAAAAAAAATACACACCTTTTACTTGCTTTTGAGGAGCTATATATTGAAATTTAATTATCTCTGTAATTGCAAATCCTAAATATTTGAAATTTGGCCTTATATTAGCACTCTAAAGCTTCTTTAAAATGCCACAAGTCTGACCTGATTTGGATTATTCAAGACAAATTTATGTCCAATCTCCCACAATGACCCAATTATGGACTGGTTCAGTAGAGTGAACTTGTACGACTTGCCACGTGTCACTGTTTCCTCCTTTGGCTTCGAAATTGATAGACATGAAACTATGGTCCGTGTACTTGTGGCCACATTTTACAACATTCAAATCCAATGCTCAGAGAGAGAGACTTATGAAGATTTTTCCATGATCACCTCTTTGAGATGAAATTCAGGATCCTGAAAAATCCCTAACTTCCACAGACCATATCTCCAAAAATATTGTGAACCAAGCTCTGAAATTTTGTGATAATTTTCCTCAGGATTTCGGCTTCACTCTCTAAAAATTTCAAATTCTTAACCTTCGTAGAAAAAAATTATAGCAAATATTCCACGATGACCTGTTTAGGTTAAATTTAGGAGTTTGCAAAAAGCCCTAACTTCCACAGATCATATCTCCGAAAATATTGCGAACCAAGCTCTGAAATTTTGCGGTGATGTTCCTTAGGATTTTGGCTTTATGCTCTAAAAATTTCAGCTTCTGAACCTTCGTAGAAAAAATTTATAGTGAAAATTACACGATGATCTGTTTGGAGCAGTGAAACCCTAGAATCCAAAGCTCTGATACCAAATGTTGTGAAACCAGCTCCAAAAATAGAAGAAAAGAGAGATCAATGCCTTAGAAATCATCCACTTCGAGGGGGAAACCTCCAATACATTACAAAAATGAATGATTCTTGAATATTCAAATTACAAAACCTCTTTTCTATATATAGAATTCCATGGGGCCACAATGTAATCATAGCCGACCTAACAATAATAATTTAAGGGCACAATAATAACAATATGGGGGTTACAAGGCTACAATAATAACAATAAGGGGATTACACTAACAACAATAAGGGACTATACTAGTAATATAGGGACCTAACAAACAAGGCCATAGAATCCGAAGTCAAAGACTTATACTATTACATCTTTCCTTGAATATCCTTCTAGATTATTGTTTTAAGTTTTGTAAATATTTTCTTTTATGTTTTGATCTAATATGTATTATTAGAATATTTTTTAAATATTTTTATAAGTTGAAGGTATCCTAAGAAATATTAAAGAAATGTAAATTAAGAGGTCACCTCCATCACTTCACCAAAATAAAAGTATAGTGTTCTTTGTCTCCTCTTTCATTTTTATTTCCTCCAAACTTCAAGATTTGTTTATATTATATACTCAATCCTTTCTTTGTATTTTTCTTGATGAGAAAGATTGTACAATACACTAAGGTTGTGAAATAAACTTCAAAGGAAAGGCTTGAATCATGAAATAAACTTTCTTGCAAAGGAAGCTCTTTAGAAAAATTATGTACTACAAGGTATGTTAAAAACAACTCAAGGTATGTTTTAAGCTACAAGTTTTGTTGCAACATATTATTTATATAAGAAGGTGTGATCATTTTTCATCTAAAATTTGTTTTGTATTACTAACTCTCTTATGTATAGGTTTTTGAATCATAAATATTCTTGTTAGGTTGATTAATCGCTAGATTGAATCTCCCCTTAACATTCTATCTCTTGTCATTTTACTTTGATAAAACCCTAACCTTAGGGTTCACTATAAAATCTTATCCTTTCAATGCTTAGGGTATGTTAATGCTGAAACCCTAATCTTTTTTGGGGTTTATTGATAAAGTTTAGATCTCTTGTCAAAATCCTACTCTGTTGATGTTTAGGGTTTTGGTAATGTTATGGTAAAACCATAGCTTTTAGGGCTTTATTTTGATCTCTAGAGACCCTAGTTTTCTTATGGCTTGGTAAATTGGGGTTTATGAAAAAACCCTTGTAATAGTGAATAGAAAACCCTAGAAATGGATCTCTGGGTGTATGTGATTCTGTCACTTCATTAAAACACTAGCCTGTTCAAATTTTTTTGTATATATAACTTTGAAGTTTGATGTTTATATCTAGTGTTTATAATAAAAATGTAGTATGAGATTGATATTAGTTTCTAGCAAATAATAATGGAACCCTAGAGATGAAATTCTAGTATGATAACTTAATTTTTTATATTCATGATTTTATTTTATTAATGAAATATAGGGTTTGTAACAAGTAGATATTGATATTTTAAGGCATGATAATGAAACCTTAGAAGTATAATGTTTTCGACTATTGATATAATTTAGTTTTTATCTAGGGTTTGTGACAAAACCCTAGTAAATTTTGTTGCAAGAAGTCTAAGGGGTGTAACTCTTGGTTGATTATAAAACCTAACTAGGTTTAGGTCTTGAAAGTCTAAAATTTGATTTATTATGCTCCTATTATAATGAGATGATATTGATAAAGTTGACTTCATGCTCTTGTACATATATATTTGTGTTTGGTTGTACATGTTGTTGAAATTTTAAAGGTACAAAGTATTCAAGATGATGAAAATTATTATATATGATGATGATGTTGAGCATGATGGAAAGAGGGATTTGTGAGAAACTTGATGACATTAAAGTTTTATAGATGATCTCGTTTCCATATGAAGGAATAATGAATTTTTGGAAGGTCTAAATTCTTCGATGAACTGTTGATGCAAAAAGGAAGAGCCTGTGTGATTGAAAGAATAATATAGTTGATGAACTTGTCCCATAGTTACTTGGATAAAGGAAAATCTATATATTTCTAGTTGAGAGGGAGCTTGAAGAGAAGTATCATAAGTAATTTTCAACATAATAAAATATTTTTGCTTTTTTTTTCTAATAGTTGTACCATATCTTGGATAAAAGTGATAGTTGATATCAATATGCTTTGAGTGGTCGTGGAACATGGGATCCTATGAAAGCTGAATTCCACTTTGATTGTCATAGTAGATAATGATAGTATATAACACGTGCTAAAATATCTCAATAAAGAGCTTCCTCAACCAAGCAACTTCAAAACAAGCCATACTAGTTGCAATGTATTCGGCCTCAGCAGTGCTTAGAGTAACCGATTTATGCTTCCCGCTCATCCAATAAATTGAAGCAGATTCCTTAGAGAAGCAACATATTGATGTTCTCTTTACATCCAACACACTTCCAACCCAGTTAGCATCATAATATCCATGTAGCGTCAAATTCCCAATAGTGTATCTTAGTCCAAAGTTGATAGTGCCATGAAGATATCTTAAGATATTATTTGTAGCAACCCAATGTATGTGATGAGGTTCAACCATAAATTGAAAGTATTTTCAGTGAAGCATATTTACAATCAAGATTTTACCAAGAACATTAACTCCCCCACAAGTTTTCTATATTCAGAAGGATTTTCCAATTCGGGCCCAACAACACTTCCACATAGCTTCTTGAATTTAGTTCCATCAGAGCAGCCACAAAATTGCATTCCACCATACCACATTTTTCTAACAACTTCACAATGTATTTCCCTTGAGAAAGGAAAATCTCTCCTAGAATTTTCCAGACCTATAGGCCTAGGAAGTAATACATTAGTCTTAGGTCCATCATCTCGAATTCATAAGTCAACTCCCTCTTGCATTGATAAATGAGAGGGAATGCACCAGTTTTAAATATATCATCAGCATAAAGGACCAAAATAAGGGGCATGCCATTTTCAACCTTTAAGTATTGGTTTGGATTAACATAAATCCTTGTAAATCCCATCTTCACGAGATAACTCTCAATCCTTTGGTATGAAGCCCTAGGGGCTCGCTTCAATCCATAGAGGGATTTCTTCAGCTTGTAGACATGTGTCCTATATGGTGTACTTCAAACCCCTGAGGTTTTTCCAAGTAGACTTCCTCCTTAAGTGAGCCATGCAAGAAATAAGTATTGGTGTCCATTTGATATAGGCTCCATGATTTGCATCGAGAGAAATAATAGATCGGATAGTGGTATATCGAGCAACTGGTGCAAATATTTCATCATATTCCACTCCTTCCTTTTGAGAGATGACATGAGACACGAACCTGACCTTATATTTTTCAACACTTCCTTCAGCTCCATGTTTAATTCTCTAAATCCATTTTGAGGTGAACACAGACTTGTCCTTGGGTCTAGGCACCATGTCCTATTCTTCCATACTTGGTTCTGTATATCTTCTTTGAACATGCAAGATTTAACTTGAACAATAATATTGATGGCGACCAAGTACCCTTGATACCTGTTAGGCTTCTTACTTTTGCGAAATTTCCCTCTTGGATCAGTATGTCTTTCAACATCTTCAAGAGTATCTTTGAGCCATAGTGATCTTTTCCATGAGGTGGATTAGTAGGATCCATTATGCCATCAACATTAGGCATAGAATCATCCATCAAAGGTTCTTCTTGTGATTTA
Organism: Pinus albicaulis; assembly: GCA_034641835.2. Taxonomy (NCBI): domain Eukaryota; kingdom Viridiplantae; phylum Streptophyta; class Pinopsida; order Pinales; family Pinaceae; genus Pinus; species Pinus albicaulis. The sequence continues at coordinate 1,180,600,094 of CM076577.1, read as the reverse complement.
GCATTATCATCATCGTCCTTCCTTGGGATGGATAGATATTTGGCTTTCCCAAGGGCAGTGTCTTCATCAACATCTCGACTTACTTACACATCTATTTGACAAGGTACATAGATTCTATATGCCTTTGAATTTTCACTGTATCCAATGAAATATACCTTTCTTCGTAGAAGCTTCCAATTTATTCATTTTATCTTTAGGCACATGAAATTATACGGGACAACCAAAGATTATAAAATGAGAAAGATTAGGTTTCTTACAGTGAATACTTTCTTCGGTGTCTTTAAATCCAAGGCTTGATGGGGGCTCCTATTTTGAAAATATGCATTAGTGTTGGAAACTTATCCCCATAATAATTTCAATAGACCTTGATCATAGATCATGTAACAGGTGGCTTCCATGATTGTTTGATTATTCCTTTAAGCAACACCATTTTGCTGAATAGTGTATGGAAAAATTGTCTCCCTCTTAATGCCATCCTATCTGCGAAATTCATTGAATTCATTAGATTCATATTTGGTTCCATTGTTGGTCCTCAATGTCTTGATCTTCTTCCCTGTTTGATTCTCCACCAATGCTTTGAAAGAATGGAACCATTTGAACACTTCATCCTTCTTCTTCAAGAAATAAATCCATGTTTTTCATGAGAAGTCATCCACAAAGATTGCATAATATGTGCATTATATTTTGTAGCATCATATGTGTTCTAGCCACGAATTTGGTGGAGAGGATAGAATACATGAGATCTCCAAAACCCTGAAATCCTTTTTGGAAATTCCACCTAGAGATGGCTTAATTAGATTATTAACCGATTTTTAAATATTTCTTAAGTCTGAACTTAGGGAATATGGTTAATTAATAAGAATTAATTAATTCAAGGTGAGAATAGTATATAAACTCACACAAATCGAATTCAAGATGATCCTAGCCCTTGATTAATATTTAATCTTGGTCGTTGGAGTCCCAAAAGAGGATTATAAGAAGAAGTCGATTGGAACTTGGAGAAGACATACTAATAGTTTGATTTCCTTGACAAATCGATTTGCAGAGAGTAGCAACAGTTACTGGAAATCCAAAGATCGAAGCAGGGAGTGGCTGGTAGTGACAGTGAGGCTGGAGGAATTTTTCTAGATCTAGCGAGTGCATTTACAAAGAGGTAGAAGTACCATTGTGAGGTTGACACTGGGTCTGCCTAGAAGCCTCTAGAGGGTAGTTCGATTTAGCTGGAGAGAAGTCAAGTTTCGTTTCCAGAGGTCGGGAAAGGGTTTGAAAAGGCAAGAGCGACAATTTCTCAGTCAGTGGTAGACATGACAACTATAGGAAAACTTGATTAAGGTTGAGTGTGGTAGATAATAAGCTATTGTGATGCAAGCCCGCATAGAGGAAGTTTGGAAAACTCACTTGGAGTTGTAGTCAGAGCCTAGCTTTGCCCGTGGGGTGAGGAAAATTCCTCACTAGATTTTTTCCAATATTTTTCTCTATATGATTGACAGATTCGGCATCCAGTTGTACTCAAATTTTCTCTCACTGCTGCATAATAATAAAACCCTCAATTTTTGCATTGATTTTCCCAAGTTGGGCTTTTTTGTGCACATTTGTCCAAAAACAATAGTGTCATTTTCTCTGTGTGTGCGCTAGTATTTTCTCGGTTTCCAACACTATTATTTTCTCCTGTTTATTTATGAAGGTTGTAGTGTGATTAGTTTGGTACTTTTCATAAAAAATAAATTGCTAAATTATTTTACATTTAGAAGAATTAATTTCAGTTGTTGCAATAGGATTTTAGTTTTGAAATTTTCACATGGTATTAGAGCATGATTGATCAGTCGGGAAGCTCAAAAGAAAAAGTAAGAATCTCATTGTTCAGTGGGAGCAATAGAATGAAATTGTTAGGGGCAACACAATTCTCAAACAAGCAGGCCGAATTGAAGGGGCAGGAATTGGTTTTTCAGTTGCAAGGTTGCAGAAAAGTCGAGTTTCTCGGGATTAGTGATTCCAGCAGGAGCAACTACAACTCAATTTCTTGTTGAGAAGATTCGTTGGTTGGACATTGAGGGTTTTGCAGTAGCAGTACCAGTGTTAGGTGGAAGAGAAAAGCACAAACTGCAAAGGGAATATTGTTGATAGGTGGTTGTCATTGATGTCAACCCAAGCAGCACTAGGTGCTACCCTGATCTTCGATGGAAAATTTGGCATGGAAAATCATGGAATCTCATGTGAGGATCCCTCTAGATAGATTCTCCTCGAAGAGATGTTTTGTTGATATATGGGTCGCCCCATGGTTCCTTCTATTTGGAGAGAAAATTGAGTTTGAATTTGAAGACCCAGTTTTGTTGGCTAAAATACCAAGGGTAGTGACATGACACCTTATTCACCTATGATTATCAATATATGATAGTAATTCTCGCTGAAATATCATTGTGTATTAAGTTGAATAATTTGAAGAACCAGAGGCAATACATTGTTGCAATGTGATTGCATTAAACGAAAATGTATATGTGTAAATATTCATTAAGAGTAAATGAATTAAAATTGAAAGATTAACTACTGCTCTGACCTCTATCCTGACACAAGAATAGGATGTGGTCGTGGTCGTGGGCCACCCCATTTTGATGCGCGCTCTCACCAAATCCCAGTCACCTCGCTCACCACCCTTGTGCAGTCTCACACGGCTCAGTTTCGTTTCCCCTGTGCCTTTAGCCATTCCACTCCAATTTCCATTGTCACCATTGTGCTACAAGAGGATTATTCAGGTGAGGTTGCCAGGACTCTGAGTGTGACTCTAGAGAAGAAGACAACAGATAGGAACAACACTCCTCCAACCGATTGCTTAAAACGCAAAAAACCCAGCTGCAGTGCTCCTCAAGACATGAGCAATCAGGCAGGACCAAGCAACCCCAAGCGTGGCTATTACACTGACAAAGAAGGCCATTCGAAAAAGTAAGAAGACCCTTACAGGTATGGCTGTTGCATCATTGAAGAATCGCCTCCCACTTCTCATGAATCTTAATCAGGTCTTCATTCAAAGGTTGTTGTTTCCTAGTTGCTCGAATGGGCTCAATTCCTTTTTGTTTCACAATCATCCTATGTTTATCAATACTTCTACTTAGACTTTTTTTCTAAGGTCTATAAGCTGGCTTACCCTGCGTGGGCGACACATCTCTATTTATATGTTTGGGACCAATAGTGCAGTTTTGGTTTTTGAAGTTTATCTGGTTAAAAAACAGTTCTGTAATTGTGCGAATGCCGCAACTCTGGGCAAGATATTTTGAGGCCATGGCCTCTATATAAATTTTTGTATCAATAATAGAAGTAGACAAATTCAGAAAAAAAAAAAAATTAAAAAAAAAAAATTAAAAAAAAAAAAATAATAAAAAATAAAATAAAAGATAAATATAATAATAATAATAATAAATAAATAATTAAAAAAATTAAAAAATAATAATAAAAAAAAAATTAAAAATAAATAAATAAATAAATAAAAATAAAAATAAAAATAAAAAAATTGAAAGATCAACATACTTGTTTCACTTTCAACAATAAATTGCAATTAATTTTCCAATCATTAAAATCATTCAATGGTTTGCAATGTAATGACCACAATAATTCCTCATCACTTTGTTTTGAAGAAAAACTGGCATTCAATATAAAGTTCTTGAATTTGAAAGTATGATGAAATAAATGCACTATATTCATATGAAAATTTGCATTCACTCCAATTATACATAATTTTTCCAAGAAATAAGTAGTTTAAGTTTTAGCTTAAAAAGTATCCATGAATTTATTAGAGGAAAATAGAAATGAGAGATGAAAATCATTATTGGAAAATTGTTGAAAGTATTGAATGATACTATGCATTTGACACTAATTGTCTCATGCATTTCCATTTTCAATGAAGAAGAATAAGTGTTAAGGATTGCATTGACAAAACCTAGTATATCTCAAGTTTTTAAGAAACAAAATTCAAGAATGGCAACCAAAATTCATAGCTCAAAATTACATCGATAAGAGAAAATAAATTCAAGCTTGAAATTTGAACATTAATAAATGGAAGCTAATGGAAACCATGGATGGAAGTTATAAAGATTGATCTTGAAAAAAGACCTGGAGATCCAATTTAAACAAGGCAAGGAGCATTGAAAGTTTCACTATAAACTTATGTGCATACAAAGTTGTACTTCCAATACTTAGGTTTCTCTTTTATCTCTCTTGAAACTAGGCTTGAAAGTTTTTGTTTGCATTACATTCCCAAACTCATGTAAGCATAAAATTATCTTTGTTGCAACATAAAAATTAAAGAATTTTCCATAGAAAATTTGAAATGGAAGAGTAACTTTGAAATCCACTGCAATTTCGGTTCAAATGCGATATTTTTTTGTCAATTTAAATTTTATCTTATATGTATAAATGAATTAAATTAGTTTTTACTAATCAAAATCAATTGTCTTATAAGAAGAGAAATTATGTTTAAATGACACCTTAATAATATAGAAAGGAAAACCTTCTTTGTATTTTGTAAAAAAAAATTGTTTGTCATGGAAGCTCAGAATGTCATAGGAGAATTCCAAAAATGGATTAAAAGTAAGAAAAAATATGTCCCCTTCTTCAATTATGGCCTGAAAGGGTGGAGACATTTGCTTAACTCCAAGGAATATTACATCTCAAGTAGCATGGAATATGTCAAATCTTGTTGAATGGGGACTCATCTATGATAACTCATCACATGCACTTCAAAATTCAACCCCTCAAAAGCCTTCTCTTTCAAGTATTGCAACATCTCAACCACACTGTACAAGTTTGCACAGGAAATATCTTGTTGCCTTTGGAAACTCTTAGAACAAATGTGCAGATCCCCATAATACAATATATTCCATGAAAAGTCTCAAACACATTTCTGACAAGTTTGCAAAGTAAGGGGCTTGTTTTTTATGGAGCCCCACAATACAATATTTCCCATGAAACAAGTGTAATTATCCCCTTTTGGAAGGCTCACGAAGGGGCTTTCCTTCTCTCACTTGTAACATCTTCAAATTCTAGGAGTTGTTAAAAGATTTTAAAATGTGAATTCTTTAAATATTTTCAACATCTTAACCACATGGTTAAATTTCTTAAAAAATTGAGTTCTTTCAAGTATTGCAACATCTCAACCACATTGTGGACAAGTTTGCAAAGGAAGGGGCCTGTTTTCCATTGGAAACTCTTAGAAAAAATGGGTGGATCCACATAGTACAATGTGTCCCATGAAACAAGTGTCATTATCCCATTTGGGAAGGCTTAACAAATGGGTGGAGCTCCAAAATAAAATATCTTCCATGAAACAAGTGTAATTATCCAAGCTAAAGATAATATACATGAGTTTTAACTTTCCCCCATAATACAATATCTCCCCATGAAACATGTGTCATTATCCAAGCTAAATATCTTCTATATCAGTTTGAAGGAAAAATTGTAGGAATATATAAAGGCGGGAATAAGATTGTATAGGATAATTTACACCCTAGTTATGTCATGAAATATGATGGAGGTAGGAGTCATAAACACCAAGGGAATGGGATTGCCTTATCCATGTGGTATTAATCACATGCATGCTAGGAGTTTACTTGAAGCTCATTTCTCCCCTGTTCCCCATGATTTGAAATATATCTTATTTGAAGCTCATTTTCAAACTATTCATTGTGCCTTGCAATAAATAATTGAAGATATCTACAGGGTCAAGCCTCATCTTGGATTAGCGGTGAGCCATTGGAAGAAAATTTTGTAGTTTATTTAGTCTATATGCAAACATAGGAATATGGCAGACCTCTATGTTCACTTTGGAATCTATGTTGTATGTCACTCATAAGTCCATAGATATTTTTGTGAGGTGTGAGAGACATATTGAGGAAGTATATATATATATATATATATATATATATATATATATATATATATATATATATATATATATATATATATATATATATATATATATATATATATATATATATATATATAGTAGAAGATGTGAAGATTAGACGAAGGACCATGAGGTGCGAGAGACACATTGAGGAAGTACAATATTATATTTTTGACAATAGATGCGAAGATTGGATGAAGGACCATGAGACAAAAATTTATCAGGAAACAAAATAAATGCCAAGGAAAATAGTGAGGATCACTCATGAGTCAGAGGAAACTCAAATTAGTAAAGGAAAATTGAAATTAGTTTAGGAAATAAGTCACAAAAAATTGAAGATGTGGTAGACAAAATTGATATGTTGTAGGTGATGTTAGTGTCAATTTTTGTATCCTTCCACCAGTGATCAAATAGAATTTTATCATGTAGTATAAGGGTCCCATTTTTAAATTTTTGTCATTCCATTAATTCATAATCCAAAAATTTTGTCATTGGATGTAGATCTAGGTCTGATCTCACTCCTTACAAAATTTTACTACTTGGTAGCTCATATCACCACTTTGCTCAGTGTACCATCAGCCTTGAGTTTTCATTATCAATTCAACCATTTTCATCATGGTTTCATTCAGTGAGAGTCTCCATTAGGTCTTAGGGTTTCCAAGGTCATCAAATCACCATTTGATGCATAAAGTCTAGCAAATGGAGTGACAATAAAGAAATTTCATCAGTAAGTTTGATTTGTAAATTTGATTTAAGAGAAAATGTAATTTTATGTTCCTAGTTTGTAATAAATTCTCATAGTTCCAAGTAGCTATACACTCAAATTTCCATCATCAAAAGAGAAAATTTCCAAAAATACATTCAGTTTTCCTAAGCCATCAAAAGATGAATTTCAATGATCTAATTCATAAATTGAAGGTAGAGAGAAATGTAAAGTCAATTTCAATAAAGGAAAAGTGGGTCCCAAGTTTGTTTAATGACATTTCTCCAATACAAAGGCTCCCAAAGACCAAGAATTCATTCATCTGCATCCTCAAGCATTGAGCTCTCAGCCTCCTCAAGCAAAAAATCGAGTTTTCCTTCAAAAAATTTAATTATGGGTCATTCGTTGCACTTTTTCCAAAGGTGCTGCACTTTTTGCAGGAGGCCACGTTGCGTTTTTTTCCAAAGGGGCTACACTTTTGACAGTCCCCCACTGTGCTTTTCCTCTGTACACTGTGCTTTTTGCAGAAGGGAGCCATGGTCCCAAATCTTCATTGCAGAGGTTATCAGCTTCATTTCAGGGTTTATGCACTTGTTTTCAAGTAAGTACACCTCATATGCCCCCTCCTTTCAGCCTGTGGTTTCAAATTTATGGTACATACCCTCCCTTACATTCTATGTCATGTTTTGAGAATTGAAACCCTATTTTCATAATTTTAAACTTAATTGATTTCCCCTGGAATCCCTATACCCTAACCCACTCCCCACTACCCTTAGATTTACTCACTTCCCATTCCAAACCCATATTCCCTAAACCCTACCACCCTAGATGTGCTTTCTTAGGAAGCTATATACCTCCCTGTAATACAAATTTCCTACCCTATTTCCCTAAATATTTCACCCTCCCATAACTTCCCTAAGCTCCCTAATCCCTTTATAAATTCCCCCAAATTTTCCCTCACCCATCACAATCCCCTAACCCTACAATCCAACTCTCTTTCCCTTCCCCTTATTCCGTAGGGTTTAAAAAAAAAAACAAAACATAATGGATGAAGAAAGAAACATAATGGAGGAGGAAAGAAATGCCATAGTAGAAGATAAGAAAACATATAACAAAGGAGGGAGAATTCTGAGATTAGAGCCATTAGACACTAGGGAGTTAATGGCATCACCCTTAGCTCTCAAATGTTTCTAGCATGTAGGTTTCTTTGAATTTTTTGAAATGGTACAAAGAGTCCAAAGCCACCCTACTTTGACCAGGATTTTCATTAGCGACCTCCAAAAGAACCAAGTGACTATAGCAGGGGTGGCTTTCACCATTTCCACTGACATCATTGTAGCAACAACAGGGATATCCAATGTGGGTGAAAAATGGTTTAAGACTAAGGATTTGGATGCCCATCTATATGAACCATATTTAAAGGCACCTTATAAATATAACATCAAACATGTCTTTCCTTTTGGTTAGTTGTTGAACATTTTTTCCTCTAAGATGAAACTCATCATGAAATACTTCACTTGTGAGGCAGATTCTCCAAAATATACAACTATCACATCAGGTTGCCCATGCATTCACTAGGGTGAAATTTCTCAACCTACCCTACTACTTGTACATGAGTATTGACAATATGGCCTACATAGTTTAGAACATAGATTATGAGCTTAAAATGAAAAACCTCTTCCATCACTCTCTAATTAAAATCATTTTCCTTCACCATCTCAATTAGATGAACATTGCATGGGAGGCCTTCATTGAGGCAAATGTCTTCATTGCAGAACCAAGTCAACCTGCTAGACCTATTCCATCACCGGCATCAGTTCCTCATAGAAAGACTAGGTTATCTAGTAGGGATAAAATGGAAACCTACCATAGGGTACCTAGGTAAGTGTTTGCTCCACAGATCATGGAAGGGGCATTTCCTTCATCATCAAAATAGGGAAATCAAAAGCAAAAAGAGGTAGTTGTTCAAGAGGAGGAAAAAATTCATGAGGAAGAAAGAGAGTTTGACTTGGTGGAATTGGATGTCCAAGATGATCATGAAGCCTCAAATCTAAGCATCAAAGATAAATATGCCATAATTAGAGAGTTGTAGGACAATATGGCCAGAGCACAATTTTTTGTTGGAAATATGATGCAGAATGTTGTCCTTGATGGCAACCCACTGAATGAAGATGAAGACATGCGACTGTTGACATGTGTTGTCCTTGATGGCAATCCACCTGATGAAGTTATGCTTGACTTGATGGACTTAGTAAATGATGTAAATCTGATGTGATATGATAGGCAACCCACTTGATGAAGATGATGACAACTTACTTGATGAAGTTGTGCTTAAGAGAATGTGTTCCTAATGAAGAAAATATGATGTTTCTACAATGTGTACAGAAGGCTATGAAGAAAGGATTTCAGAATGTACTCAAAGTATGATGAAAAAGAGTATGTCTCTTGGTATACGCGGATTGGCCTAGGGGAAGTCGCGTATGCACGCGGAAAAGAACGTGCCAAGTCGCGTATGGGCTAAAGCGCTCAAAAGGTGCAAAACCAAGGGTAACCACCATGGTATTGACCCATTGGGTAATGATCCGCCTAATTGACCCCGTCCAGGTAGTTTTGGGCTCATGGTATTGTTTTGGCCCATGGTATTGAAAAAGGGGGCTCGTGGTATTGAAAAGGATAAACCTATATAAGGAGAAGAAATTCATTGTACAAATCATGAGTGTGGGTGCAAGATGTCTGAGCTTGAATGAATACTTCTCTGTGAAGTATATCTGTATGGAAAGGGTAAAGGTTTGATGATAGATCTGAATCTATGAAGCACTTATGAAGAAAAGATGAAGCGGGATCTTTAGATCTGAAATGTACTTGTATTTGCTAGATCTGTTTATGGAGTGATTAGATCCGTGATGAGGCGAACATCTAGGCGAACATTTGTCTGAAGTAAAAAGGTAAATCTGAACTGAATATCTGATCTGTAGAAGTATGCTGCTCTATAATGATTGAAGATCTATACGCTACTTCGTCGCGGAGGAAGCGCGTATATACGCAGCTTCGCTGAAGTGAAAGCGCGTATGCGCAATGAAATACATACAGAGGTATACGCTGGTTTGTGTGGACGGAAGCGCGTATATACGCGACATCAGTGAAGGGAAAGTGCGTATGCAACCGTGCTTGCTGAAGCAAGGGGTATGAAATAACCGATCTGTTCTGGCCGTGTTTCGCTATCCGATCCGTGTTGATATGCATCTCGTTGGTGACGTAAGCCTGTGCTTAAAGTATGGAAAGGGTCCAAGATGAAACATGAAATGTGGCCTGCAAGTGATGTTCTTATTGAAGCTGGCTGGACCATACTCAACCAATTGGATGAAACGTGGTCCAAGGTGGTGCCGAGGGTTGTAGCCTTCAGTCAGGGGGTTGTATCTCCCTTCCAGGTGAGGCTGGTAAACGAGATCGGGGGGTCGTAGCTCCCTTCCAGGAGAGGCTGGTAAACGAGTCAGGGGGTTGGAGCTCCCTTCCAGGAGAGGCTGGTAAACGAGCGCAGGTGGGTGCCTGCGTGCTGGTCAAGTCTGCGCCAGCAAATATGTTGTAAGATGTTTTCTCTATAATAAAATATTGAAGGCTGAGCAACTGCAGCGGTGGTTTTCTCCCGATTTGGGTTTCCACCTAAAAATCCCGGTGTTCATGTGTGATGCTTTGTGTGATGGTTTATTCTGTTCTTACTGCACATGTTTACTGTTTATTGAACATCTGATGAATGAATGATGGAATAATATAAGTGAAGATTTAAGGACAGATCTAGATCTCTGTGTATACGCTAGTTTCATAAAGGGGATCCGCGTATATACGCTAGTTTACCGAAGGAAAGTAGCGTATGGGTTTTAAGGAATGAAAAAGTAAAAAGATTTGATTATGCAGTAAATACTGATTCACCCCCCCCTCTCAGTATTTTTCCCAACAATTGGTATCAGAGCAGGTCCTTGTGCAGAAGCTTGATCGCTTAAAGGAGATCCGTCGTAATGGGAAGTCAAGAAGGAGTAATGTCTATAAAGCCACCTCTATTCAATGGAAGCAATCTGATATTCTGGAAGGTACGTACAAAAGCATATCTGCAAAGTCTAGGTGCAGATGTATGGGCAATCGTGCAAGAAGGGTTATCAATACCCGGCAAATATTCCTACTGATGCAGCTGAAAGAAAGAAGTATGAAATCAATGCCAAAGCAGTGAATGTCTTATTGGGAAGCATGTCTGAATCAGAATTTGCTAAAGTGATGCAGCTACATTCAGCAAAATATATATGGGACAAAATCATTCTAAGCTATGAAGGAGACACAAAGGTAAAAAGTGCAAAACTCCAAACTCTTAGAATTGAATATGAAAATTTGAAGATGCATAGTGATGAGAGTGTTGCCAGTTTCTTTCTTCGTCTGGATGATATTGTAAATCGGATGAGAAATTTGGTTGAAACCTTAACTGATACTACTCTGGTGGAGAAGGTCTTAATATCCTTGACTTCGAAATTTGACTCTAAAGTTTCAGCTATTGAAGAAAGGCAAGATCTGCAAACTCTTACTGTTGTTCAATTACATGGTATTCTGACTGCTTTTGAAATGAGACAAGGAGGTCCTTCTCAAATTAGAGAAGCTGCTTTTAAGGTATCTGCAAGAGGAAAGGAAAAGGAATTTTTCAAAGAAACCAGCTATATATCCGAAGAAGAAGAAGCGAATTTCGTGAGAAAACTCCAACTAGGTACTGGAAGATTCAAAGGTAAGCTTCCCTTCAAATGTTTTGAGTGTGGAAAAGTTGGTCACTATGCTGCTAGGTGTCCTTATAGATAAAAACATGGTAAAGGAAAACAATTTGATAAGAGAAAGAGTTATTATGCAAAAGAAGATGATGATGAAGTGTCCAGTGAAGATGAAGAAGATTCTGACCAAGATATGAAAGTGCTCATGGCAAAGAAGCAAAAGAAGAAGGCTACTCGAAACAAGAAGATAGCTCAGAAAACAGGTTTAGCAGAAATTGAATCAGATAGTGATTGCGGTCCTTATAATCTTCTTTGTGCAAACAAAGGCAAAGATAGAGAAGGTAACAGTATGGATCTAGAAGAAGCTGTCAAGATTGAAGATCAACAGAAATCATCTAAAAATCTAGAAGCAAATGATGAAAGTAATGATTGGCATCAATTTGAAAGAAAGGAATCTATCTACAAAGATGTGATCTCTAGGATGAATGAAAAGATAGAAACTCTAAATGGACAGATAGACAAGTATCAAGGGTTGTACGCTTATGCAACCAATCAAGGGGAAAAACTTGAAGCAGAAATCATCTCTCTAAAAGCAGATCTTGAAGCATCAAGTAAGAAAAATGAGGAACCTCTACAATCATTTGAAAAGGAAGGCCTTGAAGCAGAAATCATCTCTGTCAAAGAAGATCTAGAAAAATCAAATAAGAAGAATGAAGAGCTGGAACAAACATGTGAAGAAAACGAAAATTGGCTGAAAGAAGAGATCCTAAATCTGAAGGATCAAGTAGAAGATGGAAGAAGGAAAGAAGAAAGCATGACAAAGCAATGTCAAGACTTGGAGGTTGAGGTAAATATTCTCAAAGGTAAATTAGAAGAAAAGGTTAGACTTTTTAGGTTTCAAGATAGTACTAAGATTCTGGATAATATTCTTAGTAGTCAAAGGTCTCCTTCTATCAAACTTGGTCTTGGTTTTCATGAAACTGTTAAAGGAGAATCTAGCTCACAAGGAAGTGCTAAAAATTCAGAGGTAGTCAATGCAAAACCTGAAGTGTTGAAAGAGACAAAAGGTCAATCAACAATGATGAAATCTCAAAGGAAAACATTCAATAATGTTGAATGTTTCAAATGTCATAATTATGGGCATGTTGCAGCAAATTGCAGGAGCAGTCATTTCAGCCTCAATCAAACAGTTCCTACATAGAAAGGTACTCTGGTTTCTTCAAAGGATATTGTTTTTCATGTAACAAATATGGACATAAAGCAGCTGATTGTAAAAGGAGGAAGAATAGAAATACTCATTATGATTCTTATGTTTATTTCTCTGGCCACATGAGATGTTGTGCTTGTAACAAGTATGGACATGTAGAAAAAGAATGCAGGATGAACAGATCTGGGAAAGTGGACAACTTTCAGCACACAGTTGGAAAGCTCAAGAAAATTTGGAAAAAGAAGGAAGACCAATCAGAAACGTAGGGAATTCTGACCCTACTGCAGTCATCCGCTTCTGAAGCTTACTTCTCTGATTGACTGCAGGAATGATGTGGGATACATTATGAGATTTAGTAATGTATCGTGACAGGGGGAGAAATTTATGATGTCTCTCATGGTTGATTTTATTATTCTGGTTATATGTATTTCTGACAGTGCATCTGGTGTGAAGAAAAGACAGGAACAGAAGGTAAATTTGCAGGGGGAGATAAAGGAATGTGAAAAATTTCTATGTTTCACTTTCCATACGCGGGTTCTATTCACCAAAGTCGCGTATACACGCGAGTTCCAACTGACACAGCCGCGTATGCATTGATGATAAGGAAATTTATCTGATAGCTGAAGATCTGGAGCAGAAGTCCAGGGGGAGCATCAGTCTGACTGCTGATGATTGCACTATTAGCATTATTCTGGTTATACTCATAATAATGAAATGATACATGGGTTCTTGTGTTGAACATTATGGATGAAGCCTGGTTTCTTTATGATGAAGAGCATTCATTGGTGAGATGAAAGTCTTATATTTCAGAGACAAGGACAGATCATGCAGAGATTTTTGCTGATTACTGGCTGTTGAAGGTGTTTCAGATTGCATAAGTTAAGAAGGAGCATTGGTTTAGGGGGAGCAGCAGGTTGAATACTAATGATTGCATTGTTGGCAATATGACTGCTTATTCTTTGGGTTTTTGTGATACTCATGCTCAAATGTTGATGTCTTGGTACATGGTTTATTATGATGAGTTTTTGAGCCCTGGTTGCTGATAAGTATCTTTTGTGCTCACACTTGAATGAAATTGGAAGTCTTATGATTCAGAGATAAGAATAGCTCATGCAAAGCTTGTTACTATGGTTGAGATCTTTTGCCTACATATATTACTTCATGTTAAATCTTAAAGATCATGGTGATGTTGGACCACATGGATGATTGCTTGACACTTATGTGAAGATGCTGTTCTAGTATGGAAAGATTGTATTGATGCTGCAAAGAATCTGAAGAATTGGTTACTATTGTGTTGATGCTACAACCATTGGATGACGCTTGAAGACACCACTACACCATTCTATCTATCGTAGTCCAGGGAAGCATTCAAATGTCTCAAAAAGAAGCTGAACACTGTCTTTTCCTTACAAAGAATCAGATCTGGTTGAAATTTAGAAGATGTCTTGGGATACGCGGGTTTCCTGAAACACAGTCGCGTATATACGCGATTTCCTGCACAGAAAACCGCGTATGTTTAGTTGCTGGCAATTTTTGGTTGGTTCAGCTCTCTTCAGCTCAGCTGCAATGCTGTTTGGTATCTCTGATACTGTTTGGTATCTCTGGTGGTGTTCCAGTTCTCATAATTCTGTTTCTAATGTTTTGATGAAGATGCCTTGATGATTTGTTGGTGGAAGTTTTCAGGATGCACAAACTAAGGGGGAGCCTTAGTCATTTGGAAAGATTGTCTGGTTGCACAGATTCAGGGGGAGCATTAGTTTTGCTGAGTATAATGCATTGCTGGCATTATGGTGGTTCTGATATATGATCTCTCTTGAGGTCTTTTTGGTATTAATTATGAAAATTCACATTTGTACTTTGATGAAAAGGTCTGGTTGAGACCCATGTTGTAAAATTGTAATATTCAGTCATGTAAGGACTTGTCAATTTGTAAACCCACTTGGTTGGGTAGCTGAGTCATGTTTGTAAACCCACTTGGTTGGGTAGCTGAGTCATGTTTGTAAACCCACTTGGTTGGGTAGCTGAGTTGAAATGTGTAAACCCTCTTGGTTGGGTACTTGAGTCTTATATGTAAATCCACTTGGTTGGATATTTGATGTAAGTATGAGTCTTTTGGTGATAGGAAGTTCATAGAGTCATGTACTTCATTGAAAAATATTCAGCATGAACTCAGGGGGAAGCTTGGTCACTTCAGTATACATCAGATCTGCAGAACGCTTCTTCTACATGAGGAGAAATGGGGGTGAGAGTGTTGGTTTTTGATCCGCCCTTTGCCCTTGATGTCAAAGGGGGAGAGTGACATGGTGTTTGAATGAAGAGAAGAGTGTTTGAATGAAGAGAAGATAATGATGTCAAATGTTTGGGAGAGTGACATGGTATCTATCTTCTATGGTAACCAAACACCATCGTGGTTGCCATCAAGTCCAAAGGGGGAGATTGTTGGAAATATGATGCAGAATGTTGTCCTTGATGGCAACCCACTGAATGAAGATGAAGACATGCGACTGTTGACATGTGTTGTCCTTGATGGCAATCCACCTCGATGAAGTTATGCTTGACTTGATGGACTTAGTAAATGATGTAACCGATGTGATAGCGATGTTTTGCTGACACACGATGCTAAGTGTCGTCTCTGAAAGGCAACCCACTGATGAAGATGATGACAAATTACTTGATGAAGAAGCAGAGAATGTGTTCCTAATGAAGATGAAAACATTAACCACACAGGTATAAGGCCATGAAGAAAGGAATTCATCATGTGCTAATTATATGATGAAAAAGAGTATGTTTCTTGGTATACGCGGATTGGCCTAGGGGAAGATGCGTATGCACGCGGAAAATAACGTGCCAAGTCGCGTATGGGCTAAAGCGCTCAAAAAGTACAAAACCAAGGGTAACCACCATGGTATTGACCCATTGCATTGGGTAATGATCCGCCTAATTGACCCCGTCCAGGAATACCATCGGAAGTAATGTAGTTTTGGGCTCATGGTATTGTTTTGGCTCATGGTATTGAAAAAGGGGCTCATGGTATTGAAAAAGGGTAAACCTATATAAGGAGAAGAATTTCATTATGCAAATCACAAGTGTGAGAGAAAGATGTCTGAGCTTGAATGAATACTTCTCTGTGAAGTATATCTGTATGGAAAGGGTAAAGGTTTGATGATAGATCTGAATCTATGAAGCACTTATGAAGAAATGATGAAGCTGGATCTTTAGATCTGAAATGTACTTGTATTTGCTAGATCTGTTTATGGAGTGATTAGATCTGTGATGAGGCGAACATCTAGGCGAACATCTCGTCCAAGTAAAGGGTTGAATCTTAAGCCGAATGTCCGATCCGATGAAGTATGTCGTTTCGTAATGATTAAGATCTATACGTTTACTACTGGTGGAGGAAGAGATATACGTTAGCCTGAAGAAAGCGCTGCGATGCTGCACAAAATATACACTGAGGTATACGCTGGTTTGTGTGGACGGAAGAGCGTATATACGCGACATCAGTAAAGGGAAAGCGCGTATGCAAACTAGGGTTTGCTGAAGCAAGGGGTATGAAATATCTGATCTGTTCTGCTGTGTTTCTGCTATCTGATCTGTGTTGATATGCATCTGTTGGTGACGTATGTTTGTGCTTAAAGTATGGAAAGGGTCCAGTATGAAAATATGATGAAATGTGGCCTGCAAGTGGTGTTCTATTGAAGTTGGTTGGATCCAGTGTGAAAATTGATGAAACGTGGTCCAAGGTGGTGCTGAGGGTTGTAGCCTTCAGTCAGGGGGTTGTAGCTCCCTTCCAGGTGAGGCTGGTAAACGAGATCGGGGTGTCGTAGCTCCCTTCCAGGAGAGGCTGGTAAACGAGTCAGGGGGTTGGAGCTCCCTTCCAGGAGAGGCTGGTAAACGAGCGCAGGTGGGTGCCTGCGTGTTGGTAGGATTCTGCGCCAGCACATATGTTGTAAGATGTTTTCTCTAATAAAATATTGAAGGCTGAGCAACTGCAGCGGTGGTTTTCTCCCGACTTGGGTTTCCACCTAAAAATCCTGGTGTTCATGTGTGATGCTTTGTGTGATGGTTTATTCTGTTCTTACTGCACATGTTTACTTCTTATTGAATATCTGATGAATAAATGATGGAATGGTTTAAGTGAAGTTTAATGACATATCTAGATCTCTGTGTATACGCGAGTTTCATAAAGGGGATCCGCGTATATACGCTAGTTTACCGAAGGAAAGTAGCGTATGGGTTTTAAGGAATGAAAAAGTAAAAAGATTTGATTATGCAGTAAATACTGATTCACCCCCCCCCCCCCCCTCTCAGTATTTTTCCCAACATTTTTCATATCCTTCCTTGAACAAGAATACAAGTAGCTAAAAGATAAACAAACACTCTTGGAATTAGAGTTGCTAAATGCCAAGAGGAAAGACAAAAAAGGAAAAGCAGTGATGGCACCTGATGATTCTGATCATGATGAGAATCAAACCACCAAGAAAAGACCAAAAAATAAAGGTCTTAAGAGAGCATTAGAGCAGGAGAAACATGAGGTAGAAAAACTCAGTTTTGAGGAAAGAATTGCAAAGGAAATCAATGATGACAGAGAAGTGTGGCTTGAAAAAGTGAAAAAACACCTTGAGAATGTCCTCCATAAGGCCAACAAGGACAATTAAATTCTTAGACACATGGCCAATAGATACACCACTAGAAACAAGATTTTCAACATTAGGATCAAACAATTGAAAGATAAACTCAAAAAAACCCTAATAAAGAAAAAGGAAGAGGAAAACCTTGAGTTACTTGATGATGCCTCCTTGATTGCTTGAGACACCTCATCAGCACTTCATCTACCAATTTTGAAGATTTTTGGGCAAGTTTTCAAGTTTTTGGGCATTTTCACAAATTTTGACAGACTTTTTGCACAATCAGCATACAAAAAGCATAACGTGGGCCACACTGCGCTTTTTTTGGAGACCTAAAAATGAGAAAATATTTGCATATTTGGATTCAGAGTGATGTCTACATCAAATTTTGACTATTGGCACTCAAAAACCAAATATTTTGACAGGTGGAAATGGAAAAGAAAAACCACTAAAAAACCACCTTTCTGCCTCCTTTTCAGCCTTTTGCTGCGCTTTTTGAGAAGTCTTGGGAGATTGAATTTTTGGGGAGCTTCACTCAACCATTTTCAAATCTTGAGCACATTTTTACGACTAGACTAGAATATCTTTCCGATGAGCCATCTTGGGCCCAATTTGGATTTTGATAAGTCACTTAAAAGTGGTTTTGAATGCCCACGCTATGCTTTTCACAAGGCACACTGGCTTTTTACAGTTGACTGATTTTTCCAGAATTTTCAAGTTTTCTTAGTTGATTGATGGATTTCAATGAAATTTACTAATGTAATTGTGAAATGTAAATGTAATTATGTCATAAATAGTTACTAGGGGTAGATACATCATGTAAATACGTAATGTTGGTCAAAGTGAATCAGTTTCATGAATGATAGGGATGATTTGGCTAACCTCCCTATTTAGTAGGATTCCAGTTGGGCACTTTGGGGATCAGCTCCACAAGTCAGGGATTCGACCCCTGAGAGTGGTAGAATTAGTTTTTGTCTATATATTTCATTTAATTTCTCATTGCAAGGGTTGGATGCTGTAGAGTTTGATCATTGAACACTAGTGTAATCATAATTTTAGCAAGAAATAACAGACTGAGTTGTAGCTATTTCGATGGGATTCATGTGGTAATGTTATTTGACATTGTTTCTTCTTATGTTTGAAAATGTTTGAATGTATTGTGATATTCATATTCATGCCATCTCTTAATTTAATTGATTCCTAAGTCAGAAAGACAAAATTCATTAACTTATGCTTTGTTTTGGAGGAATAGTTATAGTTTTGTTTCATATTCTTCTAATTGAAAATAATTCATGTTTCCAATGCTCTTTTATGAAACCCTAAAAGTATAAACCACTCCATAAAGATGCCTAAATTTGTTAAATTACTTACCTAAAAGCTCATTGATCTAGTCATCTTGGCTGTGATCTCATGGATAGAGCCCTCTCCTGCTTAGTAGGGCTAGCTACTTGGAAAAATATTAGTCTCTAGTTACCTTTGTTGGTCTCTTCCTCAGCCTTGGAGATCTGGTGGAGTGATAACATGTGATACTTGAAAAAATAGAGAGGAAATGAAGGGAACAAGTTAGTGATTCATCCCTCCCTTTTAGTTGTTTTAGTTGGTTACAATGGAGTAGATATTCCAATAGAGAATGAGGATTTCATGATTTAGCAACTAAGAAATCAAGCCATGAAACAATCCTTTGTCATTCAATCGACAAAGTTTGATAACAACATGGATTTCCATAGTGGACCTACTCATTTTTAGTTTTTATAAACAATGGAATGTACTGAATTGTAATAATTTTTTAGGACAATATGTATGGTTTTATACATGTCCAATACATAGTGGTGAAATTTGGAATTTTAATCTAGCAACTAGGGTAGAAAGTAGCTCTAATTGTTTGAGTTTTGGATCAATGAACTTTACTCTTAAACCATTTTTGTTTTATGTTGTTGGACTTTAATACAATCTTTTAACTATTTATGTTTAAAAATTAAAAAAAATCATAGCTTGGTTGCGTTTATAGTTTGAGGGATAAATTGGTTTCACTAATTTGTATAAAATGGTATATTATTCCTTCATGTACAATCAAATATCTCTACAATTTGGAAACTAGGGCCAAATTCCACCTTGGGAGAACTCATTTGATGAAGATGATGATTGCATTAAATTCCTCTTTTCAAAATGACCAAAATTGATATAAATATCATCTCATTTGGATAAGCAAAAGTGTGATTTTGAATCCATGCCCACACATGTGCAAATTGTTTAGGTTATCCACATCAACATGTAGGCTCAAGAAGCCCAATGGACGTGTATCTTCACACATAATGAATTGTATAAATAAAAGTGACCTCACACCTCATTTGGCATCATCATAACTCACACATTATTCTCTCTCCTTCTCTCATTGGTTCATACAAATATTTGGAAACTTCTCTCTCTCTCTCACGTGTGGCAAGAAGGATGAGTTTTCTGGGTTGAATTGCAAGATCGAAAATTATAGGTAGTAGACCAAGTTTAACTAGCGTTGATCGAGGGCTTGTTGACTGGCTTTGACTTCAATTTTTAGAGGATATTTTATGTCTCTTTAGTTCACATTTCTGGGCACATAAATCAAGGGAATATGGGAATTTTGACCAATGCTGACTTCCATGTTGACTGTAGTTTGACCGTGGAAAATTACAACAATTTTTATCTCTCCTTTGACCGAGTTGTTTTGGGCTCAATTTGAACTTCTTATCAGGCCGAGTTTGACTGGGGAAGACCGATATATTTTGAGGATGATTTATAGTTGATTTGACCCACGTTTAATTTCTAGTTACGGCTGAAGTTTGACTGTAATTAACTACAAAATTTGTTAGGGTTGTTTTGACCTTGAATTGGGCAGGTCAATTTGACATTTGTGCTCTCTCTCTCTGTTGAAATTTTGACATAATAATAAGAAGAATTGATCAAATGGTTTTACCCACATTGGGGTTTTTCCCTAGAATCCACCAAATCTGGTGTCCTTTTGTATTAGTTTTTCTTCTGCATTTTGTTTCATGCTATATCTATTTTTATTATCAATGTGATTAATGATTAATGTGATTGCTATTGGAAATATAAATTGAAATTTCTATTGGGATGATTAAGTAACATTGAAATAATTGTCTTAATCACATAACATACCATTGTTAACTAAAATTAACATGGTATCAGAGCCTAGGTGAACACAAAGCTCAAGAAAGAGAGAGAAAAGCAATCACTAAGAAAGAAAGAGTTTTTGGACAAGAATATTGGTCTAGCTTCACTGACGATGACTAAATCATACTTCAAATCCGAGGATAAGCTCAAGGACAAATCCGACTATCATGCATGGAAGATGAATTTGGATTTGAAATTGGAAGAGAATGATGCTATGGACTATGTGCATGGAAAAGTGGTGGAGCCTCCTTCAAATGTATATGTTGCTTCAAAGACAAAGTACAAGAAAGGCGAGGTCAAAGCTAAAAGAATTATCATTGATTCCATTAAAAATCATTTGGTTGCCTATATTTTTGAATTGGGAACATCTAAGGATATGTATGATAATTTGATTGGGTTGTTCAAAGTAAAAAATACAAATAAAATCATCTTTCTCAAGAACAAGTTGAAGGACATCGAGATGGATATACGGGAGTCTATCCAATCCTACTTCATGAGGATCACCGAAATCAAGAATGATATTTTATCTATTGGAGAATTTTTTTCTGACATGGAGCTCAATCACATTGCTCTTGGAGGTCTCACGAGAGCATGGGATGTGTTTAACACCACCATTCTTAACAATGTCGGGATTCCTAGTTTCGATGAATTATTGGCTAGATGCACTCAATAAGAGATGAGGATGATAGAGAGAAACAAGCCTTCAAATGGAAATGATCCTACTTCCTTCTCTACTCATGCAAATAGGAAGAACCATGATGTTCCAAAGAGACAAGGTCAAGGATTCAAGCAGGGATTCAAATAAGGAAGAAAAGAAAGGCGCTACAATTGCAAAAAATTTGGCCACTATGCTAGAGAGTGTCCTCACAAGAAGAATACTCCACAGGATGAAGACAACAACAAAAATCACAACAATTTCAAAGGAAATGGAAATAAAAGGAACAATAGGTTCAACAACAAAGGAAAGAGGAATGCTCCTGCTACTCTATATGGTAATGGTTGACATGATAAAGGATGAGAAATTACAGGTATGAGGAAACTAATGTTATAGAAAAATAGAAATAATTTTATTGTATTTACGCCCTCACTACTGACTTTCCTCTGGACACTTTGGAGAATTGGCTGACTGATAGTGGCGCTTCAAGGAACTTCAATGGGTACAAGGAGGCCCTTTCAAATTTGATTTAAAATAATACTAATTTGGAGATCATACTTGGAAACAATGCCTCCTACCCTGTGAAAGGGATAGGGACCATCCCTCTTCACTTAAATCAAGGTCAAACCCTTCATCTAAAAGAAGTATTGTATGTACTTGATTTGAAGAAGAACCTAGCGTCTATTTATATGATGGAATATAAAGGATTCAAGATAGAATTCATTGATGGAAAGGTACTTATTTTGCAAAGGAACCCAAAATATGCATTTACACTTGGATCTATGTTATTAAGAAGAAGGATGAAGTGTTCAAATGGTTTTTCTCTTTCAAAGCATTGGTTGAAAATCAAACAAGGAACAAGATCAAAATATTGAGGACCGATAATGGAATCAAATAAGAATCAAATGAATTCAATCACTATTGTAGAGAGGTTGGAATTAAGAGGGAGACCACTACTCCATATACTCCTGAGAAAAATGGATTTTCTGAAAGGAAGAATCGAACAATCATAGAAGCTACCTGTGTCATGCTCCATGACCAATGCCTACTGAAGTTCTTATGGGGAGAAGTTTCCAACACTGGTGTATATGTTCAAAATCTGAGCCCACATCAACCATTGGATTTCAAGACACTTGAATAAATTTTCACTGGTAAGAAACCTAATGTTTCTCATTTTAGTATATTTGGATATCCCGTGTATTTTCGTGTGCCTAAAGGGAAAAGAAACAAATTAGAATCATCTGGGAAGAAAGGAACATTAATGGGCTACAATGAAAATTAAAAGGCATATAAAATCTATGTAACTGGTAAAAAAGAAGTGGAAATAAGCCATGATGTCACTTTTGATGAATATTATTCCCTTGGGAAAGCCAGAGATCTCCCTATTCCAAGGAAGGGTAATGATGATGTTGCAAGAAAGCAGAATGAATCTGTGACGGATGAGCCGATGCCAGATGTTGAAGGCTTGGTGGATCCCATTGATCCACCTCCTGGTGACCCCTCTACCTCAAAGAAAAGACCTTTGTGGTTCAAAGACACTCTTGAAGATGTTGAAAGACATATTTCTCCAAGAGGGACATTTCATGAAAGTAAGAAGTCAAACAAGTACCAAGGGTACTTAGCATTTATGAGTATTATTGTTCAATCTGAGCCATGTATGTTCAATGAAGTTGTGAAACACCAACTATGGAAGGATTCGATGAATGAGGAGTACGAATATATCATGAAGAATGATGTCTGGGATGTGGTTCCAAGACCCAAGGACAAGTCTGTGGTCACTTCTAAATGGCTTTCCAAAATCAAACATGGAGCTGATGGGAGTGTTGAAAAACAAAAAGCCAGGTTCATTGCTCGAGGCTTCTATCAAAAGGAAGGAGTGGACTAGGACAAGATATTTGCACCGGTTTCCCGATATACCACTATCTGATCTATTATTTCTCTCACTCCCTCTCAGGGATGGAGCCTACACCAAATGGATGTTTAAACGATTTTCTTGCATGGATCGCTTAAGGAGGAAGTATATGTAGAAAAACCTGAGGGATTCGAAGTTGAAGATCGAAGGACACACATATGTAGGTTGAATAAATCCCTCTATGGGTTGAAGGAAGCCCTTAAAGCTTGGTATGAGAGGATTGATAGCTATCTTATGAAGCTTGGATTTACAAGGAGCGAAGCTACCCCTAACCTATATTGCAAGATTGAGAAAGACATGCCTATCATTCTAGTCCTTTATGTGGATGATTTGTTTCTGATAGGTGCAAACCCTCTCATTTATCAATGCAAGAGGGAGTTGGCTTCAGAGTTTGAGATCAAGGACCTATGTCTGATACACTACTTCTTAGGCCTAGAGGTTTGGCAAAAGCCAAGTGAGATTTTTGTTTCTCATGAAAAATACATAGTGAAGTTTCTCGAGAGATGTGGGATGGTGGATTGAAAATCTATGTCTACTCTGATGGAACTCAAATTCAAGAAGTTATGTGGAAGAGTTTTTGGGCCCGCATTGGCAAATTCTCCTGAGTATCGATAACTTGTGGGAGCCCTGATGTTCTTGGTAAACTCCCATCCGGACATATGCTTTATTGTGAATACATTGAGTTAATTCATGGTTGAGCCTCATCGCATACATTGGATTGTTGCTAAGAATATCTTGAGATATCTCTATGGCACAATCAACTATGGTATGAGATAAAATGCCTAGAATTTGAGAAGTCATGGATATTATGATGTTGACTGGGTTGGAAATGTGGTGGATCGTAAAAGAACATCTGGATGTTGCTTCTCATTGGGGTCTACTTAAATATCTTGGATGAGAAGGAAGCATAAATCAGTTTTCTTAAGCACCGCCACAACCAAATATATTGTTGCTAGTATAGCCTGTTATGAAGTTTTTTGGTTGAGGAAGCTCTTTAGTGAGCTATTTGAGCATGTGTTGGATACCACCATGATCTACTTTGAAAACCAGAGTGGGATTCACCTTTCAAAGAATCCTGTGTTCCATGACTGCTCCAAGCACATTGATATGAGGTACCACTTTATCTGAGGTATGGTACAACAGGGAGAAATAAGGCTCCAACACATTAGGACTGATGAGCAAGTTGCAGACATCCACACGAAGCCCTTAGGGAAGGCCAAATTCTTAGCCTTATGAAAGAGACTTGGAGTCATGGAAATACCCTCCTATGAGGGTCTTGCTTGAGTTGGACACTGAGATCTGGGAGCTCCTGGGGGCTTGGGGTACTTCCTGAAGCTATGAATAACTATAGGGTGAGTGGTTCACCTTCCCTTATTGGTGTGTTGTGTACATGATGAGTAGTTCACCTTCCCCTATGATACCCCATTATGGTTGACATGTGTGTAGGGTGAGTGGTTCACCTTCCCCTACAATTGTAGACACATGTATTTAGGGTGAGTGGTTCACCTTCCCCTATGATTGACATATGCATAAGATGAGTTATTCACCTTATCCTATGGAATACGAGCATGATGAGTGGTTCACCTTCTCCTGCTGATTCCCCAGCATACATCCTACCCATGTAGTTCGGGACTCATGGGAAGTACCTCTCATTTGGCCAATGAGTTGGTAAAAATGGATGGGGAGCATATCACTACCGATGGACACATTGTGTACTGTCGTACTCCCTATGTCTAGGATGCATGGTGCTCAAAAAATTGATCTAGGATCAATTGGGGTTCTACCTCTAGACTGAATTTTGTTAGTGGAGAGTGGCAAGGTCTTATGAATCACTCTCGATAAATTCATCTTCATTATTACATCATGGTTCAACAGAGTAGAGATGGGATGATAGAGATAATACAAGACAACAGGATGACATGATGATCGATGATGACAAATGGATTGGCAGGTGTAATTATCCCTAGTTGAGAGGGAGAGATAAAATTGGAAACTAGGGAAAAATTTTACATTGGGAAAAATCATTTGATGAAGATGATGATTGCAATAAATTTCTATTTTCGAGGGGACCAAAATTGATATAAATATCATATAATTTGGACAAGCGGAAGTGTGATTTTGAATTTATGCCCACACATGTGCAAATTGTTTAGGTCGGCCACATCAACATGTAGGCTCAAGAAGCCCAATGGATGTGTCTCTTCACCTACAAAAAATTGTATAAATAAAAGTGACCTCACACCTCATTTTTCATCATCATCACTCACACATTCTTCTCTCTCTTTCTCTTATTGGTTCGTACAACTATTGGGCAACTTCTCTCTCTCACACGTGTGGCAAGAAGGATGATTTTTCTGAGCTGAATTGCGGGACCGAAAATTATAGGCAGTAGATCACGTTTGACCAGCATTGACCGAGGGCTTGTTGAAAATATTTGACTACAATTTTTGGAGAATATTTTTTGTCACTTTAGGTCACATTTCTGGGCACAAAAATCAAGGTAATCTGGTAATTTTTACTAGATATGACTTTAGGGTTGAGTACAATTTGACCACAGAAAAATACAATTTTTTTTATCTCTCATTTGACTGAGTTTTACCAAGTTGTTTTGGGCTCAATTTAACCTTCTGTTTAGTCCTGATTTAAATGGGTAAGACTAAGTTATTTTGAGGATGATTTATTGTTGATTCGACCAACATTGACTTTCTAGTTAGGGATGAAGTTTGACTGCAGTTGACTGCAAAATTTGTCAGGGTTGTTTTGAATTTGAATTGGGAAAGTCAATTTTACTTTTTTACTCTCTCTCTATTGGAATTTTGATATATTAATAAGAATAATTGATCAAATGGTTTTCCCCACATTGGGGTTTTTCCTTGGCATCCACTAAATCTGGTGTTCTCTTGTCTTGGCTTGTCTTCTACATTTTGATTCATATTCTATCTACTTTTACTATCAATGTTATTAATGGTTAATGTGATTGCTACTGTAAATCTAAGTTGAAATTTCTATTGGGCTGCTTATGTAACATTGAAGTAATTGTGCTAATCATAGAACATACCATTTTTAACTAAAATTAACATCCTTTAATTTCAAAATAGAGGCACAATGCCTATTTGCACGGATGAAAAGAAAAAAATAAAATCCATCATAGTTGTAATGATATAATGAATATGTGGATTCAAAAAATAAAAAAAGGGGAGGATGAAAATGGAGCTATTGTTCAAGTATTGAATGGTTGGAAATGTAATGCAAATAATCTCATAAAATGAGTTGAAGATACATGTGTGATTGTGAAAAGTAGTTTTTTTATTCTTGTAAAGAGTTGTTGACGATGCTAGAAATACATCAACCAAGGGGTCTCCCCAATGTGAAATCCCAATTAGAACTCACACCATTTGGAGTAGGAGTCCCATCTAGAATATCGGCCCAGTTGCCATGTATTCTTATAGATTTTCCTTTATTCTAAATGTTAGCAAGAGAGAGGGGTGCACATGCACCTTCAAAAATCAAGGAGGGTGTGCCTAATGTGTTTTTGATCGTATGTGTGTCAAGGTTCTTCTACTGCGGGGGAAAATAGAAGAGAGTCTCTAAGAGAGAGGTAATAGTACCACCCAGGAAGAGACACACATGAATTGAAGGATTCCATCTAACATCCAACAGAATAGTCCAAAAGGGATGTGATGGTCATTACACACAAAAATTTGAGAAGGATATTCCTAATATCTCATGGAATATAATTCCACAAGGATGGGACAACAATTACAACCATTACAACACATTCTCAACAAGATAAGCATTAAAATAACCTCAATATTTCAACTATATTAGTAGATGTGACAACGAAAATGAAATAAAAACATATGTAGAATAGTCTTACAAATATTCATAAGTAAAGCATGAAGAACATACTAGCCTTGAAGGCTTCTGTAATTAAGTAAAAGTTCCAGGACACATATGTACAATGAACATCACAAGATCCAATAATGGAGCATTGGAGCCACTCCTTGCTCCACAAAAGTATTGGTTTATCTCTATAATGATTTTTTTGTGGAGCCAAGGTGAAAAATTCATTTTCTCATACAATGAGGGAGTATATATAACCAAGGGTGACTCTTTGACTACCCTCATGATTGTTTGACTTCCCATGACTTTTCAACTTACATGACTCTTTACATTCCATGTGTTTCCTTTAGACTTCCATTGTACAGTACACTTTGAATACAATATACAATGGTGCACCATAGTGATGTGGCATATGACCACTCATGACATGACATGACACTACTGACATGGACTAATTGATGACATAGCAATGTCAATACATTTCTACTACTAAGACTCTGAGAGTTGAGTGTCTTCATGAAAGAGCTTTCCTTTTTCTCCTCTGCATGCCTTGGTGATAAGGAGTATTCAATGATCTCAAGTCTTGGATGGTGGTCGCAAACTAGTGTCCTTTCATTTTCTTTTAATAAATTATCTTGTGATTTCATATGCAAGAGTATATTTTAGCAAGATTTCCTCCTTCCTTCCTTCCTTCATATTCTCTCCATGACATGATAGATTACATGTTCCTACAATTCACTCATAACGATATGACATCAATCTAAAAAACCCATAGCCTAAGATGATGCATTATGATCCATGAACTGAGCCTAGAACAAGTGAGAGGCTGGATAAGGAAGCCCAGTGACTATGTAGTTTCATAGTTCATGTAGGAAAGGGGCATCCTTGAGCCTTGAGACTATGTAGTGCACAATTTAGGCTAGGCTGAGGTACATTACTCACATTTTTTAGGGCCAATGGGGACAAGTTGTAGGAATTGGAATTGGAGAAGCTTACGGTGCAGTTATGGAGGTCAAGGAGGTCTGGATGAATGCATAGTGAAAATTTCTAGGGCTCAGGGTATGATCTTGTGTCTTAAGGTTGCAAAGTACACAGTTCAAGCCGGGATGGAGGCCATGACTGCGCAATTTTGGAGGTCAAGGTCAAGTCTTGGTCACAAAAAATATGCAATGAAGAAATATTGGGAGGAAATTACTGTGCGCTATGTAGTTCCAATTAGCAAGGTAATAGCTAGAGGACTGCTACTGCGCAATGAAAAACTTAGGGAAGGCAAGGTGAAGCTAAGTTGCTTGGTGGGGAAGTTTTCCAGAAAATGTCTAAGTGCGATACCGGTGAGATCAGTGAACAATGATGAACTTTGATTGTGATCACACACACAACATATTTTGATGACTCAGACAACACAGATCATCCTTGACATACAAAAGAATCATTTCCCTCTGCACGACAAGATTACGACCGGTTACGAAAAGTGTGTAATATTCCTAAATTAGAACACAACTAATTGGAATATTAAATTTTGATTTTTCTCTTAGATAGAGGAATAAGAGGGTATGGAGACCCATAAATCAAATTAGTACGAATAAAAGACACCCCTAGTGTGAATGGAGGTCATCTAAAAGCTGTATTGAAGACCCTTAGGTGTGGAAAGGGGCTAGAGCACGAAGACTAGGTCAACTTTGACAAAATCAAACAGCGCTGTTATGGAGGAGTGGCATTCATGGTGGGACAACGAAGTTTTGGAGAGATATTGATTGCATGGAGGTAGTGACCTAATTGAGTGGGGCCAAGGGTGATGAAGCTCATAACTTATATAAGGAAGAGGATGGCAGCCATATGGGGGAATGTTTTGGATTAATATTTGGTATATGGTATGTTTATACTTGTTGCTCTCTTCAGATATTTAACTAAGATTGCAGTGTTGTTTAGCACAGGGTGTTCCCGAGCGGGAATCCCACCTCTTTCCTTGAGAGGCATCTTGGAGGAGTATTGCACTAAATTTCCATGCTCAGGCTTAAGTCCAAGCTACATCTTTCTTCATCAGTGCAATTTCTTCTTAGAGATGTGCTATGTTGCAGGGTGCAGTAGTGGAAAATTATATTGGGTGACTTCAGAGCTAGTTTGGTAGTGGAGGAAGGTTTCCATCCATTGGAAGGCCTGTAAAGAATCCCCTTGGGATTTATTGACATATTTGGCATCATTCCAAGGAGTATTTATCCCCTATAGCGTAGTTTCAGTCTAGATCTGCGTTATTTTAGGGAGGAGTTGCAGAGGTGGTTGCAGTGGTTGCTTTGGGAGTGATTTCTTCGGTGGAGGAGCCATTTTTTGATTTGGAGGATCTATTGGAGAAGAGATGTAGGTTTCTACATTATCTTTAGCCATATCTTCTCATTTCTATTGTTGCAACATAATTTCAGCCCTAGGGCTGCAACTTACATTGGCACATTGTGTGCATTTTCCGGAAACCCTCTGGGGTTGTCTTGGAAAGCTGATCTAGTGCCCAAATCTATATGTCTAGTATCTATTGGGGCATATATCAGTATTTTTATATCATTGTACAATCTCCAACTATATTTATGCTTAATATGATTTCATTGTAGCATCTCTTCGACATTTTGTATTGTAGCATCAACTCATATTTGGGAGTGATTGTTTATGGGAGGCTTGTTCTGTAATTTCATATGATTTATGCCTCACTATTTTGTGTTGATTTTTTGTTCTTGTACATAATGTTATGGCTCCATATTGGTATCCATTTTTTATGTGTTGATTTACACTACTATTTCCATTTTTGTGTTCATATATTGCTGCTTTCCCATTTGGGAATATTACAGTGGTATTAGAGCATAATCTTGGCTCAGCCTGTGGATCTCAGCCATTATGCTATCAGGAGAATAAGAAGAAGGAGAAAGAGATAAGAATTATGGAAAGAATGAGTTTTATATCATCTCTTTTCATATCTAAGAGGGACCTCACAAAGGAGGTCAAGCAAAGAAGAATTGAGAGAAACAATGAGACCTCATTATGGTTTCAAGATGAGGAAGGACCATGTACTTCCTATCAGAAAAAAGGAGATCCGGTATTGCATAGAACTCCAAAGAAATAGAATATGCCTTTTCCTTATGAAGAAGAAGACAAGAGGCATGGAGATGGAGGAAACTTATATCATGAGATTCTAAGTGAGTAACTTGCAGAATAAAAATCTCAAACAAATGCTTTCAAGGAGAATCTAACTCTCCCACAGTTCATTCAGCTCAAAGAAGAGAGAAGACCTTGTAGCAATATATTTCTATTGCCTACATTTGATGGGTCATCCACATGTATAGCAAGAGCTTGGGGAATGAATTTGGATACATTTTTCCTACCACATCGAGTAGTAGAGAGAAGCTATTGAGATTGCAGCACTGCAACTTGAGGGTGAAGCAAAAATTTGGTGGTTCAGCCATTTGAGTCATGCAAGAGTGGCTGCATATGCAGATTTTACTCAAAGGTTGATCAAGAAGTTTGATAAGAAGAAAGCAGATGAGAAGAGGCCTTCACCACCACTTTTTGTAGGAGAACTTGCATCAGGATAAAGAACACTTTCACCTTTGCAAATTGGTCTTGATCTCTTGACATTTAGAGTCCCATGCACTATTATAGAGATGCATGAGGAGGAGGAGACTTGTATCAGCACCGATACAACCATATAAGAGTAGCCATCATCATCAGTAGTTGGGGAAGCCATCACACCGAAGGAAGGAACCCTTGTGGTAGTAAAAGATGTTCCAAAGCTTTACCAAGGTATGCACATATTTCCATTTCCTATTATTTCAGCACATCATATGGAGGATTATGGAAAAATGCTATCAGGGAAAATGCATGACCTAGGGTCAAAGTACTTTGCTGATTTGGAGCTGAAAACTATCACTGCATTGAGGACCCTTGATTTGTTCAAGGAGGAGATACATAGTCATCCTGGTTATTCATTGTTTAGTTGCACACAACTCTTGTGTTTGGAGTGTATATTTTTGGAGGATAGGATGAGTATTGTCCTAAACAATGCAATGCAGAGCTATGTGTTCAACATTGAGCATGATCTTAAGACAACAGATGCACCATCATGGAGATCAAAAATGCTGTCATTGAGTAGCAATGATGAGTGGCCCTACCATTATTGGAGCATTCCAATTACCTTTCTACATGTATAGCAGAGGATAGGCAGATGGTTGATGGAGGGCATCTTATGATGGATGACATCTTCCATTATTATGATGGATACTTCTCGATGAGCACATCACATTTTGATTAGAAGTTTTTGCCTACACCTTATTTGAATCCTTATGGGATCAACTTGGTCATTGATGAATGGTATTCATTTGGATATCTCCAGGAGATTACATTTCAACATCCCATGAAATGCAAAGATAGAAATCCGATTTGGGAGGATGGTATTCTCCATTGGAGGAATACCAATTTTGAGCATGATGATAGACACTCATTAGTGGTTGGATGGGTGATGTTGATGAGCAAGAGGTTGGAAAGCCACTTGCAGATCTATGACACAGGGAAACAAGAGGCAAGGTTGCATTTTCTACTCTTGAAATATTTTGGTCATCATGTGACACATTCTATTTCAAAGAGTATGTTGTTGGTTGGGACTTGGCATGGCACTTGCATCATATGGCAGCAAGTATTTTGGGTGCATTGTGTTGATATGACATTCTTCATGTAAATCATCATGTTTTCACCTCATGATTTGTATGATGGAGGTGTGAGGAGATAGCAAGAGCTCATTATGCTTTGGCTACTCTTGGGAGAGTATGGGCTGAATTTCTCTGATACTTTGCAGGATGTTTTAGGAGAAAGGAATGGCACAATCCAAGTGCAAGGAGGCTACCCTTCAACATTGAAGGATTAGGAGGTACTTCCACATAGGAAGGAGACTCCCACATATAGTAGCATGATGGTGGATGAATTTGGCATATGACATGTCAAAGAATGGAGTCATGGGGTGGCAAGAGCTTTGTCACTAAGGCCAACAACGTTGTCACTTGGGAGTATGTTTCTATTGATGGAGTGTTCCAAGGGGAGTATGAATCCCTTCATTTTGCATACATTTATGAGGAGATTCTCATGGGAGGGCTCATCTATGGACCTCAATTTCAGCCTACTCACAATTCATGTAGATGAGAAAATGTTCATAGCTAGCAACTTGTTGGGAGACAACTTGCCACATGATGTTCTACAACAACAGTTTGTAAACTACGCTGTATCCACTAGAAAAACCATTGGTATTATCCAAAATTGTATATGACCTTGAGAATTTTTCTGATTTGGATGCCACATGGTGATGATGTACCATTCACTTTGTATGGGATGGTTTGGGCTCGTGAAACTAGAGAGGGGGTCTTTGGAGATCCAGTTGTCATTTTGTATCTTGAGGGCAACATTATTTCAGCCCAATATGAGCAATAAATCTACACTTTCCATAAGTGGAGAGAGAGATAGCATGGGGTAGGCCATTTGGTATACCATGTTCATTTATTCAGCCCACCTACATTTCAGGAGCCAAAGGTGGAGGAGATTTTTCATGAGTTTCCATGTTGGAGCGTGACTCACTTTTTGTGGATGATAGATTGGGGATGGAGGCTTCACATGGGAATGATAGTTACCAATATATTTTAGATTCCATGCCTCAAGAAGGCTTCTAGACCACATATAGTTACTTCCATGGATATTCCACTTGTTCATGATGAGAGCCATTTGGAATTTTCACCAAAGGCATACTTATACACTTGGGAGGAGCAACTTGGAGACTTATTGATGAGACAACATCTTGTTCCTTGGAGGAACCTATCATATGAGGATGCTACAGGAGGAAGAGGAGAGGCTCTTCAGTTCTATCCTTGCAATTGTTGAGGAAAATCAACATTTGGGAGGGGAGGACTGTAATATTCCTAAATTAGAACACAGCTAATTGGAACATAAAATTTTGATTTTTCTCTTAAATAGAGGAATAAGAGGGTATGGAGACCCATAAATCTCCTTAGTAGGAATAAAAGACACTCCTAGTGTGAATGGAGGTCATCTAAAAGCTGGATTGAAGACCCTTAGGTATGTAAAGGGGATGGAGCATGAAGACTAGGTCAACTTTGACCAAATCAAACAACGTTGTTATGGAAGAGTGGCATTCATGGTGGGACAACGCAGTTTTGGAGGGAGATTGATTGCATGGAGGTAGTGACCTAATTGAGTGGGGCCAAGGGTGAGGAAGCTCATAAATTATATAAGGAAGAGGATGGAAACCACATGGGGGAATGTTTTGGATTATTATTTTGTATATGGTCTATTCAGAATTGTTGCTCTCTTTAGTTGTTTAGCTAAGATTGTAGTGTTGTTTAGCACAGGGTGTTCCCGAGCGGGAATCCCACCTCTTTCCTTGAGAGGCCTCTTGGAGGAGTATTGCACTACATTTCCACACTCAAGCTTAAGGCCAAGCTACAAATTTCTTCATCAATGCAGTTTTTGCTTAGAGTTGTGCTATGTTGAAGGGTGCAACAATGGAGAATTATATTGGGTGACTTCAGAGCTAGTTTTGAAGTGGAGGAAGGATCCATCCATTGGAAGGCCTATAAATAATACCCTTGGGCTTTATTGACATATTTGACATTAAGCCAAGGATTATTTATCCCCTACAACACAGTTTCAGTCCAGATCTGCATTATTTCAGGGAGGAGTTGCAGGGAGTGGTTGTTTTGGGAGGTGATTTCTTCAGTGGAGGAGTCGTTCTTTCATTCATAGGATCTATTGGAGAAGAGATGTAGGTTTCTACATTAGCTTCAGCCATATATTCTCATTTTTTTTGTTGTAGCATACCTTCAGCCCTAGGGCTGCATCTTACATTGGCACATTATGTGCATTTTCCAGAAACCCTCTTGGGTTGTCTTGGAAAGTTGATCTAGTGCACAGATCTGTATGTTTAGTATCTATTATCAGTATTTTTATATCATTGTATGATCTATAGTTATATTTATGCTTAATATTACTGCATTGTAGCATCTCTCTGGCATTTTTTATTGTAGTAGCAGCTCATATTTGGGACTGATTGTTTATGGGAGGCTTGTTCCCTCATTTCATATGATTTATGCATCAAAATTTTGTATTGATTTCTATTATTATACATAATGTTATGGCTCCATATTGGTCTCCATTGTTGATGTGTTTATTTACACTTCTATTTCTATTTTTGTGTTCATATATTGCTGCTTTCCCATTTGGGAATATTACAAAGTGCGACACCACATATACACTTTTCAATGACTGTGATGACACTTGTGCGAAAATGCTCTAAACTTTAGAAATGAGTGAAACATATACTTACAAGGTTAGAAAAACTGATTTTAACAAATATGACCTCTTGGAACCACTAGAACAAGCTCGTACATGCAATATGACATCCAACATGCCTAAAGACGACACTTTTCCTATCTTGCGAAAGGGATCACAACACAGCGAGAAAACCAAAAGACGAGCTTAACATTTTGTGACAGTAATGAACAATACCAAGGAAGGCTTCGAAATTTGGTATAGGAATAAAATTTGGAGGGGGTTGTAGAAACTACAACACTTGGTGACACACTGGTAGAACTCCAACTTCTTTGTCTCGCTTGAATTCTTTTGTGCATGGCCTTGGTCCTTCAGGGAGTATTTATTCATTGTGCAGATCGCTTTGGTTTCCCCACTTACCCTGTGAATAGAATAAGTCCCCATCATGCTATTTAGGTTTTAACACAACAAATATTCAACTTTATCATGATGTTTCAAGCAAGGAAGGACAATTAGGCTCACAAGTTTAAGATTTTCAGAGTACAATTTTTTATCTTTGATGTTATTCTGCTGCCAGCAGACCTGGACAATACCCCGAAGGAGTCACTTCAAAAACACAAACATTTCTATGCTTCTAGAAAGCCTTGATAATACGCCACCATATTTTTTTGTTTCACCTCTCTGCACAAGAAGCATTTCTCTTCTTTTGTCTTTATTTATTTATTTTTAAGAGGACTGTGCATTGGCACTTATTTATTTTGGGAGGAAGAGGGATCCCGACTTATTGATAACATGAGAGGTTGTTTCTTCATAGAAGTATATAGGTACCTATGATTTAGTTTTTCTCATTTATATTTTTCCCCTTCTCCTTTTCTACTGATTGGATAAGTGTGAAAACACCAAAACATAAAGATCAAATAGAGGCACAAGGTTTCTTGGATAGACACGAGTTCATGGTTTTCCCAAAAATATTCTTACGGACATATCGTATTTTCCATCATAACTTCAACGAATAAAATACATAACCAACCCAAGGAAGATGGACTAAAGGCTAACCAAATGTTAAAGTGTCACAAGACTCCTTATACCTTAGTCACACACAATATCAAAAGCCAAAATAAGTCCAAGCACAACACTTATTCACATGATGAAAACAAAAGAAGACAAACAACAAGGAATAAAACAAAGAAGCAAAATGAAAGGAAATACAATATACAACAAGGAAACAAAATGAGAAGACAAGAAAAAGAAGCTAACCCAAATCCTAATGCAAGAGAAAAGTAAGAAAAGATAAGAGAGACTAAAGAGAACAACACAGAGTGAATGCAAGATATGGGAAACTAGGATGAAGATAATCCTACTCCTAACCTAACAACTAATAGGTCGGGGTCAGGTATAATGAAATTTCCAATGTAGCCATCGTAATATTTCTTGGACAGCAATAAAAAAGATAGGATCGATTAAAAAATATATAAATAAGTGTGCAAGAGAAAATATTAGAGCTTTAATAACTTGCACAACAAAGGGAAGGTCTTGTCTATGAGAAGTAAGACGTGTCACGACTGCTACTTTCATCCAATTCACATTCTTACCTCCACTATGGAAACGAAAATCAAGAAAACCTCTAAGACTCCTTGCAAACACACCTTCTTCTGTGTCATCCTGCTTAGCGAGCATGAGAAGAAGCCGAAACCTATTTATTGAAATGGAGCTTGCCAAGTAAGATTGCTCAAACCATTCAGTGATTCGATCATAAAAATCATGGTGATCCTCTTGAAAACTACGAAATTTTTGAAAAAATGGATTTTCAGTTATAGGCATGGGATTATAATGAGAACCTTGTGGAGAAAAATAAATATAACCATATTCAGTAGTGATGTCGAGACAATGAGGACTTGACATAACCATTAGTGAAGGATGACGTGCCTCAACCGCTCGAAAAAAATCCGAATAGAAAGATGTTGAATGATGAAGATCAATGTAGAACAACTGTCATTGGAAGTACTCATGAGAAAATGATAAAATGAATGGCAGTCATTAGAGATAGAATAATGATCATATGAGATGATTAAAACATCAAATCCCTAACTTTCAATTAACAGAGGTAAATTAACTGGAAAAATTTCAAAAACGTTATGCATAGTAGAATCATATTCTTCACGTGATGAGTGTAACAAGCCATTTTCTCATGACTGGTTGCACACTGTACTAACATCGTAATCATCAAGAGAAGTGACCATGAATGCTATTATAACAAACACATGAAACTAGTTAGGGTGAAATAAGTGAAGAAGAATAATCCATGCATCCACTTACGCTCAAGAGGATTTCAGGTGCGATGAAGAAAAATATTAGCATTAGAACATTTTCAAGAAGTATGAGGAGTTGATTGTCTTCAAAAGAGTGTGACAAGTATGACTCCTTCAGACAAAGATAATCATTAGGATAAAAAACTTCGCAATTTGGTGATTCTATGAGATATACGGATTTCAAACCCAATTTTGATACAGGAGACTTGCACGAAGATAAAACATCTTGAATCCGATCAGAGGTTGGATCTTGAAAATTCGAGAGATTATATCCGCAATGGAAAATATATTTCAAAAAATAATTTACATTGAGTGAAACCATGCAAAAAGAAGGGTTTTGTGGAGAAAACTAGATGTGACTCGAGTTGAGAGTCTTACAAGAGTTCGAAGATCCTGAAACAACCATCAACGAAATTTGAAGTGTCCTGACTCCCTGGCAAGTCCCGGGACTTTCCAAATTTGTAAATCACATTTGGAAGATTGAACCAAATCACGCACGGTGTGAGGATAGCTTCTTTCCATATTATTAATGAAATCAATGTTAACCGGGTGGAAACCATCTACGTCACTAACTTGATTATATTTTTCAGCTTCAAAAACTAGATTACTAAGTTAAAAGATTCATATGATTGTAAATTTGAAGATGTACGAAATGGGAAAATGTCATGAGAAAGGAAAATTTTAAGGATGGAAAATTATCTTAAGTTTAAAAACATTGGCGAATATCACTAGTCCCTAATATGCAAACTATAAAATGATTATTGATACATTTGTAAAATTATTCAAATTTATAATGATTTTATAAATAGTCTCTATATAATGTTGGAGATTTTTAAGGTAAAATAATTTATATTGTAAAATTTTGGCGAATCATTTTTAGAAAAAATGGAAATTGACAAATATGTTTTTTGGAAAAATCATGGAAAATTAGCCCACATGCAAATATTAGCCCCTAAAATTTTCCATGGTCATGAGAAATCTGGTTTGGAGAGTTGTCTTCATGTGAGAGTGAGGATGATAAGGGATGGAAAGAGTACTCAATGATTTGATTGTGTTCATCTTCATCATGGGTAATCTCACCACCTCATATCAATTGAAAAGTGAACTCATGCTTTGAAGAAGTTGTAGAGCATGGAATATATTCACTGCATGGAGGTGCATCGAAAACATAAGAACACAAGGGATAGTGGGATGAAGAGGAAGTTTCAACAAGAACATTTTATTTGACAAAAACAGATTCTAGATCTAAAATTTTAAAAATTTTATGAGAAAGATAAATATCAGTTAATGTGCTTGGGAATTCGTCATCACATACATCAACATAATCATCTTCACCAGAATGATTGTTTCCTAAAACTATATATTAATTGAAAAAACTGATTACATTTGATTCGCCACTGAGATTAGTAGATTGAGAATCATCCAAGAATGGAAGCGCATCACCTTGAAACTGAGGATTTTGAAATAAATAAGAAATCTCAAGAGCATATTCACCTTCTTGCTCCCCTTCCCATGGAAAGTGGCTAACTTGTACCTGATCGAAATTTGAACTAGAAATGTGAAAATCAAGAGAGTGCGAAATACTAGTTGGTGGAGTAGATTGATCGAGTAGATCACAATACAAATAGTCATGGCATGCATATGGAAGAGAATCACACACAACTAGATCAAATTTGAGGCTAGAGTTGTGAATGATAACATCATGTTGCGGAATGGGGAAGTCAGTCTTCCCCATGGGCTTCATGAGCCATTTTTGGATTTCCTCCGTTGGGTCTGAGTCATGAGGAACAAAATAAGAATGAGAAGATATATTAGGAATTTTATCTGGATATTTACCCCCTTTACAATCATCGAAGGAGGCACCCTCATTGGGACTGGAAAAGGATGAGGACACAAAACAAAATGAATAATAGGTTCCTCCTCTGAAATTATAGGTGTCTTGTGATTCACAAGAGTTGCGGAAGTAGGAAAATAGAGGGGTTCAAGCTCATTGTGTAAAGAAATAAGAATCAAATGCTCAAACCCTTGTTTCAAAAAATCCCGATTCATGTCTTCTTCGTAAATTTCACAACAAAGGTGAAGGAATCGATTAGAAAAATCCTCAAATAATTCATTAGGTTTCATTCTTAAGATATTTATTTTTTTACAAACATCTCAATAATTATACCTGTCGAAGGCTTGATGGAGCTCCCTAAGTAACTGATGAAGGGAATGGATGAAAGTAGGTGTCAAGGTATGGCACCATCGATTAGCACGCCCTTCAAGGCTAAGGAAGAAAAACACACAAGAAAAATCTTCATCATTGCTTTCGTAAAATTCAAAAAATTTAAGAAAATCATAAATGTGCTTAGTTATGGATGTTCCATCCTCACCATCAAACTTTAACTGGGACAAGTGATCGAGAAGCTCATCGGGGATTAAAAATTGATAAAGGGAAAAATTGGAGAAACACCCCGGGATTAATATTTGTGTATGAGCCATTTTATATAAGAGGCTCAAACCATATTTAACGAGCTCAATTTTTCATCTAGGCCTCCTTCTAGCGCCATTGTTGATGGTGCTGGAAATCCATAAACCGAGGGGCCTCCCCGATGTGAAGTGCCAATTAGACCCCACACCGTTTGGAGTAGGAGCCCTGTCTGGAATATCAGCACAGTTGCCATGTATTCTTATATATTTTCACTGATTCTAACTGTTAGCAAGAGAGGGGTGCACATGTGCCTTAGAAAAGAAAGGGGAGTGTGCCTGGTGAGTGTTCGATCGTATGCGTGTCCTTCTACTACGATGGAAAATAGAAGTGAGTCTCAAAGAGATA
This sequence comes from Pinus albicaulis, assembly GCA_034641835.2. Classification (NCBI taxonomy): domain Eukaryota; kingdom Viridiplantae; phylum Streptophyta; class Pinopsida; order Pinales; family Pinaceae; genus Pinus; species Pinus albicaulis. Next base: position 1,180,560,911 of record CM076577.1, on the reverse strand, counting down.
GGTAATAGTACCACCCAGGAAGAGACACACATGAACCGAAGGATTCCGTCTGACATCTAGCGGAATAGTCCACAAGGATGGGACAAAAATTACAACCATTACATTACATTATCAATAATATAGGCACTAAAATAACCGAAATAGTTCAATTATCTTAGTACATGTGACAACAATGATGAAATACAAATATCCACATAATAGTCTTACAAATATTCATAAGTCATGCATGAAGAACATGTTGGCCTTGAAGGCTTCTATTATTAAGTAAAATTTCCAAGACACATATGTACAATGAGCATCACTAGCTCCAATAGTGGAGCATTGGATCCACTCCTTCCTCCATAAAATTATTGGTTTATATCTTTAATGCTTTGTTGGTGGAGCCAAGCAGTAAAAGTCCTATGCTCATACAATGAGGGATTATATATAACCAAGGGTGACTCTTTGACCACCCTCATGACTGTTTGAGTTCCCATGACTTTTCAACTTACATGATGCTTTACATTCCATGTGTGTCCTTTGGAATTCCACTTTACAATACACTTTGAATACTATATACCCACCATAGTGATGTGGCATATGACCACTCATGACATGTCATGACATGACACTGCTGACATGCACTGCTTGATGACATAGCAATTTCAAGCCATTTATATTGCTGAGAGTTTAGTTTCTTCATGAAAGAGCTTTAATTTTCTCCTCTACATGCGTTGGTGATAAGGAGTCTGCATTGATCTCAAGTCTTAGATGGTGGTTGCAAATTAGTGTCCTTTCACTTTCTTTTGATCAATCATATTGTGAGTTCAACTACAAAAGTGTCTTGGGGCATGCTTCCCTCCTTCCTTCCTTCCTTCATCATCTCACCATGACATGATAGAGTACATGTTACTGCAATTCACTTATGAGGAGACGACATCAATCCAAAAAACCCTAGCCTAAGATGATGCATTTTGATCCATGAACTGAGCCTAGAACAAGTGAGAGGTTGGAGAAGGAGGCATAGTGACTATGCAATTGTGCAGTTCAGGAAATAAAAAGGATACATTGAGCCTTTAGATTGCACAGTGTGCATTTTAGGCTGGGCTAAGGGACATGATTGTGGTTTCATGAGGGCCAGTGTGGACAAGTTTCAAGGATTAGAACTGGAGAAGCTTACTGCACATTTCTAGAGGTCAAGGAGGCTTGTATGACTATGTCGTGCATATTTCTAAGGCTGAGGGGATTATATTATGTCTTAAGGTTGCGAAGTGTGCAGTTCAAGCTAGGATGGAAGCCATGACTGCACAATTTTGGAGGTCAAGGTCAAGTCTTGGTTACAAAAACTGCGTAATGAAGCAGTCTTGGGAGGAAATTACTATGCACTAATCAGTGCCAAGGAAAAATGTCACATCAAGAGGAATTATATTTCACAGTGTGCAACTTAGGGGAGGTCAGGTGAATCTAAGTTTCTTGGTCGAGAAGTTTTCCGGAAAATAACTAAGTGCGGGACTGGTGAGATCGGTGAACAATGTTGAACTTTGAATGTGATCATACACTAAGCATATTTTATGATTCAAACAACATAGATCATACTTTACATACAAACAAATAATTTCCCTCTGTGCGATAACGTTACGACCAATTATGACAAGCGTGACACTGCAAATACACCTTACGATGACTGTGATGACGCTTGTGCGATAGTGCTCAAAACTTTGGAAATGAGTCCGATGGATACTTACAAGGTTATAACAAATAATTTTCACAAAGGTGAACTCTTGGAACCACTAGAATAAGCTCAAACATTCAATACGACAACAAACATGTCGAAAGATGACACTTGGCTTATCTTGTGAAAGGGATCACAAGACAGTGAGAAAACCAAAATATGAGCCTAAAAGTTTGCGACAGTAATGAATAAGACCAAGGAAGGCTCTGAAATTTTGTATAGGCCAAAATTTTGGAGGGATTTGTAGCAGATACAACAAGAGCTTAAAAAGGGGAAAAATAAGAAGTCATTTTAGGATTTTTTGTAAGCTGGAGATATATTTTTTTCATGCTCATAGAGGGATGAATATGGCATCTTCAAGCAAGCCAAAACTCAACATGCCCAAGATCAATAAAAGAGCTAAAAAATGCACATTTTGACATGCCAAAATCACTGAGTATATAGCTCATATGGAAGCCAATATCCACACTCAAAAGAGATGTAAATCACTGAGTATCTAGCTAATAAGGCAACCAAATACCCAAGCTAAAAAAATATGTGCTGCTTATTTTATAAAGAATGAAAAGGAACAAATACAAAATCAACAAGATTAAATAGAAATATCATGGATTCTAAATCATACTTGAAATCATAAGTCATTCTTATTCAATCTAATAAAAAATGCAAAAATATTCTAATAGATAGAGGATGATATGATTGGTTGGAGATTAAGGAGGAGGAAGATTATTTAAATCTCTAGTGAGTTTGGTATGACTCTCCAAAAATACAAATATATCTCAACATCCTATCGTTCTATTTTAAGGCCTACCTATAAGTTTAAAGTATCATGACACATTGCAGATAAAGAAATGAGTATATTGATGCTTTAGTAAGCCATATTTCCTCTTGGCCATTCAGCACAATCTCTTGCTTGCAACTCCAGAAAAACCTCCAACAAGTTGGTAACTTTCATATTCATGAAAACCATGAGAAATCATAACAATAAATGCATAGGTAAAGAATGGGATTTTATATGAGATTTTTAGCTTCTTAAGGGAGAGAGCATAATGAAATTTTATGGGAAAATTTTCTGTCACAAAGTATTTTTCCCATCTAATACAGCTAAAAATTTGTGTCCATCTAAAATAATTAAAGTGGATATTAAAGTTGCATAAACCATCTAATTAAAATGAATATTATAGTTGTAGAAACAATCAAATTTAACGAGTGTTTCACATTTAAATTCAAATTCCTACAGGGTAGAGGGACTTAATTTCCCCAACCAATGGGTGTGCAAATGAATCACTAAAATCAGCAAGAATAATTGTTTGATCTCATTTCTCACTTCAGCAAGGGTAACCATCACCCATCTGAGAAATAATAATATTTGTCCCTCCTTTTACTTCATTATTTGGTAATTTGATTTGAAATGAAATTTTAAGCCTTCCCTAACTCACATTCCATTCTCATGGCCTTGATGTTTGATTCCAATGGTTATTTTGGGCTTGCAGTAAGGCCCTTTAATTGTAAGTTGATCCTAGTTCCGATAGAATTAAAAGGAAGTGCTCAGAATTATTAAACGTCATGTTTTGACATTACAAATTCACATTTCATAATCCTTTAATTTTGGTGGGATTCATTGATAGCAATGTATTAAAGTGTGGTAATGTTACTAATTGGGAAAATTGAGAGGCTTTGCATCCATCTCCCAATGGCTAGGATTTCCCTAGCTATCATCGAACCATATGATTGCATATGCAGCCGAACCAATCTGTCTACAAGCTTGTTGAATCGAATCGTGCCATCCTCGTGCTCACTTGTGGTTGTAGTCTTGTCATCGTCGACTGAAATAATTGCTGGTGTTCTCTGCTGGAGTGGATGCATCTTGTGTTCTCGCCTAAGCCATCCTACTTGTGAAGATTCAATGCGGCCACACTGTGAATCCCTGTATGTGTTGTCTTCTAATTGAAGAATTGCGTTTAATGTTCAAAATTGAACCCTTTCCCAGTCCTTCCTTGGGCTCCTAACCCTTTATAGAAGGGCTAAAAAAATATTTACACTTCGAAAAATATTTAAAATATCAAAATCAGTAGCCAATTACAAAGGTTATATTAAATTTCCATATTTCAAAACAAGCGAAATATTTTTAATAACCCGTAATTTTTTTTTTAAAAGTTTATGAGAATTTGGAGTTCAGACTAGCACATAAATCACTCTGACTAGTGACAACTTCATAGAAGAGATCAATCAAAGTCTACATGACCTCATATGATTTAATAGTTATGTCATGATTTGAAAACATTTCCCTGATGCCCCCAACTTACGCCAACATGATGTAACCTACAACAATAAGTATTGCAATAGTCATGGTACTATTACACCTAACACAGGGAAGCAGAACACATTGAATACCCATTCAAAAACTCTGCCCGTGCTCTCACTCTTCCCTAATTATCCTTGAGCACTCTTTCCCTACATCCATTTTTTCCATTTTCATTTGAATTGCAACCCATCATCCACAAAAAGAAAGTTATCATTTGACACTAGACTATAATATATTCTTCATTATCCTCCTCATATCTTCATTAGCATTTGTTTTTTCATTCTATGGATTATTTAATGCAACACTCCTTGAAGCAATGGTTACCTTCATGGTCACACAATGTATCCTGGGCACCATAGAATCCACACCCTAGGAAATCAACATTGTGGCTAGATACCCTAAATGCAATTGCTTGCCATATCCTTCCATCCCAGGCATGGGTGTTGGAGTTGTTTTCTACATTGTTAATAGTGGAAATTTGTATTTTCATAGTTATATGAATCTACCAACTATGAAAATAATATCTATCTTATACTGACAGTATTAGACTCCACAACTATACCGCTCTCATTCAAACTCTTACTTGTATTGCTTCATTTCTTAAATCCATACGGATTTCTTGTCCAAGTACCATTTTTCATGAAGTGTTTGTTCTCTGTCATAAAGCTACATATTTTCTTGAATGTTACAAAACATAATTCAAAAAATCAATGAATAACCTATTAAGAAATCTATAGTCAAATCCTATGGCATCTTGCTAAGGTTGATTTTTTTCTCTCTAAATCTTGCTAAGGGATTTTTTATTTATGTATTTACTTATTCTATTGTTTGTTTTTATTTAATAGGTGTAAATATTGAAAAATGTGTTCTATTGGTAATCCTAAGAAGGATAAAATGCAATTGTCAATTGTTGAATAATTTGGTCTTGCGCAACATTCTAATAAACCATGTAATATTCAAAGAGAAAACACATTAAAGAAACACAAAATAATGTTCAAATCTTAATGAAATATAATATTTCCATGGGATTATGTTGTAAAATATTGTAATGGTAATGACAAGATAAAATGTTCTTGATGTGTTAAATTTAAAAGTGAGAATACATTTGCAAAATATGGAACTACCACTCTTCAAGTTAGTGTTATAAGTGTCCATGCAAAATCAAAAACTCATAATCGTTTTTTACAATTTTTGGAGGGAGAAAACAAATGAAGAAATATTCCAATCACTAAACATGTAGAACTAATGGTAGATGTTGTGAAGGATAGAATTATATTAGTGATTGAAAACATGTATTTTGTTGCTATACATTATTTATATTTAGAAATGTACAAGTCAATATGTGACTTGAATAGGTATAAATGCACTCCACATATGCTTCTAACAGATGAATATTCTACATATACAAATACCACACCAAGAAATTAGTTTCTTTAAGTTTCTAAAGAGGTGTATTGGAACAAACTAAAAGAGGATATTTTACATAGCCCATTTTACTCAGTTTTAGTTGATGAAATCACTAGTCGAATTATTGAACAACAATTGATTGTTTATATTACATATTTGACAAATGGAAGAAGAGGTCAATCTTTAACAAAGTTTATATTTTTGCTTCTAATAAAGTATGTAATATCTCAATGTATGTATGATCTAGTGAGAACTCTTTTAGCATAAATGGATTTATATTTTATGAAGTTTGTTGGTTTTGGTTTAGATGGTACATCTTCCATGACGAGTATTCATGAAATTTATATTCTAAGCTTCATATTCTCCTCATTTATTAGTTATCCATTACATAGCTGAAAGGGAAGCATTAACAACCAATTAGGCTTCATATCATTTTCTAGAGTTACAATATATTAACAAATTTGGAAAGAAATTTTATTCATGGCTTGGGAAATAAACTAAAAGACACGGAAAATTGAGAGAGATAATGTATACATTTAAAAATCACTAAGTTAGTGGTCTTATAAATTCATCAAATTAGGCAGATATCTAGAGGAAAGGTCATGGAAAGAATTTTTAAACTCATGCATTCTTTGTTAAAGGATTGGGAGTTAGGGGAGAAAAAAATGTATGAGTTGGAAACAGTATTTCAAGTGCAATTTGGCATCCAGCTACTTGCAAAAATTATCATTGATTAAATAATTTGAATCTAAATTTCGAAGAGGATCATGTTGATATTACATCTATTGGCACTACTTTGGATGTTTCTATTACCATGTTTCATAAACTATTTTTTGGAAGAATTTTTAGTGTAGACGTAACAACACATGTTTTACTTTTTCGTTAAAGCATAAAGAGGAATCATTGAATTTGTAGATAGCATAGGTATGGCACATTTACATCCATTTAGGTTCAAAAATTTTCCAAAGATGAAAATATTGGGGCTTCTAAATGATAGTATTATTTTGGGAAACATTTTTGTTTTAAAGGTGATTAAATCTTTAGGTAGGAGATTCATAGATTTACATGTATTTAATGTGGCTAAGTTTTTCACGTCTCAACATTATTATGAAGAAGTGAATGATATATAATGTCCAACAAAAATATAGTTGAAATTTTTATGTGAAAAAATTAGTGTTGGGGAATCATCTATTGTGGATACTGCTAGATGTTTTGGGTGAAATGGATGAATTTATTTGTACTATTTGTAATCATATCCTAAAAAAAATTTGTATGGCATGAGACCTATGTGGAGATGAACCTGAATGGTTTGAAGGCTTTCCATATTTGATGCAATTATGGCAAGTTATTCTCGTTATCCCAATAACCACATCAATGTGTGAAAGAGGCTTCTGAATATTAAAAAGGATAAAAAATGATGATGGATAAAGACTTTCTTTGGAGACACTAGATATGCTAATGTTTCTATCTCTAAGTTCACCTCATGCTCTAAATGAGGTAGATTTGAATGGTACTTATGATGTATGGAAATAAATTAAAACTAGAAATCCATTTCTATTAGGTAAATAGATTTATATTTTCAATTATGTAAGTCCAAATACTTTTGAAGATCATTGAATGAATAGAAGAAACATATGTTTACCTTTATTTAATGGAATTTGAGATTTTTTTTGCTTGTTTACTAATTATATTGAGATTTTATAGTGTTTTAATGTAGCTACTCTTTAAAGTTTTAAGATTTTCAAGATTTATAAGGACATTATTTCATTATGTAATTATTTTTATAAGGGGTTTATTTAATATATAATTTTTCAATAGAAGTGAATTTTTTTTTATAACCTTTCATCCTTGAAGGGTTAGATGAATATATTACCTTACAAATGAAATTAAGAGAAGAGATTCAAATTTGATCATTGGTGGCATTTTCACCTCAAGTTTGTGGAGTTACTGTGTTGTAGCCTTGAGGTTTGTCCACAGATATGAGTTTTGAAGTTGCCTGTGGTGTTATTTTTGTTGTAGCCTTGTGGTTTGTGCACACATCTGAGTTTTGAATTTGCTCATCTATTAGTGACCATACTGAGGGTTTCTAGGTTGTTCTTGGCTGTGTGCTTCATGTGGACATAATGAGCCCCCCAAATAAATATTTGAAGAAATCAAAATCAAACCATTTTTTGGATCTGGGGTTTCTCTCCTTAGCAACAAATAATGTGGTATTTTCGAAGGAAAACTAGTTACTAGGAAAATTCATTGGTTTGTCACCAAGTTTTTGAAGAAAGAAAAACCAAACCCTTGTTTGGATCTGGGGTTTTTTTCCTTAGAAAAAAATAATATGGTACTTTTGAAGGAAAACAGGTTACTAGGAAAGTTCATTGGTTTGTCACCAAGACATGACGTTGTTAAAGACTGATATCTTGACAACTAGGAAAATTGTGGACCCAAGAACATTACCTATGGTGGTAATGGATATTATTTATTTTTCTTTGCAAACCAAGAAAATACATACTAAATCTACAAATTGGGTCCCTAGGGTCCCTATTTCATGGGCACCAGAGGTTTTTTTTATCACTCATGGTCTCTTGAATTTAATCCATTGATGGAAAATCTCATCTGCACCTATGTGGATCAAACTACCTTTTGCCTCTCTTCTTTGCTGGGGTGAAGGAATTTTTAAGGCCATAAGATACAAACAAGGCAAATTTATTCCCGTTATATGGAACATGAAAATAATTTTTCATGTCCTCAAATTTGTGTTGAAATGGATTTCTCTAAAGGCCTCCTTGATGCAATTCAACTCAATCTGGATGGGTGGTCTCATGTCCAGGCTCTGTTGGAAATACTCAAAGGGGGGTGAATCAATATTTCTTTTCAATTTTTATTTTTACCAGTTATATCACTTATAATTGAAAAATAAGAATAAATAATTTTATTAATCAGATATAACGAGGACTTCAATCCTCTTCTTTACAATAAATCAAATACAATAATTTTTAGCGCTCCAACCCTAGATGAAGACATCTTCAATCTTTCCAACCACCAACTTGTATTATCCCAAGCACCGACTTGGACTTCACGAGGCTCTGACCTCTAGGGCTCCAACTCTATCTTCCAAGGCTCCAACCTTGTCACTTTGAGGCTCCAACCTCTAAGTATCGAACCCTATCTTCCAAGGCTCCAACTTTTTCACTTTGAGGATCCAACCTCTAGGGCTCCAACCCTATCTCTGGTACATGCACCAACCTGGTCTTCTTCAGGACTCTTATCCTTTAGGGATCCAACCCAAAAATTCAATTCATAAAGTTGGTTTATGATTCTCCACAACTCCCAATATATTGTTCAATGAACCTTGTCAATCTCTTCACCTTCAACAATTCCCTCAAATGATCTCCAAGTCACTTAGCTCATCAATGACAACTTGTCTTCACATGAAGGTGTCACCACTGCTCTTCATTGTACCAAAAAAAAATTATCCAAGGTCACCTCATGATGTCTTCAATGCATCATGGTTCCAATAATGTCTCCAATTCAACTTTTGAAATGTGTCTTCAACAATATTTTCCCAACAAGATATTTCTCCACAAGCTCCTCAATAGGTTCTCCAAGACACTTTTCAAGGTTTGCACCTAGTTTGCTAGCTTAATTCCTTCTCCAAAATAAAACTCTTCAAATTTTCTTCTAAAACATACCTCAAATGATTCTCTCAGCAAGTCTTCAAGATTTGCACTAATCGAGGCTTCAATTTCTCCAAGTTCTAGACTCCAAGTTGCTTTTACAAATCTTCAAGCTATGCTTCAATAAGGTTTTCCACAAGCTTCCCCATGATCTCTCCACAATATTAGATCTTCGATATGACTTACCAATGCTTCGAATATCCTTTGTCCAAGAAACAATGCATTATTCAAATGCTACTACACTAGTACAAGCCCTTAAGTCAATACACGTGTTGTATTCAAGAATATTCTCAAAGAAACTTTAAATCCACTTCAATATATACAAAAGACTATCAACGAATGTTTCAAAAACCAATTTCTTACAAAAAAATGTAAAATATTGGAGGTAGAGTCTTTCTACACTTTTCAAAAAGGTTTTAGTCAGATGTATCAATGTTCAATAGATAACTGTCACATGTTAATAGGTGTTCAAGTCCAAGGTGTAGTTTCTCTCCAAAATTCTGCACACTTGACACTGTTCACAACTCATTGTTTTATACAAATTTGAGCTTCAAAAATGGGTGACTGAATGAGCTCCTTGTCTCCAAAAATATATCCTCCACAAATGCTAGTTATATTCTGAAATTCGAGTTTTGGTTACTTCAGCGAGCTATAATAGGAAGCTATAGGTGACTGTAATTTTGGTCTTCTGCTGGAGGTCCGAGAGCTAGAATTCCAACCTGAGCTTGAAGAACCCTTATCACAAATTTCTTTAACACAAGTCCGATCCTGAAGCATTCCAATCCGAGCCACTGTTCTCTTGTTTTAGGCTTTTAATACATCACTTTCCTCACTTATATGCTCCCTCGGACCTGCGGTAAGAGGGGAAGACCTTTATTAGGACTAACAAGCCTCAAAACATCCCTCACAATGTGCTGCTACTTCAACCTTCCTCTGTGTATAGAATAATGTCACTGTGATTATTTTAGAAGTGTCCCTCCTCAGATCTGATAGGAGATGTCTCCCACAGGTCATAGCCAATGCAAGGTTCCAAGTCTTATTTAGGTCTAATATCCTAGAGAGATAACCCAAACTTACTTCTCGACCTCCTTCTTAATTATGTGCTCAATCTCTGAAATTTTCACTGAAGTTTCTTGCTTGAAATGAAGTATATTGACTTGTATTTATACTAATCTGACCATACATGAAGAGACACATCTCTTGGAGGTAAGGCCAACTTGCACAAGTAGGTTTAGGTCATCTAGCCTAAAATATGAATTATTATAACTTGTAAATTCATTTTCTCTCAACTTATGAGGAGTTAGAGGGCGTGCAATAGCTGGTTGGAAAGAGGAAAATTTCCTCTACAAGATGAGGTCAATATCATACTTAAGTGAGCTAATATTTTCATCAAGAAAATAATATTTGTGAAACATTCATCATGATTTTATCATGGCAGCCTTTAAGATTATGATTTGGACAATGTTTATGGATTATTCACTTGTGTTCTTTATTAGGATTATGCTTCCTTATTTCATTAAAGACTAGAGAACCATGAGAATCAATCATGAAGGCTTAAGGCTTCATCTTATTTTCCAACCAACAATCATCCATGCATCAAATGATAGAAATTTTTTATCACTGTATATGGTTAATGCTATGGAATTTTAACCTAGGAAAGAACATCATGAGGCTAGAGAAATCATCAAGGATAATTATAAATAGCCCTAGGGTTGAATTCATTAATGGATTGGATTCATATTGACTTAAGTGACATATGCACATAGGACTTTCTTCTAGGGCTTGTATGAGGTTATGGCTAACTTCATGAAAGGGTTATTCATGCATCACAAGAAAATTTTCCATCTCAACAATGCCATATTGACATCAATGACAACTTACACCAATAGTATCCCCATTTTTCATTGACGAAAATATTATTTCTGTCTCAACATTCTCTCTCCCTTTGACATCAATGGAAAATGGGGTTCCCAAGTACTGCCCCTATCAAGTTGCTTCTTGAAATGCTGCTCGATCATATTTTATTCATTGATGATAGTTCTGCATGATAGATATGTTGCTCCCCATTCCATAATGCTCTTCTTTAATTTACTTTCTTCCCCTAAGCTTTTGCATGCCTTCATGGAAATGGACAAGGTATATGGTCAACCAACTCCCCCTGCCTACATAAACTAATATAGCTCTTCTTTTTTATTTAGACAAGAAATATTACTTTCTTTGTGATCTAGTGGAAGACATATTCAACAATCATCCATCAGGAGATAAGCCTCATAGCACAATTTTTCATGTGTGACTCATCATGGGTTTCATAGGGTTCTTCATGGATAAATTTTGCAAGATTGGTCAAGAATCATGGGCTCCCCCTGACAGTATCCATAGTCTTATTTTTGGAAGAGTCTCATCATCAAATACTTTTAATATCACATTTTCCAATGATTTATTCATTATATCAACAACATAAGTTGATGTCTTGAGCATTCAAGGTACTTTCTGATCCAATTTTATTTCTTCTCCATACTTTTGTAACTTTATTTTCTGGCTTGGTAGTCATGGTTTTAGCTTTTTTAGGGATCCAAGTCAATTTACAATCATGAGTCACATGTCCAATTTTATGACATTTGAAGCAATCCATATTGTTCATGAAAGAGGAATCATGACTTCTTCTTTCAAAGTTGCTTCTAGGGAGCTGATGAGGACCATTATATTATGCCCTACCATTAGAGAAATTTTGAGATCTAAAATGGGCCTCCTAAAAAAAATTCATAGACAAAATAAAATTTATAGGAACCAATAGGATTCAAGATGATGATATCAACCATGGGGGATGATTCACCATTTTTGGGGTAAAAAATTAAAATAATAAAAAAACTTTTTCAAATTGTATTTTCAATGTATATCCCTAAGTTTTTACTCAAATCTCTAGCGCAAGAACTCATTGGATAAAAAATTTTATTCCTCATCCAAGGAGTACCCATGTTGCATACTTTCAATGTTCCTTGCTACACGAAAAATGAGAAATACATGAAAAACGTGATTGCAATCACACTTTTCATGTTTTTTTCATTTTTTTTGTAGTAGTAGGGTCCATCAAAAGTATGCAACGTGGTACTCCTTGGATGAGGAATCAAATTATGCATCCAACAAGTGTTCCCGCTCGATATTTGAGTAAACCCATAGGGAGATAAGTTGAAAATATGAGTTGAAAAAGTAGTTTTTTCTTTTTTCTCTCTAAAATTTGATGATGTAATCTAACCTTATTTTATTATTTCCACTATTAGTTTTTAAGTTCCTTAGGAGGCCCATTTTAAACCTCAAAATTCCCCTAATTAATCCTTTTCCATCTGCCAAAATTTTTTACAAGAATAACAATAACCAAAAAATATACTTTGGTACCTCGAGGATGGAAATTGACTTGATGTACTTCCAAAGTCCTTCTATCTTGGGATTTTTTGATCAAATTTATTACCTCTTGCATTCTTGACACCATCTGCATATCATCTTGGGGTAAGTTTTATTCCAATTTCATCTTGACTCTTTTCCTTGCTTGTAGAAATTTGAATAACTTGTTAAATTATTCACCGAGATTATCCTGATCACACACTATTTGAGCTTCATGCATAATACATAACCTCTTGTACTATTGATCATCAATTTACGGAAATTAAACAATCGCATGCTCACATTAAAACCATAAACAATCACACATATAACACAATATTTATGGGAAAGCTTAAAGCTGAAAACCCCCAACTATATGTATATTATAATGATAGAGATCATCTAACAATCATTGTACAAAATCCTCACAATCTCTCAGTACAATCTCCAATTGTTACAAACTACACAAGATCAGATCATACAAATCACATACTCCAATCTGCTCTACCTGTTAGCCAACCTCTACTGCGTAATCCAATATGGATAATCATGGGATCAAGGTTCAAATCCCACCAGTATGTACTGCGCAATCCTCATTGGCTTCTCCATCAATGTGTGTGCAAATCTCATGCACCAGTATAGTCACAACTGATATTCACACTGCTCTTTCACCTACCTCTCCACTAGTCTTCACTGAAACTGTCCATGCATTGCAGTTAACTGATGTATTCTTTAGTTGATTTATGAGTTAATAATTAGTGAATTAATTAATAATTAATTCACACCATATACTAATTTGTATCAATTAATTGGACTATAACTAGCTCAACTAAGTTAAACTGAACACAACTCCATTAACTGACTCATCAACTCCACCAAACTCTGTCACATGAGTTCTAACTGAATTCAACCATGCAATAGCTCCACTAAACCCTATGAATAGCGTAATTCCTTCTATCAGCTACATGTGCCACATCCAGGCATCAAACTGAGGTGCTCCAAGAGGATAAGATAATGTTTAGAGTCCAAATATTATTAAGAACTAATAATATTCGACATATCTATTTTTAGACTGGCAATCTAAAAATAGATTCTGCCCAATATGTCTAAAAATAGAAGTCCATCTATTTCTCCCGACTTGACCAACCATCCACAAATAGCATCCTGCAACTCATAGAACATGATCCATATGTCTAAAAATAGACGCAATTCAAAAATAGACTTTACATGCCAAAAACAACCTACGGAGACCCACTTAGTGAAGGTGACTCCTTTCCACTAAGCTCATCATCTTGTTGCAATCTCAACACTCCCTCTCAACAAGATAAGGATTATCTGCAACCCCTATCCTGCCCCTGTGGTATTCGAATTTGCTCCTGGTGAACGCCTTCGTCAAGATATCAGCATCCTGATCCTTCGTGGGAATGTATGAAAGTAACATGATCTTCCGCTGCACACAATCTCTGATATGATGATACCGGTCCGTGAAGCCATGCCGCCTCAACTCATCCGACTGTTTGTACCATGATCCATATCTCGATGTGCCTCTGAGATATCTCAATACATGCTTGCTTGCCTTCCAGAAGAGCTTGGTTGGCACCAACTGCACGCTTGTAGGCAGTTAACGCATATCATATGTCGAATTGGGTATTGACATTTGTTGGGGTTCCCATGTTTTGACGTTGGCAAGACCAAAAGATGGACAACATCGGAACCACTTTGGGGCCCTAGGATCTAGCCCTCCTGGACCCGGAGAGGGATCTCTCCAAATAGAGCAAATAATGATGTATCTTTGAAGCTCAAAATGGGATGTTAGGCTAGTTATGAAGCACAAAGGGGGGTTTTAAATGGTTTGGTTGGATAGTTGTTGGGTTGGTTAGGAGATCATGGACTGGGAAAGCAATGGGAGTAAAAGGACAAAACAACAGGCTGTTTCAGCAAAGAGGATTGGCCAAGAAAGTGCCATCCATTGGGCTATGGAGTCATAAAAGGAAATTACTTGCATCCACTAGCCAAGGCTTCCAAAGGGCAAGTCATCTAATACTAAAGCATCTTTTAGATTAGATGGTGGGATGGAACATTAAGGACTGAAAGTGAAAGAAGGAAAACAACCAAATTTCTGTCTATAGATCAGGCCAGAGGTCATTTAACTCCAGACCTGCTTGGACATACTCAAAGGTAGCTCTCAAAGAGGGACAAAGGGGCTGCTTATAGATCGGACCAGAGGTCATTTAACTCCAGGTCTACTTTAGCAACTCCAAGGGAAAAATAGAGATAAGTTAAACAGAAGGGATCTTAAAAGGGCCAGCTGGTCGCGCAAGGATCCTAGTGGACAGGGCTAACACTCATCCCCAGTGTTCCCAAACCTTCCAGCTTAAACCCCTCAAGAACATCTAAGAACAGCTTCAACTAATTCATACATCAGCCAGCAGGCAATAACATCCACTGCGCTGGTTAAACCAACTGAAATCAACTCTTAGATAGCACATGGAGCAGAAAACATTGATGGCAAGGAGAGCAGACAGCATAGGGCACCTAACAAGGGTGAATCCTATACCATTATTCTGATGCAAGCCCAGAAGAACATGAAATAGTATGAAAATGTAAATAACAGAGTTAAGAAATACATCACCAATAGTAATAGACCAGGATCCTGTGAAATGTGCTTTGATTAATTGATGCAAAACCAGTCATGTACAATATGGCTCAATGGCTAATACAGTCCCAACTTTCTCCTCCCAGCCTATTACATACAACTACTCTGCTACTCCCTCCCAAGACTGTTCTAATAGTCGAATGAATCGCTCTAACAGCAATATGCCCAACAACTGAACAACAACAACAACCAACAACAACCTTTACATTATGTTCTCGGGGATCTTTTATAGGAGAAGAGAGAAAATAGAAGTAGATAAAAAATTAAATGAGACTCATTAAGACAGCAGGGCGGAAGTGTTCACACCCATGCTGCTTAATGGCAATTTTCAGCGCTGTGTGTACTCTATAGACTGTTTTGGAGATCTCTGTCAGGCCGAAATTTGACCTCTGGTATGTTCTTTAAGTCCTTATGGTGATCTGGAACTCTGTGCTGCCACTCTGAAATGAATGAACTGGGTGACAAGTCTGCAAGGCTCTCCATACCTCATAACTGCTGCCTAACTGTCTGAAATGAGCTCCAGTCAGTGTATTTAATTGTCTCAGGGCTCGAGAAGGCATGGAGGACGCTGTGGGAAGTTGTACCTCTGGAGGAGAATGTCCCGCTGTTAGGTAGCGCAGTAATGACTTGCTGGTGCGCTCATCAGTCTTCAAACTGGGCCTTAATCCTTTGAAAGCGGGGCTAAACATTGATTATGTCAATAGAAATCATTAACCCCCTTTGAATCCCTCTGCATGGTTCGCTGGCAAGTGCCGAAACGGCCCCTCTGTACTATCTGCACCGTAGAATAAACCTGTTACAAACCGGGCAGTGGCGACGGAGAAATGCTGTAGAGGCGGAGGAATGGTGGCGGAAGAGCGGAGAAACAATGAAAATGGCGGAGAAACAGTGGAAACAATGGAAAGGAGCGGGGAAACGAACGAATAGTGTAAAACCCAAAACTTAGTGTCGGGCCGAAATACAAAGGAATGAATGAAAAACTATGGAGCGGAGGTCTGGGAGGTGGGACCCGGCGGAGGCGGAGGGTGATGAAACCTGAACCGTCAGATCCGGGAGGAAACGGACGTCGGAGATGAAATCGGCCAATCACAATCGGAGGTCGGAGCGGGTGGCAATCACAACACACCTTTCGAAAGTTCCGATTGCGATTAGGAGAGATAGAGCGATTAAGCGATGGCTGTCGATCTGGGGGAGGAATGGACGGACGGGATTTAATCGGAGGGGTAAAACAGGTGGGGAGTGATGAGATCTGGGCCATTGGATTTGAATGGATGGATGGATGGGATGTAATCTGGAGATCTAAATCAGGGCGGCACGGAGAAGACTTGCGATTGCGATCGGAGGTCGGGATGTGATTGAGCGCTGACCGTCCGATCCAACCAACAGATCAACGGTGGGGACAACAATCGGAGGGGCAGTGCGATTGGGGGATCGGAAGACAGGGTTGCGATTAATCGGAGGGCACGATGTGAATGTTGCGATTGCGATCGGGCGGGGGGCTGCGATTAGCGCTCTGCCGTTAGATCTTGTGATAGATCGACGGCCCAAAACTCATCGCGAGACCTATGTGTTTAAACAAATCGCATCGGGGTTTTTGCGTTTACAAAGGAATTTGCACCTGCTCGGCCCTCCGATTGCGATTAGCGCTTGGTCCCAGCGTCGGGGCACATGTGGGGAAGTGGTTGGGGCTTGCGGTAAAGGGGCTAAGCCCTATAATAAGGCCGGAACATGGGTTTTTAGCCCATTTAAATGGATTTTGGAGGTTTTAAAGGGAAACGATAGAGGGATAAGGGGGAAAAGAGTAAGGGAAGGACTTAAGGGGATTTTGGGGGGATTTGAGGGGTAAATGGGGAAATAAAAGGGGAGACAAGGGGGGATAAAAAGAGGCTAAATGAGGGTAAAATAAAGGGGAAAGGAGGCCTTTGGGAATTTCTTCACATAACAAAGAGGCTTTAAAAGGGGAATCAGCAGAGGGGATATAATCAAAGGCTAAAAGGCACATGGAGGCTTCAAGGAGACTTTGTTTTCAGAGGAAATGCATTCCTTGAAGGCTCAAAAACAATTTAGCCCCCCATTTGCTTGTCAAAGATTTATAGGGGGGCTAACAGTGGCTCCACATGGGGATGGCTTCTTCTTGAAGGAGTCAAGAATTCAGAAATTGATCTCTTGGTGTAGGCCAGATGCCTGCTGCTTGAACCACCCTTTTCTTCTTTGATCAGCTGCCACAACTCATGAAGACATCATATCAGTAATAAAAATTCTCCCAAACAACTACCTACCCACACTATAGCCCTAACATTTTTCTTCTTGGGTGCATTTGGACTTGCAGACCCTTTTACATCATTAATTTTTACAAACAGGAAAAATAAACCTATTTTACTTCTACCCTTATTGCTCCATGAGACCAGATTAGACTGTTGGTCTCATATGCTTCTCTACCTACACTACTACCTGCTAGGATTAGACTGTCTAGCAGGTTTCTTCTCTACGTTATAAGACATAAAATGAAACAACTAACTACATGCTCATAGGCTGAGATTTATTGAGCTTTCCTACCTACCCTACTCTAACTGAAATATTTACAAGTCTAGCTTACAAACGTTGTCTTCCAATGTAACCAGTCCACCAAGTGATCCCATGACTGGTCCTTTCTGCTCAACTCCTTGAGCATGCTGGATAGGCAGGGCAGCTCCCACTCCTTTTGTTCAAAAACAACAGCTTTGAAAAAATTTCTTTCTGTCTGTAACATGCTGCTCAAAAAGACCTTTGATCCTTCCTCAAATGTATGCAGGAAATGTGTATAAGGATCATGGAAAGATACCTGGCTAGGAGTATCTGGCAGGCTGGCTTCAACCAGGATCTCTTCTTCTTCCACTGGCTCAAGAATGAGACTCTCTTGAGAAAGATAATCTCCTCCATCTGCTTCACTTTCTGAACTGGAGGACTCGTCATATATGGCAGTGCTGTCCTCTTGGGGCTCTGATATGTTCTGCTCTGAAGTGTTGAGCTCAATGAAGAGATCAATGCATTCTTGAGCAGGGGTGTATTCCTTTGCTTCCCCTTTTTCAAGAGGATGCTCTTTGCTTTCATCCTGCTCGAGAACTTCTTCTTTGCTTTCCTCCTCATCTTTTGAAAGGAAAGGCTGCTGGTTTCCAGTTCCACCGATGATCTGTGGTAAAGCAGAATGAAGATTCAAAGAATCTTCATCTGCTATTATACTATCATAGCTCTCTCCATCGGTGTCATAAATTGCCTGCATTGGCTCGTTACTCTCTGGCAGTGAAGAGGATTGATTCCCCTCCCATAAATCTACTAATGATGAAACCACTCGATCTTCTTCTGTTTGGAGAACATCATCATCAGAGAGATCAAAAATAGGAAAATCATGAATGTAGGTAACGCTTCCAACCGGACGTACTGGATCACCAGCAGATTTTTCTTCACTCTGATTTACATTTGAGCTTTCCAACTCTGTACAATAGAGCTCATCGGATGAATGGGCAGGGATGTCTGATTTTTAAAAAATTTCAGAGGCTGGCTGTCTATTGATGATCTGGTCTATTCCCTCTTCTGTCAAAGGGGAGGATGATCTTGTGTCCCTTTGTGTAGAAGTGCAGTAGCTCTCTGTTCCCTTTGAAGACTGGTTTTGAGGCTGGATGTCAGCGTGAGCCTCAACTATAAGGGATGATAAATCAGCATCTGAGTTTTCAGGGATATTCTGAAGAACGTCCACAGTCTCTTGACTTCTTTCTTCATCAGCTGATTCATCTGCATTCTTGTGATAGCTAGGATGCATATGAACTTCTTGAATGGCTGTCAACAGATCTTCAGATTGCGTATTAACCAAATCCTCATCAATGTCTAACAGGTACTGTATGATATTCTGATATTGATCACAACAGTCCCATGATAAGGATGGAGAGTTTCCTTTATAATTCTTGTAAAATACTTGGTGCATGTCCTTTAAAGAAAACAAACTCCGCGGTTCTAACCATTCATACCAGATCCTAGCCTTTCCTTCTAATGTTGCCATGAACATTTTCATTAGGCAGTCTTCATGCCATTCAACTTTAAATTTCCACACATGTATGTGAAACTTGACGAGATGTAGCAAGGGGTCCTCGGCGTCTTCACCCTGAAAGGTAGGCAGGTTTTTTAATTAGTCCACTTCAGGCATTTTGTGTGGGAATCCAGGAATATGCTCCCTGCTCATTGGGGCATATCTTCTCTGTATGCATGGAAGCATGTTTGTAAATCAGAAAGAGGTCACTGTGTCTTTTCAACCAGTTCGGAGTCTTCTACCAGTGGAGTCATTTGGTCTTTGGATTATAGGGAATGTGGAGTCGCCAGGTGGATGAATTTAACTATTTGAAGTAGGCTGTTGTCCACCACCAGCAATGAGAAGCCAATCTAAAGGCAAAGTGGTCTCTTCCCCAGCGGAGTCGCCATTATGTTGGGGTTCCCATGTTTTAGCCAGATTGGCAAGACCAAAAGATGAGACAACATCAGAACCACTTTTGGGCCCTAGGATCTAGCCCTCCTGGACCCGGAGAGGGATCTCTCCAAAAAGAGAAAAGAATGATATTTCTTTGAAGCTCAAATGAGATATTAGGCTAGTTATGAAGGACAAACGGGGTTTTAAATGGTTTGGTTGGAGGGTTGCTGGGTTGGTTAGGAGATCATGGACTGGGAAAGCAATGGGAGAAAAGGAACAAGGCAGCAGGATGTTTCAGCAGAGATGATAGGCCAAGACAGTGCCATCCATTGGGCTATGGAGTCATGAAAGGAAATTACTTGCATCCACTAGCCAAGGCTTCCAAAGGGCAAGTCATCTAATACTAAAGCATCTTTTAGATTAGATGGTGGGATGGAACATTAAGGACTGAAAGTGAAAGAAGGAAAACAACCAAATTTCTGTCTATAGATCAGGCCAGAGGTCATTTAACTCCAGACCTGCTTGGACATACTCAAAGGTAGCTCTCAAAGAGGGACGAAGGGGCTGCTTATAGATCGGACCAGAGGTCATTTAACTCCAGGTCTGCTTTAGCAACTCCAAGGGAAAAACAGAGATAAGTTAAACAGAAGGGATCTTAAAAGGGCCAGCTGGTCGTGCAAGGATCCTAGTGGACAGGGCTAACACTCATCCCCAGTGTTCCCAAACCTTCCAGCTTAAACCCCTCAAGAACATCTAAGAACAGCTTCAACTAATTCATACATCAGCCAGCAGGCAATAACATCCACTGCGCTGGTTAAACCAATTGAAATCAACTCTTAGATAGCACATGGAGCAGAAAACATTGATGGCAAGGAGAACAGATAGCATAGGGCACCTAACA
Source organism: Pinus albicaulis (assembly GCA_034641835.2). Taxonomy (NCBI): domain Eukaryota; kingdom Viridiplantae; phylum Streptophyta; class Pinopsida; order Pinales; family Pinaceae; genus Pinus; species Pinus albicaulis. Next base: position 1,180,540,453 of record CM076577.1, on the reverse strand, counting down.
AGGGTGAATCCTATACCATTATTCTGATGCAAGCCCAGAAGAACATGAAACAGTATGAAAATGTAAATAACGGAGTTAAGAAAGACATCACCAATAGTAATAGACCAGGATCCTGTGAAATGTGCTTTGATTAATTGATGCAAAACCAGTCATGTACAATATGGCTCAATGGCTAATACAGTCCCAACTTTCTCCTCCCAGCCTATTACATACAACTACCCTGCTACTCCCTCCCACGAATGTTCTAACAGTCGAATGAATCCCTCTAACAGCCAATGCCACAGCAAGGCAACAACACCAACAACCAACAACAACCTTTACATTATGTTCTCGGGGATCTTTTATAGGAGAAGAGAGAAAATAGAAGTAGATAAACAATTAAATGAGACTCATTAAGACAGCAGGGCGGAAGTGTTCACACCCATGCTACTTAATGGCAATTTTCAGCGCTATGTGTACTCTATAGACTATTTTGGAGATCTCTGTCAGGCTGAAATTTGACCTCTGGTATGTTCTTTAAGTCCTTATGGTGATCTGGAACTCTGTTCTGCCACTCTGAAATGAATGAACTGGGTGACAAGTCTGCAAGGCTCTCCATACCTCATAACTGCTGCCTGACTGTCTGAAATGAGCTCCAGTCAGTGTATTTAATTGTCTCAGGGCTCGAGAAGGCATGGAGGACGCTGTGGGAAGTTGTACCTCTGGAGGAAAATGTCCCGCTGTTAGGTAGCGCAGTAATGACTTGCTGGTGCGCTCATCGCCCCTCAAACCGCCTTAATCCTTTGTGCTGGGCTAAACATTGATTGCGTCAATAGAAATCATTAACCCCTTTGAATCCCTCTCGCATGGTCCGCCGGAGTGCCGAAACGGCCCTCCGTACTATCTCGCACCGCAGAATAAACTGCTACAAACCGGGCAAGGGCGACGGGAGAGAAATGCCCGCAGAGGCTGAGGGAATGGTGGCGAAGAGCCGAGAAACAAAGGGAAACAACGGAAAGGAGCTGGGAAACGAACTAATGTGTTGTAAAACCCAAAACTTAGTGTCGTGCCGAAATACAAAGAGGAATGATCAAAACCAGGAGCAGAGAACCGGGATGGGACCCCGCGGAGGCGAAGGGCGATGAAACCCGAGCCGGCCGATCTCGGAGGAAACGGACGGCGGAGATGAAATCGACCAATCGCAATCGGAGGTCGGAGCGGGTGGCAATCGCAACACACCTTTCAAAAGTTCCGATTGTGATTGGGAGAGATAGAGCGATTAAGCGATGGCCATCGATCTGGTGGAGGAATGGACGGACGGGATTTAATCGGAGGGGGAAAACAGGCGGGGAGCGATGAGATCTGGGCCATTGGATCTGAATGGATGGATGGATGGGGTGTAATCGGGAGATCTCAATCGGGGCGGCACGGAGAAGACTTGCGATTGCGATCAGAGGTCGGGACGCGATTGAGCGCTGACCGTCCGATCCAACCGACAGATCAACGGTGGGGACAACAATCGGAGGGGCAGTGCGATCAGGGGATTGGAAGACAGGGTTGCGATTAATCGGAGGGCACGATGTGAATGTTGCGATTGCGATCGGGTGGGGGGCTGCGATTAGCGCTCCGCCGTCAGATCTTGTGATAGATCGACGGCCCAAAACTCATCGCGGGACTTATGTGTTTAAACAAATCGCATCAGGGTTTTTGCGTTTACAAAGGAATTTGTACCTGCTCGGCCCTCCGATTGCGATTAGCGCTTGGGACTTAAGCGCTTGGTCCCAGCGCCGGGGCACATGTGGGGAAGTGGTTGGGGCTTGCGGTAAAGGGGCTAAGCCCTATAATAAGGTCGGAACATGGGTTTTTAGCCCATTTAAATGGATTTTGGAGGTTTTAAAGGGAAACGATAGAGGGATAAGGGGGAAAAGAGTAAGGGAAGGACTTAAGGGGATTTTGGGGGGATTTGAGGGGTAAATGGGGAAATAAAAGGGGAGACAAGGGGGGATAAAAAGAGGCTAAATGAGGGTAAAATAAAGGGGAAAGGAGGCTTTTGGGCATTTCTTCACATAACAGAGAGGCTTTAAAAGGGGAATCAGCAAAGGGGATATAATCAAAGGCTAAAAGGCACATGGAGGCTTCAAGGAGACTGTGTTTTCAGAGGAAATGCATTCCTTGAAGGCTCAAAAACAATTTAGCCCCCCATTTTCTTGTCAAAGATTTATAGGGGGGCTAACATTGACCAGATACATAAGCGACCCTACCAACTGTCGATAAACAGTGGCATCCACTACCTCAGCTGAAGTAGCATCCTCCTTCCTCCAACCACCAGGAAGAGGAGTATCAACAGGCTTGCAGCCATGCATGTTGAACTTCTCCAGTATCTCTCGGGCATACTTACCCTGAAACAAACGGAATCATCACTACACTTGCCAAATTTCCAATCCCAGGGAAATAATGAAGGAGGCCCAAGTCCTTCATCTCAAACTCTTTTACAAGATAAGCCTTGCATGAGTGTATCAACAGTTCATCACCCGTCAAAATCAAATCATCTACATAAAGTACAATTATCAGCAACTTACCCTCCACCACAATCTAGTATAGGTTCGGATTTGCCTCACTCTTGAAGAATCCAAGTCCGGTGAAATAACTGTCTATCCATGTGTACCAAGCACGAGGTGCTTGTTTCAAACCATACAATGCTCTCTTGAGCCTACACACATGCGACTCATTGCTGAAGATCGTGAAACCTTTGGGCTGCTCTATGTACACCTCCTCCTCAATGACTCCATTGAGGAATGTAGTCTTCACATCCATCTGATGAATGTGCCACCCCATCTACAATGAGAGAGCAAGAATCATCCGTACGGAAGAATACCTTGCGACAGGTGCAAAGGTCTCCTCATAATCGATCCCCTCAATCTGTGAAAAGCCTCGGGAAAAAAATCTTGCCTTATACTTCTCCACACTCCCGTCAGCTGCCTGCTTCACTTTGTAGATCCATCTAGAACCCACCACTGATTTCCCCTCCGGCCTCGAGACAATCTCCCATGCAACATTTCGACAATTAAATCATACTCTTCCACCATGGCATCTACCCATGCGGGATCCTCCTGACTTCCTCGAAAGAGGATGAGAAACATCACGATACACTTGCTCCCCAGAGCCATGTATCCGATATGGAGTCAGTATTTGTCTGCATGCACTTGCTTGTGATGTAAGTGCTCCACACAGCCTTTTTGCATCTTGAGCCAGTCGCTCGGCTTATGTAGTGCGCTTACGCCCCTCGATGGTTGGCGCTGCATGAGTGGTCTCTTCCATCTCATGAACTTCCTCTTGTGGCTGATCCACATCTGAAAGGTCCTCCTTAGGAACTAATAGCTCCTCATCTGCATGCAAGTGTGGCTCCCTCTCAAGCGAACACTGCATGGCTTTCTCCTCCTGAAATTTGATATCCCGTCGCACAACAGTCTTGCGACTGTCTGGAAAATACACACGATAGTTGTGGGGCATATCAGTGTACCCCAAAAATATCCCAACCTCTGTGGTCGGCTCTAGATTCTTCCTGGAATCCTTCGTCGCATGCATGTAGACAGGTGAACCAAAAATCCTCAAATGGGAAATATCGGGCCTTTTGCCAGAAAACGCCTCCTCCGGTGTACTCATGCCAAGTATCTTGTGAGGACAACGGTTCTGCACATATACTACAGTATTGCATGCCTCTGCCCACAAGTGAAGGGGTAGGTCCTGATCATGCAACATCGCTCATGCAGCACCCACGATCGTTCTGTTCTTCCGCTCAGCAACCCCATTCTGCTGTGGGTTATGAGGTGCTATGAGCTCTCTCCGAATTCCTTCTGCGCTGCAAAAGTCCTTGAATTCGCCATAGATGAATTCACCACCATTGTCGCTCCTAGGAGCCTTCACCTGCTTCCCCGATTCTTTCTCAACCAGTGCCTTGAACTCACAGAACTTTGAGTATGTCTCGCTCTTCTTCTGCATGAATAAGATCCAACACTTATGAGAAAAATCATCAACAAAGATCACATAGTACCTATGCTTTGCTGTCGAAGCTACTGAGAAAGGTCCACACATGTCTGTGTGAATTCTCTCAAGGATCGTCGTGGCACGACTATCCTTCTTGTGAAAGGTGGCTTTCACAAATTTTCCCAAGGTACATCCCTTGCACTGATATGACTGTGCAAGAGTGCCTTTAGGAAGCCCAGTAGAAATTTGCTGCAGTATCTTCAAAGCTCCATGGTGAAGGTGGCCCAATCTCTAGTGCCACAACATGCCATCATCCCGGCTCACCACTCCTTCTGCCTTGCCTGCCATTGCTGCGCAGCCATCTACCTACAATTGATAAAGGTTCTTAACTCGAACCCCTATCCTTCGGGTCAGACTAGTTGCCTTACTGCGCAGGAAAGCCTTTCCCCCGCTAAAGACAACATCATATCCCTTGTCTTCTAACATCGCCACAGAGATAAGATTCTTCTTCAATCCTGGAACATGCATCACTTCCTTCAATATGAAGGGTTTACCAGACTCCCTCTCAAAGGAAATGGTACCGATACTGGTCGCACTGTATCTACCATCATAGCCCATCTCGATGTGCACTCCAAGATATTTCTCATCCATATCAGTAAACAAATCTCGATCTCTTGTCATGTGAAAAGACACACCACTGTCCAGAAACAACACTGATCCCACCACACTTGAAACCAAGCATGCGATTAGAGAAAAATCTAGCTCAAACTGCGAGGCTAAGGCCTCTCTAGTTGCAAATCCAGCAGCCTGCTTATTTTTCTTCTTCTACAGACAATTTGTGGCATAATGTCTGTGTTGGTGACAGTGAAAGCACTTCACCTTGGACATGTCCTGCTTCTTGCCTTTCGCACTGGAATGAGAAGCTTTCTTGCTCTTCCCCTTCTTTTCTTTGGCAGCCAAAGTGAAATTCTCTTCATCAAAGTTCTTTGATGATGATTCGTCCCTGGTACTTCGCCTTATCTCCTCTTGCACAAGATTCTACCAAAGTCGCTCCCATCCTGGCAATTTCTCCCGACCATTGACAGAGTCCTGATAGGATTGCCAACTCTTCGGAAGCCCAAGGAGAGCCAATCTCACCAAGTCCTCATCATCTACAGTCACCCCCACACTTCCCATCTCATCCCTGCATTGGGTGAACTTCGTGAGGTACTTGGGCATACTGTTGCCTTTCTCCATCTTTATTTTTCTGAGTTTATCCTTGAGCACCAACTTCCTCTGGTCACTCTTGCTTTGGAATAAATCTGTCAAGGCTTTCCACATCAAGAATGGAGAAGCCTTACCATGCAGGCTGGACACTATGTGATCCTTCATGCCCTCCAACAGAATCCTTCGACACTTTGCTGTCTTCTTTTGCCAAGCCTCAATTACGGCAGCATCGCTAGAAGTAGGCTTTGGGACTTCAGCATCTATGAATTCCTTCAACCCATTGTCATCTAACACCACCTCCATCCTGTCCTTCCATGCAATATAATTTGAGCTGCCCTCAAGGGAATACTCCAATCGCAATCCATTGAAAGACATCTCAACTTTGACACCAAGAAAACACTGCTGCAAATTCGAATTCCACCAGCACAAAACTCAACCGCTTCAATGTTTTGCAAATGCTCCAATGATCAATACGGCTCTGATACCATGTAGAAATTTGAATAACTTGTTAAATTATTCACCTTGATTATCCTTATCACACACTATTTGAGCTTCATGCATAATACATAACCTCTTCTACTATTGATCATCAATTTGCGGAAATTAAACAATCGCATGCGCACATTAAAACCATAAAAAATCACACATATAAACATAGTATTTATGGGAAAGCTTAAAGCTGAAAACCCCCAACTATCTATATATTATAATGATAGAGATCATGTAACAATAATTGTACAAAATCCTCACAAGCTCTCAATACAATCTCCAATTTTTACACACTACACAAGCTCAGATCATACAAATCACATGCTCCAATCTGCTCCACCTGTTAGCTAGCCTCTACTGCGCAATCCAATATGGATAATCATGAGATCAAGGTTCAAATCCCACCAGTATGTACTACACAATCCTCATTGGCTTCTCCATCAATGTGTGTGCAAATCTCATGCACCAGTATAGTCACAACTGATAGTCACACTTCTCTTTCACCTACCTCTCCACTAGTCTTCACTGAAATTGTCCATGCACTGCAGTTAACTGATGTATTCTTTAGTTGATTTATGAGTTAATAATTAGTGAATTAATTAATAATTAATTCACACCACTCTCACTAATTGTATCAATCAGTTAGACTAGACACAACTAGCTCAACTAAGTTAAACTGAACACAACTCCATTAACTGTCTCATCAACTCCACCAAACTCTGTCACATGAGTTCTAACTGAAGTCAACCATGCAATAGCTCCACTAAACCCTAGGAATCGTGTAATTCCTTTTGTCAGCTGCATGTGCCACATCTATGACTCAGACTGAAGTGCTCCAAGAGAATAAGATAATGTTTAGAGTCCAAATATTATTAAGAGCTAATACTATTCGACATATCTATTTTTAGACTAGCAATCTAAAAATAGATTCCGCCCAGTCTGTCTAAAAATAGAAGTCCATCTATTTTTTCCGACTTGACCAACCATCCACAAATAGCATCCTGCAACTCATAGAACATGATCCATATGTCTAAAAATATACTTTGCGCCAAAAATAGCCTGCGAGCCCACTTAGTGAAGGCGACTTCTTTCCACTAAGCTCCTCATCTTGTTGCAATCTCAACATTGCTTTTGCTAGAACTAGGGGCATTGATATTTTTTCCAAGCTTCTCCACATCCTTGTTTTTTGAAGCATTAGGGTTTATATCATTCTTGTTTGAGGGTTCACCTGCATAACCAACACCTGATTTATCAAGAGGATATATATGATGACTTAGGGTTTCATCTAGGGTTTGAGAGATTTTTAGACTCTTGTTTAGTTGATAAACTTTCTTCTTTAGAAGATAAATTTCTTCTTTCATCATCTTGCATTCTTCATCTTTCTTTGCTAGACTGATATCCATTTCTTTCTTTATCCTTGAAGCTTCACATGTTTTGGCCTTGAGAAAGGTTATATCTGATTTTAATTTGAATATATTGTCATATTTTTCTTCTAGTTGGCATATCATGACATTTCTTTCCTTTTCTGCTTCATCGAATTCTCCTTCTAGGAGGGTCAAAACTTCCATCACATTTTCAACTCCTTGTCCTTATTTCTTTGCTTCTTCTAGCTGAGATTTAAGGGAGGAGACCTCTTCCTTGTATTGACAAATTTTCTCTTCAAGTTTGTTCACGTCCTCATGTATTTGTTCAAGATGGATTGACAAGGTGTCTTCCATTTTCTTTGATTTTCCAATTGATTTTTCATGGATATGACTTCTTCATGATTGCTTTTCATGTTTTGATGAAATTCCTCCTTTAGCTTGGTGAGCTCCTCATCCTTTTCTTGTACCTGAAGCTTGAATAGGTCAACTTCCTTCCTTTTCTTGTCAAGGTTATGTTCACCATATTTTGATTTCTTCTTGATCTCCTCATTTTCCTTTTTCAAATTTCTTATCGCTTCTAGGGCATCTACTATGAAAATTTCGCTACCCAGAATCCTACATCAACAACTGATGAAAATTATTCCACTTCTTAATTAACTGGACAAGTTATTTATTATTTTCTATGGTAAAAATTGAAACCCATAAAGTAAAACCTTCACAAAATTAAACGGAAGAAAATAAATAAGTGCGGAAACAAGATCTGAGCAAGGATAAACAGTAGACACACAACATCGTTATTTTAAGACTAATGTCCCCGAAAAAACCCAATGTGGGAAAACTGGTGCAGAAGCTGAGGGTTTTTATTATTATGCAGAAGATCTGAATACAACCTGTGATGCCTTACTAGACACCACATAGAGAATCTGAATGAAAAAGAGCTTGTGAGGATTACCTCTCACTGACACTAGAAAATATGAACTGGCTAAACATTGAGCTGATGAGCCCTACGCTGTCTTTGTGTAGTCTCTACGTGGGGACTACATCAACTCTCCTTGGTGGCTCTTCTGCTGGCTGGATACTGACCTCTGCGCCTCTGCTCTTACAACCCGACACTCCAACACTAGATCTGATTGATCCTCAGTTGAATCATGAATCTCCTCAAGGATGGAGCGCTACCTCTACTGGCTTTGTGTAGCTGCTACACTCCCTATGTGTAGTGATCTTTGTCTCCTCTATGATGTATTCCCAGCTCAGGAAAATATCCAATTGAATATATCATTGCGCCTCTATGCAAAAATCTTCTCGATTTAAATTCTCCTTAGCATTTCTCACTTGAAAAATTAGATCTCTAGACTCTGTCTCTCGGTGTATTCGATCTGTTTTCCAAATGCCCCATCAAGTCCTTCTTATAATCTTGTCATTGAGACTTCAATGACTGAGATTAAATATTTAATCAATGGCTAAGATTAACTTGACTTTATATTTTTCCTTTCTAGAATATTCATACTTTGTTTTAATTAATATCCTTTAATTATTTTAATTTCCTAAGTTTATACTTAGGGTCCCATTAAAAATAATTAATGAATTCCATAAAACATAATCTGAGTGGAGTTTCCAAAAAAAAAATTTGTGTTCTTTGGAATACATGCTACTAAGAATCCTTGCAAATTTTCAAACTTAGAGCACATCTAATGCTACCATAAATCAACCCTCACTCTTAGTGAGGAATGTGCTCCAGCGATGCATCCAACTGAAGTACTGCTCTGACTCTGCAACATATCCCTTTGCGTTGCTGATGTCTGACACTGCTGCCCACCAACACTGCATTGTTGTACTCGTGCTGCTATTGACCCTGCATACTCCTGCCAACTGGCACTACACTACAACTCTATTTATCACTGCAACATAAAAACATCCAAAATATGAACTAAGTATTCAGTAGGATGCATCTCGTACTGAAGAACTGACTGCTACTAGTCTCTGCACTGTCCCTCTGAGGCTGTTGCGCTGCTGCTAACTCTGCATTGTACCTCCCTGCACTACTTCCAACTCTTCTCTATGCTTCTCAGACTCTGGTGCTCTCTAGCCACTTTGTTGTCACTTCTGCACTCTTCTACACCAACTGAAGCTTGTCCATCCTGCTACTTCTGATTTGGGCTCTTGTAGAAAGGTGATGATCCGAGAGGTGGAATCCTTAAGGATCCTTCCCAGTTGTAGTTCTGTTGAACAACAACTCCAGATCACCCCAATGCTCCCCTAACGTTATATGGGAAATCATGGCAAATTCCTTCTTCTCGATATTCACAGCTACACCCTACAGATCATGCTTCTCATATTTGTACTTCTTCTTGAGAGGACATTATCTAGCATAATGTCCCATCTTGCTACATTGGAAGCACATGATCTTTGAGACATCCTTCTTTCTTCTTCACTGCTCCTACTGCCCCTTTGATACAAGGGATGCATTCTCATTTTTGTCCTTGGGCTTCATCCCATTGTTGCTGCTGCCATCAAGTTTTCACTTGAGTATATTTCTCCTCATCTCTTACTGCTGAAGAGATGCCCACATTCCTTCCTAGTCTGAAAACTTCTCTCTACCCAAGATGCTCTAGACAAAGACCCGATAGTCTTCAGACATAGAATTCAAGGCAATTCTGACCATCTCTATGTCCTGAGGAGCTGCTCCCACAGCTTCCAGCTGATCTCGGACCTCCTGAAGTTATGCAAGGAACGGATCAATGTATTTTCCCTTATGCATCCTGGCAGTCCACATATTTTCCTCCAAAATTATATTATGTTGCTCGAAAGACGCATGACATAGCGTGGCCAACACATCCCACATTTCCTTGGTTGTCCCTTCGCCATATATATGTGAAACAATATTATCCTTCACCCCGTCGAGGACCAACCATTTGGATTTTTCCATGTTCTTCTTGAAGGATATCAATGGTGCAAGATCTACTGGTTCAGCTAATGTATTGTTGATGAAGGTATTGAGGCCATGCTCATCTAGAAGGAAGGAGATTATTGCCTTCTATATTACGTAGTTGGAGGCACCCTCCAACCGATCCTAGTAGCATAAACCACTAGCTTCCATCAAATCCAATAGTTGTCGATATTTTGCCTCTAACCCTCTACATAGCTGGCTCTACACACTCCCTACTAGAGCAAGAGAAATAAATCACGAACATGCTTCTTCTGCACAGGAAATCAGAGTTTCTTGGTAAAGAAACTCTCTGAGGTCAGAAATCCCCCAAAATGTCTTCTTCTACTATCTTCTGATGCTTTCTATATCGAAACTACTGCTACAAGAAAAATTCATCCCACCAGCTTTTTGATATGCACTGAATTTGCTGCCCTTCACCCTTTTCCTCTGAAAAACTGCAAACTGGAAAATCATACCTCTCTGTTGGCTCACTCAAAGAGAGATTTCCTTACAGATCTAGCCCTCCTATCTTGGACTGTGAAATCACTGGGGAAATTGATTTGCTGCATACACAACTCTTTGATCTCCTGCTTCTTCTTCAACACTGAACCCCTATGGCCTTCTCTATTGCTCCTCCTACACTACTAAAATAGCTATGATACCATGTGAAAATTTCACTACTCGAAATCCTATTGCAGAAACTGATGAAAATTATTCTACTTGTTAATTAATTGAACACGTTATTTAGTGTTTTCGATGATAAATATTGAAACCCATACATTGCAACCTTCACAAAATTAAACTGTGGAAAATAAAGAAGTGCGGAAACAAGATGTGAGCAAGAATAATCAATAGAGACACAACACCATTATTTTGGGACTAATGTCCCTGTAAAAACCCAATGTAGGAAAATCAGTGCAGCAAATGAGGGTTTGTATTATTATGCAGGAGATCTGAATAAAATATGTGATGCCTTATTGGCCATCCACATAGAGAATCTAACTGACAAAGAGATTGTGAGGATTACCTCACACTAACAATGGAAAATATGAACTAGCCAAACATTGAGCTGATGAGCCCTACATAGTACTACATGGGGACTACGTCACCTCTCCTTGTTGGCTCTTCTGCTGGCTAGATACTGATCTCTAGCCCCTCTGGTCTCATGCCTCAGTACTCCGAAACTAGATCTAACTGATCCTCAGCTAAATCATGAATATCCTAAAGGCTATAACGCTACCTCTGCTGGATATGTGTTGGATCTATGTAGTTTCTATGCTACCTCTCTGCATAATTCTCTATCTCCTCTATGATGTATACCCAGCTCAGGAAATTATTCAACTAGATCTATCATTGCCCCTCTTTACAATAATTAGGGGAATTTTGAGGTCTAAAATGGGCCTCCTAAGAAAAATGTACAGGAAAAATAAAATTTATAGGAACCAATATGATTCAAGATGATAATGTCAACCATGGGGGATGATTCACTATTTTTGGAGTAAAAAATTAAAAATATTAAAAACTAATAAAATAGTAAAACTACTTTTTAAACTCGTATTTTACACTTATCTCCCTAAGGTTTTAATCCAATATCGAGCGGGAGTACTCGTTAGATGCAAAATTTAATTCCTCGTCCAAGGAGTACCCATGGTGCATACTTTCTATGGACCTTTCTACAAGAAAAATGAGAAATACATGAAAAAAAGTGATTGCAATAACATTTTTTCATGTATTTATCATTTTTCGTGTAGCAGGGTCCATCCAAAGTATGCAACGTGGGTACTCCTTGGATGAGGAATCAAATTATGCATCCAACGAGTGTTTCCGCTCAAAATTTGAGTAAACCCATAGGGAGATAAGTTGAAAATACGAGATGAAAAAATAGTTTTTTCCTTTTTCCCTCTAAAACTTGATGATGTAATCTAACCTTATTTTATTATTTCCAATATTATTTTGTACTTTCCTTAGGAGGCCCATTTTATACCTCAAAATTTCCCTAATGAATCTTCTCAATCTAACTTCTCCTAAGCATTTCTCACTTGAGAAATTCGATCTCTAGACTTTTCTATGATGCATTCCCAGCTCAGGAAAATCTCCAACTGGATCTATCACTGCCCCTCTCTGCAAGAATCTTCTCTATCTAACTTCTCTGAAGCATTTCTCACTTGAGAAATTCGATCTCTAGACTTTTTCTCTCGATGTATTCGATCTATTTTTGAAATGCCCCATCATGTCCTTCTTATAATCTTCTCGTTGAGACTTCAATAGGTGATATTAAATTGTTAATCAATGAATAAGATTAACTTGAATTTATCTCTATCATTTTTAGAAGATTCACACTTTGTTTTATATAATATCCTTTAATTATTTTAATTTCATAATTTTAGACTTAGGATCCCATTAAAAATAATTAATTATTTCCATAAAATATAATTTGAGTGGAATTTCCAAAAACACTTTATGGGTTCTGTTGTGGCTCATTTGCATTTTTATTTATTATATTGTTAAAAATGAAAAAAGCATATAATTTAGAAAATAGGACAAAATATGATTTTTTAATATGTTTAATAACACTTTTATTTCTATCTGTCAATCAATTAATATGTTGTTCGAAAAAATGTGAAGGTGGGACCGACTGCTGGATTAATGCTCATACCAATCGTCGGGCGGGATTTAAAGAAATGAAAGTTAATATCAGATCATCAGAAACCCGTGGGTACAAACAGCCCACAAGTTATCAATTTTGGTGCCTCCTTAGTTGACTCTGCCAGAATTCCGTTGACCAAAGTTCTGCGATTCACAATAGCTACAGGGGCAGAACCCCGATGGGTGTAATGTACCCTAGAGCACCCCCACAGTGACATAAGAAGCCCGTGACGCAGATAACACATGCCGCCAGCTAGTAGCTAGCTCATCTATCGCATCATATGGCCATTATCGGTCTAGTCAAGCATTGATTTAGCATTAATGCTCAAAATCACGCGCCATCTATATAAGGTGTTGAAGTTCTTCATTTTCTTCTTATTGGTTTTCATTCCCAATTATTTAGAAAGTCATCTTAGTCACTTCAATTACTCACTGTTGCACTTGTTCATCTACCACCCTGAAATAATTCATGGCTAAAAAATCATATCTGTCTGGCTCTTCTAGCCATATCCCTATTATGGACAATAAGAAAGACGTTAGAGATACTATGAGCATTGTTGAGCATTTACCCTTCTACCAACAAGTCTTTTTGAATGAGAAAAGTTCCTCCATTTATTCAGCCATGGTCAAGTCTGATGTTTTTTCTGCATGTGTTCCTAGAACTTATCTTTTTCTAGAATTTGTGCATTGGTTAGTGTCTGCATTGTATCCTGACAAATGCTTCATTATGAATTACTTGGGGGAGAATGTTCTTCAGGTCACATCTCAATTAATTTGTCAATCCCTGTGTTATCCTGAGTCCAAGTCTTATGTCAAATTTACTGAAGAATCATTGGCAGCATTATATGAAAGTCTTGTAGCGCACGAGTTTACACAGGTTGTCTTCTTTCTAAAGCCGGAGGTAGGATGCTTGTCACCAGACGATAAAGAATTCCCTTTGGACATTTTTGACACAGAATTCAAACTAGTACTACAATTCTTGTCAAAGATACTTGGAGAGGAGGATGCTACCCAAATTGACAGGTCGGTGCTCAGGTTATTTTCCCTAATTATGAAGCCTAATGTGGTATTAGATATTCCCTCCTATTGGAAAGAAAACGTCAACACTCATCTTTTGAGATTTTCCCTCACCGAGTCTTTCAGGTTTCCTTCACTAATCACCTATTTATTCTTGTATCAAAATGTGTAGGAATTTATCATTTGGGGCTAAATATTATAGAAGCAAATAAGAAAACACAGTCAGTAATATTTTGGACAAATATAATAATAAATGAACCAGATGAGGGAGGGGTGTTTGATTTTTCTTCTTATTTCATTCCAAGTGCCTATAAGTTCTTGAATGGAGTTGCTCCTCCATTTTTTCTGCCAAAGGCCTAGGAATTCCTTCAGTTAAGTGCTAATTGTAAATTTGGGGATTGGTTTGTGTATGATGATTATTCAGAAATTAGAATATATGGAGCTGGTATTGAACCTTATAGATTACCAATTCCCCCCCATGAGATTGTTTGTCTTGGACCTTTTTAGACAGAGTCTAAATGTAGATCAAATATTTTTTGTTCCAATGAAAAAAGGCCATTTATTTAAGTTTCCTATGTCTGTGGGACCATTCATAGTGAATGTGAGCCAAGCAGCAAATGAAGCTAACAAGATGTTAGAAAACATGCACTTGTTACTGGGTGAGAAATGGGCTTATGATCCACACAAGGTAATATATAATATAAGAGTTGAAAATGGTTATTCTGCTTTTGTTCATGACAGTAGGCTTGAAGTAGAGAAGTCAGCTAATAAAGGTTTTGTTGACTCTAATAGTACCAACATTCAGACTCCAATCATTTCCGAAAGGTTAATCAAAAGAATAAAAGAGAAAGTTGTTGATTCTGAATATGTAGAACAAAGAGATGAGAAAAGAGCTAGGTTGACTGAAGAAATACTGAGAACCCGGCCTAGTTTCCTTATTCAATTAGGAGAAGCTCAGAATGCACCAGCTTCACCTTCAAGACATGGAGTTGTTCATGATCAAGTTCCTTTGATCAAGCAAGTCTTTGCTCAAATTGCAGAAAAGAATCAGAAGATTAAAGCTAGTATGGAGGCTCAAGCTTAATATTAGATTACTCATGACCAAACCATATTGTTGACTCCTATGGACTTAGAAATGGACCAGTTGAGGATTTCTTTCTCTCACCCATATGAAATGATAGTAGGGTCATCCAAAATTTTTAAAATTGTTAATTTAACTGTTGATGTTAAGAAGATCCCTTTACTTGACAAAGTTAATTTTCATATGCAGATAGACCAACTGATTGTTAGTGACCTAACTAAAACAAGTGTAGCTTCTCATAAGGCAAAAAATATGTTAGGAAAAGTGATTAAACAACTAAATTTGTGGAAGGCGAATTCCAGGGCTCTTTAAACTCAGAATGAAGAGTTGAAGAAGATAATCAACTGTATAGAAGTTAGTACAAAGTGTTGAGTCGGGAATCAATGTATTGAAGAAAAAGTTAAAGTTACCTATTAGAGAGAATCTAATGGCAACAAAGGTAATAAAGGTAGAGAATCAAAAGGAAAGTCTTTTACAACAGTTGTTGCAGAAAGAGGAAGATATTTCTAAATTAAAGGAGTCAGTACTTAACTTGTAAGGTCAAATTGAATCTCATTCTTGCACCATATTCATGTCATTTGGAACTGATGATCCAACAAAAATATTGTCCCAGTTTAGCACAAAGTTAAATATGGTAGATATCGATCTTAAGAAAACTCAGAGTGACCTTGACAAAACTATGAAGATAATGCATGCCAAATAAGGAGAAGTCAATAAGTATAAATCAGATTGCCATACAGCTTATGATGAAATCAAGAATCTCAAAGAAAAACTGAAATGAAACATGTCTTTGATTCAAGCGAAGGATATTGTGTGGAATGAAATCATTGAAGTCCTGAAAACAGTTTGGGAATATTTGATTATAGTGTCAGAGGAAAAAAACATAGTCAGAGATTTACAAGAACTCGTTATGGCTAACAAACAGAAGACTCTTAACAGAGCTTTATGGGAAAAGAAATTCATTGATTTTATCAATTCCAAGACAGATCAGGAGTTGGAGGAACATGAAATCAAAGATAGAAAATTGTGTGTTCTAGTGATAAATAAGTTGATTGTGAAAAATGCTTGCATGAAGTCGGCAGACAAGAAAGTGACAGAAATCAAACATGATATAAACATATTTGATAATATATTCGACCAAAGGAATAGAGTATGGATACCATCATTCTGGGATCTGAAAGGAAGTCTTCTATCATGGGATTCATATGAGCCTTTATTAGTGATAGAAAAGAGAAATATTGATAATACCCATGAAAAAACTGCAATCTTGAAAGGAGCTATAGTTGTCAATTTCTTACAGAGGCATTTTCAATTATTATGGATGGTAAAGACTTTGTTCACAGAAAGGCCCACTTTCAATAGGATCATTGCTTTCAGATTAGAATATCACAAGTTGGTCAATTCTCCTAAAGCCAACATTTAAATCTGGAAAAAGTGCAGAGCATGGATGACTAATTCATCGGGTGACACCTCAGCACCTCAGAAGGAAACATCAAAAAATCAGGGAAACATAGTGACAACCAATCAAATATAGATCCAACAAATATATTGATACTTTTAGTTTTATTTATCCTTTTTGTTAAGAGATTGATATTGTAATGAAGTCTTTAATAAAAGATGTAAGAGGTAGTTTACACAGTTTTAGGTAGTTTGAGTAGTTACAAGAAGTTCCAGTAGTTACAAATTGCTTTTGTATGTATTTAAACAAATGAGAAAGAAAGAGGGGGGTTTAAAGTTTTGGACCTCTGCATGACTACAAATTTTGTACTTAATTTTCTGAAAATTTAATGAAAGAAGATCAAGTTTCCTGCATCTGTTAATGGTGATTTGTATTCCCAGTTTCATTCTTTGTTTATTCTTCTTTGAATGAAGTGAATTAAAGTAGTTGTTGGTCTCTTTATTACACCTGTGAGTAAGAGTAAGATTATGTTTTTCATCATATCATTTTGAATTTCTCTTTCAGTTCTTCCTTTCACTCAGATATCAAAATTTAATGGCATTGTATTAAAGAATTAATTTCCAAAGGAATTAAACAAATACCATATGATATTATAAGTTTTGTGACATATATTTCTAAAATGTCTTAAGCACTGATTCCTTACCACAACCAAGGGATTGTCTCTTAAGATACAACAGGTTCTTTGGCCCTGCATGCGCCTAAGCCTCCCTAAAATTTTTGAGACTTAGAGCACATAATATGCTACCAGAAATCAATAACTACAAGTTTTTCCTTGAGATCTTCTTCATTTTCTTCATCTTCTAGGTCATCCTTGGTCCTGATGTATTCACTCTTATTTTCAACTTCTTTTATGGTTTCTAGATTCCATTTTTTTCTTTTCATCATCTTCTTGATCATAGGTCATGATCAAAGCTCCTTTTGAGTGAATTTATTGACGTTTGTCCCACATACCTTATGCTGAAGAAATGTTTTCCACTTTGGCCTTTATAGGATCTGGTAGCCCACTCAATATTGCCTTCCTCGCTCTTGTATTATATTCCTTGGATTATTATTCCATTGTGACTTCAATAATCATTGATTCCCAAACCTCAAACCATTGATCCATTATAAAATTCTTCATTCGTGCCTTCTATATTTCAAAGTTTCCATTGAACAATGGAGCTTTCCCAATTTGATTGTCTTCAATTTTCATGGTTGAGGAAGAGACATCTTTAGAATGATTGGAGGATTTCTTCCTTGGATTTTCAATTTTTTTTTCTAAGGATCATCCTTCAAGCTCTTAGGCTTTGAGTGAAGGTAATCGCTCTGATACCAATTGTTGGAAATACTGAGAGGGGGGTGAATCAATAGTTCTTTGAAATTTTTATTTCTCCCACTTAGATCACTTATAATTATAACACACAATGAAAAATAAGAATTAATACTTTTATTAACCATATATAATGATGACTTAAATCCTCTTCTTTAAGATAAATCCAATAAATTAATGTATAGGGTTCCAAACCTATATGAAGACACCAATATTCAATCCTTCCAGGCCCCAACTTGTATTATGCGAAGCACCGACTTGGAATTCACAAGGCTCTGAACTATAGGGCTCCAACCCTATCTTCCAAGGCTCCAACCTTGTCACTTTGAGGCTCCAACCTGTAGGGTTGCAACCCTATCTCTGGTACAGGCACCAACCTGATCTTCTTCAGGACTCCAATCCTCTAGGGCTCCAACCCATAGCTTCAATTTGTCAAGATGGTTTATGATTCTCCACGGCCCCCAATATATTCTTCAATGAACCTTGTCAATATCTTCACCTTTAACACTGCCCTCAAATGATCTCCAAGTCTCTTAGCTCATCAATGACAACTTGTCTTCACATGAAGGTGTCACCACTTCTCTTCATCTTACCCAAAAAAAATTCTCCAAGGTCACCTCATGATGTCTTTAGTGCACCATGGTCTCCAAAAATGTCTCCAAGTCAACTTCCAAAAGGTGTCTTCAACAATGCTTGGCCAACAAGATATTTCTCCACAAGCTCCTCAATAGGTGCTCCAAGACACTTTTCAAGGTTTGCACCTAGTTTTCTAGATTCAATCCTTCTCCAAAATAAGACTCTTTAAATATGCTTCTAAAACATACCTAAAATGTCACTCTCACTAAGTCTTCAAGATCTTCACTGATCAAGGCTTCAACTTCTCCAAGTTCTAGGCTCCAAGTTGATTTTACAAATATTCAAGCTATGCTTCAAGAAGGCCTTCCATAAGCTTCCTCAAGAGCTCTCCATAATCTTATATCTTCGATATGACTTCAAGGCTTCCAATATCCTCTATCCAAAAAAAAATTCACTGCTCAAAGGCTGCTCCACTAATACAAGTACTTAAGTCAATACAAGTGTTGCCTTTGGGAATATTCTCAAATTAACTTCAAATCCACTTCAATATATACAAAAGACTGTTAAGGGATGTTTCCAAAACCAATTTCTTACAAGCCAATGCAAAATCTTGGAGGCAGAGTCTTTCTACACTTTTCACAAAGGTTTGAGTCACATGTATCATTGTTCCATATATAATTTTTATAGGTTAATAGCTGGTCAATTCCAAGGTGTAGTTTCTCTCCAAAAGTTTGCTCACTTGACACTACTCACAACTCACTGTTTTATACAAATTTGAGCTCGAAACAGTGGTGACTGATCGAGCTTCTTGTCTCCACAAATTTGTCCTCCACAGATGCCTGTTATATTCTACAATCCGAGTTATGGTTACTTCACCGAGTTGTAATAGGAAGCTATATGTGACTGCAATTTCGGTCTTCTACTGGAGGTTCGGGCTAGAATTTCAACCTGAATTTGAAGAACCCTTATAAGATATTTCTTTAACATAGGCCTGAGCCTGAAGAATTGCAATATGAGCCATTTTTCTCTTATTTCTGGATTTTAATAGATGAATTTCCTCACCTGTAGGTTGCCTCATACCTACGTCAAGAAGGGAAGACCTTTATTAGGCGGGACAAGCCTCGAAACATCTCTCATAATGTGATGCTACAACAAACTTCCTCTGTGTATAGAAGAATGTCACTGTAGTTCTTTTAGAAATGTAACTCCTCAGACCCGAGAGGAGATGTCTCCCACAGGTGGTAGCTAGTGCAAGGCTCCAAGTATTTATTTAGGTCTGATATCCTATAGAGATAACCCAAACTTCCTCCTCAGGCTCCTTCTTAATTATTTTCTCAATCTATGAAATTTTCACCGAAGTTGCTTGATTGAAATGAAGTATATTGACTTTTATTTAAACTAATTTCACCATACACTAATAAACACATCTCTTTGAGGTAAGGTCAACTTGCACAAGTAGGCTTTCCTTGGCTAGCCTAAAAAGTTAATTATTATAACTTTTAAATTTGTTTTCTCTGAACTTATGAGGAGTTAGAGGGCATGAAATATCTTGTTGGAAAGAGGAAACTTACCTATACAATATTATGCCAATCCCATCCTTAAGTGAGGTCACCTTTTCATCAATAAAATAATTTTTATGAATCAATCATCATGATTTTATCATGACATCCTTCGGGATTATGATTTGGACAATGTTTAGGGCTTCTTCACTTGTGTTCTTTATTAGGATTAGGGATTCCTTATTTCATTAAAGACTAGAGCACCATGAGCATCAATCAAGAAGGCTTAGGGCTTCATATTATTTTCCAACCAACAATCAACCATGCATCAAATGTTAGTTTTTTTATCAGTGTATATGGTTAATGCTATGGAATTTTCAATTAGGGAAGAACATTATGATGCTAGGGTATGTCATCAAGGATCATTATAAATATCCCTAGGGTTGACCTAATATTGACTTAAGTGACATATGCACATAGGAATTTCTTCTAGGGTTTGTATGAGGTTATGGATAACTTCATGAAAGGGTTATTCATGCATCACAAGAATATTTTCCATCTCAACAATGCCATATTGATATCATTTAAAACTTAGACCAATAGGATCTATATTATGAATAGGTTCCTTTCAAATATAATATGTGGTGTGAGTATGGAAATTTTACGAAAATTTGTCCAAAAGATTCAGTTTCTTGAAGCTTCTCAACTCTATCGCCTCCTCGAGAGCAAGGAGAAAGCACACAAGGATTCACCCTAGTTAAAAGGAAACATAAGAAACATGAGAGTAAAAAACAACATACTTGTAAGACTGAACCTAAGAATCAACCCCTTTCCAAAAATAGCTTTGAAAGCCTAAATCCTTCTGAAGAAGAAAGTTAGAATCTTGAGGCCCAAGTGGATCAACCAAATAAACTTATTCTGAAGGTTCCTCCTTATTCAAATGACGAATAATATTTAGATCAGGTCTCGCCAACTATAGTGGGAAAGCTTTCCACATAGGTTTTTGCATTAAAATATGAAGTAGTTATTAAGGTGGTCGTGAATAATTCTTCCTCTTCTTCCTCTTCCTATTCATATGTGCTTGCACCGGTAATAAGAAGCAAGAAGGATCATAGTAAAAAGGACTTTGTTCTTGACTCCTCTGGGCCAAGCGGTGGGCCATCCTCTAGAAATTTATAGAAATGTATTGTTTCTTATTTTTTCTATATAAGAAATTTGTTAGAATTTATTCCTTCTCTTATGTAATAGGAGGAATACAATTAAGAAGAATTACTATTGAAACTTTTCCCTCCATGCTCTTATTGGAAAGATGTTGGTATTTTTGTTTTTTCAAAGTGCCTCACAATAAGAAGAATATATTGTAACTCACTTCCCGGGTAATTGTTCATCCTTGTGTAGATTTTAATACAAATCCTACTCATTTTTTTTATTAAAAAATGTATTAAAATTTGTTTATATATTTGTGGGTTTTTGGATTTAGTTTCATTAATTTATTTCATAATTACATTGATAGGTGTTTTTATATTGGATTTGTGTTTCCAGAATTTTAATTTAATTATCAATAATGATTGGGTTGATGGTAGGAATTCAACAAACACAAAATATTATAAAATATTCTTAGTAGTAATCACAAATCAAAGGTTGAGATTTATCTCGAAAGTAGTTATGTTCTTTCTGCTCTTTTAATTAAATTGATTAATTAAAAAAAATTCATATGAACATGAATTATGGTTTATTTGGGCATCTGGTATTAGTAATTCATGGTATTGGCTCATGATATAGTAAAAATGTTTTATGGTAAAATGGGGGTGAATCTTCATGATTAAGAAAATTGTTACATGTTTATCTCTCTCTCTCTCTCTCTCTCTCTCTCTCTCTCTCTCTATATATATATATATATATATATATATATATATATATATATATGTGTGTTTAACTCATATTAATGTTTTGTAGTTAATAATAATAATAATAATTTAAAATAAAGTTATAATTTAGTTAATTTTTATAACGCAATGTCAGATATATTATGAGGTAAGTGTTTTTATGTCCATTTTTTTTGTTAATTTAATTCTATTATATCATAAAAACATGTTGCATCAAGAAGTCATACACTTTAAAAATATTCTTCAACATTTCTAGTGCCACATATCAGAATTGTTCAAAGGTTGTTCAAAGGTTTTTCTCTTTTCCCCTTTCTCTTACATATGTATACCCAACCTATAGAATTATTGATTACAATTGGAGACAAGGCCAAATCCTTGTTTTCTTGAGAAAGCTCTGTCACTAACGGATTAACAGAGAACGATATCTCATTTTCACTATCTGAATGGTCAGAATCGTGGGAGCGCTTCTACCCACTAATTGCAAACACAATTAAAGTTGTTACTCTTTCATTCTGCTTATATGGGGGATTCTCCTCAACATAAGAATGAGGTGAATCATATTACCCACCACTTTGTGGGTGATATCCCTAGAAGAAATTTTTTCTCCAAGATGGTCCTTAGCCAGCAATCAAAAACTCCTTGTAGCCACCAACAAGCTCATTGTGCCATTTCTCCACCACCTAAGCCAACCATGTGGTCCCTCACCCATCTATCATGATAGCATGTTTGAAGGTGTACCTCCCAAACCTAAAGGTATGTCTTGTCATTTGGTAATTGAGTATTGAGTTTTCTTATCATGGACACTTTTGGGCATGGATTAATGGGGGGATTCAAAGGAATGAGTGGGCTAGGTGTGTGCTTCTACCTCCTAGACCTCTTTTGGATGTTATCGTTGGATCTTAGTCCTGTTGGATCTCCTTTACTGAGACTCTTTTGGATGTTATCATTGGATCTTAGTCCTGTTGGATCTCCTTTACTGACCATTTGGTTTTAGGGTGATACTACATGGGAAACCCCGATTTTGGTTGTGTGGTATCGCTGCCTCATCCACATATATCATTCTCCTTCCATTTATTATAACCCCATTCATTATCTTTCCCACCTAGGTCCACATGTCTTCACTGGGTCCACATAGGGTTAGCCACCCCTTCCCATTGCCCTCACCTCAGGTTAGGCTTGGAACGATGCCCCATAGGTTGAAGCATCTGAAAATAAAAAAACATAAATGGCCACACTCAATAGGAAAATGCACCACAAGATGCAAAATATGGTTGGGACAAACATATTTAGCACATGTGAAAAAGGAAATGCATGAGCTCTACCCCATTCGAGAAGTTTTGAGGTCTAAAATGGGCCTCCTAAGAAAAATATACAACAAAATTAAATTTTATAAGAAACAGTAGGATTCAATATGATGATGTCAACCATGGGGGATGATTCACCATTTTTGGAGTAAAAGGGTAAAAATATTAAAAAATAATAAAATAATAAAACTACTTTTTCAACTCATATTTTCAACTTATTTCCCTAAGGTTTACTCAAATTTTGAGTGAGAGTACTCATTGGATGAAAAATTTGATTCCTCATCGAAGGAGTACCCATGTTGTATACTTTCGATGGACCCTGCTATACGAAAAATGAGAAATACATGAAAAAACGTGTTTGAAATCACATTTTTCATGTATTTCTAATTTTTAGTGTAGCAAGATCCATCGAAAGTATTCAACGTGAGTACTCTTTGGATGAGGAACCAAATTATGCATCCAACGAGTGTTTCCGCTTGAAATTTGAGTAAACCTATATGGAGATAAGTTGAAAATACGAGTTGAACAAATAGTTTTTTATTTTTTCCCTCTAAAATTTGATGATGTAATATAATATTATTTTATTATTTCCACTATTATTTTATAATTTCTTTAGGAGGCCCATTTTAGACCTCAAAATTCCCCTAATTCCATACCCATGGCCATCACCCTAGTTGCATAGGCCCTAGACGAGCCTCCATTATCATTCAAGAACCCATGATTGTCCCAACCCCTGGTGGAAAATGAACCACCCTACCTTAAAGGGGGTATCCATTGATATATCTTACACATCATTCTCTTATCATTTGAGCCCCGGGCATTTAATCAAATAAAAATTATAAAAGGAAAAAGGAATATAAATAAGGGTGGAAAAATCAAGGTCGGGGCACCTCATGTATCATGATTTCTCCCTCCTATACACTATATACCCAGGTGTGGGCTTCCCTTATTCTAGATACTTGTGTATCACAATGTGTGGCCTAGGATTTCCCCTTTCATTCCCTATTCCATGCCACCACCATTTTAGAGGTGTACCTTGGACATATAATCCCCTCCAAAGGAAGAAACCATCTAATAAGTTACTTGATTAACCCCCTTTGGAGCTTGGAGACATTAGCACATGCGAAAGCCCACTATGGAAGGGCATGCCATTATGAAGTGTCCACCTATTTTCCATGGTTTGTAAGATAATTCATTTGATTTCTTTAATGACTTGCTGTGTCGGAGGGTTAGGGGAGGCATTGGATCTTATGCAGGATTGCAGATGTTTTCCATTTGGGTTTGGTCTCCCTATATGGGGTCCTAACTCTCCAGAGAGCTACATTTACACATGTAGGGTGTTTTTATAGAGCTATAGGCCTTCACAGTAGTAGAAAGTACTACATGGATCCCTAGATATGGTCAGAGAGTGCTCAAGATTCACATATTGGACGAGGAAGATGCATCTAGTTCATCATGCCTAGTCGACCCCACAGTGGTACCATGCACTTGGATGATGGCCCAGGAGTTTTATGTTGATGTGGAATCACTTATATTATCATCTGAGCCCTTACAGATGCTCTACAGGCAGCTTCGATCTACTTAGAGACTCATGAGGTTATTTGTGTGCCCCCACACGCACTAGGAGCACCACATGTTTATTGTTTGGAGAACAAGCAACCACCCCCTTTTCCATCACTTTTGGGAGTCACATTCATCAGTGTGGCACTTATGGACTTCACCAGACCTCCTAGAGGGCCCAACGACATGTATCATTCACCATTTGACCCCTTGAGAGGCTTATTATTTTGTTTTTGAGCTATTTTGGTGGGCTTATCACCAAAAATTAGTTATTTTACACTTTATTTTATTTTAGGGGCTAATGTAGGCATAATTATGAAATTTTAACTCCTAGGAAGTGTATAAATAGGAGTGATTTGAATTCATTTTGAATGATCACTTGAATTGGATCATTCTCTCTCTTGATATTTTCATTATTCCTTCTTGGTGGACGAACTTGGAGCATGGATGAATTTTGATGTTTGGATTATATTTTATTATCTTGGAGCTTCTTGATTTGAAAATGTATTGATGGTCAGATATATTCTCTTACATGTAAGCACAAACTTAATGTTATTATCTTTGACTTTGTCACATGCATTGATAATGGGATTTTCGCTATTTTAGGGCTAATTATTGCATGCATTTACTGCTAAATTGTGGAATTATATTTCTTTATAGCATATCTCCATGTATGGTCCATGTGTGTTGAACAAATTTTCCTTGAGATCAAATCATCTTGATAAGCCATCTTGATTTGCAAACACAGTATAAACTCTTTATGATAACTCTCCTTTGCCCTAATGCCAAACGAAGTTGTCCTTAGAGGCTCCTTGAGCTAGAAATGAAATCCATTATCATAATTATTCTTGAGTCCAATATCCTTAAAGGAATTAGGCACTGGTCCACCATAAGGTGATCACCCTAAAACCATTTTTATTCACCTTTTCCTCCTCTCTAGGTCTAGCCACGCTAGGCCACTTAGGGCATTATTTTTCCGACAAAGTACCCATTTAAAAAGTTTCATCTCCTATCTTATCTTGCGATAGTGTGTCCTCAATGTATCCTATAAATTTGAAGAAATTTTGATGGTGGGATTGTGAGATATCCCAAGCCCTAGCCCTGAGACCAAATTTTTCCTTGGGTTTCCATAGGCTAGTAGCAGTCAGCCATTACATATCCCAACCCTTTCTAACTCTAAAACGCAGTCCTTTATAGAATGAGGACTCATACAAATGATATTCCACCTTGCTAGCTTCAAATTCCCACCTCATAGACCTATTTCAAACATGATTCTTTCACTTGGAGACTTCCTAGGGATATTTTTGTTTTGCAGAGTTTGAATACAAAAAGGACTCTTCTTTCATTAATAGTTCAAAAAATTAATTTAAAAACCCTTATCAACTACAACCAACTAATTTTCTGAGTGTACTAGAGTGCTGTTGTGTCATTATGCCATGTGGATGCTGAGCTGGACCTCCTCCAAGTCGAATTTTTACAATTTTTTCACAAATCTAGTTAGTGAAAATTCTGAAAAAATACGCTTCAAAGATGAGTTTATAATTTCCAAAACCTAATATATTTGTAGAAAATGAGAGAAATTTTTGTAGATGGACCTGTTCTGAAGAGAAACCTCTTTCACACTTCCAAAATGCTTTTTTATTTGCTCATAAACCTTAAAAAACAATTCACTATGAAAACAAGGCAGTTTCATAGCGTGAAAAGATGAGAGTATAATTTCCATAACCTGATAGATTTGCATAAAATGAGAGAGGTTTTTATAGAAGAAAATGTGCTTAAGAAAAACCTCTTTCATATTTCCAAAATAATTTTTCATTTGCTCAGAAACATTAAAAAACAATTCGCTACGAAAAAATGGCAGTTTCGTAGCATACAAAAATGACCTTTGCCATCAGAATTTATGCCTCTTTTCTCTTGCATGGTCTTCATCATGTTCTGACACATCTTCCCTATAATTTCCTCCCCTTGGAAACTACCAAAAGTGGTTTTTTAAACAAAAATAAAGCTAGAGGTGTTTTTGTAGCGTTTTCCTAGCTTCAAGCCTAGGAAACACTACGAAACTGTCACAAACAATGTAAATTCCAGATTTTTTCCTTCTTTGAAAAATGTACCTTACAGCTGCATAAAATTGGTTTTCAACATGCCTTTAACTTCTTAAAACATAATCAAACTCAATTTAATATCCTTGAGGTGTTTCCTCTTCAAAAAACATCCTTTTCTCCTTTAGCAAGTTTATTCATCACTAAAATGACTCTATTTTTCTGAAAACATAGGGTTCAGAGATGAGCTCTTTTCCCCATATCCTTGACAGATATTGCAAAACTGAAGGATGATTTTGTAGCTCAGTATGTATTGAAGAAAAACCTCTCTTTGGTTTTTGAAAAACATCTCCAACTATCCAGAATCCGCATTCTAAAAAAATGTATAAAACATGAAAATTCTGCATTCTGAAAAAATAAAACCCTCTTTCGGAGTTGTAAGCTTGGGAAATGAAATATGTCAGAAAATGGTGACTGATGGAACATGATGTGACCTATATGGAGGTGGTTTTGAGATGAAATGAGGGTGGTCTTGAAACATAGGATACGTTAAATATGAGAAAATGAAATTTCCTATGCCAACTTGAAAAAGTTTTAAGGAGTCCTTACCATTTTGAGAAGTGAACTAAATGACCATTTCAAGTAATGACTCAAAAAATTATGAGTGATAATAGTGGCTCCACTTCGGATGGTGTGACCCTGTGGTACACCAAAGAACCTGTAATTCTAGTGCCATCAATCTTCTTGGAAATAAAAACTCCGAAATTTATGAAAACTCCGCCAAGCACTTATGACCTTCTCCTTGGGCTCAAGCTTGATGATTACTGCTGAAAAACCAACTTTGTACCTACTGAAAAGATTCTTAGTCAACTTTGATCTTATTCACACACTCCTACCTACCCTAACAACTGCAATCTCCATTTTTAATTCAAGCAACATGAAACTTCCAATGAAGCTAGTCATTGATCTGATCTGACATTTGAACCTCTTGACTGCACTTAACCAAAAGTAAGCATGATACTGAAATGACCAAGGCAACATAAAATGTATCTGATACTCATAATGAAATTATAACTAGAAATTTGGACTATAGAACTCTTCCATAAAGTCAACTATAGGATCATAGAAGACATAATTTGTTTGATGATTCTCAAGACTGTATTCTACAGCTTTGGACAACTCATATATGCTTTGTTCAGCCACACAAGATTTCAGTTGTGTGCTATCAAAAAAAATTTCAAAAACAGGGTATTCTTCCTCAATCTCAAAAGAGAAAGGCTATAGCACCCTCTCTTTGTGATCTGGCATTAAAAACTTTTGAAAAGACTGATCTTGATCATGAAGACTATAATATTTAATTTGATCTTCTAAAACTTCAATGTCTTTTTCAATGTTCTTAGCAACTTCATCCACAAATTGAATCTTATCTTCTGACTTGCACTCAAATGACTTCAGATTAGAATACAAGGATAAGGAAAAAATTTCATCCACTTCCTCATTAGTGTGATCATTATTTGATGTATGCTGATGCAAGGAATGACATGAAGAATAAAATTCTTCCTTTACCTGAGGATTATAGCAATTATCTTCCAATATTTGCTCATGTTGTTTGAAATTATTCTCATACTTCTGATGATCAAAACACTGACAAGTCTGTTGCAAATTTTCATCAAACTCAGAGGATGTAACATGATTTTCATAAATGAACTCTTGGTGGGTTTCATTTTCATCCAAGAGAGAGGCTATCCTTTCTTCTTGGTGATGAAAGGGATTGTTATGAAGGGCCTCTAAAATTTCCTCATCCATGAACTCGTCACTTCATAACAATTCTCCAAATATTCAATAAAACTCACACAATGTTTCCAACAGTCTTTGACTAGCAATAAGGAGGGATGACCCTCTTCATACATCTCATAAAATGCAACATGGAAATCAACAAGAGAATATAATGAACCATTTGGCAGGCTTTCGTACCAAGACCATGTTTTTCCATCCAAAGTGACCATAAGCATCTTCATGAGACAATCCTCAGGGAACTAAACCTTAAGTCTGTGTACATGCATATGAAATATAACCAAATGACGAGCAACATTGTCTTTCTTTTCTTCTTTAAATATACTAATATCAGTTAACCATTCGACCTTTGGCATAGGATTTGGAAAACCAGGGATATGAGACCGATTCATAGGGGCATACCTGGCATTTATTCTTGCAATGGAACTCATTTTGAGACTTCATCAAGCTGCTGATATTCAAGCAGTGGAGTCACCTTCCAAATGATTATTTGATGTGTGGAGTCGCTAGAGTAGAAATAAATCCAATATGTGTCTAAGTATCTGCTACTCTCAGAACTTAGAACTGAAACTTTTCCGTTCTTCCCAGGGAAAATTTACACCTTCGGCTCCCCGAAAACGATGCCAAAATGTTATCACCAAATTGAGTCCTATTGGGCTGCTACAATGGTCAATATGGAGTAACTATTTCAAACCAGATTTTGAATAAAGCTTAGCATCTTCAATATGAGAGGGATCTCTCACAGATAATTTATGATAATGGTTAATGATAAATATATATGGCTAACTCTATGAATTGTGTCTTGGTTTTATATGTTTGCAGGTTGAAAAGATGAAGGATTGCTACCATTGGGCTATGGAGTCAGTGACAGGGATCTCAATGAAAAGGGATCTCCTTATGGAAGCTGAGGCATGTAGACCCTTAAATGACAGTAGAATACACACATATAGAGTTTAATCAATATATAAATGTTCAAAGGAAGTCAGAGCATGAGAAACATGAATTATGAGTAATGAACATTAAGATACTGAAAGCAGGACATTGAGAAAGATATCCAATAGTTTAGTGCTTGAAAGGAATTCAGAGCATGCAAAGAAAGAATTATGATTAATCAAACATTAAAATATTGACAGAAAGTAATAAGATACATAGGGTTCATGAAAGTATCAAATGAATCTTAGGTGAAGGATGAAACCAATAGCCATTCTCCATTACTGATCAACAACCTGTTTACAATAGTAACAGTCAGCCATAACATATCCAAACCCTTTATAACTCTAAAACTAAGTCATTTATAGAATTAGGACTCATACAAATGATATGACACATTTATAGCTTCAAATTCCCACCTCAGAGACCTATTTCAAACATGATTCTATCACTTGGAGACTTCCTAGGGATATTTCAGTTTTGCAGAGTTTGAATACAAAAGGACTCTTATTTCATTAATAGTTCAACAAATTAATTTAATAACCCTTATCAACTGAAACCAACTAATTTTCTGAGTGTATTAGAGTGCTGATGTGTTATTATGCCATGTGGATGCTGAGCTGGACCTCCTCCAAGTCGAATTTTTACAATTTTTTCACAAATCTAGTTAGTGAAAATTCTTAAAAAATAGGCTTCAAAGATGAGTGTATAATTTCCAAAACCTGATAGATTTGCCAAAACTGAGAGAGGTTTTCGTAGTCGATGGATCTGTTCTAAAGAAAAAACTCTTTTTTATTTCCAAATTTTTATTTTTTTTAATTTTTTTTATTTTCTCAGAAACTGTAAAAAACAGTTCACTACGAAAAAAGGGCAGTTTCATAGCGTGCAAAGATGAGTGTATAATTTCCAAACCCTGATGGATTTTCCAAAACTAAGAGAGGTTTTTTTATATGGTCCTCTGATGAAGAAAAAAATCTTTCATATTTACAAAATATTTTTTTATTTTCTCAGAAACCTTAAAAAAATATTCGCTACAAAAACATGGCAGTTTCGTTGCGTACAAAAATGACCTTTGCCATCAGAATTTCTGCTTCTTTTCTCTTGCATGGTCTTCATCATGTTTTGAAAAATATTCCCTATTATTTCTTCCCCTTGGAAACTACCAAAAGTTTTTTTTTAAACAAAAAAAAATCTATAGGGGGTTTCGTATCGTTTTCTTAGCTTCAAGCCTAGGAAACGCTACGAAACTATCATAAACAGTGTAAATTCCAGATTTTTTCCTTGTTTCAGAAATGTACCTTCCAGCTGTATAAAATTGGTTTTCAAAATGCCTTTAACTTCTTAAAACATAATCAAACTCAATTTAAGATCCTTGAGGTGTTTCCTCTTCAAAAAACATCCTTTTCTCCTTTAGCAAGTTTATTCATCACTAAAATGAATGTTTTTTTTAAAACATAGGGTTCATATATGAGCTCTTTTCTCCCCATCCTTGATATATATTGCAAAAATGAAGGTGGTTTTTGTAGGTCAGTATGTCTTGAAGAAAAACCTCTCTTGGTGTTTTTAAATACATCTCTATCTTTCCAGAATCCGCATTCTAAAAACATGTATAAAATAGGAAAATTCTACATTCTGAAAACAAAAATCCCTCTTTTCGGAGTTTTAAGCTTGGGAAATGAGATATGTCAACAAATGATGACTGATGGGACATTATGTGGCCTGTATGGAGGTGTTTTTGAGGTGAAATGAGGGTGGTATTGAAACTTAGGATAGGTTAAATATGAAAAAATGAAATTTCATATGCCAACTTGAAAAAGTTTTAAGGAGTCCTTACCGTTTTGAGGAGTGAACTGTATGACCATTTCAAGTAATGACTCACAAAATTATGAGTGATAAAAATTTCATTAATATTCTGTTATCACTAAGCTGGAACCACCTGGTTTTTTCTACTATCAACCTACACAACTATTTCAAACCACTTTGAATTGGAAGTTAGCCCTTCCAATTAGAGAGGGCTCTTTCAAAAGAAAAATGAAATTCTCAAGGTAAAACTTATATCACGGATGACTAAATATTTTTTTGTTTTAATTGATTTGTAGTTGGAAGAGTGTATGAAGGCTACCATTGGGCATGGATTCATCTAAGGGACTTTAATTACAAGTAAATGTAATCCATGGAAACTGAGGCAATTGAGCTTAAAAGGTAAATTTTTACAACAAAAACATAGTACACGAAGGAAATTGGAGCATAAAAACTATGAATTCCAAGTGATCATAATACTATGATGCTGATAAAAATATACAAAATATAAAGACACAAACACATAAGCTTAAAAAAATCTTAGGTCTGAAAGACAACTCCTGCAACTGTATATTAGCTTGGTAGAAATAAATTACATAATAGTCTTCTCATTACATTCATACACCCTTTCACACTCAAAAAATCCCTCATTTATAGAGTTAGGTATCATACAATGGTCTGCCACCTGGGCCAGCCTCGAATTCCTACTTAAGAGACATATTCCTAATTGAATTACATAAATTGGATACTTCCTAGGGATATTTTTATATTTGGCAGAGTTTGAATACAAAAGGACTATTCTTTCATTACATAGCTCAAAAAATTGTTT
Source organism: Pinus albicaulis (assembly GCA_034641835.2). Classification (NCBI taxonomy): domain Eukaryota; kingdom Viridiplantae; phylum Streptophyta; class Pinopsida; order Pinales; family Pinaceae; genus Pinus; species Pinus albicaulis. The sequence continues at coordinate 1,180,508,776 of CM076577.1, read as the reverse complement.
CAATAACCCTTATAAAATGAAACCAGCTGATTTTATGAATGTGTTGGACTATTTATGTGTCATAATTCCACATGGATGCTGAGCTTGACCTCCACCAAGTCGAATTTTGAAATTTCTATACAAATCTCGCTAGGAAAAATTCTGTAAAATATGCCTCAAAGATGAGTGTGCATTTTCCAAACCCTGATGGATGTGCAAAAACTGAGAGAGGTTTTTATAGATGGGCTAGTTTTGAAGGAAGACCTCCTTCATATTTCCAAAATTCATTTCCATTTGGTTAAAAAGTGAGCTTGAAGTTGACTACTAAAACATTCATTTCCAGAACTTTCGTTGCACACTTTCGTATAAAACTGCAAAATCCACCTTTTGCATAATATTTGACATTTTTTACTACTGGAGGGTCTTCCTTGGGCTTAATTAGATAATAAAATTCTCTCAGCCATCCTTTTTTTGAAATTGTTGCTAAAATTTACCCTCAAAGAAATGTACAACACTTTCGTAGCAAAATCTCGTCTTTAAGCCCGAGACTTACTACGAAAGTACCTAGTTTACTGATATTTTACACCTTCTTCCTTTTTTCACCTCCAAAACACTACTAGAGCCTATACTTGCCTAGTATGATAGTATAAGACAAAATATGGTCCAAAAATGTGTTTCCTTACCATCTTTCATGGAGTAACATCATCATTTTGTACAACCATTTTAAGACCCTTTTTCTTCAATTTAGCTCGTATCATTTTTATCGAACCAAACTGACATGCTGAGGTGTTGGCCAACTGATACAATGGAGTTAAAACCTTGTAAACCTACGTTGAGATGGTGAGCTATCCAATTGATGAGCTGTCAGCCATATGGATTTTGACTGCTGAGCTGCCCTCTTGAACAAGTGGCACAATAATATTCAAGCTCTTATTTTATTATTCATCCACCTTTTCACTGTGTTGACCACTCAAAAACATAAAAAACACATAACGCTGGAAGAAAAACAAAGTACAGGAACTTTCGTAGCAAATCCTGACCTGTTTACACTGAATTTGCTGTAGAAGTTGGTAAAAGTGTCAAATTCACTCTAATAATCAGATTAACTCATGCATAAAGATTTTTTTGGATTTTTCTTTGACAATGACACCTCTTACATTAATGATGACCTTTCAAACTCACCAAAAGACCCCCACACATACGTTTTTTTTTTAAATTACAAATTCAAGAGATCATATTCAACCCTAAGTAACTTACCCTAATTGACTCAAGACCAACCTAATGGTTATCATGGATAACAGTGGCTCCAATGGGGATGTTGCGCCCCTGTGGTGCATCAAAGAACTCGTAGACCACGTGCCTATTCATTGATCAATTTACAACTTGAAGACTGCAACTTGCAAACTGACTTCTGCTCGTAAAACCAAACTGCCATTCAAACTGATAATCACAACTATGACTGAAAACCATGTGGCAAACTGAAGACACTACTGCTAAAAATAGTATGCTCAAACCTGTGAGATTATTTATGTACATACCAATCTACCCTAAGCTAAAAATAATATGTTTGATTCAAGAAATATGAAACCTCTAGTATAGCCAGTCAAAGAGATGATCCAACTCCCGAGATTATTGATTGTGCTTGAACAAATCATAAATGGATCATATATTGGCAACTCATAATGAAAATTGAATCGATAACTTGAAGTTATAAATGAAAGAAACTCCACCTTCACTGATGACTAGAAAATACTTACCAAAGGATCTTGATAATCATGAAAAGTAAGCTCTTCTTGATGAGTAAAACCATGAGGGTTGAATTCATTCATAACTGAAGGCTTCTTTTGTCCTATGCATTCAATTTCGACATCATTCTTAAGACATGACTCTGTTTGTTCATGAAAATATTCAATGGGAGAAACCATATCATGTGCTACATGGATGTTTAAAAATGAATTTCCGTGCATTACAACGAGAATATCATGTATATCATCATGCATAAACAGGAATTTTTGATGATTTAAATATGTAGCAAGACATTTTGGGACAACAACTTGTAGATCAAATTTTTTTTTTATTATTCTCTATTAGTGCTTCCTCATGAAAGCCTTCAAGAATACTCAAGGAATCAACCTCATCCTCATGATAAAAATAAAAAAATTTCACATAAACTTCTCCTTGCTCCTGCCCATTTTCATGTTTCTCAACATTCAACTCTTTGTTCTTAATATGCTCGAAATTTTTTTCATATGCTCAGGGATTTTTCAGAATTTTCATACATGCATTTTCAACAACCTGATATTGAGAATTTTTTCTTGACATAAAATATCAGAAAAGGAATGGGCTGAAAAACAATTTGAATGATTTGGCTCATACCTTTGGCTACATATAGATTGAAAAGGCTGCAAATCCTCATAAATTTCATGTAATATGACTTAACTGTCAAATTGTTGATCCATTCCATCTTCAACTGAAGAAGAGACATCTACTTGTTAGAAAATTTCTTGATCATCGTGACAAATTTATTGTGAATAAAATTCATAAATTGCCTCTAATATCTCCTCATCATCCATACATTCTACATCATCATCAATAATTTTAATATATTGAATGAAACCTTTCCAAATATTACAACAATATTGAAACAATGGTGATGAAGGATGAGACTTCCCATAATGTTCGAGAAATATTCTATGGAAATATTTAAGAGAACACAAGGTTCCTGATTTCAACCCTTCATACCATACTCTAGCTTTGTCTTCTAGGGGAGCCATAAACATTTTCATGAGATAATCCTCAAGAAACTAAACCCTTAGTCTACATACATGAGTATGGAATTTAACCAAATGCAGACCAACATAATCTTTCTTTTCATATTTGAACATGGTAAGATGGGTCGAAAAATCAACACAAGGCATGGGATTTGGAAAACCATAGATGTGAGATCAATCCATAGGAGCATACTTGGGATTTATTCTTGCAGTAAAACTCATATTGGAATTTATTCAAGCTACTGATATTTAAGCAGTGGAGTCACCATGAAGCTATGAATTTTTTAATTCTTCAATGATGGATTTGCCAAGGTAGAAGTACAACCTTGAATATTTCTGATCTTCTGCTACCTTCAAGAGCTCAGTTACTTTGATTGGAATCAATTACCCAGGATAATGTAGCTTCAAACTCTTGACAGACACACAAAAATATTATCACTAAGTTGGAACCAGTTGGGTTTTTTAACTGTCAACCTAACACAACTATTTCAAACCACTTTGGATTGGAAGTTAGCCCTTCCAATCAGAGAGGGCTCTCTCAAAAGAAAAATGAAATTCTCAAGGTAAAATTTATATTGCATATGACTAAATATTTTTGTGTTTTAAGTGATTTTTCGGTGGAAGAGTATATCAAGGCTAACATTGGGAATGGAGTCAGCTAAGGGACTTCAATTACAAGAAAATGTAATCCATGGAAACTAAGGCAATTGAGCTTAAAAGGTAACTTTTTACAACAAAAACATAGTACATGAAGGAAATTGGAGCATAAAAATTATGAATTCCAAGTGATCATAATGCTATGATGTTGATAACAATATACAAAATAGAAAGACACAAACGCATAAGCTTCAAAGGAATCTCAGGTCTGAAAGACAACTGCTACAACTCTATATTAGCTTGATAGAAATAAATTACATAATAGCATTCTAATTACATTCATCCACCCTTTCAAACACAAAAACTCCCTCATTTATAGAGTGAGATATCATACAATGGTTTACCACCTGGGCCAGCCTTGAATTCCTACTCAAGGGACCTATTCCTAATTGAATTACATCACTTGGAGACTTCTTAGGGATATTTTATGTTTGGGAGAGTTTGAATACAAAAAGGAAACTTATTTCATTAAATATCTCAACAATTTATTTTAATAACCCTTATAAAATGCAACCAACTGATTTTCTAAATGTGTTGGACTGCTGATTGTTGAACTATTTTAATCATTGTTAATTGACTAAGGCAGTACACATAAATTATCAATCCAGGGACATTTTTTTTTTCAATGACAGTTACACTGTCTGTGCCGATACATCATACTAGAAGCAGAAATAAAACAAGAAGAAATCATTACTAAACCAATTGCTAAAAAATAACACTCATGCAGGAATAAAATATCTACAAGAATGTAATCACACTTCAGATAAACAGGTATCTAGCACACCACACGATAACTACATCAGCTGGTATTTCTCATTTAATATGTACAATAGCATAATAAATAACTGAAACTGAAGCAGATCTACTTACAGCCAATACAACAACAATATCACTTCCCAAATACGCAAAAGAAAATACAAGATATACTATAACTACTTTATCACTGCAGTCCATATTAAAGAGGAGGGCCCTTCCTCCCTAATAGGACACAAGAGAAGATAGAAAATAAATAAGATTTAAATCTGTCAACGCATGTAACAACAACAATACGATATTATGTATTATGATGATCAAAATTACAGAGTCAAAATTATGATACTGTTCTGTGCTAACCTCCTGACCTTGGAGGTACAAGTGCTTATAAAAGTTACATGTCCAGAAAATGAGGAGCACAATCATGAGAATATTATGATTCTCATGCTGATAAAAAAAAATTAATTATAGCTACAATTTATTCCCTTAATAGATTCTTGACTGGGAAAATATTGATTTCAATAAAAACTGCCTATAGCTATTATTCTAAATGACGATATATAATGACTCCTACAGTTGTCGTTGGAATGCGATAGTTGTAGCGTAACAGATTTTGAAGACGGATCAACATCCAGAAATTGAAAGTATGCAATCAAAAGTGCAACTGTAACATCATTCTGTAACGGCATCGCGGTGTAAAAGCATCGTGGTGTAACAACAGAGGCCATGACAACGAAGGTGCTGACTCTTCATGAGGTAGCAACGCCATGTAACAACACACTGTAACAACATGCTCCCAACTGGTTCTATGCGCATGTATGTTCTGGGTCTCTTGTGCTTAAAGTGGTATCTGAAAGAATAAAAAAATGACCAAAGAACTTCCTCCAATATTCACCCCAGTTAGCGCCAAAAAGGAAACAATACATCATAATAATCTAATGAGAATGGCAAGATAATAAAACACAATAAAGTTACACTATTTTACAATAAGGAAAAAGAAAAAAGGAAAAGGTAGTCCCAAGGTTTGAGGTCAAAAGGGTTGAAATGAGGGAAGAAAACATAGGAAATGGGTACAAAAATGACACCCAACACTAATGTGTCATCATGCCACGTGGATGTTGAGCTGCACCTCCACCAAGTCGAATTTTAAAATTTCTACATAAATCTGGCTAGGAATAATTTTGCCAAAAAGACCTTAAATATGAGTGTGTATTTTTCAAACCCTAATGGATGTGCAAAAACTAAGAGTTTTTTTTGTATATGGGTTCATGCTAAAGAAAAAATGCCTTCATATTTCTAAAATTCCTTTCCATTTGATCAGAAAGTGAGCTTGAAGTTGAATGCTAAAACAATCATTTCCAGAACTTTCATAGCGCACTTTTGTGAAAACTCTAGAATCCACGTTTTGGATAATATTTGACCTTTTTGAATGTTGGAGGGTCTTCCTTGGGGAAAATGAGGCAAACAAATTCTCTAAGCCATCCTTGTTCTGAAATTTTTGCTGAAGTTTACCCTCAAAGAAACCTACAACACTTTCGGAGCAAACTTCTGTCTTTAAGCATGGGACTTGCTACGAAAGTACCTATTTTACTGATATTTTTCACCTTCTTCCCTTTTTCACCTCCAAAACACTACTAAAGCGTATACTTTCCTGGTATGATAGTATAAGACATTATATGGTCGAAAAATGTGTTGCCTTACCATCTTTCATGGAGTAACATCATCATTTTACACAACCATTTTAAGACCCTTTTTATTCAATTCAACTTGTATCATTTTTATCGAACCAAACTCACATGCTGAGGTGTTTTCCAATTGATACACTGGGGTTAAAACCTTGCAAACTTGAGTTGAGATGGTAAGCTATCCAATTGATGAGATGGAATCATGATGAGTTGTCAGCCATATGGAGTTTGACTACTAATTTGCCCCCTTAAACAAGTGGCACAATAATATTCATGCTCTTATTTATTGATTCATCCACATTTTCACTCTATTTACTGCTCAAAAACATCAAAAAACACATAACTTTGGAATAAAAACCGAGTACATGAACTTTCATAGCAAATCTTGATCTGTGTACACTGAATTTGCTACGGAAGTTGGTAAAGTGTCAAATTCACTCTAATGACCATATTAACTCATGCACAAAGATTTTTTTGGATTTTTCTTTGACAATGACACCTCATACATTAATGGTGACCTTTCAAACTCACCAAATAACCCCCATGCATATGAAATTTTTTGAAAATTACAAATTTAAAAGATCATATTCAACCCTAAGTAAATTATCCTAATTGAATCAAGACCAACCTAATGGCTATCATGGATAATAGATTCATTGATAAGAATGTATTAAAGTGTGTTTAGCATTGGAATTTAATTCCATCAATTGTATTGATTTCATAAAATTTGAAAAAAATTACATGGAATTTTTTGACTATATAAATGCCTCCTGCATGTAATAATGCTGTGTTGAAATTAAGTTTCATCTATTTTTCATTGATACTTGTTGTATAGGATTTTAAATTCTAAAATTATGTGTGGTATTTATTACCATCTAATTGTACTAGTAATCGGTGAAAACGATCTATTCACTTTTAGTGCCAACACTTGGTGAAAATTTCGATTTTTTCCATTTTAGCTAGAAACTCATATGTGATCTTCCTAGTGATGATGAATGCATATAGCTTGGTTAGATGAGTTCATATATCCATCCTATGTGCATGACATCCATAATTTATTTATTTTCATCATTCAACATAACATTCCCACTGTTAGCCACCTATAAAAAATTTTCAAGCAAATAGGTGGCTAAGATGTTTCTGAGCCTTAAAGAGATACATTTCCTCTGAAAATATCTCATCCTTGAAGCCCCTATGTGTCCTTTGCCTTTGAAAATATCTTCATTGTTGTTTCCATAAAAAAAGCCTCACTTTTTGTGAAAGAATTATGCTCAAGAAGCCTCCATCTGCTTCCCTTTTACCCCTGCAAAATTCCCCATTTTAACCCCTTTCTTCCCTTCTCAATTTTCCCTAAAAACCCCCAAAAATCCCTTCCCAAGTCTTCTAAACCATAAAATTCCCTTTAAAAAATCATGTGAACCCCTTCGTTTGATTTTAAAACCCCTCTTTCCCCCTACCAGAACCTTTTTTTAGCCTTGAAAAACGTTGTTTAAGGCCTAAAAACCCACTTTTAACATATGTTAGGCCTAAGCCCCTTTTGTCTAAGCCCCAGTCCCTTCTCCACATATAATCGGGCACTAAGACCAAGCACCCCCACAGAGCTAATCACAATCAGAAGTTGGATTGGAGCGCGTTCCCTGTGTTAATAGAAAAGTTCCGATGCAAGAAAGGTTTTGTTCTATTGGCCGTGGGTGCAATCTCCACCGTAGATCTGTAAAGATCTAACGGTCCATGCAATTCTCACACTGCGCCTACCTCATCCCTTTGTTAAACCCCGATTGTGATCTCCACCGTTGATTTTTAAACCATCCAACGCCCATCGCACCATCGCTCCAATCGCCAATCGCAAGATCTTAATGCACCACTTTTCCTTTTCCCCGATTGGCCAATCTCTGATTCAATCTTGGCTGTTGAATCCACAAGAACCAATGGCTAGGACTCGATCACACTCACCCCTGTGTTCCCCGATTGGTGATCTTTGAACAAATTGCGACCGCCGATCTCGCCTTGATCCAACGGTCCGCGCCCAATCACAACTTCAACAATTGGAGTTTTGGCCTCCTGCCTGTCTCCGATGCGATTAGATCTCCACCGTTGATCTCTTGAGATCCAACGGCTCTCCTTTCTCCCGTCCATTCATTTAACCCTTTTTCCTTCCACTCCCTCTTTAGATCTGGACTGTCTATTCTATAGATCCAACGGTTGAGATCTAACCCGCCTTTGACCATCCCCCATCTTACCAACCGTGCATCTTCCCATATCGTGCGCCAACCTCCACCGTCAGATCTCATTGCCCCACATCCAATGTTCAGGAACCATATCGCATAACTTTGGCGTCCGAACTTTAACAATTTGAAATCACATGATATGGGCGGTTTTATTTTTCCACGTGTCGGGCGGCAAGATATATCGCATTTTTTTTGGGGCAAATCTCAAAACCACCCCATTGCAACGCGAAAATAGTTGTTTTCTCTTGGAAACCACTTCCCCTCTTCCACTTCCGAAAGTTCTTCCATGCAGTCTCGATCATTGATCTATATAGATCTACGGTCCTCGTTCCATTGCATTATTCATTCATATTTTTCCATCGAACTTCTATAGAGTTCATCGGAGTAATCTCCACAATTGATCTCGTCCTGAGATCCAACGGTCCACAATCAATCACCCTTCGCCCATGCCGGTCCCACCATTCAAAGCCCGATTTCACTGCATTTTCATACTTTTCCTTTGTATTTCGCCAAAGGTCAAAAATTTATGTTTTACATTAAAAATTATTTCTTCCATCTAACATTAAAACTTTGGTGTTATAACATTAAAGTTTATTTCTTTCGACCAACCTTCCAAAAGAAAACCCCTCGGCAAATCACAACTGTCAATCACCACCACCAGATCTGATCGAACGGTCCATAACCATTGCTCCATCAAACCTTCATCAGATCATGTTTCCACCGTTTCACAGCATTTTCTAGCTGTCTTCCACTACATTCACCTCATCCACCATTGCTGCGCTGCCATTCCCACAATCCTCCACAGCATCCACCACTACTCCCGCGGGGATTTTCTTAACATGTTTGTGTGTTTTGTAGGGTTGCAGACGGTAAAAACCATTCTTGCTCACAATCACTGCCATAGTGACACATAGCGCAGAGAAGGCCATTTTCCGAGCCAAAGATTGCAGAGAAAATTCCTAGGAAGGTTTTTGAATGAAACATTTCATTAAAAGGACTAGTGTTTAACTCTTTAAAACCTCCAGCGCCATTAAAATTACATTTCCACGAATAGAGACAGTCAAAGAAGTGGCAAAGAGTATCAGTGAATAATTAAAGAGGCTTAATGCCCATTATTGAAGATTTTAAGCTTTAATTCAATGTTTAAAGGGTGAATGTACCAGATTGAAGACCTTAATATTAGCACAGAAGGCCTAATGAGGCTTAAAGCACATAAACAATCCACATCATTTTCTCACACCAGTAGAAGGTTCTTTCCTGAGAAAGGACAAGTTCCCATAATGTTTTTATTCTTCATCAATGTTCCCGAGAAGATCTACACCTTGACAGAAAGTCCTAATATTTCCAGAGCATTTGTTATACAGCATGGCAGACCTAAAAGTCATCTATCTACCTTTCTTATCCCAGAGTAATATAGAGTACTACAGCCGAAAAGTACATCAAAGAACATACCTATGAAGTTATGATCAGCCTGTCGAAGACCACTCTTTCAACCAAAGAGTACTGAAAATCAATGCATAGATATTAAGACAGAATGGGCCTCGAGCTCTCTTCTCCTCTCTGTTTTAATGTTTCAATTAAAGTTCCATATACCTCCTCTGCCTCTCTTTAGCTATAAAACTCATGAAAAAACACATTGTAAAGGTTGTTTATTGGATATCTGTGAATTATAAGCTGTTTCTCTTGAGATATAGTTTTGTGTGCAAAGTTGTAAGATAGCCTGAGGAGATGATTTTAGACTTAATATCAAGCTGTTGGACAATGTTGTATATGACTGGTGTTTCTCTTTAATATGACAAGCATATTTCTTTGGATCCTGGTTTAAAGCAACGGTGATGTGTTCTACCTTTGTCTATGTTTTACTTTTGTAACTCATTACATTTCATTTCTCTGGTAAGAATCAGAAATCTGGCTTAGGATATACCCTTGCATGGTACCCTAATGTTTCCTGCTCTTCTTATCTTTGATTTTTTCTGCTAATAGTGCTATCTGAGAACTAATTCAAGATAATTTAGCCAATATAGTAATTGGTTATGCCCTGCTTACTGATGCATGAATTTAGAATATGTTCTTAGATGTTCTTGTCTAGTTATAATTGAAAGAATTGGGATATTGGGAGATTTAGAACTGATTCTGTCTCACTAGGGTCCTTTTCCTACAATTGAACTTTCTAAGTTCCCTTAAGTTGAATTTCAAAGCATGGAAAGTTCAAAGCCTTTCTCTGATCTCAAGCCTCACCTTTGTGTTAAATCTTAAGTGTTTCTTGTTTTCTGAAGAGTTAGCCTCTTAGGAGTTTGATCATAGGTGTTTAAGGCATGCCCTTTCCCTAGATTTTCTTCCTAAGTGTTCACCTTGGAGGTTTCCTTGTCATTCACCTTCATTCCTTATCATTTCATACCACACTATCATCTTTAAAGATCCTCTGTTTTAGATGACTATCCCAATTGAAAGCCTTGGATATTGAATAGCAAGTAAACCCTTTTATGACTCCATTGACCAATGGTATCGAGTGTTCCCTGAATTATCTCCCCTTTGCCAAAATCCTCTTTACTCACCTCTTTGTCTTGTACGGAACCCTTCTTTCATGTTTCCCAACAACCAAACAAACAAAAAAAACAAAAACACGTGTGCCTATAACTAGCCTAGTACCTTAAAACTGAACTTCAAAGACATATATATCTTTTCCTTTATAGAGAGATCCCTCTCTGGACCCAGGAGGGCTAGATCCTGAGGTCCCAAAGTGGTTCTAATGTTGTCTTGTCTTTTGGTAGAACCAAACCTGCCAAAACACAGGAACCCCAACATAATGGCAACCATACTGGGGACTCTTTGAGTAAAACACACCTTTAAAAACTTCCAAGGACTCAAAGAAGACCATAGTAACCTGAGTTTGGTGGTTAATCACTGTGGTGGACAGTAAACTTCTTGAAACATTCTAAACCTTCCACTTGGCAACTCCATAGTTCTTTGATGATTAAAATACTCCACTGGTGATCAGTAGGCCTACTGATTATCTTGGTTTCACAAGACTCCACTGGGAGACCAACTTGCATTACAACATCAACCATAATAGAAGAAACAAGTAGGATTAAGCTTCTTGGTTAAGAGATAGACATACTGGATTCAAGAATAGTCTATACAAGAGCTTATCCTAACCCAAACCCACCTGAAATAGTTGACAACCCTGAGAACATTCTTAGGAAATCTCCCACACCCAGAAAGACAACTATTATTAGAGCCATCCATAGAGCTAAATCTGCACCAGAAAACTTTACAGTTCTATCAGACACTCATTTTTACTTAGACTTACCAAGCAGTTTACCAAGAACTAATTCATTCAGTGCTTTAGATCAGATAGACCTTGAGCTTCCAAGTTCACCATCTCACAGTGGTCAACAAATTATGGATAGAGAGACCCCTCCATCTACACCTCCTGATTTACACTTCATTCACAACTTGGGCCTCTATTGCCCTAGATCAGCTCAGCCAAGTGTTTTTGGTCCTAGCATTCCTATCATCCATATACCAGCTGCTCTAGCCAATCCTTTACCTCCACAAAACATCATCATGGCAGCATGGTATGCACCTTTGGTGTTACCACAGCCTTTGGCTCCATTACCCAACGATTATCAATAAAAAATCCCTCACTTCACTGGAAAAGAGTCAACCACTGCTCAACATCATGTGGACAAGATGGAAGATGTCGTTGACTACATGGAAATTGAAGATGAAACTATTAAGATGAGGATTTTTGCACAGAGTCTAGGGGGAGAAGTGAAGAAGTGGTTTAAAGGCCTGCCTCCTAATAGTATCCATGATATTCCCTCATTGCTTCAAACCTTTATAAACAAATGGGAAGTCAAGACTAACCCTCTCCAAATCTTAGCAGAATACAAGAATCTTAAGAGGAATGTAGGAGAGAGTGTCCATGACTATTCTACAAGGTTTAATAGTGTTTACAATGCTCTTCCACCACATATGAAACCTCCCCAAGGGATGGCCTTAGTCAAATAACCTGAAGGATTTGATGCTTACATGGCCTATCAGCTTAGGGAGAGAGATTACAAAACACTGGAAGATATGAAAAAAGGAGCAGCGAGTGTAGAAGCGAACCTGATTGAAAAAAGAGCCAGAATGAGGTCTGAGAAAAAGGTAACCTATAGGGATGACACATCGGCTTCCACATATGATCCCAAGTATGACAGTCTAGCCAAAAATGTGGAAAGGCTAGAGAAAATTATGGAGAAAATGGTTGTCACAGTTAGTAATCAGAACAGAAACCAAAATCATAACGAGAATTAGAACTTTAGGAGAAACAACCCTCCTAACAGATAGAGAGACTCTGATCAACATGTCATACCCCTATTTCAAGAGAACTTCCTTGATGAAGATGAGGGGATAATAGAAGAGTCTGAGGGAAACACAATAAACATGGTGGAAGTAGACAACTCGATCCACACCTGTTCCACAGAGGATAATTAGTCCTCATACTCACATTGGGATGAGGAAGTATTAGAATCTGAGGATTATAGGTTGGGATTTGAAAATTCCATCATGCAGGTCAGAGAACGGTATGAACTTAGAAGTAAAAAGAGCTTAGACACTTCCAAACCCAAAGCTTCTGAGGTTACCATTAAGAAGAGGCCTGAGAAAACTCCTAAGCGACTGCTGAAGGTAACAAATCAACAGCTGAGAGTTCTGGGAAGAACAAAGATAAGTACAGCCAAATTATTGATAAACAAAGTCAACAAACTAGCAGCACTAGCACTGCAGCTAATGCTCCTGATAAGAAAACTACAAACACTGTACATAGTGAGAATCAACACACTAATTCTACCACTAAAATAGTGGCTAACAAAACATAGTTGAGCCTTACAAAGAGTCAATCTCCTTTCAACTTGGAGAGTGAGATTGCTAAAATTAAAATTTCTGTTCCACTCTCTGAGCTGGCCACTCAAGATGTATATAAAGGCCAAATTTTGAAATCTTTAAATCTAGGAGAAAACAGTGACATTGTCAATTTAAGTGATGATCAACCAGCCCTTCTGTTCGATCCAAATATAGAAGGGAAGTTTCAAGAAGTGGCAGTACCTCCTTTTTATATCAGCCTCAATATCCATGACAAAATCCTTCACAACACAATGCATGACTCTGGGGCATCACACAATCTAATGCCTAAGGTAATTATGGAGAATTTAGGCCTAGAGATAACCCAACCCTACAAGGATTTATATTCTTTTGACTCTAGCAGAGTGAAGTGCCTTGGCCTAATCAAATATCTATGTGTGAACCTCACCCAGATCCCAGCCAAATGTATGGTTATGGATGTAGTAGTGGTAGATGTGCCACCTAAGTATGGCATGTTGCTATCGAGGTCATGAGGAGCCAAGCTGCAAGGTACAATGCAAATGGATGGGTCATATGCCACAATTCCTATCTTTAGCCAGCTTAGGAGACTATATAGAGAGGCACAAATGAATTTTATGGTTAGCAGCCCTGAAAAACCTGAAAATTCACCTCTGTACTCTGTCCATTCAGATCTGGACTCCTTTATCCTTTTCAATGATGAATCCATATATGGGCCAGATCTAGAAGACAGAGACGCAAACAATAGAGTAGAGCCCACAGACTTCAACATAATGGCCACTCTAGATATAGAGGGAAACAAAGGAGAAACCATTGGACAGTGCACTGAATCAGAAACTCAACAGTAAACAAAACCAAGACTACAAACAGCTGATTAGTCATCTCTCTAAACTCCATACACATCCTAAAGAACAAAACACTCCACCCCATGGTGCAGACCCCACAATACAACATGATAGTGAACCCAACATTAGGGATGAAACTGATAGCCAATCTGAAAACAATCCCTTATGGAGAATGAATTTTGATGGGTCTTGCACTAGGAAGAATGCAGGGGCTGGAGTGTGGTTACATAACACTGAGAGTGACTATGCTGAGAGTCATGCCTTTACACTGGACTTTAAATGTACAAACAATATTGCAGAGTATGAGGCTCTCATCCTAGGCTTGAATCTATTGAAAAAACTAGGAGCCCGAAGGATAGCTGTTCATGGAGACTCTGAGTTAGTCATAAAACAAGTGAACAGAGAATATACGGTGAAACATCCTAGATTGAGAGCATACATAAATGATGCTATGGATTTATTGAAAACCTTTGTAAAGTATGAGCTGGTGTTTGTTCTTGGGAGTCAAAACATAATTGCAAATGGATTAGCCTGTGTTGCTAGTTCATATCATAAATCACCTAGTGACAAACAAATCATCATTCAGACAAAATATAGACCTACAGTGCCTGATAATGAGAAATATTGGCAGGTCTTCGAGGGTGACAAGCAGATAGAGGATTTTCTGCTTGGCAGGAACAAGTTTGAATTCTCTGATTCAGACTCTAAATCCGATGAAAGCTGCCTGAGTGAAGAGCACCCAGACGAAGAAAAATCACCGCATAACGTAGAAATAAACATGTTAACTAAACAACTTGGAACTCAAACTGAAGAGTACAAGAACGTAGAAAAAGATGAAATAGAGGTGCTTTAGTCAAAAGATAAGAATATACTCAGAGGATTGGCACCTTTAGAGGACCTTTTCGATTTTAACGACATAGCGAAGAAACCCACTATAGAACACTCAAAGTTTGATGTTGAGGAATGCAACATAGGGACCGAGGATAAGCCTAAAATGATTAAATTAGCTAAATCCTTTCTAGCACACATCAAGAAGAAATACATTGATTTATTTAAAGAGTTTGTTGATGTGTTCGCCTGGAGCTACGAGGACTTAAAAGCCTACGATACAAAGATTATCTAGCACAAGATCCCGTTGAAAGAAAACCAAAAGCCCTTTAAGAAAAAATTGCGTAGAATTAACCTAGTACAACTGCCTCTGGTGGAAAAGGAAATCAAGAAAATGTATGAGGCAGGAATCATAGTGCCTGTGAGGTTTTCTGATTGGGTATCCAACCTTGTAGCTACCAGGAAAAATACAGGTGAGATCAGACTGTGCATTGATTTTAGAAACCTTAACAGAGTTTCACTTAAAGACAATTATCCCTTACTAAAGATGGAACATATCCTGCAGAGGGTAGTTGGCTCAAAAAGGATCTCCCTGTTAGATGGATTTTCAGGCTATAACCATGTTTTAGTACTCCCAGAAGACCAACTCAAGACAACTTTCACCACTTCGTGGGGCACTTTTACGTACGTAAAAATTCATTTTGGACTAATGAACGCTGGGGCAACCTTCCAACAAGCTATGGACATAGCCTTTTCAGAGGAAATAGGGCACTTCATTGTCATCTATATTGATGACATAACAGTCTATTCCAAGACTGATGAGGAGCACCTAAAACATCTTAGAAGAGTGTTTGAGAAATGTAGAAGGTTCAGTCTATCTTTAAACCCCAAGAAGACTGTATTTGGCCTTCAAGAAGGTAAGGTTCTTGGACATATTATATCAGAAAAGGGGATTAAAATAGACCCTAACAGAGTTGAGGGAATACTACAGATTAGCCACCCAAGAAACATAAAGGAATTGCAATCCTTTATTGGGAAAATTAACTTCTTAAGGAGGTTTATTCCCAACTTAGCTAAGCACCTCAGGGATATGACAAACATGCTGAAAAAAGATGTAGGGGTTAAGTGGACTTTAGAGGCCAAAAAATCCTTTGAGTTAGTTAAACTTGCGCTCACCCGGGCACCTGTCCTAATCAGCCCAGATTTCTCAAAGGACATTCTTATATTCTCCTTTGCATCCGAGCATAAAATGGCTGCAGTACTGCTGCAGAAAAATTCAGAGGGGCAGGAACAACCCATTGCTTTCTTTAGCAAAGCTCTAAGGGATGCACCCTTAAAATATAACATAATGGAAAAATAGGCCTATTCCTTGGTAAAGGCCTTGAAAGATTTTAGGGTGTATATCCTGCATTCTCACATCATTTCCTACGTGCCAAACATAGTGGTAAAATACATTTTGTCCCAAGAATCGGATGGAAAGAGGGGCAAATGGATTGTTGTAATATTAGAGTATGACCTGGAAATAAAACCCACAAAACTGATCAAAGGTCAGGGCTTAGCTCAACTAATGGTTGAATCAAACTTGAAAGCCCTTGACATAAACATGGTAGATGCCCTGGATGAACATGAAGGTTTTCCTGATCCTACTGTTGAAGAACAATTTCAAAACTCTCCTTGGTATTCTGACATCCTGTATGTGCTTACAAATCTAAATGCTCCTCCTGAATTATCAAAGACTAAGGCTAGATTTCTAAAGTTAAAGGCTAGAAACTATTGCATTTCAAATTAATGTTTCTACTGGAAGAATGAAAATGGCCTGCTGCTTAAATGCCTGCCTGAAACTGAAGCAGAGAGGATTAAACATGATTTCCATGCAGGAGAGTGTGGAGGCCATCTAAACTGGAAAGCCACTGCTAACAAAATACTCAGAGCTGGCTATTGCTGGCCTACACTCTTCAATGATATCCACAAAATGATAATTTCCTGCCATAAGTGCCAGATCTTTGAGGGCAAAAGAAAGCTCCTCCCTTTACCATTACAACCTATAACTGTTGAGGCTCCCTTTCAACAATGGGGCCTAGATTTCATAGGAGAGATTCATCCTGCTTCCTCAGCCCAACACAAGTGTATTCTCACAGCCACAGACTATTTCACAAAATGGATAGAGGCCATGCCTTTTAGGAATGTCACATATTCTTTTATCATTAAATTCCTTGAAGATCACATCCTCTTTAGATTTGGCTGCCCTAAAAAGATAATCACTGATAATGTTGCTGCTTTTGGATCCAAGAAGATGATTGATTTTTTCCACAGGTATCATATAGGACTTGGTCATTCAATTTTTTATTACCCACAAGGTAATGGGTTAGCTGAATCATCAAACAAAATCTTGGTGACCATTATCAAAAAGCTACTTGAAGAGAACAAAAATTCATGGAATAACAAGTTAGTGCATGCCTTGTGGGCAGACAGAATGACTACAAAGAAATCCATTGGAATGTCACCATATCAGCTTGTCTATGGGACAGAGGTAGTGTTCCCCACCAGCCTAGGGGTACCAGTGATTAAACTAGTCCAAGAGATTCAGTCAGAAGAGGACAGCATGGTAAGGAGGATAAATCAAACAATACATCTCCAACAGACAAGAGAAGAAGTCTATAACAGAGCTTTGAAAGTGCAAGAAAATATAAAAAAGTTGTTTGATAAAATAACAAAAGCTTGTGACTTCAAAATTGGAGATAAGGTTCTAAAGTGGGACTGTAGGAGAGAAGACAAAGGCAATCATGGCAAATTTGATAGTTTGTGGCAGGGTCCTTACATCATCCAATCCACCATTGGTCCAAATGCCTTTTTTCTGCAAGAGCTAGATGGTATAGATCTATTTGGGGGTCCTGTCAATGGCAAGATGCTCGAGAATTACTACTGCTGATTTCCAGTTTAAAGTTTTAATTTCCATTGTAAATACCATTGCCATGTTTTACTTTCAAAGAAAAAAGGAGAAAAATGTTTCAAAAAAGAGAGAAAGAGAGGTTTAAACATGCTCAAAACTTGAACCTCTGAAGTGCGAAAGATTAGCTATAACATGGTCAAAACCTAAGCCAAAGGAAATAAAGAAAGTTGCTTCTATTATGCTCAAAACCTAAACCAGCAAAGAAAGGAGAAGAGTCGGCTCTAACAAGCCCAAAACCAAAGCTGAAATGAAGAAGAAAGTGACTCTAACAAGCTCAAAACTTGAGTCACAAAGAAAAAGGAGGATGCTTCAAAGTTTCAAAATTTCAAGCCTTCAAAATTTTGTTTTCAAGTTTCTCCAAGTTCAATTCATGTGCAGCTATCTTTATGCCATGGATCCATAGCAAGCCAGACTGTCTAATACTGGTTTGACTGTTTTTAAATTTCTGTTGTAGAATGTAGAGAAAGAAATCCGCTAGACAGTTTAATCCTAGCAGATATTAGTTTAGGTAGAGAAGCTATGAGACCAACTGTTTAATCTGGTCTCATGGAGGAATAAGGGTAGAATTAGAGTAGTTTGTTTATGCTTTCAATAAAATAATGATGAAGAAGGTCTGCAAATTCAAATGCACCTTGAAGAAAAAATGTTAGGACTGTAGGATGGGTACGTATATTGTGTGGAGAATGTTTTCTATTGACTTAATATCCATCATGTTTGTAGCAGCTGAATCAAAAAAGAAAATATGGTTCGAAGATCAGGCATCTGGCCTACTTCCCAAAGAATATTTCTGAAGTTCTTGACATCTTCAAGAAGATGACATCCCCATGTGGAGCCACTGTTAGCCACCTATAAATTTTTGTCAAGAAAATAGGTGGCTAAGATGTTTCTGAGCCTTCAAGAGATACATTTCCTTTGAAAATATCTCATCCTTGAAGCCTCTATGTGTCCCTTTCCTTTGAAAATATCTTCACTACTATTTCCATCAAAAAAGCCTCACTATTTTTAAAATTTTTGCTCAAGAAGCCTCCATATGTTTCCCTTTTACCCCTGCAAAAATTACCATTTTAACCCCTTTCTTCCCATCTAAATTTTCCCTAAAAACCCCCAAAATCCCTTCCCAAGTCTTCTAAACCATCAAATTCCCTTAAAAAAGTCATGTGAACCCCTTCATTTGATTTTAAAACCCCTCTTTCCCCCTACCGAAACCTCTGTTTAGCCTTGAAAAATGTTGTTTTAAGGCCTAAAAACCCACTTTTACCATATGTTAGGCCTAAGCCCCTTCTCTACATATAATCGAGCGCTAAGACCAAGCGCTAAGCCCCACAGAGCTAATCACAATCGGAAGTTGGATTGGAGCGCGTTCCCTGTGTTAATAGAAAAGTTTCGATGCGAGAAAGTTTTTGTTCTATTGGCTGCGGGTGCAATCTCCACCATAGATCTGTAAAGATCTAACGGTCCGCGCAAGTCTCACACCACGCACGCCTCATCCCTTTGTTAACCCTTGATTGTGATCTCCACCGTTGATCCTTAAACCATCCAACGACCATCGCACCACCGCTCTAATCGCCAATCGCAAGATCTTAATGCACCACTTTTCTTTTTCCCCGATTTGCCAATCTCCGATTCAATCTTGGCCATTGAATCCACAAGAACCAATGGCCAGGACTCGATCACACTCCGCCTTTGTGTTCCCCGATTGGTGATCTCTGATCAAATCGCGACCGTCGATCTCGCCTTGATCCAATGGTCCGCGCGCAATCGCAACTTCAACAATCGGATTTTTGGCCTCCTGCCTGTCTCTGATGCGATTAGATCTCCACCATTGATCTCTTGAGATCCAACGGCTCTCCTTTCTCTCACCCATTCATTTAACTCTTTTTCCTTCCACTCCCTCTTTAGATCTGGACCGTCTATTCTACAGATCCGACGACTGAGATCTAACCCGCCTTTTACCATCCCCCATCTTACCAACTGCGCATCTTCCCATATCACGCGCCAACCTCCACCATCAAATCTCATCGCCCCACATCTAATGGTCAGGAAGCATATCGCGTAACTTTGGCGTTCGAACTTTAACAGTTTGAAATCACGCGATATGGGCAGTTTTATTTTGCCACGTGTCGGCCAGCAAGCTATATTGCGTTCTTTTTGGGCAAATCTCAAAACCACCCCATTGCAACGTGAAAAAAGTTTTTTTCTCGGAAGCCTCTCGCCCCACCCCTCTTGCCTTTCAAGAAGTAACACATACCATCAGGTCTTGACAATGGAAGATCCATATACGAATCTATTGGTCGAAATTTCATCACAGTCATTCATTCATCATTTTTCACATCGGACTGTTGTTGTGGGGCCAATCCTAAAATTTCGATCTCAACGATCACATAATCAATCTTTCTCATACCCATCAAATTTTCATTCAAAGCTTGATTTCACTGCATTTTCATACTTTTCCTTTGTATTTCGCCAAAGGTCAAAACTTTATGTTTTAAATTAAAAAACATTTCTTCTGCCCAACATTAAAACTTTGGTGTTATAACATTAAAGTTTATTTCTTTCGAACAACCTTCCAAAAGCAAACCCCCCGGCAAATCACAACCGTCAATCACCACCACCAGATCTGATCGGATGGTCCACAACCATTCCTCCATCAGACCTTCATCAGATCATGTTTCCACCGTTTCATAGCATTTTCCAGTTGTCTTGCACTGCATTCACCTCATCCACCATTGCTGTGCTACCATTCCCACAGTCCTCCACAGCATCCACCACTACTCCCGCATGGATTTTCTTAACATGTTTGTGTGTTTTGCAGGGTTGCAGATGGTAAAAACTTTTGTTGCTCATAGCCACTGCCATAGTGACACAAAGCGCAGAGAAGGCCATTTTCCGAGCTAAAGATTGCAGAGAAAATGCCTGAGAAGGTTTTTGAATGAAACATTTTATTAAAGGACCAGTGTTTAACTCTATAAAACCTCCAGCACCATTAAAATTATATTTCCACAAATAGAGACATTCAAAGAAGCGACAAAGAGTATCAGTGAAGAATTAAAGAGGCTTAATGCCTATTATTGAATATTTTAAGCTTTAATTAAATGTTTAAAGGGAGAATGTACCAGATTGAAGACTTTATGATTAGCACAAAAGGCCTAATGAGGCTTAAAGCACAGAAATAATCCACATCAGTGTCTCACATCAGTAGAAGGTTCTTTCTCGAGAAAGGACAAGTTCCCATAGTGTTTTTACTCTTCATCAATGTTCTCGAGAAGATCTACACCCTGACAAAAAGTCCTAATATTTCCAGAGCATTTTTTATACAGCATGGCAGACCTAAAATTCATCTATCTACCTTTCTTATCCCAGAGTACTACAGAGTACTACAGCCGAAAAGTACATCAAAGAACATACCTATAAAGTTATGATCAACCTGTCGAAGACCACTCTTTCATCCAAACAGTACTGAAAATCAATGCATAGATATTAAGATAGAATGGGCCTCAAGCTCTCTTCTCCTCTCTGTTTTAATGTTTCAATTAAAGTTCCATATACCTCCTCTGCCTCTCTTTAGCTATAAAACTCATGAAAAAACACATTGTAAAGGTTGTTGATCGAATATCTGTGAATTGTAAGCTGTTTCTCTTGAGATATAGTTCTGTGTGCAAAGTTGTAAGATAGGCTGAGGAGATGATTTCAAACTGAATATCAAGCTGTTGGAAAATGTTGTATATGACTGGTGTTGCTCTTTAACATGACAAGCATATTTCTTTGGATCCTGATTTAAAGCAGCACTGATGTGTTCTACCTTTGTCTCTGTTTTCCTTCTGTAACTCATTACATTTCATTTCTATGGTAAGAATGAGAAATATGGATTAGGATATAACCTTGCATGGTACCCTAATGTTTCATGCTCTTCTTATCTTTGATGTTTTCTGATAATAGTGCTATCTGAGAACTAATTCAAGATAATTTAGCCAATATAGTAATTGGTTATGCCCTGCTTACTGATGCATGAATTTAGAATCTGTTCTTAGATGTTCTTGTCTAGTTATAATTGAAAGAATTGGGATACTGGGAGATTTAGAAATAATTATGTCTCACTAGGGTCCTTTTCCTATAGTTTAACCTTTCTAATTTCCCTTAAGTTGAATGTCAAAGCATGGAAAGTTCAAAGCCTTTCTCTGATCTCAGGCTTCACCTTTGTGTTAAATCTTAAGTGTTTCTTATTGTCTGAAGAGTTAGCCTCTTAGGAGTTTGATCATAGGTGTTTAAGGCATGCCCTGTCCCTAGATTTGCTTTTTAAGTGGTCACCTTGGATATTTCCTTGTCATTCAGCTTCATTCATTATCATTTCATACCACACTATCATCTTTAAAGATCCTCTGTTTTAGATGACTATCCCAATTGAAAGCCTTGGATATTGAATAGCAAGTAAACCCTTTTATGACTCCATTGCCCAATGGTATCGAGTGTTCCCTGAATTATCTCCCCTTTTCCAAAATCCTCTTTGCTCACCTCTTTTTCTTGTATGGAACCCTTCTTTCATGTTTCCCAACAACCAAACAACCAAACAAAACAACAACCCTTGTGCCTATAACTAGCCTAATACCTTAAAATTGAACTTCAAAGACATATATATATCTTTGCCTTTATAGAGAGATCCCTCTCTGGACCCAGGAGGGCTAGATCCTGAGGTCCCAAAGTGGTTCTGATGTTGTCTTGTATTTTGGTAGAACCAAACCTGCCAAAACACAGGAACCCCAACACCCACCACACATAATGTTGTGGTTCCAATGGAGGAACACTAAATTAGGAAATGCAACTAAGTGGTTTTTTTAGTCATGTTATTATGTTTTTAACCCAACATTAGTGCAATACACCTTAGATCCCCAATCATCACATATTCATATCATCTATATGTGCAAGCTCATTCTTGATCTGTAACTGCATGCCTATACTTATATGCAACCTCCTTTCACCCAGTGTATCATAATTCTTGGAGTTTGGTATTTAATGCAAACATTAACTTCAAGGCATGGTACATGTGCATAATTTTTGAAAAGCCCATTAATCCTTATACTAAAATAAGCAACATGTATCTCATGTACATGCATGAATCATGGGCCTAATATGTGATGGGCCTCCTAAATAGGTAAATCATAAGGCCCGTCTATCCACTCCTAGGCACATAAAAACTATATCAAACCTACCTTTTGCACTTAATGACACAATTTCCTAGCTTAATGGATTCTTGGGAGAGTCAATGAGGTTTTTCATATTTTATGTGTCTCAACATGTTTATTGTGTAGGATTTGAAGAGATATTGCACATATTTAAAGAAGATCCAACATTAGAGATATTCATGGGACCTTTTCCATATAGTAGGAGAGTCTCAAATCCATTGGTTGAGCACCTTTAATTCCCCTTCTTGCTACTACGAGGTGGAATAGGAGCAAGATCCCCTTTTGTAGGGATTTTTGGAGGGAAATGCAGTCATCCCCTTAAGAATATTTCTCCCTACTCATTATATAATTAAGAGGCTCAAGTATCCTAGTAAACATGTAGCGAAGAGTGTGAAGAATAGAAGGAAAGTATAGATTTATGTTTCCAAGCAAGTTTTGTAACTTTGTAATATACAAACAATTTCTTAGTTAATGGAAGTGGTGTTATATTTCAGCTCCTAGTTTCATTTTCCTCTAAGGGGCTATGAGCATCCTTGGGCTGGGCCCACCTTAAGGGGATCTAAGCATCTTTAGGTTGGGCCCACCCCAGGAGCTCCAAATCCCTCTTGTATCATTTTATGTTCGTATTATGCATTTATTACCTTTTCGACAATTCTGAAAGTTACCTTGTTATATCACTAATGCATGATTAATTAGAAGGTTTCCAAGAAAAATCCTTTCTTACAGGTTATTTGAGAATTTGATTGTAATAATTATATTAGTTAATATTCATTTACTTCATTTATTTTGCTGCCACACGTTAATTTTTCACTCTTTACCATTCATTATTTTCTTTTATTGTGTAACCATTTGTGTAGCTACAAGAACATACAAAGTCAAGTTTTGTTAGGTTAAAATTGCAATAGGTTGTCTCAAAACTTTGAACAAGATTATTTTATCATTGTATAACTTCTCCATAGCTTCCTTACTTCTCAAATTCACACTTGTATAGGTTACCTGCTTGTTGTATTGTCTCATGTAGCAAAACAGGGACTCATGTAGCCGCATGTAACCACCCTTTTAATGTCACTGATCAATTTTTCAATAAATTCATGATTAAGATTCCTTGGTATATTACAACACTCTTATAACCTTGATAATGGAACTTGGAGGTACAGAGACCTTGTAGATGCTTTTGATTAATTTTATTTAGAAAAATACTTTTCCTGCAAATTAGTTTTCAATTCACAATTTTCATTTCAACATATAACATAGAAGTGTGCAAGTGTGCTTTCATTCATTGCAGATAGTGTATAAGTGTGCAAGTGTCCTTTATTTAATTACAAGTAGATTAGGTTTTCATGTCATTTTCCTTTCAACAAGTTATTTTATGCAATTGCAATTTTCTTATCGCATATATTAGTTAGCTTGGTCTCTATACATCTACCTTTCATTTTGGTATTTCCACCTACATAAAAATCAACAAGAGAAAGTGATAGTGCTTGGTGCACATATAGTGTCTGACCTCCTTAACTTTGTACGAACATATCATTGAGACCCTTGGGAGTTGCAACATTGTTATTGCAATAATGAGAACCATCAAAATACAGGATTAAAACCACATCTATGTTAAGATGGTATATGCATAAAATCGCATCTAAACCAAACTCATAAAAATGATTAGTAATGAATAAGCATAACTAAGTCTATACAAAAAAGAAACGCACAAAAAAATTCAAAATTTTGAACCTCATTGCAATTATAAATTGATAAAGGGATAAGTTAGCATGTTCATTCACCATAAAGACAACTTAGAACATTATAAATGTGAGATGCATAGCAAAGACATTTTGAAGGATAAAAGTTAATGCCAAAATTTGAATAAGGGTGAGTTGAGGTCTCAACAAATGAGTGATGGATTCATAATTTGTGTAGTCTCTATGATCAACTACAACCATGCACCTTCCATTAAAGATTTATGATTTCCTCTTCACCATGATAGATTTGGTTCCTTTTCAAATTGGTTGGTTGTTGGTTACAAATTTAGAATAATGCATAAATAAATTACCCCATAAATGTGAGAGTGATATAATGAATGCTAAAATAAATAACAATAAAATAATTAAAAAAATTGTTACTTAATTTTTAATAAGATGAAGAGAATTATCACTCACATAATTTTTTATAAAAAAAAATACAATACTTATACAATTTACTATAATGATTATACTTAACTCATTCTTCCATAATTATAGAAAAATACTTGTTAAACAAACTTCTACATTCATTCATTGATTGAATAAGTACATAAAAGAAAATACCTCAAGTTAAAATTCATAAAAAAAAAAAATTGAAATGAAATTTTTAATAAATAAAATGCAATACTTATACATTTCCCTATAAAAATTATACTTAACTCATTCTTCCATAAGTATGTAAAAAGTCTGGTTGACCAAACTTCTACCTACCATTCATTGATTTAATAAGTACATAAAAACAAATACCTTTTTTAAAAATTTATTAAAAATTCATAATAAAGAAAATTGAAATGAAATTTAACTAACATTTTATTTTTTTATAAAACCTATTTCATTTCCATTTTAACATAACTCCGCTAATGCTTTCATAACCATCTTAAACAATTATATATTATATTCAACCCTTATGAAAGAGATAACTTGTTGAAAAGAGTGAATCAATGTACTTAATCCCCCTTCTATTATATTCAACCCATAACATGTTGAAAAGGAGTGAATCAATGTACTTAATCCCCTTCTCGTCCTAAATGTGTTCTCCCAATAAATTATGTTCTCATTCTAAGCATGAGAAGCAATCAAGGTTGTCTTCACACATCTCGTCCTTGTGAAGAAGACAAGTGTGACTTGCATGCGTGCTCTATTGTTTCGTGGGCATGTCTGGTTGTATTCTAACAAGTGCCTAGGTGACTTTCTCCACATGAACCACAATCTAGGATGAGGGGAGACACAGACCAATAATAGATGGAGTGGAGAATAAATTATTGTTATAAAGGATTCCCTAATCTAAGACGATGATTGTTACACAACTAGTGGGAATACTACAAAGTATTGACTTGACCAAGTAGTTATTGACATTAATTATTGAGTTGACCAACTAATTATTGAGTTGACCAACTAATTACGTGAATGGATATATACCTTATATTTGCTAAAATGTCAAATGTATTGTCGAGTGATAAAATGAGGGGATGGACCATTTGATAAGTTTGCATATTAAGTTTGCATAAGTTTGTTGTCATTGTTTTTTTTTTTTTTGCTAAATTACGCTATTTCTATTATGAACATAAAATTACAAAACTGCCACGGCTCAGCTGAGGAAGCCTGAGGCCGGGCTTGAGTGCTACTATCAGACTAGCTATTGAACTGCCCATAAACGGGAAACCAGTTCGTTTGTAAGTAGATACACCGCCCAATAATTGGGAAACCGGCGAAGAGTTAACTGTTCTGTGCATATGAAAGCTGTAAAGATACAAAAAATACATGCAGCTATATCTGCTATGAGCAGTCATTGAAACACCTGAAACTAGCAAAACTTTTAAAGCAGAGTTCATACTGGAAATTTTTCATGGAGGTGAGAGAGCATTTAATCTGAAGCAGAGTGCTCCTCCACAATTCTGCAGCCATACTGGTTGTTCTGGTCCCCTTCATCAGTCTTGTTCTCTTCGTCTTCTGTCAGGCCTGCGTCCATCTGCAAATTGAAATGTCCCGAGGAGGAAGGGATGGGGACAGTAGGCGCGTAGGAGGAAGGGATGAAAGGAGCAGGGTTAGGGCCAGGAGGGGGAACAAAGGCAGGAGCTGAAGGAGTCTGCAAGAGACTGGGGTGTGAGGCAGGAGGGAAGGGGAGTTCCTCGCTCAACGTAACAGTAAGAAATACAGAGAAAGGGTGGTCAAAATCACGGTCGAAGCGCAACTCAGTGTGTTGCGTGGACTGTCTGAGGAACCTACCGCTCGGAGAAGGAGAGGAGGCGGTGACGATAGGCTGGGGCGGGAACAAAGGAGGAGCAAGGGGCGGAGGGGCAGAATGAGGAGGCGCCATGTCATGGAAGTCAGGGCGAGGACCAGGAGGGTCCGATGATAAAAGAGCAGGACGCCTAGCAGTAGGCTCCAGAGGTCGGTCGCCATGGTGGCTGAGGGGAGGGCGCTCGCCCAGGGATCTTCCCCGAGAAGCCCCCTTTCTACAAGCCATTCGATGCCTCAATCTGGGCATGGTGAAAACCTCGGATGAGTTCGCCCAGCCTCTGGAGGGAGCAGCAGTTATAACAGAAGAATTATCAAACGAAACTGGAAAAACAGGAGAATTAAAATGAATCGGGCAGAAGTTACTGTGGGAGTAATGGAAGCCCGGAGCGATTTCCAAACAGCTATGCAGTGCACACCGTCGACCTGTATTTTTTCTCTCTCCGCCTGTAGCAGAACCTCCCGGGCAGAGCGAGTTCAGAGGCGACAGAGGGCGGTGGCCATCGATGGAGCAATCGGGAGAATTTGATCGTTTCTGCGCCATTTGAAGATGAGTGCACTGACCAATGCACAGGTGATGGCGGCGAACAGGAATGAATGCACAGCGCAGATGGGCAATAAACATAGCATTTAAGTTGCCATGGGGGGCCATGTGGCCACCCCAAGTGGGTTGCGTTGGGATTATAACCGGGCCTGTTGGCCCCTTCTCGCTTCTAAACATCCGCATCCGGAGAAGTTTGTTGTCATTGTTATGATTTAAGATCCAAAATAAAGTTATTGGTTGATTATAAAAACAACCTTCTAATATATTAAGGCCATTCATTGATTCATTATGCAATAATATTATAGGGATAAGATTAAGTTGTTAGATACATTGGTTTTGAGTCAAGTTGCCCTATAGATTAGGGAAAACAAAAGCCTATTTTTATTTATGCACATTGGTTTTGAATCCAACTGTGCTAGACACTTTTAATCATGGTAATTTGTGATTTTCCTTTCTTTTATCGAGGTTGAATATAGATATTTCATTATACTTTAATGTGGAATGATGTGGATTTTTGGTTTTTTAATATAATTTTTTATTTCATTAAAATTAATCAATTTTATTTTGTTGTAATAATCATAATATCATTTAATTATTTTGCTTTGATGTATCATTACGAAATGAAATATATATAAAGTTTAGTAATAATATTTATATAATTTTAAGTTCAAATAATTTATTTAAAAAGTTGTTTTGTGTGGATTAAATTGTACTCATATTTATCAAATTATTGATAGAGGTTAAATTTGTTTTTTCATTAAAAAAAATTATATTAATGTTTATTTGTTGTTATCAAGTTAGTGTTTTTATATTTTTTTTATTATGAACTGTTATATATTTGATATTAAATAAAATATTATAGTTAATTCATGGAGCAAGGATACAACAAAAAAATATTTTGTGTTAGAATCCATAATCCAAAAAATATCAAAGGTTTAGCATATAGTTATCCAATACAACAAGTTTCAAGTATATAATTTCAAAAAAGTGCATGATAGTCTACAATTAAAGTGTTTTAAAGCTTGTTTGTCCTAAAATACATACAAACTTATCAAAGCATTTGATTACTATCAACTTCATAACTACCTAAATGTCAATCTCTAGCACTCGCATATTCAAGTTTGGAAGCTAGTGTACCAAATGGTCGATGAATTTTCCATTGCTCGAATGCACAAGGAGTGTTAGAGTTAAATAACTAATCTACTTCCTTTGTGTCATATTTACCATGATGCTATGAAAGGCCACATATACAACTTACAATGTTATCATATGTCACATTTGTTGCACCAAAATACTCAGGATAATTTCAGATTTAGCTAATACAATAGTGTCACGGTTGTGCATTTTCCTATAAATTTCCTAAATTGAGATACCTTTCCCTTATCAAGATCTTCTTTCATCCTTAATTCTATATGAATCTCCCAAAGTTCATGAGATTCTATAGGAAATGGATGGGGAGTCAAACCACAAACAAAAGAGAATTACATAAGAGAATCCAATCTACCAAACTTCCAAAAGGAGGGGAAATTCTTATGTGCCCACCCAAAATAAAGCTTTGGTGAAATTAAAACTAAATCCCTCTTTCACTATCACAAAACACCCAAATGGAAGTCAAATTTGAAATCTAAATCCTTCCCTGAATCTTGCCAGCTTGTAGAAGCAATATTAAGAGAGGTTGTCCACCTACTTGAGAAATAGGTAGGGAGGAACCACCATTTTAGTAGCCCAAACACTCAACCATAAACAAAACACTAGAGTTATAAATATAAATTCTTGAATCAATACTTAATAGGAACCATATATTAGGCCTCAATCTCATTATGATCATGCCAGATTCATACTACCATTTCATAATTGTTCAAGGCGTGTGACTAAAGTATGTGACATGGGAATATGTGTGTCACCTAATATTGGTTATCAATCATTCTACCACCCAAGCTACAAGCCATGTTCCCATTTAATTGAATTCTATGTCAGTTCACATGCATCATCATGGGATTGAGTGTTGATAAACTTTTCCATTAATAACAATAGTCCTCTATTTTTCTAGTGTTTCTTTATTTGCATATTTATAAGCTAGTTGATGGTTTATTAGAGCACATAATAGAACTTAATGCTAGGAAGGGGTTAATAATTTTGTGGGTTCTTAGAATCATTTGAGGCTAACTTGAAGTCTAAAGGATTGGTAACCAATACCATGCATTGATTAAAATTCTTTGAGTTCCCCACCATAATCAAGCTTTGAATATGGAGGTTACTAGCTAGTTTTAGATTTTTCAAAAGTGTATATGCTTTAGCATGATTGTTAGAAGAGATTCCCAAGCTCCAAATGCAGGTATATTCAATTTTTCTTCTCGAGTTAGTGCTAACCCCTCCTAAACCTATTACTCCTTATCATCAAGTTAAACTTTGGAGTGGTGTTTTTGTTAATTGATTTTAACTTGTAGTTTAGTTAATGCTAGAAATGACGTGAATGAAAAGGACATATTTTGATATTTAAAATATATATGAAACTTTTTCTGAGTGTTTCAATGATATGTCAACTACCGTGGATATTCAAGTAGACAGTTCATCACAATATATTTCATAAAATTATGCTTAAAAATAAAAAATATGCACTATGTTGGTTTATTTCTCTTTAGATTATGGATCTGTAAATTACTATTTATTGTGTATGCATGCAAATTATATTTATACATAAAATAGAGAACATTGAAATAAAAATTCATGAACCAATATTGGCACAAGATATAACCTGTTGTCGGAGATGGGATCCCCTGGAAGAAAGCAATAGAGAATATTCCGCATATCAAGGAGCGGAGCATGCAGTGCGGAGTCTATTGTGAGTCTTAGGGGCTTTGGGGTGGGTCAAAACCCCTTATTATGTAATGGGATGGGAAAATTTTTTGAACGTTGGACTCTACCCATGGTTTTGGACCATGGTATTGTAAATGCTAAACTAAGGAGTCTAGATAGAGGTCAAAGGCAAGCTTGAACGATAGATCTGACGAGATGCATTTGGATGTAAGATTGTTTTAAGTCAGAGTATGTGTTTTGGTTTAGAGGAAAAGATCCTGCAACTATGTGTGTGGAGACCTTAGGAAGTCTGCAACTATGTGTGCATACCCCTGCAGTTGTGTGCACAAGGCCCTACAGTTGTGTGCGCATGGTGGAATTGAATGTATGAGAATGATCTGATATGAATGAAAGAATTGTTGAGAAAATATCTGAGTTTACATTGATGTGTTTTACTTTACTTGTTGTTTATGAATATCTATATTGAATACTTTTTTGATTTGTAATAGAATAACACAGTCTTGTTTATGGTTTTTTACGTTTTTTAATGTATGAATAAGTAAGATCGTGTAATATGTTAGTAAGTTTAACAGATGTATTGAACTGCACTTGTATTGTTGATAGATCTGACCTGAGAAGCTATGTTAAGAAGGAAAATCCCTAAAGCCATGATATTTTATCCCTCTAGAGGCATAAACTTGGTTCTAGCATCCCCCTATATTGCCTCGGGTGAGACTTTGATTTGCACAAGCATGTCATTGCTGAAAGGGACGATAATAGTGGGTTTTGTTGGACTACGCAGTCACATTGAACTGGGTCTAGGCCTCATTAAGCCAAAAAATGGTTCCGTATCCGAGACTATAATCTGACTGAGAGATAGTTGGATGTGGAATCCATCTAAGAAATAGATTTAAGATTGGGTTGATATGAAAGAACGTGAGTTTTCTGTGCAAGAAAATAGAAGTCTATGCATCTCTACTGAACATTGGTTACAAAAGTATATCTATACAGATCAGTACGAGATATTTTTCACATCATTTGCTAGTGATTTGTATGAGTGAATATCAAGACTAACAACAAAACGAGTTATTTCAATAATAAGCCCACTACGTGGATCCCAGATTTGATTGAAAAGTTGAAAAAGACTGATAACGAAATCACAAGGGCTATTGGTTATTGGATAGATAATATCCTTCGAGGGTTTATCACTGAGTTCGCGATCGAGACTTTTGTGTCTTATAGCAAGGAAAAGCACAAGTTCTTCAGAGGCCCTAGAGGTAAGTACCTGAATTCACTAAAGTTTTGGATTAAAATTTTATTGTGTGAAAATGGTGTATTATGGATGTGCTGAGATTGATGCTTAAAGGAAGAGAACTTGGTGCTATACAAAGTGGTAAAAGATTCAGAGCATGTTGGGGTACTTATGTTGGAACTGAATATCATTCATTGTTTGGGTCTAAAAAAGGAGAAAGCAACATCGCTACCTCAAGAAGTTTGTCGATGAGATCTAAAAATCAGCAAAGTGCTGAGGATATTCACCAACCTTCCACCCACATCATCACTCCATTCCATTATGTTCTTCCACCTCCACCTCCACCTTCCCCATTAACCATGGCCCAAACACCAAAGATTCATGTGTTTAAGGGATTATATGATCTTGAATAGTTCTAGTTTGACTAAGAAGTAATATGGAGTTCGCAGAATGTTACAAATAAGAATATGAATAAAGTGCAGTTGGTTACAACACTGCAAGATAGAGCATTTTATTGGTACATGAAATATGTTATGGAGAATGCAAATTATTATTTGGCTGAGACAAATACTGCACTGAATGCTGAATTCAAGAAACCAAAGTCGCAGTCCCAGTGTATCACTGAGATCAAAGAAATTAAGTAGCTAACTATTGAGACTCTGTGGGAGGTAGACCAAAGATTTAAGACACTGCTAAGCTAGATTATATTTAAGATACCAGATGAACAACATAAAGAATGTTTCATTGCTGTGATGTTGCCTCATCTCAGATTTTCATTGTCTTAACAGAGGATTTCAACTCAAACTGAAGCATTGAAGATTGCAATGAAGCTTGAAGCTTCGCTAGTAGTCGATACAAGCATATGAGTGCAACAAATTCGAAATCAGTTCGAGAGCCTGCACATGGAGCTCTAGAATCTAAAGAAGGGAAAGGAGGTAAGATCTGACATAAGGTCAGAAGTTTGGTGTATCAAGTGCAAAGAAGAGGGTTACTATAACGAGTATGCCCTGTTCATAGAGACTATTTAGGCACCAGGATGCCAAGTCCATTAAAACCTATATCGAGTGTTGGGCCAAGTATAGGGCCCCATGTATGGTGTAGCATATGCTAAGTTGCACAAAAAAATTCCATGTATTATTGTCACCTACTGCAAAATTTTGTGAGATCGTCAAAGCAATTGTTATGCAATTTTTGCAGTTTGGTGGGACATGATGAGAAACATTATAAGATCTATGATCTAACGATGTCGAAAAATCCTAGTTCATATTGAATGTAGGTAGAAGGGCGCTAAGCTTCGGGATTGCCAACTGCATGAGGATATTTCCAACGTCGAGGGTGTGGCCGAGGAGGAGTCACCGATTTTGGACGATGACAGATCATATGTTACAACTGTAGATAGGTTGGAAATTTTGCCATGGATTATCAGAATCCTACTGCAGCTTCCTGTAAGTATTGTTAAGAATTTGGTCATGAAATCAAAGAATTTCCCATTTTATAAGCTAAAATGCAGGAGAAGCGTAGCCAACAGCCGACATAAAATATACAAATGGTTAGGGCTGAACCACTTCAGAAATATCCAAACGTTAACATAGTAACACACATTGGTGTGAGTACTCGAGGAGACCACACAAAAGGAAAAAAGACTGTGATGGAGACATGGGTTAGGAAAGCAAAAGATAAAAATGTTGGATTTAATGTTCAACGCAAGAAAGAGACATTCATGGAAGCAAGGAAGACATTTATGACTCCTAAAGCATCGCCACCTACTGTGTAGAGACAATTGTTTCCATTGAAGAATACGCGTGAGGAGAATTTCGAAGTAAAGGAAGTTGATAAGCCTATATTGGCATCATTTTTGAAGACATGTATGAAATTGCTGAGGGAGTAGGAGGGCATAAAAGAATTACAGGAACTAATAGATAACTGTGCTGGCAAGGAAATACTGCAAATAGAACATTGCGCAGTAAATAAAGTGTACAAGAACAAGAAGAGAACCGTTTGGGAGATGCAATTGACTTCACAGATTGAATATTATGAGATGGATTAAGTCATTATGGATCTAGGATCAGATGCCAATATTCTGCCAAAGCTGTAATATTCCACTTTTAGCATGCTGGTAAATGGAATATTAATTTTTGCTGTTTGCACTTAGGATATGAATAAATGGGTAAGGAGGCCCATACATTTCAGAAATAGGAATAAAATCCCTCTTAGTGTGAAAGGGGATCATCAGTGGAGTTGGATTTGACACCCTCATGTGTGAAAGAGGACATTTGCATGAAGACAAGGTCAAGTTTGACCAAGTCAAACAATGCAATGATAGGAGGTGGAGATCATCTTATGGGACAACACAGTGAAAGAGAAGGGAAGTTTCCTTGATGGAGGAAACCATAATGGGTGGGACCCATGGAGAGGGAGCTTGCATTTGTTTAAAAGGAGGGCAAGGTAGCCATTGTTATTCATGTCTATGATTATTGATTTCTTGGTCTGTTTAGACTATTTGTAGTCTCCTGCTGTTTAGCAGAGTTGCAGTGTTGTTTAGCACAAGGAATTCCTATTTAGGATTCCTTCTCCTTCTTAAGAGGCCTCTTGAGGGATTGCACTTCATTTCTCCACATCTAGGCTCAAGGCCAAGCCACCTCCTTTAGCTACAGTGTTATTTTTGCTAAAGTATAACGTTGTGTTGTAGGGTGTTGCAGTGGAGGTTCCACAACACCATTCCTTGGCTTGTTTTTTAGAGGAGGAAGCCCTCTTTCCTTTGGGAGATCAGTAAGGAAGGATTCAGAGAAGATTTCATACCTTGGCACTTGGCCAACACTTTCTATTCCACCTACAACACAGTTATCCTCGGTGACTGTGTTATTTTCAGTGTGCATCTGCAGTGAGGGTCTGCAGTGTTGATTGGAGGGTCAGATCTTCAGTGATAGGATCAGCCTTTCACTTGGAAGATCCATTGGAGGAGGTCTACTCATCTTGTGCAACATCTTCAGCCATCTCCATCCAGTTCCAGTTCTTGAGTTGCAGCTGCTACCACAACTCTGGCATTTCTGCAGTTTTTCCATTTTGTTGTATTTCAGTCAATCCTTCTAAGGATTGTTGCATTGTTGTATCTAGGGGTTGAGATCTTGCTCCCCCATATATTTTGAGCTATACATTTCTATATCCATGTATTTACATCATTTTGCAGCAGATATTCATAATAGACTGCGCAGTCATAGCCCGGGGCTTTATATATGTAGCAGTGTTCTTCATTTTCTTGTACATATTATATTGAGGCTTGTATTACCTATCTTGAGTCACTCTTTCCTCAAGGAATTGTACTCTTTTGCTGCTATATTATACATTTGTTGAACATCTACATCTTCATATATTCAGGCTTATAAAAATAATGCTGTTTCTCTATCCCTTGTTCATACATAGCTGCAGTCCCTTCATTGGGCACTTTTCCAAGACAAATAGGTGTGGGAGATCTGTTTAACCCACCTAGAGTCATTGTTTTGGAGCCTACTCTTGGATTTAGGACTTAGATACATTAATCTAAGGAATCCAGGTCTTGGTTTCAAATCCTGTAGTAGTCATTCCTGAAAAATGTGTTTTTTCAGGCATGCCTTGCTGAGAAGTCCCGTTTTGGGATATTACAAAAGCAGACATGGGAACAAATGGGAAGGCATAAGCTCTAATGGTTGCCAATTCAGCTGTGGATGGAAAACGAGCTGAAGATCATTCCTATGGGGTGATTATAGTAAATTGACGTAGATACTGATGGTGCATGCATATTGGTATATTTTGAAGTCATCAAGATCGTTGATGATAGTAATCCTTACCTTGCACTATTAGGATTTGATTGGGCTTATGACATGGATGCTATAATCTACTTGAAAAATAGGTAGATGGTGTTTTACAATGATGGTACCCAAGTTGTAATGCCATTGGATCCTTTAGAAGGTGCGCGCTATACAGATCTTGTCCAACATGAGTATGGGGATGTTGAGATTGATCAGATCTATAATCTTACTGCACAGGATGAAGACTGGATCAATCCCACCACCGATGGCAGAATATGTTGGGAGCGCGATAGTTTGTGTGTTTCAGATTCTGATGAGGAGTTGGAGCAATGGAAAAATATTTTGCATGAAGTAACCACTAAGCGTTGTAACAGGGTTACCAAATCTCCGAAATGCATCTGATTAGAAATACGCGACTTGCCTTTTTATGATGGAATGGGGAATGTTATCTTGTTTCTGGAAGAATTCAAGAAAAAGGTGTTGGAAGAACATAGGTATGAAGCTTTGGAATTCACATTGAATTCCACTCCAGCCCGTTGGTGGGGTACGCACAAAGAAAGTTTGGGAGGATGGATAGAGTTTTTCAAGTTGATAAGGCTAAGGTTTGGTCATGTTGATACGAAGATCGCAGAGAAGTATGATGGTTAGAAGGATCCTCGCAAGAATTTGGCTTGTTGAACTGTAGCTTGGGGCGCCAAACCTTAACCAGAATGGGTGCACATGGTCTTTCATTCCTTGGAGATGATACCTCAGCAATGGCATCTAGAAACATAATTGCGCCATGGAAATATGGATTGGGATGAGAAGATAGAAGGTTTCTTATTAACATATAGCTTCGCTGATGGTTGGGAGTGCATTAATGAGGCTCTTCAAGAAGTTAAAGTAGGTGTATTCTGTATTACTAAGGAACCAAGGACTTTGATACAACCTGATTGGGTTGCCCAAATGGAACAAGCCCACGAATGTTACAATCTGACTGCAGAGGAGGGTGAGGAGGATCTGCGTGACCTTAACACTCTGGAGTCCATAGGGACACGTGAGGTTTTAGGGCTCGAGATAGTAATGCTATATGTAACTCATCCTGTCAGGACTCAACAAGTTAACATAGAATCAGAAGTGGAGCCCAAATTTGCAAAGATTGGGGACTATTGTGATGATAATAAAGTAAGGTCACCAAGTTGTTGCAAATACCATGACCTATTCACAACAAAATTATTAGAATTGAAAGGTATTGTGGGAGATCTTGGAGTTATGCACATCACTTTGAAGTTTGATGCAAAGCTGATCAAGCAACGCCCCTATCAACTGAACCCAGAGTAAAAGGGGAAGGTAAGGGAAGAACTAGAAAAAATTCTTAGTGATGGCATCATCAAACCAGTTGAGGAATCCGATTAGGTTATCCCCATGGTGGTACAAGAGAAGAAGACCAAGGGCAAGATAAGGATTTGTGTTGATCTACACAAGCTGAATGATGCCTGTGTCCATGATCCATTTCCAATGCCATTCAAAGATGAATTATTGGATAACATTGGTGGGTAGGAAGACTACTCATTTACTAATGGGTTCTCAGGGTATCATTAGAACTGGATTGCACCGAGAGACATGAGCAATACTACCTTCACTACAGAGTGGGGGTCCTTTTAGTACACTGTCATGCCATTCTGGTTAAATAATGCTACAACTATATTATCTAGAGTGGTTGTCGAAGCTTTTAATGAATATATCCATAACTTCTTGGAACTTTAATTTGATGTCTGGAAATTATTTGGCTTGCTAAAGGAACATGTTTCTAGCCTGCGCTTGATGTTGGATACCTGTAAGAAGTATCAGATCTCCTTAAATATGAAAAAGTATATTTTCTGCATACCATATGGTATTTTTCTGGGGCATATTGTGTGTAAACTTAGAACACCAAACAAGTGTAAAGAAGCTACGCATGATGCTCGGGCATACCGAATATTAAAAGAACTTTATTAAGGCATACATGCAGATCACTACGCCAATGAAAAAATTATTAAAAAAATATGTCAAGTTCTACTGGGATGACGACTGTCAAAAGAGCCTTGATCTACTGAAATAAAATATGATTATTGCACCCATTATCTTCTTCCTCGATTGGAAAAAGGAATTTCATGTACATGTCGATGCATCCTGCATAGATTTGGGAGTAGTGTTAGTGCAGCCTCGGGAAGGGGATATTGATCATCCTATGGTGTTTTCAAGCATGAATTTGTCTAAGGCGGAGAGGAACTATTCTAACACAGAGCGCGAATGGTTGGAAATGGTATATGTGCTGCAAAAATACAAACACTACCTATTAGAGACACACTTCAAAATTATTACAGATCATTTTTATTTGAAGTACTTGGTCAAAAATCCTATGTTGGGGGGGGAAGATTTGCGAGTGGTTATTTTTGTTCCAAGAATATGATTTCTAGGTAATTGTCAAGCTAGGACGGTGGAATTTCGGATCAGATCATTTGTTTAGGATCAAGAGAAGAGAGGGCTCGACGAATTTGGAAGAAGGATTACTTGATGCACAATTGTTCACTATTAGGGTTGTAGATGAGAATTTCCTCGATATCATTAAGTTTGTCTCTACAAGACTTGCACCTGCGGAGTACACTACACAACAAAAGAAAGATCTGGTAGTAAGGGAGACTGATTTTACCCTGATTGCAGAACATATGTATAAAATGGGGGTTGATTCTATGTTCCTGAGCATGAATGACACAACATAGTGGTTGAAGCACATGATCGAGTGGCTAGATGTCACAACGTTGGGAAAGCTACTACGTAGAAGATCATGCGAGCTGGCTTATGGTGGCCTATGGTCCATAAAGACTCGAAGGAGTATTGTAGCACATGCGATGTTTGTCAGAGGATGAGTAAACTATCTTAGAGAGATAAAATGGAATTGCACCCCAAATTTACATTACAAGCTTTCGATAAATGGGTGATTGAATTTGTGGGACCAATTGATTCGCTGGGGAAGAAAATGGGTGCGTAATAAATTATTAGTGTGACTGATTACCTCACACGGTGGGCTGAGTCGCAACCAGTAATGGATTGCACTACAGACATGGAAACACAGTTCATTTTCAAGCATATTGTGTCACGTTTTGGTTGCCCAAAAATCTTGATGAGCGATCGGGGTATACATTATTTGAATAGCACCATTGAAGCCTTGACCAAAGAGTTCCAAGTGGGTCACCAAAATAGTATACCATATCACCCCGAGGAAAATGGCAGAGTCGAAGCCTTCAACAAAATCTTGGAGAGTGCGCTGATGAAGGTGTGCAATGTTAACATAAATGACTGGGATTTGCGCATCCATGTTGTTCTGTGGGCCTATAGGACTACCTGTAAGGACCTAATAGGTCATACCCCGTTCCGATTGGTGTATGGTCAAGAAGCAGTAATGATGATGGAGTAAATTGTACCTAGTCTTCACATCGCAACAATGACGAATAGGGAGACAATGACACTATGGAGCAAATATTGGTGTAACTGCTCGAGTGGGAAGAGGATCAGTTCATCATTGGGTTTCATCATAAACTTCAGAAGGAGAGGGAGAAATTTTGGCATGAACGATACATTAAGCACAAGATGTTCAAGGATGGTGACCTAGTTCTTTTGTATGACAGAAACTTTGCAAAGTTCTCTGCAAAGATGCAGATGCACTAGGTAGGTCCATATATTGTCATGAACATGACAGAAAGAGGTGCAATTCAACTCACAAAGCTGAATGGGGAATTTTTCCCTACTCATATTAATGGCAGTATATTAAAGTTGTACAAAGCCGATTCCGTCCCTAGAAGATCGCAATTAATATATGGCCGACAAAGAGTCTTAATGGTCTGTGCAGTTGAAAGGGGGCATGCGACTATAAATGGGATACATATATAGGCGAGTGTGAGTCAAGTGAGCGAGCTTCAGGAGAGCGTGGCTCAAGTGCGAGAGGTTAAATAATCTAAGCAAAAATGCACCAAAGCAGTTCCACCATTGAAGGATGCCTTGAGTGGCATTAGAGCAAATATTGATAGTGAACCACCATTATGACTCGAGACGAGTCACAGTTTTGTGTTGGAGGCCTATTGGAGATGGGATCCCCCCGAAGAAAGTAGTTGTGAATATTCCATAGATCGAGGAGTGGAGCACACAATGCGAAGTCTATTTTGAGTCTTAGGGGCTTTGGGGTGGGTCAAAGCCCCTTATTATGTAATGGGATGGGACAATTTTTTGAAAAACCATGGTATTGTAAATGAAAAAACCTATATAAGGATTATAGATAGAGGTAAAAGGTAAGCTTGAATGATATATCTGATGAGATGAATTTGGATGTAATATTGTTTTAAGTCAGAGTTTGTGTTTTGGGTTAGAGGAAAGGCTCTTGTATCTATGTGTGCGCAGACCCTTGCAACTATGTGCGCAGGGTGGACTTGAATGCATGAGAAGGATCTCATATGAATGAACGACTTGTTAAGAAAATATTTGAGTTTACATTGATGTGTTTTACTTTACTTGTTGTTTATGAATATGTATACTGAATAAGGGTTTTGATATGTAACTGAATAGCGCAGTCATGTTTATGGTTGTTTACTTTGTTTAATGTATGAATAAGTAAGATAGCATAGTATGTTAGTAAGTTCAACAGATGTGTTGAACTGTGCTTTTATTGTTGATAGATCTAACCTGTGAAGCTCTGTTAAGAAGGAAAATCCATAAAGCCACGATCATTTATCCCTATGGATGCATAAACCTAGTTCTAGCATCCCCCTATATTTCCTCGGGTGAGAC
This sequence comes from Pinus albicaulis, assembly GCA_034641835.2. Classification (NCBI taxonomy): domain Eukaryota; kingdom Viridiplantae; phylum Streptophyta; class Pinopsida; order Pinales; family Pinaceae; genus Pinus; species Pinus albicaulis. The sequence continues at coordinate 1,180,468,886 of CM076577.1, read as the reverse complement.
TTCGATCTGTGCAAGTTGGTCATTGCCGAAAGGTCTGGTAATAGTGGGGTTTTTTAGACTACGCAATCACATTGAAACTGGGTCTAGGCCCCATCAAGTCAACACCTAGGAAACCCTTTTAAGAGAAAACCTAGTTGGAAGGTGAAGCCACGTTTTTCTCTCTCTCTAATATTCCAAATTTAACATATGTTTATTGGAATATTAGAGTTCTTACTTATTTTTCTTAACTAAGTAAATAAATGGGTGGAGGTACCCATAACCCCTTAAGATGAATATATCCACTCCTAAGAGTGTGAACATGGTTAATTAGCCTCTCCCTCCCAGGCAACACAATTTTTCCAGTTGTTGTGTATGCAACAGTTGTCATCTTGAGAGGAGGAAGAAGAAGCTATATCTCAAGTTTCTAGCTTAGAGATCTGAAGGAGGGATCAGCCATCAAAGCATAGATTTGACATATAACTCATTGCAACCATCTTACATTAGTTTATGCTTCATATCTGCATAACCCAGCAGTCAAGGGATCAAACCCTAGGAGAGTGAATTTATGATCTTCTTAGATCTAGATTTCCTTTCTGGGTTATCTTGTGTTTCCATCATAGTGCCCATATCTGCAATATTGGTATCATCATAGCTCCATAGCACCATCAATCTACACTTTCCCTTTCATCTAGCAATTGTAAGATCATTGTTACACCATTTTTTGGTCATCTAACCTGTTACTATTAGATGGACCAAATTACACCATGTAAGACCAATTTTACCCTAAGTAAAATTGCTTTCACTATGAAAAATAACTTAGTAAACCACATTTATTAAGTTGTTTATGGTCGAAACAGGAAACCCCATGAGGAAATATTGAATAAATCCGCATTTGTTTGAGTTTCCTCAAGGAATAATTAATTAAACATCAGTTTAATTAATATTCCTGGTCATATTTAACCCAAAACACGAAAATTAATTAGAAAAATCATTATTTATCTCATTATTTTATAGGATTAATTATTTAAACCTTATTTAAATAACATTCCTTGTTAAATTTGACTAAATCCTTTATAAATAATTGAATAAATCATTATTTATTTGATTATTACTCAACCACATCCTTAAAATAATAAACAAATCATTTATTTATTTATTATTTACAAATAAAGGGATTTGACCAAAGTCAAATTCTTTTTCCCTCCAACAAATATAATAAAATATTCCATAAAAATTGGACCTTGATTTGGTTAATAATATTTTAATTATGCACCAATATCTGGACTAACTCAATATTTTGTTATAAATAGAAGGGTTTTTTCATTCACTCACTACCTTTTGTTGCCTAAATATCACTCTGGATCTATAATTTTGGTTTGACTTTGATCCACCATCATTGTCATATTTTGCTATCATTTTTCTTATGAACTCCCTTTGAGTTCCATTTTTGTCTGGGTTTTCTACACCATCAAGAGAGAGGGACTTTAGATTTGAAGTGCTGAGTCAACTAATTTAAAGGGATTAGATCTTGGTCAACTAATTTCAGATGTAAAGATATTGGTAGCCATATTTTCCATTAGGGCTATTTTTTATGCATGGCTAAAGTGAGCCTTTTTCGTACACTTGCGATTAAGATTCATACTTACTACTAGCAACTCAACAAGGGTTTACGATTATGACCTTTGTCGTTTTTCATATCCCTGCATATCCAGCTACTTCAAACCATAGGATTTATCTTTAGCCTCTTTTTTTTCTTTTCTTGATGTTGTTTTTAACCTATAAAACCCTAAAACATTGAAAATTCTAACTTCCGTGTGTTTTGGGACCTATTGCGTAGCTGACAGACATCAGCCGCAACTAAGACGATAAAATTTTCTAAAACCTTCTTTCGAGAGTGCCAGAAGTACAGGTCACACTTTTTGGGCCAAAACCTGCGACCTGAACCTCCGGGGCACAGAAACTAGGCCAAAACCTGCGACCTCTGCAGAAAACAGGTCAAAAACTGTGACCTGAACTTTTTGCGGCAATTTTTCTGAGATTTTTCTGGGTTTGTCTGGGCCTCTGTTTAGGGTTGTCTGACCTCTATCTCCACCCATTTTGGACTTGTACTTGTTCTGTTTTACTCATCAAAGTGGGAACCTAGCCGCCTAGGCTTTAGTACCCTCTACCTTTCGTAGAAGAGTTTTAGCTGCTGCAAGTCGTTTGAAATTTCAGTGTGTTCAGCCATTTTTTAGATCTGATCCCTTACCTTCAGATCAAATTGAGATTGGCTATTGATCCATCCAAAACACCTTTTAGTTTTTTTTTGGGTTTTCCTCTAGGGTCCCCTATGCTTCCCTCTAGGTTATAGCATTTCACCACCTCATTTACAGCAATTTTTCCTCTGATTTTTTTCTGTTTTTCTGCACCTATTTCTAGCAGATCTAACCTCTAGATCATTGTCCCTCTTGAATTTAGATCTATTGGCTATTTTGGTGTGTTTTGACTAGAATTTTTTCCCACCCACAAACTTGTTGTTGAGAGGCCTGCCTCCTTGGGTTTAGATTAATGCATAATTAGTTGTTTATTTTCTGCTATTTTTGTTTCATATACTATTATCTGCAGGTTTATTTACAGTTATGCAACACACTTTTTCTTTTTCTCTACACACTTTTGGGTTTAAAAAATAAAATTTACACACTTGACACACATACCCTAAGTGAAGAAGAGCCTAGTTAACACTATCAGGACAAGACTTTAAAATTGTAATCAATTGATCCTGCACCTCTCTGCCCTTGCTTCGACATTGTAAGCAATTGATCCTGCACCTCCTTACCCTTATTGGTCTCTCTTCCCTTTGTGTTGTGTTTGTGCCTTCATCATTGCACCCCAAGGCATTTATCCCAGAGACTTCTTGGCCTTCATCCTCAGTTTCCGGTTGGAATACTTACTCCTCCACATAGGATCCGAGTTAGTCCTCCATCGAGTCTGCACTCCGACTCCTCTTCTAGTTCATTGGGTTCCCCTTCTAGTTCCACCCTTGGTTGTTCCCCTCTCACCTTCACCATGTCTGGTTCAGGACCTCACATTGGTGGTAGCCCTGACCCTAATGCTGGGAATACTACTAGTGGGACCGCAACAAGAACTACCATGACTACTCCCTTGCTCTGCCATATAGCAGGCCTCAATCTTCCCAATTTTAACCAGTTGATCAATGACCCTATACGTCATGACGCTAGTTGGCCTGCTATGCCAACCAAGCTCCCTTACAACATCCCCATGTTTGAAGGTCTTGTTGGAGAAGATCCTACAAATCATGTTCAATCTTTCCACATGTGGTGTTTGTCTAACTCTTTTAACGATGACTCTGTTCGTCTTCAGTTGTTCCAATGTACGCTTACTGGTGAAGCTTCTAAGTGGTATGTTGATCATACCTCATCCTCTCATACCACCTTTGTGACTCTTGCCCAGACTTTTCTATCTTATTTCTAGCTTCCCCTTCATTATGACACTAGTACCAAACTTTTGACTTCTTTCCGTCAATTGTCTATGACCCGCCTATACGATCATGTTTAGGAATGGCGGAGATGAAAGAGCCTATGTCGAGCCCCTACCTTCGAATACCATGTATACATGGACAGGTTCCTGAGGTCCCTTTTGCCTACTATCGGAAAACATGTCGCATCGCATTTCCCTCAAACTGAAGAAGTTTCTCTCTAGATTGCGTTAAAATATGACCTGATCTATGCTTAGTTGGGTTATGTTTATATCGTCTTACCTGATCTCCCTAGACCCAGTGGTGCCAATGCACTGGGGGAATCTCATGCCATTGATGGTATTGTTGGAGCTCTTTCTCATCCATACGCTCAGCCTTCCATGGGCTATGGTTTCCCTCAGGGATGGACCAGCACATGCAACACTTTTCCTCCTCTCGGTAGCATGTATCTAGGATACGGCATACCTCTTCCTTTTGCCCAACCTATTTACCACAATGTTACTCAACCTCCTTATTATCCGTATTCGTAGCCTGGTGCTCCAGCTCCTCAAGCATTAGCACCTCCACCTCCCTTGCCTTCTCAACCCCCGCAACAGTAGCCATCTCCCCCTCAGAGGTAGGTGTATGCACAACAGGGCGCGACTAATCATACTACTTACAAAAATAAGAGGAAAGGCACTCAAAATAAATCTGCCCTCGGTAATCCTAGACCTAATCCCCAAGGTAATGCACCTAACGCTGCTAACCAGCAACAGGACACTCAACCCAAGTAGGACAGGCCTATTCACATGAATAAGCCTTGTTCTTTTTGTGGTGTTTATGGTCATTACACTCAGGATTGTCCCTTTTTATCACAAATGCGGCAGATGTGGGAGACTCAAGCAGCATCGTGAGGATAGAAAGCCTCCCTTTACATCCCTCCCCATGTTGCACCTAGTCAGTTGGCTGTGTTTACTAATCCTTTCCCTCAGCAAGGATTCATGGCTACCCAATCACCTCAAGGTCAGGTGGCCACTCAACCTCCTCCATCTAGTACCTCTAATTACCAGATTCCCATGATGAACTCTGACCAACCCACTACTGTTGACCTCAACCTTCAGACTCAGTCCCGTGAGTACAACAAGCCTCCCGCTACGTCTACCCCCGAGCCCCCTTCTTCAGGTTCTACAGAGCCTCTTTTGACAACCAATGGTCCTTTGTAGATTCCTCAGCCAAAGGCAGAGGTTCATACCAATATCCCTAAGGGACCATTATGTCGAAATGATGCTTATGGTAAAGCTGCCCATTCGTATAGTATAGTAGAGGATTTGGCGCAATCTCCTGCTACCATCTCAATGATAGAACTCCTCCAGTTGTGCCCTTCACAACGAAAAGCTCGACTATCTTCCATAGGCACTGTAGATCCTTCAGATGTTCGATTGATCGTCTTTGAAGTTGACCAGCCAGAACATCCTCCTCTTCCTGCTTCCATCTCCTTCCAAATCCTAGTCAAGATCCCGAACGCCAACGTTTCCCATTGTATCATTGATGAGGGGGCATCCACCTATGTGATGTCTGCTTTGGTTTGGAAGTAGCTTGGATCACCTGAGTTGGCCCCTTCCACTACCACCCTCTGAGTGTGGGATGGCCATGCTTCCCATCCCATTGGCCTATTCCGCAATTGTCCTATTACTCTTGTAGGCAATACCATTTGCGTTGACATAGAAGTCATTGACCCCCCCTTAGATTACAACATTCTATTGGGTCGTAGCTACACCTATGCGATGTCTGTTGTACCATTTGCGATTCATCGTAAGATGTCCTTTCCCTATAATGGAAAGATAGTCACCATTGACTAGTTGACATATTACAAAATAAAGTCTTAGACCTCCCCTGAGTCCATCATATCTTCGGTGGCCAATAAGAAAACCATCGACCCCTTGACCAATGTCTCACCTGGAGTCTACAAAGACTCCTCTTTTCTTTTTTCTTTCCCTGGTCTTCCTCCTCCCTCTAATTCCAGCTCATCGAATGTTTACATGATGCAATCGTCTCAGGCTTCCCTCAAGCAGCTAGCTTCGGCTAGTCAATAGCCCCACCCTCCGCAACCTGCTCCTAGCACTTCGAATCAGCCTTCTGGACCCCCTCCTCCTGGCCCTTCACATAAAGCTGGTATCCATGAGCCTCTCTACCCTTCCAGCACAATTCCTCCTAGCCTTAACCATCTCGAAGCCATCTCGTTTGGCCATTACCCCTTTGGTTAGATACCGTTCCTAGCTCCCCCTCTTGGAGTGTTCTCGGTACCTGTCATGGCTACTTTATCCCTTCCTAACCTGACCCTGGGGATTCCCATCTAGTACATCGATCCCCTAGCCGCTACCTCACTTGGTCAACCCAAACCTTATATTTCTTTGACCCCAGTTCAATCAGTTCCCATGACTCCTCTCTCTTCTACCGTACCTCAGCCACCTAAATGGGAACCTCCTCCTATTGTGATAGCTTCGGGTAAAGGGGGAAAAGCTTGTAAGAAGGCATCTAAAGACAAGGCCGCCCCGAAAAAACCTGCTCCTCCTCAACCTCCAAAGCATACACCTTCGTGTGCTTTGTGTGATGTTTTCGGTCATGCCACCCATAATTTTCCTGAATTGCCTTGTCTCAAACCCATGGTTAATGTCGTGTTCCCTGAGTCTACGGTCCCAAAAACCTCTGTTCCTTCCTCAATTGCAGCTAATAACCCCAAGACTATTCACACCAACCACCTGTGTGCATGTGTGATCTCCATGGCCATTATACCCACCTCTGTCCCCGCCTCGAGGACTTCCACACCTCTCTAGCTGTAGTTCGCCAATTCGAGGAAAAGCACAACGAGTCCACCACTCCCTTATTTGTGTGTTTTTCTTCAAAAGAACTAGAGGATACATCCACTCCTATTGACATTCCCCCTCTAGATGTCTAAATGACAGAGTCTTCGGCCATTGTCCACTACCTGTCATCATCTATGAGATCCACGGTGGAAGACCCCCCTGGGACTTCCCCTTCTGTTTCACCTGACCTCCCTTCAGCAATCACCTTGGGCTCAACATCGGTGGATCCTTCATCAACTTGTTTTTCTATTATTCCTTGTGATGATGCACATGTGAACCTTTCTTCTCATGATGATGATTTAGGTAGCTTCGTCGTGTCATGTGGTCTTCCTTCCACCAGTCACCCCATATTATATTACGATGAAGACATTATGGAAGCAGTCACCACCCCTGACTTTATCTATCACCCCTTACATCGAACCCATGCATTCAAACCACATACAACTTGTGGCCATTACACTGACACCCAATGTTTGGGTAAGGGGGCACCCATAATTGAGAGTCCAGGAGAAGCAATTCTCCACAACTCTCCTAGTGTATCTATTCGTGTCGATTCTAGTACCATTATTCTTCCCCATTCAGAAGAACCTCTAGAGTCCCATATCACTTCATATCACTTGAGGGATGATACCCCTCATCATTCCTTCATCTTACATTAGAAACCCAGTCCCCTAGACATTGTTGTTGACCAACCTGTGGGTTTTCTAGGAGAGAACCAGTTCATTATCTCCAAATCCTCTCTTTGGGATAGTGACACCATGTATGCCAACCCAAAAACTTAAGTCCATTTGCTTCATATATGCAGTACCAAAAGAGATTGGTAATCCTCCATTATTTTTTGAACTGCATAACCATAACGAAAACAAATGGTGCACCACATCACAAAAATGTGTTTAGATTCCCCTCTTTCTAAATACATTTTGGCATGACCATAACATGCTTGGGGGCACCTATGCCCCTCAACCATAAAAATCCCAGCTCTCAGCCAAAAACATCACTGAAACCCCTTTCTCTGACAGGTTACACCTTTCAGGTCATTTCCTAGGATAGGTCACAGTTTTCTGCCCAGTACCTTCTACCTAGGTCACAGAACAAACCCCAAAAAGTGCAACCAAGCTTTTTCATGAGCTTTGGGTGCCTAAAAGTGAAATTTTGATCCCCTTAATGAAAGAGTAGGGTTAGACCTCTTACCTGCAACTGACAGATCTCGATTCCAATCGTCGATTTACCCGCTACGATTGCCACAAGATTTATGGCCTTCTCTCCTCTCTACATTCACCACAGCTACACTTGCGAATGAGTGAATTTGTAGGGAAAATGCCTTATTAAAAGAGAAACCCCAGATTTTTCTTTTGCCTGTTGTGGCTAAACCGTAGCTCAGTTTGAAAAACCGTCTGTACCACTGGAAAGCTCTCACTGAGCTCTCAAATGGGTATCTGGTAGTTGTTTTTGTGATTTGATACTTCATCAGGACACATTTTTTCCAAGAAGTGTCACTTCACCACTCCTCAAAATCAAATTTCTTCACTTGAAACAATTATACTTGGGGCACCACTTTGCCTCTATACTTGTCCATGCTCGTGTCGATTTTCATCATGAGTAACCATCTTGTATTCATGTCTTTATAGCCCCCATTGGACCTTTTCTGTGTGGCAGCATCATCGAGTCACCCTTGTTTAGAGCATTTGAGTGGAGTCATCATCGCATCCATGGAGTCTATCCTGAGTCCCTTTGTATCCGCTATAGTCCTCCATCTTTCATTTCTTGGTTCCTCTCTCGTGTTGCACATTATGGCCTTCAGTCCTCTTGTCCCCTATCCCTTTTGATGTTGTGTCAGTTGCTGCCTGGTCATCCATGCCCTTTATGCTCTAACATGGGAAGTTGTTTGTTCTCTTATCAGTACCCACCATTTCATCATCATCCTTGGTGTCAGTTTTTCAGTTGCTTTATTATTTTCTCTCGTGCCTTAGTTGAGGATCCCTTATTGCCTCACCTATGGCGGACTTCCTTCTATCGACATCATATCATTAATTCTAGAAGACAGGTCTAGAAGGCAGTGTACCTTGGTTCCAGCTTCCACTCCTGTTCGGTGCCTCAAATCAGGCAAAGAGATGCCTTATTTCCCTTTGACTTGTTTGGTTCTCAGCTCCAGCTCCTTACAACATGATCGAGATCCATATACTTGATGGTTCAGTGATGCAGAAGATTGTACCAATGATTCTCGTGTGTGTGTGAGATGTTTCAGACCTCATGAGGGGGTGGCCCTTCAGGTAGCCCCCCACATGCCCAGATGACCTCTTCATTACAACCTTTGATGCAGCTCCATATATTTGATGATGTCGGCCTCATCCGCTTGCAGTTCCTTTTAGTTTTCATGTATCATTCAGATTTTCAGAGCCATTTCTTGTTTATAGGGGCACTTTGGTTTTAATTATATCTCATGTACTCAAATATTATTGTATAAGTCCTGGCTATTATCCTAGGCACAATATGTATATGGGATTCATTATCATGTTTTTATCTGGCTCATGTTTATGCCAAAATGTACTATAATGAATGAATTATTCTTTGTACTTTGTCTCGGTGGGAATCGGTATGCCTACCCCGCCGCCTATAGCACATGTACTCACTCATAAAAGAGACTTGTCGCACTTGTAAGTCTCACCTCCTCAGGGTCTAGTCTTCTAGTGCTTTGGTATACCTTATATTTCTCTCTCTCTGACTTCCCCTTCGATGTCTAGTGATTGAGTTCTTACAACGTACTTCGGTCATACGATTAGCTCCTAACGCTCGCATGCTGGGGGGCAATCTGTTACACCATTTTTTGGTCATCTAACCTGATACTATTAGATGGAACAAAGTACACCATGTAATACCAATTTTACCCTAAGTAAAATTTCTTTCACTATGAAACATAACTTAGTAAACCACATTTATTAAGTTGTTTATGGTCTAAACAGGAAACCCCATAAGGAAATATTGAATAAATCCACATTTTCTTGAGTTTCCTCAAGGAATAATTAATTAAACAACAATTTAATTAATATTCCTGGTCATATTTAACCCAAAACAAGAAAATTAATTAGATAAATCATTATTTATCTTATTATTTTCTAGGAATAATTATTTAAACCTTATTTAAATAATATTACTTGTTAAATTTGACTAAATCCTTTATAAATAATTGAATAAATAATTATTTATTTGATTATTACTCAACCACATCCTTAAAATAATAAATAAATCATTTATTTATTTATTATTTACAAATAAAGGGATTTGACCAAAGTCAAATTCTTTTTCCCTCCAAAAAAATATAATACAATATTCCATAAAAAGTTGGATCTTGATTTGGTTAATAATATTTTAATTATGCACCAATATCTAGACTAACTCAATATTTTGTTATAAATAGGAGGGTTTTTCCATTCACTTACTACCTTTTGTTGCCTAAAGATCACTCTGGATCTATACTTTTGGTATGAATTTGATCCACCATCATTGTCATATTTTGCTACCATTTTTCTTATGAACTTTCTTTGAGTTCCATTTTTGTCTGGGTTTTCTACACCATCAAGAGAGAGGGATTTTAGATCTGAAGTGTTGAGGACTTACAAGAACCCATCCCATTGAGGGGGACTGGTAACATCTTTTTATGTTCCCTTCCCAAGTGCCAAAAAATACAAAAATTCTTTAAAACAATATTGTCTTGTTTATTGGATGCATGAAGAAACTCTTGCTTTTATTAATTGCTTAATGTCTTTTGATGCATAGATCTAGATTTTTGCAGCATTTATCTTGGTCAACTAATTGCAGATCTAAAGATATTGTCAACCATCTTTGTTGTTAGGGTTGTTTGATATACACGACTAAAGTGAGCCTTTCGTATGCTTGCGATTAAGATTCATACTAACAATCATCATCAACTAAAGGAACAGTGTAGTATTTATCTTCTAGCAGCTCCAATTACATAGTGCCTACTTTGGCATGATTTTAGGGTCATTCTAGGCCACTTTCTTGGCCTGAGTGGTTCTATTTTATGCACTGTTGTATCTATTATTCATATCCACATAATAAAATGGCTCACCTATTATGTCTGTATCTGTGTTGTTCATAATATTATATGCACATAATCTGTTGTTTCAAATATTGTGTTTGTGTGTTATTGCATTCTCCCTTTTGGGATATTACAATGGTATCAGAGCATGATCTTTGGCTCAGCTTGTGGACATTCTTGAAAACATAAGAAAATAATATAGTATATATCTGTAAATAATGGAGGGATTAAGTTTTACTTCATCTCTATTTAGAACTATGAAGGATCTCTCCAAGGAGATTGTTATCACTCAGATTTTCCTTGAAGTTGTTGGGAAGAGGAAAGGGGTCCGAGGTAACCACAAACCAAATTTTAGGTATAGAATCTAGCCAATATGTACCCAGAGAGGGCTCTCTCTGTATAATTTAGCTTTGTTTAAGAATATATCAGGCTATTTATAAAGTCCAAGGGTTTTGATTGAATTTGGGTGGTGGAATTCAATAGCTGAGGGAAAAATTGAGTAGTTTAGTCTATTGGGCTAATGGAGTCAAAAAAAGGATAACTTAACTGGATTAAGTATCTTAACAAAAGATGGTTTCACAGGGAAAGATAATCAAACAGAGAACAATTATAAATCTTAAAGTGAATGGAATGGAATATAAATGGAGGAAAGGCAATTAAGAATCTTTCAACAAATTTATAAGAGGGAAAATTGAGTGATTATTAACAAAGATCAATTAAGTATTCTTTATTAAATAATCAAAATGCTTAAACCAGAAAAACAGGAGAAATTAAGAACTCACTGTTTAAACCAATTTAGAAGAAAACATTTAGAACAATAATGATTAAAATCATATTACACTTAAGCACTTTATGATTTATTCCTTTTCATTAATCATTCAGAAATGAAACACAGATGATATAGTAAACAAATATAAAGACTTCAACACATAAGAGATATATGACTTATTGATCCGTAGTTTGACACATGAATCCTGTAAAAAGTGTTTCACATCAATTCCACATCCAGCTAGCTTCACAAAATTTCTCCAACAGCACTTTATTCCAAATAGTCAATGTTACAGCAAATTCTGAAAAAATCCACCTTGAATACTCCGATTGAGGGAGTATTTATACAAAAAGTTACAAAAAATATCTCATAACAACTTGAGATATAATCTAGGATGACTCATAAGTAAATTACAATAAAATAGAGACAGATGGTCTCGTAGATAAGAAAAAATGATAACTGATGTTGTGTTGTTTCCTTATTTTGAGAATGTGCTGGAGGCAGGCCCTATGATTTGGATTGTTGCTGTCCTCTTCAGTAATTTTGTGCTGGATGCTTCATTTAACTGATACTCTTTGACTACTCTGATACACTTTGACCTTTATTCATACTTTTATCCTTCTTTCCATGACTTACTGTAATACATAATAAAAAATTCAAGTAAGGATAATTTTTAAAAAAGTTCTAACAATTCTTCCCACCATTTATCTTCCAGTATATTGGTCCTTTGCAGCTTTCTGAGAGTTTCATCAGTCTCTGTATACCTAAAGAAAGTAGGTTGAACAGGGAACAAATGCTTTACTTCATGCTCAAGATAAAACAAATTTTCTAATCTATCATGAAGACTTTTTCCGGTAGGCAATGCTGCTGTTGATGAACTAGTTGAAGTACTGGCCTGATTATCAGCATACTTGTCCAATTTTTCAACATAACTTTCCAGGTCCATCAATTTATCTTCTGAAACTAAAGTACTGGGCAATCCTTTATTCAACAAAATATCAAATCTTTTTCTGAAGGCAGTAATTTCTTCTTGCATATCAGAACATCTTCGTTCTAAATTCTGTATCAGAGTTCTTTTGGTAAAAACTCTTTTTATTTCCAAAATGGTTCCTGTCCTATCTTGAATGCCAAGTTCTTCAAGTTGCTGCCTGTTCTGAGTATTTAGAAAATGGATGAGTTCATTGGCTTCATCAGGCCTGTTTCCCAATTCTTCTCTTGCTCTTAGGACTTCTTCTATAGCCAATTTGACTAAATCATTTTGTTCATGCATTATTTGAATTGAGGGCTAGACATCTCTTATTGACTGGATGATGTTGTCCCAAAGAATTTCATTTATTTCCTTTAAAGTCTTCTCCAATGTGAGATCCTTTTCCAACTTGCTGACCAATTTTTCCAATTTGTTGACCTCTCTTGTTTTATCTGCAACATTCATTTTTGAGAGATCATATTTCTGTTCCAAACTGGTGAGTTGCATCTTTTTTCTCTGTAGCTCTGTCACTTGGAGTTTCATTTCCTCCATTGACTTTATTAATTCTTCTGTACTCAAATTTGAAGTATTTACCTGTGAAAATTCTATTGGCTGCCCTGTTGTAGTAGTACTTGCAATCATTTCAGTTGTAGAGGCTGGAGTATTTTACTGCTTATCTTTCAATGCCTTTTCAAGCTCTTTTTCTGTTTCATTAAGTTGCTCATTCAGTTTCAAGAGCAAGTCCATTAATTATTATTCAGAATTTTGCTTTATAATTTCTGCAGTCTGTGGATGTCTTGAGGCTGGTAACTTCAATTGTTTTCTCAAAGCTGCAATATCATCATCTTTTTTCTTGATCAAATTTTCTATACCTTTAACATCCTTGGGATTATGACCCAATCCAATAATGACTTCCTCCAAAGTTTTTATCCCATTGTCCTTAGCCTGAGAAGATGCTTTTTCAAGACTTAACTGAGCATTAATATTCTCCAAAGAATCCTGCAACTTCTGGGTCATCATTGATTTATCCGTCAGAGTAGAATAAATCATCTCACCTATCTGTTTATGCAGCTCAATTTGATCTAAAGGATGGATATCCTTTGCTAAGACTTCAAAATTAGTCCTGATATAATCTGTAGCAGTTTGAGGTTGCTGCACTTTGGGTTTGAAGTGACTCATTATCATTTTACTTTGTTGAATGTCATAGGCTGACATCAATCTGTGTTGATTCTTAGGAGCCATCTTCAAACATTTATTGTACACTTGAAGTCTGAGAGGATCATTTCTGGCTTTTATATTTATGAATGTTCTTTTAATGTCCCAGGCATCTTTCACAGGTGGTTTGAAATATGACACTTCTGCACTTTGCTGCCTTTGCAACTCTTTTCTCTGTAAAGTAGTGGATGTCCCACTGATTGAACCTGTTTGATGACTACCCAATTCCTCTTGTGTCTGACTATCAGGAATTTCATGAATAGATTCTACTTCTGGAAGAGGACTCAATTTTTTTCTTTTAACATTAGGTTGTCCAGAAGATCCAGTGACAGGAGTAGCTGCTTCAACATCTCTCTTCTTGCCCTTTTCTACATTAAGAGGAGTTTGTAAAATTGACACTTCTGCCACATTGGTTTGAGTAGGAGGAATCTGTACTTGAACCTGTTCTTTAGAAGTCTGAGGTTGTTCTGTCATTGTAAATTTTTCTATAATTTGGATATCAACCTCTTTCTCTTTTCCTTTAGATGCTACTGTAGCCAATGCACTGATTTCCTGTAGATTTGGTTGAGAAGTCCCAGCAGAAGAAGAACCAATACATAGTATTTGTACCTGTCCAAAAGAGTCTAGGTCAAGTATTTTTTCAAGGTCTTTCATTACATTTTCAACATTGACCTGCTCACTATCCTATTCTACCAATGTCCCTTCCATCCATTCATCCTTATTGGCATACTGTTCAATTTCAGGGATTCTTCGATGAATGTATGGTGATAGTTTGTTTTTCATTCTTATATCACAAATGAAGCTATTTGGGTCATAAGGTACCCAGTAGAAACTTTTTTGTAATTTAAGATAATCTTCTAATATTCTTTCAGCTTCCTTTCCAGCATCTCTAAAGTTGTAGACAAAGGGACCTAGCTGACTTTTAATCCTGAGTTGAGCCTTTTTCTTTGCATTACAAAAATGAAATATATCTGAATTGATCATTTGCTTGAAATAATCTAATGCAAAGAGTCTCATTGGGACATATTTTTTCAACTTGAATGGGCATAATTCACATCAATAGATTATGATTTCTGTGTGATTTTGGTATCGGTACCAGTCACCTATCTGATATTGCTTTGAAAGTTGAAGAATTTTCTTGATTTCACTATTGACCCTTGGAGGAGAAACTCCTGTCAACAAGGTGGTTGCAGGGTGTATGAATAGGTAAAAAAACTCATTGTAGGAATAAGGGGAATGAGGAGAATTATGAGTAATGGTAGACCAAAAGATAATAGACCTAGGATTTCCTTTAGCATCAAGCTTTTTGACATGGAAAGGGAAACTTTCAGATTGGTAATAAAGCATGAGATGATAAATAACAGAAGAATACTTGAACACTCTTTCATTCTCTAATCTCATGAACTGATCATGGATTTTGTTTGCAATGCAGGAAGCAAAATCATACTTGACTGCGAGGGGCTTTCTAGGGGTGAAAATTTATAACAATACTAGGGTTCATTTGTCAACATACTCGCTAGTATTGAAACCCATTATTGAGGATATCATATTTAGAATAAGTCTGGCTACATTAGTGAAGAAAGTATAACCATAAGGGGGAGAGCCTTTGGGCTGATGTTCTAGCAACATGAAGGTCTGGCAAAGATGACTTAACTCTTCATGGGATAATTTGGTATATTTCTCAAGTAATTCTCCCATGGAAAGGGGAGTGAGGGCTTTATCAGGTTGAAATTGCAACATCTTGTTGATAGACTGAGCAGTTATGGGAAAAAGGATAGTCTGACTCAGGGACAAAACTACTCTTTGATTAGGATCATAGTTTGCATGAAAGTAATGGATTATCTCAGGGAAAATGTGGACTGATGGGAGAAGGTACATGGGAATATTGGATTCCCATAATCCAAAAATGTCAGAACCTTTCAAGTAATTATCTCTGCAGTGACAGAAGATTCGAAGGGGATTTTCACTGAGAACCAAGTCTTTAATTTGGAAATCTCTATCTACTAAAGGTAGATAATCTAAATATCTCTGAGGGGCATTGAGGGGTGTGACATTCAGAGCCACGGGAACCTCCATTTCTGGTTCTTGTGGATTCAGAAATGAATTCAGGGTTTTTAATGAAAAAATAGGCACAATCACAGGATTATGAATATAATTGCAGTTCTGGGAATAAAAAAGATCAAATTGAACTTCGTTTTAGTATTTAGTGTGGAATTAAAACCAAAACCATGATTTTTATATATTTTAGTGGGAAATTGAGGTAAATACCTATTTTTCCAGGAAATAAATAGTAATTGAACAGGTATTAGCTATGGAAAATGAATTATGGATGCTTGAATGAAAATTTCTTCAGCACGGGAGCAGTTGATGGCATTCGACAGTTGGTTTTGGAATTTTCTGCATGAGACTCTGGTCGTTACACAGAAAAATGAAAATGACGCGAGCATATTTGTTTTATTCGCAAAGTCAAAAGGTTGGTGGATTTTTAATGGATGACGTCAGCAAGTATGGAGGTTTCGTCAGGGGAGGCAGGCGGTAAGCGGTTTCCATCGCACCGCTTTTGAGGGAGGGCGGTTTTCAGCGGAGGGCGAGCGATTCCATACAATGAATGACACGTGGCGTAGCACTGTTTGGAAAACTGCCAGGCCATCGCGCGTTATCATTCGTACAAAGATGGCTAGCGATATCAATAATAACTGTTGATCTTGGACTGGCTGATCGAACGGTGGTCAGGGAGATAAGATGATGGGAGAATAACAGGCGGGCCTAATATAATTAAATGTTAATTAATCGCATCGGGGATGATTCAATTGGTGGATACAGGTTATTAATTAATCATGAGGATTAATTAATTCCTTTTTTTTTTTTTAAACGCGGAAAAGTGATCGGGAAAGGTTTTAAACTGGGATTTAACCAAGGTTAAGACCTGCAGTTAAGGGAGGTATTGGGGATTTTACAAAGGGTTATAGTTTTAACCTTGGGTAAAGGGAGTCGGGGGATAAAAATACATAAGGGAAGGATTATTTTTGTTTTAAAACATGTAATAAAACATGTTTTAACTGTTTTTTCAAGGTATTTCTATTATATGGTAATTAAATCAGATTAATCTAATTACCATAGGGGGCGGGATTAATATTAAAGATATATTTTAGCCAAAGGGAGTATAATGGGGGTGTTTTATTTAAACATATGGGGATTAAATACTTTGACTAAAATTGAAATAAATGGGTTTTTGGGTATTTTATAAAAAAGGAGTTATATATAATAGGAAAAGGTCATTCTTATAAGGATTTAAATAATAAATTAGAAATTAAAAAATGAAATGAAGCGCTAAGTGTAAAGAATTAGGTTAATGTCTTTAACTTATGCTTTTATGAGGAATGTTTTTATGAAATATTTGCATGATTTTCCTAAGTAAAATGGGATTTTACTTAGAAAAAGATTTCTTAGAGGTGAATGAATGTTATGATGAATGAATTTAAGTACTTAGGCTTTTCCAATTATTGGGTCAAGGGTCCGGTCCCTCTAAAAGTCAAGGAAATGCCTTGAGCCCCTCTAATCTTTAAATACCTTAGTACTTAGGGGAAATTAGTGAAATTTTTAGGAAAAATGAAAGGGGAAGTTAATAATCTGACTTTGCCTTGCTTGAAATTCTTCCAGTGTATTGTATGCCTTTGCACTTGTGATGAAAGTAAAAAAAATTGAACACATCTAAAACCATTATTCATCACATGTAATTCTGCAACAACATCTACCTACCCTACCTACTTACCCTACCATTTTTTCTTCTTTATTAGGGTGCACTTAAACTGGCAAACCCTTATCACACTTTTTCTTTTACATATGGAAATCTTATCTAATTCTAACCTTATTACATCCAAGGGCTCATATTAAACTGTTGAGCTCCTTTTATTTACTCTACCTATCTACTTATCTGCCAAGATTATACAGTTTGGTCAGATTTTATTCTCTATCTCTAAAACATAAAATTGAAAGATGAACTAGCCAAGCTTAAATTGTTTGACTATTCATAAATTGTGGCATAAAATACAAGTTGCACACAATTTTATTTATTACAAAAGAGTAAAAAGTAGTGGAATTTAGACTTGCACACTTTCCTTGGCCTTTCTTTTGGTGGGGTTCATTTTATTTTACTTTTTTGGGCCATTTTTATTCTTTTCACCCTTTCATTTTTCTTTTAGGGTATACACTCTTTACATTTTTTTATTTTTTTTATTTTTGATAATATGGAAAACCTTTGCAACAAGAAAAAGGTATGAACATATTACATAGCCCATCAAGTCAATCATGAAACATGACACCTATTGGTATAGGAGTCTAACAGAGATCAATGAAATGAAGAGAGAAAGGCAGAGAGAAACCTCAAGAAGGTTTCAGAATGAAGAAGGTCCCAATACTTCTTATCAGCAGTAAAGAAGACCGAAGAAGCATATAACTCCCCAAATATCTACTATGCCCACTTTCTTTGAAGAGGAAAGTGAATGGTATGGAGATAGAAGAGATTTGGATCTTGAAACTCATGAGACTATAAGTCTATATCTTGAAGAGTACAAAGCCTAATCTAGAGAATTCAAGGAGAATCTAACTCTCCAAAAAATTTCCAACTCAAGGAAGAATGAAGATCCTACAATAGTAATAGAAGAAAGAGGCACAATAGATTATATTTTCCTACATTTGATGGATCTTCCTCAAGCACTAAAAAAGCTTGGAGGAAAGAATTAGATATATTTTTCAAACTACATCTTGTAGCTGAGAAAGAGGTTGTTCAGATTGCATCTCTTCACCTTCAAGGTGAGGAAAATGAATGGTGGTTTGGTCACATGGAGCATGCAAAAGTGACTAAATATTCAGAATTATTTCAAATGAAAAGGAAGGAGTTTAATAGAATAAAATCAGAGACATTTCCTAAGAAGCCAAGGGAGAATGTCATTCTTGTCACTCTGGACAAAGAGTCACTACATTCACCACTAGCTGCAGAAGTACTTGTATCAGGAGAGGAGGCACTTTCATCTTTGCAAGGTAGTATTAATCTATTGAAATATAGAGTCCCATGCATGATTCATGAGATGCATGAGGCAGAGGAGGCAGATTACAGTGCTGGTAAATTGATAGAAGAGCAACCATCACTCTTACCGGCAGTTGAGAGAACATTACACCAGTTGAAATAACTCTTGTGATCTTGTAAGATATTCCCAAAAATTAGTTAGTCCAAGGTTTGCAATCATTTCCATCCCATATTGTTTCAGTACCTCTTATTGGAGCTTGTGGGGACATGTCATCAGGGCCATTGCATAACCAACGATTAGAGAAAAATGCTGATTTGAATAAGAAACCTATCACTACACAGAGGACCCTTGATCTAATCAAGGAAAATATGAAGAGATATCCCATTTTGTCATTGTTGAGCTACACTCAACTCTTTGAGTTGGAGTGTGGAGTTTCATAAGATGGGATGAGTATGATCCTATGTACAATGCCTAGCTATGAGTTCAACATTGTGCCTTGCCATGAGACGACAGATAAAACATTGTTAATGAGAAGAAATGATGAGAAGAGGACCCATTCATTGTTGGAGCATTCCAATGACAACTTCACTCATGAAACATTGGAGAGTCAGATGATAGATGGTAGACATCTTGAGATGGGAAATATTTTTCCTTTTCAAGATGACACTTCCTTAATGAGTATCTCAAAGCTCAAAGAGAAAATTATTCCTATAGCATATTCATAATCTTATGGGTTTTAAAGGGCCAATGATGATAATATATCATGAAGAGATATCATGGAAGGTGCACTTCAACATATCATGGAGTGAAAATTTATTCAAAAATTTGAGGAGGCTGGAGTCCTATAATGGGAGGATCCCAAGTTTATGCAGAATGAGATCCATCATTCACATTGGGATGAATGTTTTTTGATGTGGAGAAAGGGGTTGCAAAGCCACTTGCAAAGCTATGATACAGGCTAGCAGGAAGCTTGGCTGCGTTGGTTGCTCTTGGGTGAGTATCCTTACTACCCAACAACACATATTTTCATGATCTATGCTTTGCGCAACAATGATGTAATGAAGGAGGAGGCATGGCTACACTGAATTCTCTTGGGTGAGTATGGTTACTACTCAATAGCTCTTATTTATTTGACCCATGCCTTGTATATTGATGAAAGAATGCAACAAAATAAGGCATGTTTACTTTGGTTGTTGTTAAGAGAGTTTGGCCATCACATGGAATATCCCATGTTTCTGTGTTTTATATTGTTTGGAATATGGCATAACACTCTCATGATGTGCGATAATGGATTTTTTTGGTATTTGAATGATATGACATTCCACATGTCAATCAATGTGTTGTTGCTCCATGATTCACATAATGATGTGAAGAGGTAGCAAGAGACCTTTTTTCTATGGTTACTCTTGGGAGAGTTTGGCTTGACATACTCCCATACCTTGCATGATAATGATGGAGGAATGAAGAAATAGTCATTCCTCTAATGGATCTTATTGGGAGAGTATGGACACCATACTTGGTATGATGATGATGTGGTGGGGTAGCAGGATTCTTTGTTGCGTTGGATTCTCTTGAGAGAATATGGTCAACCCACTTGGTATAATGATGGTATGCCGTGGCAGCAAGAAGCTTTGTTGGAATGGCTTCTATTGGGAGAATATGGTTTGACCTCTTTTATGTCTACCCATATGTCTCTACTTCTTACTTTGCACAATGTTAGGATGATTCTTGGATCCAACAAGGCCAATAGGGCTAAAAATGAAAGCATGGAGAGACATAGTCTATTTCATGAAGCATGGGATGGAGAAATGTTTTGTGAATTTGGGCTTTCCTTTTGTGGGGAGAACCACTTCATTTCATGTATCTCATGTATTTATGATGATGTTGGACAACTGTTACAGGTCAAAATACCTCCTCATCAGCTCAGAGGAGAAGAAAAATATGGAAGGAATACAAAGACCTAAATTAAACCTATTTCTGCCAAGATAACGCCTCTCTATAACAACACAAGAGCGTTATAACGCAGATGATCAGTGAATAGGCCACGTTAGTGGCTAGGGAAATGCTCTGTTTACAATAGATGGCAGCATTACCCATGTTTTAAGTTTGAAACAGGAAAAACCCACGGAGAATGATTTGAATCTCCAGTTTTTTCTCACAAGAGAGTCAGTACAAAAAGAAAATTGCAAAGCACTAATCTCTTATTGGGCCTTAACATAAACAACTAAACTCTCAAAGAAGGAAAAAGCATGGAGGTTGGGGAAACATCTTGGTTTTTTCTATTCAGAACTGGTGGAAAGAGAAGGGCAATGATTTTTCTCTCCATCTCCTATAAAATGGAGTTGAAGGCTCTTGGTTCAAGGTCGAAGGATTGATAAAGTTTTGAATACTTGTGAAGTAGAGATCATTGTTGTAGTGTGAAGGTAAAAATTCAAAGAGGTTCATTGAGAACTTGTTGATCAATACGTCACCACTTTGAGAGATAGAGAGATTGGAAGGCTGAGGAGGGCTTGGTACAATTGACGGTTGTAATCCTCCTTTTTTTAAATCAATAGAACTGTATCTGTTTTGTCCATTCTATGCGTTGATATGGTCATTTTTATTTAATAACTTATATAGCATGAGATGAATGGTTTAGATGTGCATAGTTTAAATGTTTATTATATATTGACTTAATTGATAGAAAATATATGTTATGGTAGAGATTACACGGTGCTTTAATTGATTGCAGGATCAAGATTTGGAGCTGGTGAAGGATAACTCCTGCTTCGTTGCCTAGTGTTCTCCAAGGGACTCCAAGATCACTAAAGAGGTAATCTTCTATCTTATTCTATCAAGTTTTTTTAAGTTAATATGAACATGTACATGCCATATCTGTGAACTATACAACTAATCTTACTGTCTGCCTCAGGCACCGGAAAGCCCTGAGAGGGATATACGATAACCAACAACCCAAGAATTTTACCCTATAGCAGAATTGGCGACTCCGCTAGGGATTTCCCCATAGTTTCTGAACTTTTTATTTCCTTCTTTCTTCTTTCCTCTGTTCACAGACCCTTCCGACCAGTATTTATGCCCAGTAGACATTTCAAAAGCTCGCAGAGTTCAATCCTGTTTCTGTTTGACCATCTGAAGAAATTTACCCTAGCTAACGCTACCTCTGTGGGTTTTCTAGTGCATTATAACGCTACCTCTACTTAAACACAGTGCGTTAGTCTTTGGATTAACGTTGTATTTACTCAGAGACAGTGCGTTACTTAGCCAAAATTTGTTGTTGACTGCTGTGATTTTGTTTTGGTTGCAGAGTTTTTTGGCCATCAGTATCTCTCCTTGAATGAATCCCTGTGCTTTTTTACTAAGCTGGCATTTCTATTTGTTTGCTCTTGTTTGAAAATTTAGTGTCAAAAGCATTTACTTTTAGAGAATAATTTTTTTTTTTTTTTCTGCATCTAGCTAAGTTAATTCTGAAAATTTCAGTTCATAGACTGTTAAGAAGAGGTAGATAGAAGTATGAATATTTAAAGTTGAACTGTGCTATTTGAATGTTAATGCATGGATGTTGAAAATAAACCTCTCCTTTCTGAAATACTCTTCATTGAATTGAATATTTAGAGCATATTTTGCATGGTTTCTTGAGTCAGAGTCTCATTACATTTCATACGTCCACTCCCCCCCCCCGCAAGACTAATAATCAAGTACACTAAGAATCAAGAGATAATAAAATCAATAACATTATGCTTTTTGAGCTCACACAAATAGTAGTTCAGGCTAGGATCTTGGGTTAGGAAAGTGAGAAAATCACCCAGGATCTCAAAACTTGAAACTAAAGTCATTAACGAGTGAAATCCTATTGCACTCATATTATCGGGACCGTTCCTTTACCGGATCTCAGCATGATACAACACTTGGGTGCACAAGAAGGTAGCCCACCTTCAACTGCATCCAGTGGGTGTGTTATATGTTTGGGTTCCCTTCGGGGATGTCGAAACTAGATCGGGGATCTAGGTATTATGCACATATAGCATGTTGTCCTTGACCGTGGACCCCCTTGATGATGTCTGTGATTTGAGGTATCCCTAGTGGCCATAATTTTTAGGGACTTACACAAGGTGACTGGGATGGGCTGTCCTGGTACCTGAAACAGACAGACCCACTCTGTCTTTGGTCTTTAGGAGGGTACTCGTCTTCACGAGAGTGCTTACACCTATCATATAAGGTTTGGGCGAAGCTTTAGAGTGATCGTAATTGTAATTTCGACCAACCCTCTATGTATACTATCGTGATACTAGATTTCATCACTAGAAAACGGTAGTACTCAGATAGAGCACCCTATTCTGGCTGCTTACTGATTGATTTTAGAGAGTCCTTTTTTCTTTTTTAGGTGTGTGGTTATTGTCATTGAGAATTTATAATACATCACAATTTATTAAAATTGGTTAAAACTAAACAGGTCACCGTGGCGTCATCCGACCCACGCCGTCCGTCTCGACAACAACAAGGTCTACCTCCTCTAACTATTGAGGAAGAACTGAATCTTGGTGAACCCGTTCCTTCTGCAGAAGAGCAGTCTCCTTTGACAAATCCTGATTTTCACATAGCCTCATATCATACGGAATTTCTAGAGGACCCTTTCACGGAAGGGGTTGTACCTCATTACAATCCTCCACTCACTGATCTGTTGGGGCCTGTGATAGTTCAGATTCCACCATGCCAAGATATGTCTTCGGCCACACAAACATCCATTTCACCACTGGCATCCATAGGGTCGATGCCAATGGCAACCATCCCAGGTTTGCCACCATCCTCCCCGCCAGTTGTCAGTTCTATGCCATCACTTGGTAACCCCAGTAGTCAACATATACCTAATCCCAACCCTAAGGTCATCACAACAATCAGTAGCTCGCCGAATCATTTGGGATCTACTCCTACCGTGACCACGTTGGGACCCACAGTTGCTCCTCCCACGAGTGTGACTACTTCGGTTCCATTTAGCAACCCTTTCGGTTGGAACCCTCTGCTGAGTTCAAAACCCTTGGCCACTATACCAGGGGGAAGTGTCACCAGCACACAGGTATTAGGGAACATTTCACTTCCCCTATAATCCTTAGGACAAATGGGACAACCTATTGTCAATACTATTCCCTTAAGTGGTTCAAATATAGGTGTAGGGTCTATTCCGTTTTCGAACTATGCAAGTAGTATCTTGCCTCCGGGAAACTCTATTGCATCCATATGGAATAACCCACCCAAAACTCCATCTAGAATGGGAGGGAAATTTTATACTGGGGGAAAACAACCATTCCCCCCGCAATACAATATGCCCTTTGGACAGCAACCATATGTCCCTACCCCTCCACCAATAGGAAATTTTTATCAAAGTCCCACTTATCCTCCTGGTAACACATTGATGGGTGGAACCTATGGTCTAAGTAGTCAGCCCAGACTTCCTTGGTTAGATTTGGGGGAAAATCCACAATTTCCATTTTTGGCATCTTTGGACATCCCCGATATCCATAAACTAAGTAATGATCCCATCAAACATAACCCTCTCTGGCCTCTAGTACCGCACAAGATTCCTTCTGACATCCAAAAGTTTGATGGGAAACAAGGGGATGACCCAACCGCACACATCACTACCTTTCATATATGGTCTATATCCAATTCCATGGTGGATGATAGTGTCTGGCTTCGACTGTTTCCCCGCACCCTTACAGGAAATGCTGCCAAGTGGTATATTGAATTATCACGCCCCGCCATCAACACTTTTGGCATTTTAGCGATGGAGTTTCTAAAGAACTTCCAACTACCAATCAGATTTGAAATAGGAATGGAACTGTTAACCTCGTTGTGCCAAGACATCGCCACCCACATCTTCGATCACATTCATGAATGGAGACATAGGAGGAGGCTAGTCAAAGCGCCAATCCCGGATCATCTCTTAGCTAATTGGTTTTGTAAGTCTCTCTTACCCCACATCTCTAAATACATTGGCCTTTCCGGTGTGGTTACGGAATATCAATGCATTCGTCGTGCCCAACATTTGGATTTAATATATTCACAATTTGGCATGCTATATGATTTTCTCCCCAATGCCCCTGGTAACCGAAATCCTCCAGCTACTCAGAAAACCGAAGCTCATGCCGACGGTCTCATTGGCACAATCTCTGGTGTAGCCACAAAATAGTCTTGGGAGCAAGCCTCCCAGCCATCTTTGGCTGCCACTGCCCCTCACCAAACGACTACTCTTCCTACCGCTGAGGTAAATTATGTGCAAACTTCACAAAAACCTAGTGGGAAAAATAAGAAGAACAAGAAAAAGACATATTCTTCGGAAGAGCAGTCGGATAATCAAAATAACCCTAATCAGAAAAACGCTGCCAAAAATGACAAAGGGAAGGATAAACCCATGAAATTTCCTTGCAAGATCTGTGCGGAGGACCACTTGACATACAAATGTCCTCGGCTGCAGGAATGCACCAATTTTATTGCAAACAGGGATTCTGGGTGAACACCTACCGTTCTTCATAATCCTTTCCCTAATCAACAGCAACAACATCAACACATGGTTGACAATCCACCACAACCCCATCAATGGGGAAATGGTGATCCGCATCCTTCCGGCGAAGGGCCATCTACCATTTATGGCATTGAGAGTGTTGAAATTCAAACACGAGCCAAGCTTTATGGAAATCCTACCATAGATGCTCAAGAACCTGGTACTAGTTCAAATCCACCACTGCCCAACAATTTGCATGTCGAACGACCTACTGCTGACCCCATGATTTGTCCCCCTAAAGGGACACTTCGACGCACGACTCATAACACCTCTGCATGTGCAACCAAAAACTACATCATTGTAGAAGATTTGGCGCAAGCACCATCAGCTATGTCTGCTCTCGAAGTATTACAAACCTATCCAGCACAAAGGAAAGCCTTGCTTTTGGCCATTGGTGGAATAGACCCCCAGGATTCCATGCTAGCTATCTTTGATATGGAAAAATCTAAACCTCGCCTCTCACACCAACTCGCATTCCAGGTGTAGGTTGTGTCGAAAGGGAGACCAATCCATCGCACTATCATAGACGAAGGTGCTTCGACCTGCATTATGTCACAAGCTTTCTAGCTCAATTTAGGTTCTCCTATCTTAACATCGCCATCAAATTCCCTCAAAGCTTTCGATGGCCACACGTTCCTCCCAAAAGGATACCTTGCTAGCTTTCCCATCACTCTGAGTGGGAAAACGATAAACATGGAAGTTGAAGTCGTAAAGCGCCATCTTGACTATAATCTATTGCTTGGTTGCAGTTGGTCTTATGCCATGACCACCATTATTTCTTCGATCTTCCAACTCATCCTATTTCCATTGGATGGGAAAATAGTCACAGTGGATCAATTATCCTTCTGCACCCCTGATTATACCACATTACCAAGTAGCACTGTATCCCTAATAGGAGGCCTTCCTGACTCTTACGTCAGTATCGGTACCGGTCTTCTGAAGGAATCTTCCCTACTGGGTTGTTTTCCTCTCCCGCCGCCATAGATCCCAAACACGGTTGCAATGATATCCACCACTTTTGATGGCTCTATCGACTGATGGATCATCCCGACACCTTCAAAAATTGATTCCTACGGAGATCAGATGCTTCTCTCACCAGCCGAGTTGGCTTATCAAGCCATCCAAATCACATCTGAACCCTCCACTACTATGGTTTCGACCAAAGGTACAAACCTCCCTCCCATCAAAGTTCTCTCTAAGGATCTCCTCAATGAATTCTTGCCTACAAATGAAGCTATTCAAGAGATCATGTCTTTAGAAGAACGACCTTGGGGAAAGTTTCACCATCGCGCTTCGATGATTGACTCGAACGTGATAAAAACTGAAATCCCATCCTTTGACCCACCTGAGATGGTTCCCTTCGCTTACATGACTATTCAAACTATCGATTCAGAAGGGAACATGGGTAGTCTTTCTAAGAAAATGCTCATTGATATCTCGGTCAAAATGGGTATCATGGAAAATATTCAAATTGGAGCCGATTGCAATCCTGAGGAAATTTCATGCTTCACATCCCTTTTGAAGGAATTCTGCGATGTGTTTGCTTGGTCTTATGATGAAATGCCCAGCATAAACCCATTTATCGTCGCGCACGAAATCAATATTTATGACAATGCCAAACCCATTCAGCAGCAACTCAGACCTATCCACTCGCGCAAAACAGCCGCCATCAAAATTGAGGTAGAAAAACTTTTAAATGCTAGTTTCATCTATCTCATTCCTTTGACGGAATGGGTTTCCAATCCGGTTCCCGTTGATAAAAAACAAGGCACCATTCGAGTTTGTGTTGACTATCGCGATCTAAACGCCGCTTGTCCCAAAGACAATCATCCTACACCATTCATAGATCAGATTCTCGACGATTGTGCTAGATGCAAATCTTTTTCCTTCATGGATGGATTCTCGGGCTATAACCAGATTGCAATTAAAAAACACGACCATCATAAAAATTCCTACATCTATCCTTGGGGCACATTTACATATCGTAAACTCCCATTCGGTCTGAAGAATGCTGGAGCAACTTTTCAGCGGGCTATGGACTACGCTTTTCATGACATTCGACACATTGTACAGGCTTACTTGGATGACCTTCTGGCCCATTCCAAGAAATGACCTGATCACCTCGCTCATCTGAAAGAAATTTTTTCTAGGTGCAGATTCTACAATATATGTCTGAATCCTCATAAGTGTGTATTTATGGTTGAGTCTGGACATTTGTTAGGTTTCATTGTCTCCAAGCACGGGATTAGGGTTGATCTCGATAAGGTTAAGGTGATTATTGAATTTCCGGCACCAAAATCCATCCTTCAACTCCAACGTTTGCAAGGGAAGGAAAAATTTTTACGTCGATTCATCGTTAACTATGCCAAGATGACAAAAGGATTTATGCGATTATTGAAGAAAGGAACACTATACTTGTGGGATGACCAAGCTCAATGGTCATTTGACACTTTAAAACATGCACTTGTTTCAGCCCCACTCCTTAGTGATCCCGACTACTCACGTGACTTTCTCCTCTACCTGGCAGCCTCACCATCCTCACTTGGAATGGTTCTAGTTCAAGTTCATAGTGACGACAGCAAACATGTGATATACTATTTGTCCAAAGGTCTAATCGAACCTGAACTACGTTATTCACATGTGGAGAAACTTTCTCTGGCAGTAGTTTTCGCCGTCACCCGACTCCGACACTATATATTGCTGCGACAGACTACGGTTATTGCTGTGGAGAACCCCATGCGACATATCGTGTTTAGAAAAATTATTGGAGGAAAATATTCCAAATGGATCATAATCCTCCAACAATTTGATTTGGTCTTCACAACTTCCAAAGCAAAGAAATCCCTCGTCTTCGCCGAATTATTATCAGACCTTCCCAGAATCGACCCAAGAGAAGTAGCTCATGATATGGAGACATTTTGGTCTACCTACAAACCCAACGCTTCCGCCCAACTCTCACGTCCGACGACCGTCGTCGTATCCACCACCAAGAAAAGCACTACCTCATGCTAAATGATACACTATATCATCATGGTGTTGATACTATTCTCCGACGTTGTCTCACTTTCGATGAGCAGAATGCATTTTGAATGACTGCCATGCGGGGGCATGCAGTGGTCGTATTTCGGGCATATCTACTGCCCAAAAAATCCTGCGCGCAGGTTACTATTGGCCCATTTTGTTTAAAGACTGCATTGCAGCAGTCTAGAAGTGCCATCCATGTCAAATTTTCACAAAGAAAATGCGCGCTCATCCTGCCCCCCTTCATTCGGTTATCTCCATTGGTCCTTTCGCTAAATGGGGAATTGACTTCGTCACCTGCAATCCTACTTCGGAAAATGGACACAACTACATTGTGGTTGAGGTCGACTATTTTACGAAATGAGCAGAAGCCATTCCCACTTTCAAGGCTGATGGCAAAACCGCCACTCTCTTCCTATTCAATCAGGTAATATGTCAGTTCAGCGTACCCCTATTGATTGTCACATATCATGGATCCCACTTTCAGAATCATATGATGACTGAATTAACATCCATGATAGGTTTTTGTCGAGATCCATCTTTGTCTTATTATCCTCAAGCTAATGGTCAAGTTGAAGCCATAAATGGCGTCCTCAAAACCATGATTCGTCGATTGGTCGAAAATCATAAAACCACATGGCATCAGAAGTTGTATTCCACATTATAGGCATACCAAACGTCAGTCAAAACTACCACAGGTTTCACGCCTTTCCAACTTGCATTCGGCCTGGAGGCAGTACTTCCAATTGAGTGTGAAATTACATCACTCAAACTCACTGTTGAACTCCTGCCTGGCACCACTGCCACAGAAGAGCACTTGCTCTCACTCGATCATTTGGATGAAACTCGTCGAGATGCTACACTAGCACTCGAAGCTCACCAGTGCCAAGTCAAAGCTCAATACGACAAATCTGTCAAGCCTCGTTCTTTCCAAGAGGGCGATCTCGTTCTACTTTATGAGCAGAAACATGACATCTTGGGGGGCAGGAACAGTCCAACCATTATGGCTTGGTCCTTACATAATCACTAAAGTCCTCTCGAAAGGGTCTTACGAACTTCAGGATTGTAATGGAATTCCACTCGCGGAGCCTCACAACGGGCTCTATCTAAAGAAGTATTTTTCCTAGTTTCGCACTATGCTTTGTAATTTTATGTATATAAGTTTTGCCTATTATTTTGATGTTTCTAGATATTTTTGGTTTTCAAGGTGTTTTTCTCATGTATAATCTTTTTCTTTCACACAGATGCCGCCACCCTCCTTATCATAGGTCGGATATGCGGACGAGGCTAGTCGTCACACTAGACACATTGCTTCAGCTACTTGGGTTCTCTACACTCCTGAGTCGGACCTTCTTGGTTCTGGGGGAATCCTCTTGGGTAGCACCACCAATAATGTTGCTGAGTACATGTCAGTGATCCAACTCCTCACAGAAGCGGCATCTCGTGACATCTCCAATTTAGTGGTCAGGTTAGATTCCCAACTCGTCATTGTGCAGTTAAACAATCATTACCGTGTCCGGCATCCAGTCTTATTATGTCATTTTTTAAGGGTGTGACTTTTAGAACGTCAATTTCAAACAATTACATTTGAGCACGTTCCTAGAGAATTTAATGCATTGGTCGATTCTTTGGCAAACTATGTGTTAGATTGGCATTTGTCACATTTGATATAAAAGTTTTACTCATGAGTATATATATTTTTATCCCATTAAAAATAAATAAAAAATTACAAAACACAAAATCACCAAAAATTATGTATATATATATATATATATATATGTCATGTCTAGTACAATAGTTACATCAAAAAATCTTCCAAAACTTGGGTGTTTTACAAAAATTTCTCTATATTAAGCCACACTCTGACACTAATACATCTGCTCCACCAGCTAGGCCTGATGATCATGGTAGCATACAACTGCTCTAGCTATCCTCCTAAGAGGCACCAGGTATCTCTCCGGCACACCTACGGTATGCCGCTGCAAACGAACTAGAACCTCCCGCATAGGAAGGGGTGGTATGCCCATGCTCAAACCCTCCAGGTTTCTGGAGAGTTCATGTAAAACCTAGGCATCATCATCCTCGGCGGCTTCCGCATCCTCTGCTGGTGCGCCGGCCTCGAGTAGCTGCATTCCTCACCGTGTATAGCGAGGGGCCCCAACTGGCTGGACAGGTGCCACATCTGTGTCAAGCAAACAAACGCTTCATGTAAAAACATAATTTTCACCCTATTTCAACAAAAAAATTGCATAAACATTCAAAAGACACAAAAGAAAGTACTTCTTTGAAATACACTAATCATTTCCTTCTTACCATCGAGTCCCCACTAGGTACCAGGGGGCAGTACTAACTCCGGATCGTCTGTGAAGTTCATCCTTGCATAGGGATAATCCTCAATCATAATAATCTGGGAGTTTAGCCAATCAAAAAATCCATCATCAAAACAATGGTGGACGGGACCCTCTCCAGTCTGCAGAAGCAAAGCTACCCACCGAGCCTGCCTCGGCTCGCGTGGGCCCAATGGCACTATCATGATCCTGGGCCTCATCAATGGTACCTCCTTCAGTAAGAAAGAGACAATCAGTGTACCGTACCCAAACTCTCTCTGGGTATGGGTCTTACATGCGGTAAGCTCTGCTCGGACCCGACAGACAACTCCGTCACACTAGTCAAAAACCTGAGGCTGCATACAGTCCAAGGCTAGGAGCACCTGGGCCTTGGTGGCCACATGCTGACTCTTGGCACCTTCCAAGAAAAAAATCATCCATAGTATAGACCTTAATGGTCTCAAAGCCACCTGTGCGATCGGTACCCAGTTTCTCATAGCCTGAGTGCCATGTATGCAATGCGCACGAATCAGATCAGCAGTGGAACGTGGGTCAGCTCTAGACCCCGTCAAGTTGGGCCTCGGCCCGCGACATGATAGGCTGGTCAAAAAGTACACATCATCCTTTTCGATTGAGATATCATTTCCCCCAATCTGAAATACATGGTGTCATTCATCCCATTACTGGATTAGCCATCTTAGGCGGTCCTCTTGACCCCTCATCAGTTCTAAGCGGGCATATTTTAGCAATCCGCATCTGCGGAGAGCCATCAAGCTTGCAGCATCAGTCATCACCTCTCGTTCTTCCCGTTCATGTTCTCTCTCTCGCCAGATACTCATGATTAACAGAAGAATACCTGCAAATACAACATTTTCAACCGATCAAAACTTGCCTGGACCACTTCAAAACTACGAAAAATGAGTTGCTAAAAAACACAGTGCGCCCAATGCTGGCCCTAGTGTAAAACAGAGCGCGCTAATGTAGCATCCCTTCATGGGTTGTGCGTTTAACATGGCTGTAACACTACTGGCCCATGTTAGGCGCAAGCATTTTTTAGGGCCTCACAATTTTCTCAGTTTGAACCAGCAAAACATAACAAAAAGACAATTAAATGAGAGCAGGAGGTTCTAGCTCTTACCTGGATCTCATGGGAAGGAAAACCGTTGCTTGGATTGACCGTAATCATCAGGTGAATATTTCACCCCTTTTCACCCCAGAGCTCCTTCACAACACTCAAAACAGTGAAAATGAAGGTCTTCCGACCTTCTTATAGCCAATTCTGGGGCATGAATCTCTTAAGCTAGTTGGCAAAAGTGGTGAATTCTTGCTGCACATGTGTCGCAACTATTTAGATTTGGTACTGATGTTCTGATGAATGATCAAGATTCATGTGCAGACATACTCATGTTTAATCGAGCGTTCTTTTTATGGTCTTTTTCTTGCTCGTTAATTCGAAAAACCTCGAGTTCCCTTCTTCGGACTCGTTAAAATTATACAAAGTTGATATCGAGCGTTCTTTTTATGGTCTTTTTCTTGCTCGTTAATTCGAAAAACCTTGAGTTCCCTTCTTTGGACTTGTTAAACTTATACGAAGTTGATATCGAGCGTTCTTTTTATGGTATTTTTCTTACTCGTTAATCCGAAAATCTAGAGTTCTCTTCTTCAGACTCGTTAAAACTATGAAGAAGCACTGAGATTTCTTTTTAAGAACCTTTTTCTCGCTCATAAAATTGAAAAAACCCCGAGTTGACTTTTTCAGGCTCGTTAAACTACCACGATAGAGAGTAAGGAGCCATTATTTTCCTCTTTTTCAAAGCTCTTTGAACCGAAAAAGTAACCAAGTTTTCTCTGCGTGACTCGTTAAAATTTCACGGAGGTAACTGAGTTTTCTCCGCGTGACTTGTTAAAATTTCACGAAGGGCACTGAGTTTTTCTTTGTTGGACTCGTTAAAATTTCACAAAGAGTACTGAGTTTACTCCATCTCCTCATACTCATAACAAAATGAGGTAGACGTCCATCAAACATAGATTTATCATTTTTCCAGCTTCGATGGATTAACCCATGGAAAATGAACTGTTTCAAGCTTACTATTCTCCCTTTGCCGTGCCTGGTTATCAAGACATGACAAAGGTACCCCAATGGAGTCGTATTTTATTATATTTTTCAGAATCTCTAAATATGAAAAATTCACTGAGTCTACTCGTCTGGATTCGTTAAACCTAATCAGACGGGGCATGGAGTTGTCTTTTACGATATTTTTCAGACTCTCTAAATATGAAAAATTCAATGAGTTTACTCGTCTGGACTCGTTAAACTTAATCAGACGGGGAAAAATTTGGACAAAATGGATACTACCTCTGTTACATTTTAGAAAGGTCGATTTGGCAGAAAAATTATTGAACATGGAACTTCCCAGAAAATTCTTTTGCAGTTAGCCGAACCCTACCATCTATGAGTATTAGCCTTCATCTCCCAGTGTCCGTGCACTGGTAAAATCCCAACACACTCTTTGGTGTTCATTAAGCCTCAGCTGCCTAGTACCCTGTTATAGTGCCTTCTATTGTTCAAGCAGATCTCGCTATCTACTGCTCCTGTTATCAACCAAACCACTCATTATGCCAGAAATTATTTGTCGTCCGACATCCCCATTCACTCTTCATTATCTCAATCATAAACAAAATTAGTTGGTTTCCATTTCTTGTTGAATGATGTAGGATGCCTCAGTTCCTACCTTTCAATAGATCTCTTCCTATCGACTTCAACATCTTATCTAGGAAGTTGATCCAGAAACCCATCAGTACCCGGATACTTGCAGACATCAGTGGCAGGTAGTCTTGTGTTTGATCAGGGGTCTTCATCATTGGCTCCTAGTCAAATGATTCTATGAGTGTTCGAATTCAACTCATTTTATTCACACTCACCATATTGTACTGTGCATATTAGGGACCATCATCATTATCGATGGCCACCTTCATGTCTGTTAACAGTTTTCATTATCGACTGGTAATCAGATGATTTCTCACATGTTCGACAACAACTTCTTCATTCACATGTTGAGGAATATGCAATTTAAGTGAATCGACGGTCAAGAACTTGGGGCAAAGGTTACATCATTAAAGATGTGTTCCCTTCCCCAAGTTGCGATATTGTTTATGTAGACAGCTTCTTCATCCTAATCTTGTTATGACAGACACTTCCACATTGTGCTTATCGGTGGACAGATTCTTCATATCTCTATTCTAGAGAAATCATGCTGTTTAAGCTACTGAGCATGGGAATTCCCAACTCAATGCAGATACTATATTTTCTAACATATGTTGTTGTTTCAGGTTTTCTTTAGTCTTTCAATCTCTTTATCTCTACTACACACATTGTAAAGTATTTCGGCCATCGTCTTCGTCTCTGACCTCACACTTTAGGGGGCATCTGTTACAGGTCAAAATACCTCCTCATCAGCTCAGAGGAGAAGACAAATATGGAAGGAATACAAAGACCTAAATTAAACCTATTTCTTCCAAGGTAACGCCTCTCTATAATAACACAAGAGCGTTATAACGCAGCGGATCAGTGAATAGGCCGCGTTAGTGGCTAGGGAAATGCTCTGTTTACACTAGAGGGCAGCGTTACCCATGTTTTAAGTTTGAAATGGGAAAAACCCACCAAGAATGATTTGAATCTCCAGCTTTTTCTCACAAGAGAGTTAGTACAAAAAGGAAACTGCAAAGCACTAATCTCTTATTGGGCCTTGCCATACATAACTGAACTCTCAAAAAAGGAAAAAGCATGGAGGTTGGGGAAACATCTTGGTTTTTTCTATTCAGAACTGGTGGAAAGAGAAGGGCAATGATTTCTCTCTCCATCTCCTATAAAATGGAGTTGAAGGCTCTTGGTTCAAGGTCGA
Source organism: Pinus albicaulis (assembly GCA_034641835.2). NCBI lineage: Eukaryota > Viridiplantae > Streptophyta > Pinopsida > Pinales > Pinaceae > Pinus > Pinus albicaulis. Next base: position 1,180,434,748 of record CM076577.1, on the reverse strand, counting down.
AGGATTGCTAAAGTTTTGAATACTTGTGAAGTAGAGATCATTGTTGTAGTGTGAAGGTCAAGAGTCAAAGAGGTTCATTGAGAACTTGTTGATCAAGACATCACTACTTTGAGAGATAGAGAGATTGGAATGCTGAGGAGGGCTTGGTACAATTGACGGTTGTAATCCTCCATTTTTATAAATCAATAGAACTGTATCTGTTTTGTCCATTCTATGCATTGATATTGTCATTGTTATTTAATAACTTATATAGCATGAGATGAATGGCTTAGATGTGCATAGTTTAAATGTTTATTATATATTGACTTAATTGATATGAAATATATGTTATGATAGAGATTACACGGGTGCTTTAATTTATTTCAGGATCAAGATTTGGAGCTGGTGAAGGAGAACTCCTGCTTCGCTGCCTAGTGTTCTCCAAGGGACTCCAAGATCATTAAATAGGTAATATTATATCTTATTCTATCAAGTTGTTTTAAGTTAATATGAACATGTATATGCCATCTTTGTGAACTATACAGCTAATCTTACTGTTTGCCTTAGGCACCAGAAAGCCCTGAGAGGGACATACGATAACCAACAACCCAAGAATTTTACCCTATAGCAACAGCATGTGGTTGTCACTTGGAACTTCATTAAAGATGAGGGACATCTAACTACAGAGTTGGAGGTCACTCTAGACATTCTAAAGAGACAAATTTGGAGTTGGGAATGCATAATGTATTGCAGCAAATGGGGATGCCTTACTTGTGAGGATGCCATTTGGAAGGAGATAGATGGTTGGAGCATCTAATTTTGCAGTTGCTTGAGGGCAAGCAACATTTTGGCAGGGGGGACTGTAATATTCCAAAATGTACATCTGTTTATTGGAATAGTATAGTTCTTACTTATTTTGATTAAATAAGTAAATAAATGGGTACTGGAGGTACCCATAACCCCTTAAGATGAATAAAACCACTCCTAAGAGTGTGAACATGGTTAATTATCTAGTAAACCTACATCATGGAATAGTGGATAAGCTTATTAATGAATTAAGAGTGGGGGTCAAACATCATTAATAAGAAATAGCATGGAGATATGAAGGAGTCAAATAATATCTAGGAGGAATCAAAGTAAGATCATAGAGCAATAAATGATGAGGTGATGGAGGAAGTGGTGCATTAGTGCACATATGATGGAAGGGGTGAAAATTAAATGCAGAGATCATGGAGACCATGGAGAGACAATGCAGTCAACATGGAGACCTATTTACACATGTGCAATGTAGTTATGAGGTGGGCCAAGGCATGGGAAGGCTCACAATATATATAATGAAGATGAAGGAAACATTGGAGGCAGGCTTTATATTATTGATTATTGATCTGTTTAGATCTATATTTTTCATTTGACATTTCTATGCATGCTTATGTTGTTTAGCTAAGTCTGTAGTGTTGTTTAGCATAGGGTGTTCCCGAGCGGGAATCCCACCCTTATCCATGGGGGACTTCGAGTGCGTGCTTTGGAAGGTTATTCTGAGCTGCCATTCATCATCAGGCATTGGTGCCACATTGTTCCTACTCTCTGCAGCCCATACATATTCAGATATAACACATTTCTGCATTAGGGTTTGAGAGGAGGAGGTTGTCCTCCGGTATTTCAGCTGAGGAACCAGTGAAGGATTCATCTTATCACCTTGAGCTTTAATATCAGCCTTCCATCACTTCAGATATATATCAGGCATCAGGAAAAACATATAACACCTCCATGCAACATCATTCCCATCAAGGATTGCACATTCTAGTCTTGTAGATCCATTGGATGAGGGAAGTTTCCAGTACTTTAGCTGGAAATCTTGTGAGGGATCTTCCCATCACTTTGTCCTTATTATTTCCATCATTCTTGAGCCTATTAGACATGTTTTGTAGCACAAATCAACCTCTCCCTCCCAGACAACGCAATTTTTTCAGTTGTTGTGTATGCAGCAGTTGACATCTTGAGAGGAGGAAGAAGAAGCTAGATCTCAAGCTTCTAGCTTGGAGATTTGAAGGAGGGATCAACCCTCAAAGAATAGATCTTAAATATAATTAATTGTAGCCATATTACATCAGTTTATGCTTTAGATCTACATAACCAAGCAGTCAAGTGATCAAACCCTAGGAGGGTGAATTCCTGATGTTCTTAGATCTAGATTTTCTTTCTGGGTTATCTTGGGTTTCCATCATAGTGCCCAGATCTGCAATCTTGGCATCATCAGAGCTCCAGATCACCATCGATATACACTTTCCCTTTCAGCCAGTAGTTTTAAGATCATAATCAACTAAAGGGACAACGCAGTATTTAGCTTCCAGCAACTCCAGTTATGTAGTGCCTGCTTTGGCATGATTTTAGGGTCATTCTAGGCCACTTTCTTGGCTTGAGTGCTTCTATTTTATGCAATGTTGTATCTATTATTCATCTCCACATAATAAAATGGCTCACCTATTCTGTCTATATCTGTGTCGTTCATAATCTGATATGTACATAATCTGATATTTCAAATATTGTGTTTTTGTATTACTGCATTCTCCCTTTTGGGATATTACACTTTCTTTGAATAAAAAGTGATTATTAGTATAAATAAGTAATATATTTGACCCATGGTCTGCTATAGTGCACAAATACTCTCCATGTTCTCTCTCCCTATCCATCTCAGTTACTCTACTTATCCATGGAAAAAATGCACTTGAAAAGAATGGAACCCCTTTTTCTCCTAGTGATTTGGTTATAACACACCCTCATAACCTACTAGTGGCTAGGTTCATCTCCTTCAACTCTTAATAAGAGTTACAACATGGAATCTTCTGGAATATTCTTTATAATGATCACATGGCTATCCCCTTTTCCATGAATAACACAGCTGTTGTGGCATCCTCTCAAATTATGGTTTCCAAAATAGGAAGGCCAACTTTCTAGTGGCATAACTTTTACATACGAACTCTGAATGAGGCAATTCTTGCATAGTTGGAAAGGTATCTATGCGTAGAATAGGAAAGAAAGATGTTGGGCCAAAGTGGAAATTTTTTACATGTAAATGATGAAATGAAATTATCTAAATCAAAGAACAATATAGCCCTAAGAAAATTTATCATGGTATCATAGCAAAGTTGAATAAAAGTCATTGATATCACCCCTAAGAAGACAAATTTTATGGAAGCAAGAGAAGACGGAGGAGACCTAAAATAATGTTGGGGTTTGAAGGAAACCCTATGAAATCTAGTTATTAGGGTTTAATGGATTATATGAGGAGGTTTTGGAGGAAACCCTAGAATATTAAAAAAGGGTTGACTTATGTAGTATTGAAACCCTAACATGATAAATGAGATGTTTTTCTAGCACTTGTGACTGTTTTAGTGTAATCCTTAGGACCGGTTCATATTGAAGGCAACATTGTTACATGGGTAATGGACAATACTATCTCTTGAAGGCTAGTTCAAGAGGGAGATGATCATTTTTCGTTAAAGATAATTACCTTTTATATTTATGATACTTCTTTGTGATTCTATTCTTGTTTATGATTATTGATTTCATTATTTCTTCTTGCATATTTGAGTATGTGAATAATTCTAAATTCTAGATGAGATGTGATAAGTAGATCCTTCTTGAGTATCATCTAAATTGTAGGAAAATAAAGCTAGTGCAAGAAGAGAAGAAGTAGTGCTAGAAAAGGAGAGAAGTACCTAAGGAATTTTTTTGAAAGTTTTCTAGAAATATAATATTCAAGTGATACAATTCCGAATGACAAAATAAGTATTACAAGCTGAAAAGGTATATGAATACTACAGGATATGTATAGTATATTATTTTAATGTTATGACTTAGATACAAGATTGGATGGAAAATTAAGTTCTAAGGTATGATGAATATCACCTTCATGAATGAATAATTCATGCATATTAAAGTAATTTTGATTTATGGAACATATTATATATTGATGATCTTGATATTTGACAAGTATCTTACATTTTATTAGACACAATGGATCTCGTGATTTTATAAAGCTAGCTAGAAACATTGGTAGTGATATATGGTAACTTGATACTATTTTTAGTGTTTGTGATAAATGTGGTATCCCTGATGATAAAAGTGTGATCAATACAGTTGATACTCAGGATCCTCTTGTTGATTATAGTTGGGTTTTGATACTCAGGCTCCTCTTGTTGATTACCCAGTGTTGACAAATGTTCCTTAATACTGTGTATAATCCGAGAAGCTCTTAAAGAATAGGGTACTTACTGGACCGAACATGTTGGTAGACATGGAACATGAAATTCAGGTTATAAGGAATAATCTAAAGGCATCACAGGACAGGAAGAAGAGTTATGCATACCAGCACAGGGAATTTAAGGAGTTTCAAGTTGACGAGTACGTGTATTTGAGCATCAATTCCAAGAATAGCTCCTTGATGATTGGATCATGTGTCAAGTTGGAACCACGGTATTGCAGGCCTTTTGAGACCCTTGAGAGGATTAGACCAGTGGTCTATCAACTTGCACTACCTCTAATAGTGAGGATACTCAGGATCCTCTTGGATGATACTTGTCAACAAGGATGAAGGTGCCCTAAAGCGTAGTGAAAGCACTCTTCTTCTGATCTTATTTTTCTACTGCCACCTTATTATACCCAGAAAATTTGTCAACCATAGACAACATGTGAGCTCCTGTCACCTTCTGTAAGACATAATCCATTTTTGGCAAAGGATAATTATCTTTTAGAGATGCTCGGTTCAAGTTCATGCAGTCTACACACAGTCTTATTTCTCCATTCTTCTTTCTTACAGGGACCATATTAGAAACCCAGTCTGAATATCTGAGAGGGACTATAATTTTCGCGTGCAACAGTTTCTTCACTTATTTTTCAATTGGAGCTAACAACAATGGATTGATCTGTCTGAGCTTCTGTCTGTGTGGTTTGAGTCCTTCCTTCAATGGAATCTTATGCTAAATAATTCTTTTGTCATATGTTTTCAGGTCTTCATACGACCAGGAAAACACATCCATATATTTCTTAAAATGATCGATGTATCTTTATTTGTAGTTTTTGGGAACACCTTTTAATAATTTCACTATTTTGGGTTCCTGTTGAGTTCCCAAATTACAATCTTCCATCTCTTCTTCTTGATGTGTTTTCTTTGAATCAACAAAAACATCATTAGCATTGAATAATATTTCAAGGGGAACCAACCCTTTGGGGAGCACATTATCTTTCAATTGGATAATCTTTTGTTCTCCTAGTGACTGCTTAAGGTTTCTTATTTTTTCTTTTTACCCTGTTTTTTCTTCCTCTTGATCTATCTGAGCATCTTCAAAGTTTCCAATCATGGTCAGGAATGAAATTATCTGTTCATCATCATCAAGCACCTTCCAATGTTTCACATTATCAGGGATAGAATGTCTATGCCTAATTTCAATCTCATACCTTAACCTTGGATTTATTGGAGGTTTGAAGGTGCTGGCTGCAACTGCTAAAGAATTGGCCAATATATTCTCCTCCCTCGGAATATACTGAAGATTGAATGCTTCAAAATAGTTTTCTACCAGATCCAACACTTCATTCCTACATGATCTAAATCTCGGATGCTTGGTTTGACAATGATTTTTAATATGCCTTATTATCAATTCAGAGTCACCAAAAATTGAAATACATTGAACTCCCATCTATTTAGCAACTTGAAGGCTTGAGATTAAGGCCTCATATTCAGCCACATTATTTTTTGAATCAAATTCTAGTTTAAAAGAGAAAGGCATGAGGTTACCTTCTGGTGATATCAGCAAGAATCCAACACCTATGCCCTCCTTGGAGTGGGCACCATCAAAGTAGCACTTCCAAGTCTTCCTTGAGTGAAACTCATTATTTACAACTGTTGAAGAGACCTGCTTCCCTGTGTCTTTAGTAAATTTTTCATCTTCATGCAGCATGAAACAAGAAAGGTCTTATGTTTCTTGACTATAAATGGGGGAATTTCCCGCATCTTTCTTGGAGGTAGTCTTCACAAACCTTGTTTCCCTGTACAACCTCCTTTCTTCCCCATTAAAAACCGGAATGATAGCATAAGTGAAATCTAATTTTAGTACACATTCCAACTTTTCTGCCCAGTATATTGACAGGAGCATTCCAAACCTGGCTAGGATGTCAGCAACCACTACATCCATGACTATACTCTTTGTTGGGATTTGTGCCAACGAAACTGCTACATCTTTAATTAACCCAACACATTTCCCCCTTTTGTAATAAAATGAATATATATCCCTATAAATTTTGGTAATATACAAGTTAAGTTCCTTCATAACAGACAATGGCATGAGATTATGGGACACTCCTAAGTCCAGCATGCAATTATGTAGAGTATAATCATGAAGCAACAGAGAAATATAGAAGGGTGGAACAAAGGGATCTATTTCTTCTACATGAGGACCAAAGGTGACCACTAAATTTTATTTTTGTAATTTCACTATGTCACTCATGTCTTCCACTTGTGTGAGATTAATAAATTATGAAATTTCTTTTTTGTAAGCTGGTATTTTGGCTAATTCTAGAAGAGGCACCTGAATTTTGACCTTCTCTAACTCTTTTTTCAAATTGAAAGCATGATTTTTCTTAACGTTATTTTTAGGTTCTTATTCACTCTTTATATAATTTTCTTCTTGTTAGGGTACAAGAAAAACTCTCTCCAAGATATTAGTATCAACTTATTTGTTCTTAGAAGATTCACCCTGCTACACATCTGTTCTATTAAGTGAATTTACAGGTTTTTTCTTATTACTGGCCTGTTTCGTACGGTCATTTTGTAGTGGAGTCACCATTGGAGGAGGAATGGAACCTTGTTGTACACCTTCATTATCATGCACTCTATATCTTTTTCTAGACCTCAAATCATACTTTTTATGTAACTCAACTTGCATGAAATATGTGAATTTCCTATAGTATTCATCCATTTCATCTTGATCAAAAGAGACTTAAGCTTCAACATATTCTCCCTGGAAATCTTCCTATTCATCGTCTTCTATTGCATAAATATAAGATACTTGATCCATGGCCTCCCTTCGGTCATCTTTTTTTGGCTCTCCGAGTGTTGCTTCTATATACATTAGATATTAAACCTAGTCTTGATCTCTTCTTTCCCTCTGCAAGATTTGCAGGGGGTGTTTTATGAATTGAGGGTTAAACCCCCCTCAGTTTTGTTTTACTTGTCTTTGGGAGTTTTTATTTTCAAATTCCATCTTAACTAGCTTATTTGTCAGATTTTTTATCACCTTTGTCATATCTTCAATTCTTAGTTCTTGTGATGATTCTTCTTTTTCCTTCCCCTTCTCTTGGACTGGCTGTTTCCCTTTCGCCTTTCCATCTACAGTCATATTAGCTTCAATATCTAAAGCATCTGTCTGTATCTGCTCAAGAGTAGGGGCTCTTCTCTCTATCAATGTAAAGCTAAAATCAACTTCAAAATCCCCAACAAAAGCTACCTTTTCTCCAATAGGGGGGGCTTCATCTCTATAGGTAAACTATTGTACAATGTGTTGAATATTTTTACAAATTCAGAAATGTTTTCATTAGGCTTTCTTTTAATTGCATTAAACTATGTCAATGAGTAACCATGATCTCTCTTCTCTCCCCATATCTGAGTGAATTGAGTTTCTAACTCTTCCCAGTCATTTATGGAATAATTTGGTAAACCTTCAAACCATTTCCTAGTCTCTCCACTTAGAGACTGCACAAATAGTCTCATCACAACATCAAGATGTTCTACATTTAAATTCTCAGCAAAAGTGCTAAACAAGGGTAAATGTTGTTCTGCAGTTACTTCATCTTCTCTAGTGAAAAGAGGAATTAATTGAGGTATTATTGAGGCATGGCATTCATTGGTTGCAAAATATTTAGTGGTGCATATCTATCCATTAAGAAAGCTAGAGCTGCCATATTAAAAACTTGGTTAACTGCTCCTTGGGTGGTTGAGGTTGATGAACCTACTGTGAAAGCGAATAAAGGTGGAGAAAAAACTGATATGGGGGTGGGCTAATGGACAATAGAAGAGGGACCAACAACTAAATTTGGTTGAGCTTGAGTGGAGGTAAAAGAAAAAAAATCGAAAGAATGTTCTTCTAACTGAGGTTATTGAAAATAAATGGGTGTGGAAGGAGTATCTTGTTCCAAGAAAGGGAGTTCCTTGGAAATATATTCAAACAAAGGGTTATGAGAATTGCTTCTAGGAGCAGGAAATGCAGGTTCAGGTATTGAAGGAGTTTTGGGTTTCTGAGCCTTTTTAGAAATCAATATTTCTCGATCTGGAAAAGCAAGGACTATTTGCTGTGAGGTATCTGACCTCGTGTGAGGCCTTTTGAAAGCCATTAATTTGAAAATAAAAAACATAGATGAATATTTCCTCCTCACTGAACAACCAGAGGAAATAATGTGAAAAACCCAGGTAAAATAAACTCCTTTTCTTCGTCACCGAAAACGACGCCATAAAATGTTGTATCTCAAGAAACAATCCCTTGGTTGTGGTAAGGAATCAATGCTTAAGACAGTTTGTAAATGTATGTCACAATTATAATATCAAATGGCCTCTGCTTAACACCTTTGGAATCTAATTATTTAATACACTCAATAATCTGATATAATGAAAGCCTTCACAATGTCATAAACTATTGATATCTGAATGAAATGAAAAGAAGAACTCTAAAGGAAAATTGAAGTGATATGATGAGAAATAGAATCTATCAATTTTAAGTTTCAGAGGAAATTCATGGATAGAGAGGAAACTCGAAATAATATGCTGCAAACACAGAATCTATTACTTTAAAGTTTCATCAGGATTTTGTGAAGAAAGAAGAGATGAGGTGAAGGAGCGCAAATTAAGGTTGTTTAACTCTTACTCATAGATATAATTAAGAGACTGACTGCTACATTGGTTCACTTCATTCAAATAGGAATAAACATAGAGCAAACTGGAAAGACATATCAACATCAAAAACTGCAGGAAACTTGATATTCTTTCATTTATTTCTTAGAAAATTCAATACCAAATTAACAATCCTCCATAGGTCCAAAACATACAACCTATTTTATTTATTTCTATCTACTTAAATACATCACAGTGGTTCGTAACTTCTGAACTTCTTGAAACTATTCAACTACCTAAAATTTTAAGATTAATTCTACAATCATACTTGAGAAAACAAATTAAAACTAGAATTTTTGTTCGTTTTGCTGATTCTGATGTTACTGATGCGTCCTCCTGAAGTGCCAAGGTGTCCTTTCTAGTTATGATGCAGTGGTTGCACAAATCTGTAACGACACCTCATTGCTCAACTCTGCCTATGCCCTTGTGCTTCAAATGTTGTCAATCATATCACCTGCTACTCTGCCTCTTCTCCTTTGATCTGTGTTGGGTCACTTACCCGAGTTTTTCTGCCGCGTTCTACCTATTTCTTCATAAAAAATTTCATAACCGCATAAGCCTGAACTTGAAATCCTTTAGATTTCATCTTGGAACCACATCGTGTTCGTGCCAACATCGCACTTCGCATTTCACCGTCTTTAACTTTTCCTTAGAGTTTATCTTTTAAAACTTGTGATGTGCGCTATGCGATCGGGTCCCACTTGGCATCAGACATCGTACTTCAATGACCTTATCACTTAGATCTCGTGGTGATCCTTTAAAACTTGCGATTCATGAATTGGGCCCCACCACATCGCACATCGCATTTTGACGATTATAACACTTACCCTTCACCCTTAACTTTTAAAAATTTCAATGTGACGTATGCGGGCCAAGGCCATATCGTCTACCACGTCAGCTTTCCAGGTCACACTTCACATTTTGCTGACTTTAACCTTTTCCTTAACACTTACCTTTTAAAACTTGTGATGTGCGTTATGTGATCGGGTCCCACCTAGAATCGCACCTCGCACTTCGACAACTTTATCACTTACCTCCCATTCCTATCCTTTGAAACTGCGATTTTTCATTTATGATTTAATCTCCGCCGTCTATCTCTCCACTCCAGTTCTACGTTTTGATCCTGACCATTCGTTTTTCCCTTTGCACCTCCTCCAAAACTCTTAAGTGTTTAAGGGAAATGTGCCCTTTCTCCGCCTTTGGGAAATTAGTTTGTTTTCTCCACAGTGTAACCCTCCTGAGCTTATCTGGTGTTCTACCGTGCTGGTCCTTCCTAAGCTTGGGAATGAGCCCAACTTGACCCTGTTCAGTATGCAATGTTCTAAATGTGCCCATTGGTCCAGCTCTTGAACTGTTCTGCACGTGAATGAGCCCAACTCGACCCACCTTCACATCTCATCACGTAATGTTAATGTACCAATATATAAATCAAAGTTCTTCTATGACACACAAAATTTTACATTTTCTATCATATATGCATTTTTGGTCATTTGAAAATTATTTCAAAGGTAAATGCAAATGAGCCACAACACCACCCATCCCTCTTGCACAAGGAATCCACTAACTCCTCTTTTACAAGCATCTGTACACACTATGAACTCTTTATCTAGATTTGTGATCTAAAGAACTAGAGAATTAGTCAACAACTTCTTCAATTTCTCAAAACTAGCGGTACATCCCTCTATCCACTCAAAATTCTTACCTTTTCTATGCAAATATGTAATATGATATGTAATGCATGAGATTTTATTGATTAACCTCTTGTAATAACCTGTTAATCCCGTAAATGATTTGAATTCCTTCACATTATTAGGTGCTACCCACTCCATGATGGCCTTTATATTTTCTGGATATACTGCTATGCCTTCCTTGGAAACAAAATTTCCCAAGTGGTGTACCTCTGTCTAAATGAAACTGCACTTGCTAATCTTAGCATATAACTGATGCTCTCTTAGCAATATCAACAGTATTTTTAAATTCTTAACATGCTCTCCCTCATTTTTAGAATATACCAAGATGTCACCAATGGATACAATAACAAACTTGTCCAAATAAGGACGCAAAAAAAAATCATCAAACACATAAATGTAGCTAGGGAATTATTCAAACCGAATGGAACTACAAAAAACTCATAATGCCCATAACCGGTTCTGAAGGTAGTCTTGTAGATGTCCTCTTCTTTGATGCGTACTTTATGGTATCCTAATCTCATATCGATCTTTGAGAACACTGGTTCTCCCTTCAACTAATCAAAAAAATAATCCATCATTGAAAATAGGTACATGTTCTTGATCGTCACCTTGTTCAATTGTCTTTAATCAATGCAAAACCTAAGAGTACCATCCTTCTTCTTTACGAACAAAATTGGTGCACCCCAAGGTAATACACTCGGCCTAATGTATCCCTTTTCAAGAATTTCCTTCAGCTGAAACTTCAACCCTATTAACTCTATCACACTCATCATGTAAGTTTCCTTTCATGCTGGTGCTACCCCTAATACCAACTCAATAGAAAAGTCCACTTCCCTGTGAGGAAGTAGCTTTGGAATCTCTTCTAGGAACACATCCTCAAACTGTTGCAATACAGGATACCTATGGAATATTTTTGCATCCTCAACACCATTACCCTTTTCACTGGAAATATGAACGACAAACATCACATGACCTTTTTTGCAGTTTCTCTTAGCCTGTATAGCGGTGACCATACTCATTGATGTAGCATTCTTATTTCCTCGCATAATTCTCTTTTCTCCATTATCATCTAGGAACTCAATGGACTTGTAATAAAAATCCACTTTGATCCTATGAAGATACAACCAATCCATACCTAAAGCATGTTATATGATCCTAATGGAAGTTAATTCAAATGTGTTGTTGTAGACATACCATTTAACTCAAATGCACAAGCTCTTACCCAATGGTGAACTCTCTTCTTAGTGTCTGTAGCCAACTGCACTAACCAAGATTTTTCATGCACTTCTTTTCTCATGCCACACTTATCCACCAGGTCAGGATTAACATAACTGTAATTAGATCTAGGATCAATAAAAATAGAAATAAATTGATCACAAATATTATCGTCCATCTTAATGATAAATGCTTGGTGATCCACCTACCTATTGTCCACAACTATATAAATCTGAGGAATGATATGACCAACATCCCTAGCTATTTGTGCCTCCTAAGAACTATAGAGCAAAGGTATACCACCCTGGTATAATGGACACTCCTTATTGTGATGATCTTTTCAACATATCCAACACTGCAACGGTGCTCTACCATTACCTCTAGTCTATTTCTCTCCAAAATGTGATCCATATCCCTTCTCATATGTATGTAAATTATTGTAAGGAACCAAATTTTCCTTGTCACCTACATCCCGAGGTCTCCCCTTCTTTGGTGGCCATCTTCCTTTAGCTTTCTCATTTCCTTTCAAGTCACGCTTAGGCTCAAATTTGTGCTTTGAATACTCATAAAAAATGCTTCAAATTCCAAATGGCTTCTTATAGCGATATAGGATCATCGAACTCAATCAAGTATCTGTATGCTACTAGCATCCCACTGATGATTCTCTAAACCTTGGCCTTCTCCTCCTTGAGGTAAGGCACATATCTCAACAACTCCAGGAACCTTCTAGTATACTCATCAATTGTTATGGAACCCATCTGCAACTCATAAATATCCTTAGCTTTGGCATCATAGTACCTCTCTGATCGATACTTCTTCTTGAAGAGTCTCTCAAACTCATCCCAGGTCAAGTGATCCTCCTGAATACCTTTCAAATTCTTCACATCCTCCCACTAAATATCTACTTTCCCTTTAAGACTAAAATTTTCTATCATGGCTTTCATGTTCTATGTATAACTATGCAATAGTAAGGATATCTTCATCCCAAGAAACCATGCCTCTGCATATTCTGAAGTATTCATCTCTCCATCGAATGTAGGAGGCTTGACTTTCTTGAACCTCTCTAGATAATGCTCACCCCTCCTATAAGGATGATGACAATGACTATTATGGTGATGTATCATGGAAGAGAAACTAGAATGACGCCCAATATACCACACCTCCTATCAGGTGTGTCCAATGATCTTCCACCTCTAACTGTGTCCCTCTATCCAACCTATATTCAGATCGAGACCTGCTACCATAGCCTCCATTAGTATTTTCCTCCTCCTCTTGACTGATCCTCATCTGTCATGTTTCTGCAACTTTGACAAGCTCTGAAGAATCGTTGCACTGACCTCTATCTTATTTTCCTGAGTCCTTGCAAGTCTTTCCTGAGACTTAACCAAACTGTCATTATCTCCATTTCAAATTCTGATATCTGCCCTCAAGCTCCTCAATGTATTTGTTACACCAAGAGAATGCTCATTATCTCCATTTCAAATTCTGATATCTGCCCTCAAGCTCCTCAATGTATTTGTTACACCAAGAGAATGCTCATCTCCTTGTTGCCCAACTGATATTTAGGGAGGGTCACGGGAACAATAGTCTACCATTTTTCTCATCATCCTAGATTTTATTCTTTCTGTAAGAATATCATGTCAGATAAACCAAATAGATACCAAAATCAAATCCATACCTCATTGGTGTTCAGGGAAGGATTATCTCATCTACAATATCATACCACATTATCATGTACATGTATAATCATAAACATATCCATATAACAACATATCAATATACACCATCATGCATTACCATACCAACAATATACCCTGACCCCATGCATGACAACAATGACCTTGACAACATCAGGATTTTCCCATAGAGAGTGTAACCCACTCTGGTACCACTTGTAACTAACCTCTCCACTCCATGGAAAAATTTAGGGGCTAATCATCAGAGGTGGGATAATTTTCCATGATTTTTCCACAAAAAAGATTTGCCAATTTCCATTTTTTATAAAAATTATTCGACCAAATTTTACAATACAAAATTATTTTACCTTAAAAATTGCTAACATTATATAGGCACAATATATATAAAACAATTATTAATTTGAATAATTTTACAAATATATCAATAAAAAAATTATATTTTTCATATTAGGGACTAGTGAGATTTTCCAATGTTTTAAACTTCAAGATAATTTTCCATCCTTAAAATTTTCCCTGCGAGTCCCCTCACATATACCCACTTTCACCGACTTACTCGGGATAAATATGAGATGAGGGGATGTTATGAAAAGACTCAACCTCTTAGGTGACCTTAAGGAAATGGACTCGACCAAACAAACCAAACCGACTTCCCTCAGGTGCCTCAGGACTCTCCAGGAGTAACCCAACCCCTCTAGGTGTCCATCCCCTAAGAAAAATTAACTTTTCCATAAGCTAGAGCCCTAGCTTCTCCCTTTAAAATCCCTACATGCGACCAGAAACCATGATTCTCTCCCATAAGCATGTTTCCATTCGACTATGGACTTTTCTTCTTAGTGTTGTGCCAGCGACTACTGAATTTAAGGATATTTTTTAGGGCTAGGGCTAAGCCTCTGCCCATAAATCAATATAAATTTTAGAATTTATAAAATACATGACTATAATTATTATAAACCATGACTAGAATTGACCATCCCCAATTGGGACTGACATTCCATTAAACACTTGCTAGATAGGAAACCTACAGGTCATGAGTTCAATTCTGAGCATAAGGGACTGAAAACTCATATGAGACTTAACAAGAAATATCACCAGCCTATCCCATTAGATGTCTCAACATCAATTAGGTCTTGTATCCATTATTCTTTCAAGTACAAGTAAAAACATGAAAATATCCATGACTAAAACTAGTCATATATCCATGCTTATAACCAACATATAAAAACATAAATAACCAAAATATAACAACCATTAAAGCCATATAATAAAAAGTACATTTAACATTCAAAATCAAGAGAAATTTTCTTTCATTAAACATAGGAAAGAGCTAACTAGGTTTAGGACTTCAACGTACCACCTTACCATAGATATGGTTCAACCAAATATTTATTTCAGCCAATCACCCCAGTGCCATATTCCAAGCATGAATGTGGGATATAATGGGATAAACCAATCCAAAACAACTAAGGGAACCCAAAGGTTAAACCACCTCAATCCTCACCATACTTTGATCTCACCTAAACTAACCCCGAGATCACAAAACCAAATCTAGCTTCGAATGCCTCTGGATTCCTTCACCGTCCTTGAGGAATTTTCCTATCTCCACCCTCGGGATTTGTCGTGTATCCTGCCATTACCAGTCAAGGGATTCCTAGTACTTTGGTAATAGTCCTGAGACCACCTCCACTCCAGATTCCAAAACCTTCTAGCAATTCCAAAGCTCAAAACCAAGAAGTGTCCCATCACACCATGATTATTTGGAAATGACAAGGAAAGTTTGAAAACCACTATCGAAACCTGGAAACACCATGCCACTGACAACAAAAGAACCAAATACCAACATGCATATACCATGCATGTCAAAACCAACTAGGAAATCATACATGCAATCTATTACCTGGAAGTATTCATGTTGAATCTTTCTTGTTCCAAACTTTTCTTTCTAGATATTTCCTTTCCTTTCTTTTACTTGTCCTTCTTTTTCTTTCTTTTCTCTCCTCTGCTTGCTTGATATTTTTCTCCTCTTGGTTCTATTCTCCTCTCTCAGACTACTTATGAAAATGAATTGAAAAAAAAACTAACAAAAGCTTTCGAACTAATGCTTTGAGGTATTTTTATTGATGAGGCCTCTAATTTATTCAATTTTCCATTATTTTTCTTCATTTTCCTCCTCACATGCAACATGCGACCTTTCACCTTCCTTTTCTCCTAATTTCCTTTATTTTCATAAATAAATATGCGAAAAATATTTTTTTTCTTTTTCAAAGCCTTAGTCATTTCCTTTGCCAATTTCCCCTTAGCCATAAAAAAATCAAGTGATTCCCAATAGGATATATTTCCCAACATTCAGATTGGAATAAGTGTCCCTTATCCATTGTCTTATTTTTTCATTTATTAGCTTTTATTACATGAAATTTTAGCCTCGATTTGTTACACACCCACAAGTCGGGATTGTTGGGATTGTCACTCCCCATCTGGACAACGAGTTGAGAAGGCTTGGGGGTGTGTAATCCTTACCTTTGGTAAATTAGGTATCACACCCAAGTTATATTATGATTCATGTGCTCTACCACATGACCCTTGAGGGTCATTTTTGGGAAAATCAATAGGAAATAAGATGGATGAGATATTGTATCTTGCCTATTTCTCAACAAAGGTTGGAAGATGTATGCTCCCCTATGAGATGATAGTATCCCATAGGACCTTCCACACTATCATAAACATTAGGTGAGAATATCCCATAATACCTTCCTCATT
The DNA here is from genome assembly GCA_034641835.2 of Pinus albicaulis. Classification (NCBI taxonomy): domain Eukaryota; kingdom Viridiplantae; phylum Streptophyta; class Pinopsida; order Pinales; family Pinaceae; genus Pinus; species Pinus albicaulis. The sequence continues at coordinate 1,180,418,474 of CM076577.1, read as the reverse complement.
GTCAGTGGATTCTGAGTTGAGATGTGCTCCCTGATGTGGTTTCAGGTTGAGTAGGGCTCCCTGATTACGTTGCAGATTCAAATGAGCTCTCGGATGTTGTTAATGTGAATTAATGGTGGTAAATTAAGCTCCCCTCTAATGTAAAATTATTCTTCTTTTATATTTGAGAGTGTTCAATGTATGAGAAGATATGAGCAAGGATGAGAAAATATGAGCATGGATGAGTAGAGATGAGAAAATATGACATTTGATGATGTCGAGATACATGTGATGGGACATATTTTGTAGTCGGTAATTTCTCCCTAGCTAAGAGGGAGTGTTAAATTTTTGTAGCTCAAGGAAAAATTTCCTCCTTTATACAATCTTCCTCATCAAGGAAGACCCCTACTAGCCCTGAGAAGAATTTAATTTGGTTAAGGAAAAATATAATTTTAATATGGGAACCCACATGTGAAAAAAAATGTTAGGTTAGCCCAAAAGGAAATTGGACACCCCTGGATGGCTATAAATAAAAGTTAAGTGACCCTCATTTGAAGATAATCAATCATTCTACTTTATTTTTTTTGGATCACATAGGCCTAAAATTGATTCACGAGGAATTTGTTCGCACAAGTCCAAATTTGCAGAGTCTGAGCTCGCACGCATGAATTAGGGATTTTGGTTCATAGCCATAGGGTTTACACATGATATTTTTAGCTGCAACCACACACATACAAGCCTCTACGTGTGGCTCGAACATTTGAGCCACACACATATCTCTCTCTCTGTGTGACTGGAAACTAGGGTTTCATTTTGTCAGTTTACTGTAGATGTTGACAGTTGATCCTAGGCTTCTGAATCATGATTTTGTCTAGTATTATTGTTGGGTTCATCTCTAGTATATGGTTTCATTATTTTTGTAGGATAGTCTTATGGATTAAGAAATGTAATATTTTTTTCCCCAAGGAAAAATCATAATTTCCATTATAAAATAATGGAAGTTACATGTTGTAGATGCCAAAAGGAATATGATGAAAAATGAAATTTAAAAAAATACCATCAAAATATCACTAGACTATACTTTTCTAATGTTAGAAACTACATCACTACTTGGGGGGGAGGGGGTGAATCAGTTGTGTGGCACTTTAAAACATTTTCTGCAATTACTTAATATTTTAACCATGCATAAACTGAAACACACAACCATAGACTAGAGCATAAATAATAAAAATGAAAGCACAAAATAAATTAGCACATGGACACAAGTGATTTTGGTAGAAAACCCATCCCGAGAAAAAAACGACCCTTCTACTATTTCACTACCCAAATTTTCTATTATATGATGAAGAAATTATACATGTATCGACTCACTCCCATGAGCCAGACGAATCGACTTATTTCATAGTATATTGAGTCTATCAAATAGGAAATTTTTTCTCTCTAGGATATATGGACTGCCTTTCGATGAAGGCCACCACGAACAACAAACCTCGCCTGGTTACTCTTGAACTAACAATGAATATATAGACTCCGATTTGCAGGTGCTATCACAACTAATGAGCCTCACCTAGTTTCTACCAAACTATCCAACCACCATTGGATGAAGGAAAATCTTCCTTCTATTGAATCCACCAAGCCATTGTCTACTCAAAATCTCCATGCTTTCACTTCCTCCATGCGAGCCTCGTTTCATATATTTTTAGACTGGACTCTAAAAACTTGCTCAACATGATCAATGAAACAACATAGCATCAAATCACACAATCAAATAAAATCACCAAGCTCCAAATAAAACACATGCAACAATCCCATCTCACCAAATGCTACACCAATCAACACTTCATCTTCTCACTCTTTACATAATATCATGGCTAAAATAAGATTAAGTTATTTGCTGCTACTAGTGCAATTTGATTCAGAAATTATGCATAATAGAGCTCACACAATTTATTGGGTCTTCTCCAAGATCTCACTCACTCCACACAACAAGTAGACAATCAACCAAATCACAATGAGCTTCCTCCAATATGTAGATGAACTCAAGTGCTCAACTCAACAATTACATAGAACTACTAGGCATCACAACTTTATTCATATGCTATATTTGATATGGATTCATCTCATTGAATCAATAAAATACTAACTCCAATAGCCTTCTTGATATTTTCAACTTTAATGAGCTTTTGGAGGCCCCACAAACTTTTCCGACCATAAAACGAAAATTTTTGGTCAAGGATGTCACCACAACACAAAAATTAGATCAACAACACACGGGAGGCAAAGAAAATATCGTCAAAACCCTTAGCACTGTCTTGCATGTGAATTAGCCTCTTGGAGCTATAACCGCTCCCTTAATCCTTCACTACTAGCGATTAGAGCCTAAAATCGCTCCCTTGACCCATCATGCATGCAAATGGGGCCAAAATTGAAGTAAAACATCAATTATTCAACCCAAAACCTCTGCCAACTGATGGAACATATTCATCAACATCTAAATACTCCTCCAAGCCACTGAGATAAGTCTGCAACTAATGAATAGGTAATGAAAAAGTCTATGAAATGCAAGACCTATTCTACCAACTTTAGGACAAATACCAACCCCTCTAGCTCCTCAAGCAGTAACGACAACAACTCTAACACCTCCATCATTTGTAACAATATCTCTACCTATGTAACAACATATCGAATTCCTACAACATAAAAAAATGCCATACAACTACCTCCAAAACTGGTGGAAGCACCTCCAACACAAACAACATACAAATGAACACATGAAGCAACATATTGAATGTATCAAACACATGTAGGTACACATGCATCAGAGAAAATATCCAACCTCCTACAATAGCATCATCTCCATCCAATTCTAGAATCCATCTCCTCAATAACCACAACATCATCTCCACTAGGTCTAGTCATAAGTATGTTGACTTCAATGCTAACAAAAAAGACCATCACCAATCATCCATCACACAACACTCATCACACATGCATATGACCAACAACACTAAGAGCTTGTTGACATCAATGCCAACACTACAATGGCAACAAAATTCCCCTTTGTAATTTATGTCAACCTCAATACAACATGTGAGGTCGACTCATCAATCCATCATCTCTCCCCCTTTGTCATCAATGGAAAAGGGCCATCTAACACTAAAGTGCAATGCCAATAATGTGTCAGATAGGAGAAGTGCTCCCCGTGTCATACTCAAATCCAAACTAATATAACCCATAGAAGTATCCTCTGCAAGATAAACATGTATAATAAGGAAATTGGCTTCCAACACATCTCTAACCAATGCCATGTAATCTCTGAACTCTACATGCTCCCCCTAAGCATGTAATGGAGCTACAATAAGACTCCTTTCCAAGTGAAAGAGACTACACCTCATGACCACGAGTCCAACTAAATTTGAGAAATGATATAAAATACATACAACATAATGCATCATGGATAAATTACATAGTTGTGAAAATTACATAGGATTGACATAGTACTCCTCTACACCTATGATTATCCATGACTCTATGGACACAATTTTATATCATGCACCCAATGAAGTGGGGCTACATCAAATATATGCATCATGAAACATGACTTGGACATCCATTGACCCATACATAACTAATGACAAATGTGCTAGACACCATGTGTATCTCCATGAGAAAAGTGCCCAAAATATGACAATAAAAATACATGGCTTTTACATTTGCATACAATGATGATCTCATCAAAACATGCCCAAACAATCAACTAACATGAGTACATGGCATCCAAAACCAACATATGATCGATATGGTAGCAACAATACATAGCATGTGCAACAAAACATAAAACCTCCATGATAAATATCATAATATCTCAATGTGTAGCAGCAACATAGGGTCATCAAATCCACATCATGATAAGAAACAATCTGTCCACATTTAAGAAAAAATCTGAATCAACATGATTCAACCACACAAATATCCACACATCATAAGCACATCATGCTCTCTCTCTCTACATGAAATTACAACATATAATTCAGCCATCTAAAATATATCAACAACATACATGATTCATATAGAAGTAGAAACATAAGAAATGAAGTACATAAATTCTAGATGATCCATCTAGAAAAATGTGACAACATAGTATAAAAATCATCCTGCATAAACAATGTCAAAATTCTACAAATCCATTAGGAAGCACATATGCTCACCCTGAATGTGTGATCCTCCATCACACCTTTACCAAATGCATGAGACAAGCGTATGGTTGTCATACCTCTAATATTATCACAAGAAACTTAACATTCAACTGCTCCAAAAAGCATTAGTAACAATATAGGTGAAATATAAACAATGAATGATGCAACAAGGCTGATATACATAACGTTTCCACTCATATACAACAAATAAATTAGTTGTAAAATTAATGAGTGAAAATAAACAAAATATATAGAATCAAGCCTTGAGAACTATCTCCCCCTAAGCATGATATACCTCCTATGAAGTGATCCGACTAATATGAAAGTGCATGAAGGAATTGGATCAAGTTGCCAACACTCCCTTTGAGACCATGCAAGTCTCATGCATACTTATGTAGTTAAGTAGATCTAACATGAAAAAATGGACTGTAGTAGGGACTGATCTCATCTAATCTAAATCAGATGAGGAAGAGTATTCTCTTGGTCTCTTATTACTCTTCTATCTTCCCTTTAACACATACACATTATCAGGGATATTGATTCCTCTAGCAATCACTCTCTTTGATCCTTCCTTCCAGATGATGCAACATTTAGAATTGAAGATCACTTATTTTCCTCCATCAACCATTTGGACCACACTCAAGATATTATGCTTTAGGTGTTCAATGAGCCAAACATATTTTTCATTTTTCCTCTTCTCACCAAGATTGGATTTACTGCTTCCCAACACTAGTGGTTTCACTACCTTCAAATACAACATGGCCATTCTTGGTTTTATTAAGAAACTGAATTTTTATCATATCTGCTGACATATGGTGTGAGAATCCAATATCTATATACCACACGTCATCCTCATAGCAGGAACAAAATTCAATGCCACATATTCCCAACTGCTGCTTCTTCTTCCATGTGTTCCTTAGTTGCACATTCTTCCTTGACTACTGCTTTTGAATAAATGGCCTCATAGATCTAGGCATATTAAAATCCTTGGCCATGTGCCAAAACTTATGGCACACATAGCACTCTATATGCCCAATATATGTAGCCAAAGGATATAATATTTTGCTTCTTGTTAGCCCCCCTGTGAAATTCTTGACAAGCAAGCTAGGGGCTAGATTATTGTGGAGCCTTCAAGGAATGCCTTTCCCCTGAAAAACCATCCTCCTTGAAGTCTCTAAGTGCTATGCCTAATACAAATCCTATCTGTTGATCCATTCCTAAAAGGCCTACTGTTTCCCCTTGTACCCCTGCAAATTTTCCCTTTCTCCCCTTTTTCCTCCTTCTGTCAAAATACCTTTGTTCCTCACTATTTCCCCCCTATAAATCCCCTAAATCCCCCTTTAAATCCTATTCTTACCCTTTGAATGGCATTTTTCACCCTTCACCCCCTTATCGTTGCCCTTGTCTGGCCTTAAAACACTTTGGAAATGGGCCAAAAATCATAAATTTCATTGAAAATGGGTTAAAAACCCACTTCGGATCATATAATAGGCCTAAGCCCCCTTCTCCGCTAGCCTCGATCTGTTTCTCTCCATATAACCCTGCGTCGTAACCAATCGTTAACCCCAAAGGTGCTTGTTACGTTTGTTCTTCGGGCACGATTACAGCCGTCGATCTGCACAGAATGGACGGTGATCGCCGCCCCCATAGCCTCCGCCAATTTCCCCCGTTCATCACCCGTCTCCGCATCTCCACCATCCGTTTAAAGCCAGATCTGATGGTCTAGACTGTAGCTGCTTCCGTGGGCCCCGCCACGCAATAGAAAAACCACCTGGTTTTTTTCGCACCACCCTCGCGTGCTTGGTGGTTTTCTCCAATAGCCCAGCGATTCCACTCACCTTTCGACGCGTGTCTTCTGTACGACTCCAAAACTACCCATCCCCCGCGCATTATCTGTCAACCACGGATGCCCAGCGAAATGACCGTTGACCGCCCGATCTGGAGCGGGCCATCCGATGGCTATCGCTCGTCGAAAGTGCACGATGTTTAATGAAGCTGCAAGCGCGATAGCACAGGTCCTGACCCGCCATCTATCATCCTCCACCGTTGATCTCCACCACGATCAATGATCCAGATTTGTTCACTCGCCGCTGACTTTCCCACTGTCCCCGGTCCCACCACGTCACCTCCACATGGACCCTCCATAATTCCTCCCATTCCATTGCATATAATTGGTTCGTTTCATGTTTTTCAACATTTTTTCGTCCATTTTCGCTCTGCAGACCGCCACCCCCACCAGAGCGGATTTCCACTGTTCCTCTGCATTTTTCTCTGCCATGTCACCGTCTGCGTGACCTTTCTCTGCCTCCACATCATCCACCACCCCATTCATGATTTCATTAACTTATTTGTGTGTTTTTCAGGGTTATTAAGAGCTAATGGATGCCATGGTGCGCGTCTCTGCTACAAGGACAACGAAATCCAAAGAAGATCAATTACAGTAGCTAAATTTATGAGCAAGGACCTGGGAAGGTGAAGACTAGACATTCATTAAAAGAAGAAGGGATTAAACTCTAGGGAAAACCTTCCGGCACCATTAAAGCTCAAATGCATGGGCAGAGACAGAGAGAGAGCGACAAAGTGTTTTAATGCAAGAAAAGGGATTAGAGCACACTAATGAAGACCTTGAGCTTTAAATCTATAGTTTAAGAGGAAAAGCACCAGTGTGAAGACCCCGAGGATCGATCAAAAGGTCTTGAGCACAAGAAAAAGGTAACATCAAGGTTTATTCATCAGCAGAATGTTTTTCTTCATCAAGTACAGGGCGTCCATACAACTTTTATTATGCACAATGTCCCTGAAGGAATTCCCACCAGACGACAGTTCAAAACCACCAGAGAATTTATATGGCAGACTTCTCAGTAGCTTATTTTATTTCTATTTAAAGGCACCAGGAGTACCACAGCCAAAATACGTCAAGATCATATCCGGAAAATATCACTCTTTCACAAGGGAGGTGACAGAGATTAAATACACAGAAGTTAAACAGAATGGGTCTCAGCCCTGCATTCATTTTTGTGTTTAATATTACACCTACCCCCCTTAGTCGATCTTCTGTTCATTCTCTACTATAAAGCACAGAAAGAAGTTGTTGTTGGTTGTTGATGAGATATTAGTGAAATGCAAGCATTTTCCTCTTGAGACAAGTTCTCTGTGTAATATTGTAAGATAGGCTGAGATTTGATGTATTTAGATTGAATGTTCAAGCTATGGGCTATGGTGTAACTGATTGGTGTTGTTTTTAATATGACAAGCATATTTCTTTGGATCCTGATCTAAAGCATCTAGTGATGTTTTCTTATCTCTGTGTATGATTTCATTTCATTCCATTTATACTGGCTCGCATCAGAAGCTTGGCATAAGATTTACCCTTGATAGGTACCTTATGTTTTTGCTCTCCCAGCCCTTTATGTTTTTTGCTTATATGTGTATCTGAATATTGATTTCAATTGGTTTAACCAGTGTAGTGGATGTTATTTCCTACTCTCTGATGTATGAATTAATGAAATCTATGTTTAGATTTTCTTGTTAGGATTTAGTTGGATGTGTTGAGAACACTGGGGGTCTAGAACCTTGTCTTTGCCTCTCTAGGATCTTTCCATCCCAATTAGGCCTTTCTAAGATCCCTCGTCCTACCTCTAATTTTTTCCAAGGAGGCCTGGAGTTAAATGACCTCTAGCCTGATCTATAGACAGATTTGGTTGGTTCTCCTCCTTTCATTTTCAGTCCTTAATGTCCCATTCCAAATATCATCTTTAAGATCCAAATGCTCTAGATGACTAACCCAACTGAAAGCTTGCACATTGATTACAAATAAATCCTTTCTTGACTCCATAGCCCAATGGCCTTGATGCTCTTTGAGTTATCTACCTTTGCCTAAATTTCCTCTTTGCTCATCCTTGTCTTATATTGGACCTTTCTTTCCTGATTTCCAACAACCAAACACAAACAATAAAAAAAACAACCCTGAGCCTATAACTAGCCTAAAATCATAACTTAGAGCTTCAAAGACATACCTTTGGCTCATATAGAGAGATCCCTCTCTAGACCTAGGAGGGCTAGATCCTAAGGTCTGAAAGTGGTTCTATGTTGTCTCATATTTTGGTCTTTTCAACCTGGCCAAAACATGGGAACCCCAACATAATGGCGACTCTGCTAGGGATATTCTGAATGATCTTCATCTCACTACATCAAAAACTTCAAAAGCTTAGAACTCTGGTTAGGTTGACAGTAAGTCACTCCTTTCTTGAATCATCCTCCACTATTGAATATCCACCACACTCTTAGACAGAGCTTGGAAAGGGCCAGGTAACCCCCGGATCTCACCCTCTTTGGAGGTGACATATTTGGTAAATGCCCTCCCAGTCAATCTCTGGTTGGAGTTTGTTTTTTGACGTGATTCCTGAAAGGTGGTAGTGCCTGAGCACTATGGTGGACAGTGTGACCCCTTAGATACACCCTAAAACCCTCCACCTGGCGACTCCATTGTTCCTAAATGAAAATAATCCACTGGTGATCAGTAGGCCTGCTGATTAACTTGGTTTCACAATAGACTCCACCGAGAGACCAGCCCCTGAGACAACATCGACCACGGTAGAAGTGACAAGTAGGGTTAAGCTGCTTGGCTAGGAAACAACATTCTGGCTTTCAGAACCATTCACACAAGAGCTTATCCCAACCCTGACCCACCTGAAATAGTTGACAATCCGGAGAGTATCCTCAAGGGAGCTCCTACACCTAAAAGACCAACTATTTCCAGTCACATTCATAGAGCTAACTTTGCACCAGAAGACCTAAAAGCTCTATCACTTTTTCTCCCTAACCTAGACATACCCGATAGATTACCCAGGACTAGGCCATTCAATCATCTAGACCAGCCAAACCTTGAGTTTCACAGTACACCATCTCATAGTGGTCATCTCACTAGGGACAGAGGAACCCCTCCATCTACACCACCTGATATTCACTTCCTACAAAACTTGGGGCTCTCCCACCCTAGATCTGCCCAACAGACTTCTGCTGGTCCTAATATCCCTTTCATCCAAATACCAGCTGCTCAAGCCAACCCTTTACCTCATCAGAACACTATCATGGCAACTTGTTATGCACCCCTAGTTTTACCTCAACCCTTGTTACCCTTACCCAATGATTATCAGTCAAAAATCCCACACTTCACTGCTAAAGAGTCCATCATAGCTCAGAAACATGTAGATAAGATGGAGGATTCTTTTGACTATATGGAAATTGATGATGAAACAATCAAAATGAGAATCTTTTCCCAAAGCCTGGGGGGTGATGTAAAGAAATGGTTTAAAAATTTACCTCCTGGCAGTATCCAAGATCTCCCTGCATTATACCAGAACTTCATAGACAAATGGGAGGTTAGAGCAAACCCTCGCCAGCTCCTAGCAGACTACATGTCCCTTAAGAGAAACGTAGGAGAGAGTGTCCACAATTACACCACTAGATTCAATAGCATTTACAATGCTCTCCCTCCCCACATGAAACCTCCACAAGGGATAGCCCTGGCTAAATATCCTGAGGGATTTGATGCTAACATGGCCTACGAGCTTAGAGATAAAGAGTATAACACATTGGAAGACATGCAGAAAGGAGCCATAACCATAGAAGCAAACTTGATGGAGAAAAGGGCAAGATTAAAAGCTGAGAAGAGGGTAACATATAGGGATGACCCCGTAGCCTCCACATCAGACCCAAAATACAATAGACTGTCTAAAAACGTGGAAGAGCTACAACAAATGATAAAAAGGATGGTTGTCCAAAATAGAAACCAAAACCAGAACCAGAACGTTAGAAGAAACAAGGCTGCTCCCAATAGACAAAGAGAGTCAGATCAACAAGTTGTTCCCCCATTTCAAGAAAAATTTTAAGATGAAGATGAGGGGATCATTGAGGAGTATGAAGGGAATACAATAAACATGTTTGAAACAAAAGACTTAGTCCTTAACTGTGATTCAGGGGAAGGTTATCCCTCACCTTAATACTGGGATGAGGAATGGTTAGAAACTAAGGATTACAGGTTAGGATTTGAAAATTCCATGATGCAGGTCAGAGAACAATATGAACTTAGGAGCAAAAAGAACCAAGAAAACTCAAAAACTAAGACTCCTAAGGTAACCATCAAGAAAATACCTAATAAAACTTCTAAAGCATCTGCTGCAAGCAGCAAATCAGCAGCTGAAAGTTCTGGTAAACACAAGGAAAAAGACAACCAAGACACTAAAAAACAAATCCAACCAACCAGCAGCACTAGCACATCAGTTAGTGCTCCTGATAAAATGATTCCTGACCTTTTACATAATGAGAAATCACAAATTGATTCAGCTACTAAGGCAGTAACAAGTAAAACAGAGTTGAGCACTCCAAAGACGCAGTCCACTTTCAAATTAGAAAGTGATATTGCAAAAATCAAAATCTCTGTCCCACTCTCTGAGCTGGCCACTCAAGATGTATATAAAGGCAAAATTTTGAAAGCATTGAATCTGGGGGAAAACAATGATATTGTAAATTTGAATGATGATCAACCTGCCCTCCTGTTTGGTCCAAAGATTGAGGGAAAGTTTCAGGAAGGGGTAGTTCCACCTTTTTATATCAGTCTTAACATTCATGACAAAATTATCCACAATGCCATGCATGATTCTGGAGCATCACACAATTTAATGCCTAAGGTAGTGATGGAAAATCTAGGCCTAGAGATAACACGACCTTATAAAGACCTATATTTGTTTGACTCTAGCAGGGTAAAATGCCTAGGCCTAATTAAAGACTTATGTGTGAGCTTGACCCAGATCCCAGCTAAATGTATGGTCATGGATGTGGTGGTGGCAGATGTGCCACCCAAGTATGGCATGCTATTGTCAAGATCATGGGGTGCCAAGCTGCAAGGAACAATGTAGATCGATAGCTCATATGCCACTATCCCTCTATTTGGCCAACTGAGAACACTGTATAGAGAGTCCCAGATGAAATTCCTAGTCAGTAGCCCCGAGAAACCTGAAAATTCACCATTATACTTTGTACACACAGACCTGGACTCTTTCATTCTTTATAACGACCAATCCTTAGGAGAGCCAGAATCTGAATGCAGAAATACAAGCAAGGACACAGAGCCCATGGACTTTAGCATAATGGCTACCCTAGAAGAATTCGATGAATAAAACCATGGGCAGAGTACTGAAAACGAAACTCTAAGCGAACTTGAAACAGAAACAGAAAGCAAACAGTAGGATAGCCAACTCTCTAAACTCCACACATGTCATGAAAAACAAGATAACCCACAACCTAGTACGGGCTCCCCAACACAACATAATGGCGAACCCCTGTGGGAAATGAAATTCGATGGGTCATGTACTAGGCGAAATGCTGGAGCAGGGGTGTGGCTATGTAACATAGAAAATGATCATGCAGAGATCCATGCTGTGAATCTGCATTTCAAATGCACAAATAATATTGTAGAATATGAGGCTCTCATCCTGGGTCTGAACCTATTGAAAAAATTAGGAGCCCATAGGATAGTTGTGAGAGGAGACTCTGAGTTAGTAATCAAACAAGTGAATGGTGAATATACAGCAAAACACCCCAGGTTGAGGGCATATAGGAATGACACTATGGACTTATTGAAAACCTTTGTGGAATATGAATTGGTGTTTGTTCCTAGGAATCAAAACATCATTGCAAATGGATTAGCTTGCCTGGCTAGTTCATATCCTAAAACTCCCCCCTGACCAACAAATCATCATTCAAACCAAGTTCAGACCTGTAGTGCCAGACAATGAAAAATACTGGCAGGTCTTTGAAGGAGATAAATAGATCGAAGATTTCCTAGTGGACAGGAATGAGTTTGAATTTTCTGATTCGGACTCAAAATCTGATGACAACTTCCCAAGTGAGGATCCCCCAGATGAACAAGAAACACCCTGTAACATAGAAATAAACACCTTTTCTGATGAAACTGGACATTCGACCAAAAAATGTGAAAATGCAGATAGCGAAGAAATGGAGGTGTTGCAAACCAAAGATAAGAACATACCCAGAGGCCTAGCACCCCTAGAGGACTTTTTTGACTTTGACGACGTAGCAAAAAAGCCCACAATAGAACATGCAGAATCAGGTGTAGAAGAATGCAACATAGGTGCTAGAGATAAGCCCAAAATGATTAAACTGGCTAAGTCTATACTTGCAGACATGAAGAAGAGATACATTGACCTGTTTAAGGAGTTCATTGATGTGTTTGCATGGAGCTATGAAGACTTAAAGGCCTATGACACCAACATCATACAACACAAGATACCACTAAAGGAAAATCAGAAGCCTTTCAGACAAAAACTCCGTAGGATCAATCCAAAACAATTGCCTGCAGTGGAAAAGGAAATTAAGAAGATGTATGATGCAGGCATAATAGTCCCTGTAAGGTTTTTTTATTGGGTGTCAAACTTAGTGGCTATGAGAAAGAAAAAAAGAGAGATCAGACTATGCATAGACTTCAGAAACCTCAACAGAGCCTCCCTAAAAGACAACTACCCTTTGCCTAGAATGGAACATATCCTACAGAAGGTAGTGGGCTCTAAGAGAATCTCCCTACTTGATGGTTTTTCAGGATACAACCAAGTTCTGGTACTCCCAGAAGATCAACTCAAAACAGCTTTTACCACTCCATGGGGCACCTTCATGTATGTGAAAATTCCCTCTGGACTGATGAATGCTGGAGCTACCTTCCAGAGAGCGATGGATATAGCTTTCTCAGAAGAGATAGGACACTTCATAGTGATCTACTTGGATGACTTGACTGTATTTTCTAAAAATGAAGAAGAACACCTGGAACATCTGAGAAATTTTTTTGAAAAATGTAGAAGGTATGGTCTGTCCTTAAATCCTAAGAAAACTGTGTTTGGGCTGCAAGAAGGAAAAATTCTTGGCCACATTATATCTGAGAAAGGGATTAGGATAGACCCACAGCGAGTTGAGGGAATACTTCAAATCACACATCCGAGAAACATCAGGGAGTTACAGTCTTTCATTGGGAAGATCAATTTCCTTAGGAGATTCATTCCCAATCTTGCTGAGCACCTTAGGAAAATGACTGAAATGCTAAAGAAAGGTGTAGGAATTAAGTGGAATGTTGAAGACAAGAAATATTTTGAGTCAGTAAAACTTGCACTCACTCAGGCCCCTGTCCTTATCAACCCAGACTTCTCAAAAGATTTTCTGATCTTTTCATTTGCTTCCCAGCATACAATAGCTGCAGTCTTGTTGCAAAAGAATTCAGAAGGTAATGAACAGCCAATTGCCTTTTTCAGTAAGGCCTTAAGGGATGGACCCCTGAAGTACAACATTATGGAAAAGCAGGCCTATGCCCTGGTAAAGGCCTTAAAAGACTTTAGGGTGTACACTCTGCATTCTCACACCGTTGCTTACGTGCCCAATATAGTGGTTAAATATATCTTGTCCCAGGACCCTGGTGGGAAAAGGGGAAAATGGATTGCTACAATCTTGGAATATGACCTTGAAATAAAACCCACCAAGCTGATCAAAGGTCAAGGCCTGGCCCAATTAATGGCTGAATCTAATCTGCAGGCCCTTGACATTAACATGGTGAACGCCTTAGATGAGTAGGAAGGATTACCCCCTCCAACTGTTGAGGAGAAGTTTCATAACTCTCCTTGGTATTCTGATATCCTTTATGTGCTCACTAATCTCCATGCCCCTCCAGAACTGTCCAAAACCAAGGCCAGATTCATAAAACTCAAAGCTAAAAATTACTGCATTTTAAATGAAAACCTATATTGGAAAAATCCAAATGGATTATTGCTGAAATGCTTGTCTAAACCTGAAGCCGAGAGAATTAAACAGGAATTCCATGCTAGGGAGTGTGGAGGTCACCTGAGTTGGAAAACCACTGCAAATAAAATACTCAGGGTTGGTTACTATTGGCCCACACTCTTCAATGATGTCCATAAAATGATTCTTTCCTGCCACAAATGTCAGATCTTTGAAGGCAGAAGAAAGCTACTCCCCCTCCCATTACAACCCATCACCGTAGAAGGTCCCTTCATGCAATGGGGCCTAGAATTTATTGGAGAGATTCACCCTTCTTCTTCCGGGCAACACAAATGGATCCTAACCACTACATATTACTTCACTAAATGGATAGAAGCCATACCCACTAGGAATGCCACTGATTCTATCATCATTAGGTTCCTAGAAGACTTCATCCTATCTCGGTTTGGCTGTCCTAGGAAAATAATCACTGACAATGTTGCTGCCTTCGGATCCAAGAAAACGGTTGATTTCTATCACAGGTACGAAATAGCACTTGGTCATTCAACTGCCTATTACCCCTAGGGTAATGGATTGGATGAGTCATATAACAAAAGCCTGGTCACAATCATTAAGAAGCTGTTGGAAGAGAACAAAAAGTCATGGCATAAAAATTTGATACATGCTTTGTGGGCTGATAGGCTCACCACAAAGAAATCTATTGGCATGTCACCATTCCAGCTGGTTTATGGAACAGAAGCAGTTTTTCCTACTAACCTTGGAGTACCGGTGATTAAGCTTGCCCAAGAGATTTAGATAGAGGAAGACATCATGGTGAGAAGAATTAATGAAACTATTCATCTTCAGCAAACAAGGGGGTAGGTTTACAACAGAGTAGTCAAAGTTCAGGAAAACATTAAAAAGCTATTTGACAAAAGAACCAAAGTTGTAGATTTAAAAATTGGTGACAAGGTTCTGAAGTGGGACTCAAGAAGAGAGGACAAAGGTAAACATGGCAAGTTTGATAGCTTGTGGCAAGGTCCATATATCATTCAAGCCACTGTGGGTCCTAATGCATTTTTCTTGCAAGAACTTGATGGTAAAGAGCTGTTTGGGGGTCCTGTCAATGGCAGGATGCTCAAACACTACTTCTGCTAATTTTCATTTCCATTTCCATTTCCATTGTACATACCATTGTAGTTTTACTTTCAAGAAAGTAGAGAAAAATGTTTCAAAAAACAGAAGAGAAAGGAGAGGTTCAGACATGCTCAAAAATCGAACCTCTGAAAGGCAAAAAGGTGGCTCAAACGTGATCAAAATCTGAGCCAAAAGAAGCAGAATAGATGGTCCTAACATGCTCAAAACCTGGACCAACAGTGAAAAGAAGAATCAGCTCTAGCATGCCCAAAACCAGAGCTGAAATGAACAAAGGAAGTGACTCTAATTTGCTCAAAACCTGAGTCACAAGAAAAGAAGGATGTTTTGAAACTGCAGATTTCATGCCTTCACAGTTTTGTTTAAGTTTTCCACAAGTCTTTGCTCCAGCAAGTCAGACAGTCTAATCCTGACTTGGCTGTTTCTCAATTTCCTGTCTTAGAATGTAGGAGAAGAAATGTGTTGGATAGTTTAATCCCAGCAGATGTTAGATTAGGTAGAGAAGCATATGAGGCCAACTGTTTAATTTGGTCTCATGGAGCAATAAGGGTAGATTTGGAATAGGTTGTTTTTTGTTTTGAGAATAAAATGTAAAGGGTCTGCTAGCTCAAATGCACCCTAAAGAAGAAAAAATGCTAGGACTGTAGTTTGGGTAGGCAGATTGGTTGGGAAATATTTCTGCTGATGTTTCTATCATATTGTGGCAGCTAAAAATTGAAGAAAGAAAGGGATGTGCCAAGCAGCAGGCATCTGGCCTACTCCAAAGATCATTTCTGGTTTCTTGAATCCTTCAAGAAGAAGCCATCCCCATGTGGAGCCACTGTTAGCCCCACTATGAAATTCTTGACAAGAAAGCTGGGGGTTAGATTATTGTGGAGCCTTCAAGGAATGCCTTTCCCCTGAAAAACCATCCTCCTTGAAGTCTCTGAGTGCTATGCCTAATACAAATCCTATCTGCTGATCCATTCCTAAAAGGCCTACTGTTTCCCCTTGTACCCCTGCAAATTGTCCCTTTCTCTCCTTTTTCCTCCTTCTGTCAAAATACCTTTGTTCCCCGCTATTTCCCCCCTATCAATCCCCTAAATACCCTTTTAAATCCTATTCTTACCCTTTGATTGGCCTTTTTCACCCTTCACCCCCTTATCGTTGCCCTTGGCTGGCCTTAAAACACTTTGGAAATGGGCCAAAAATCATAAATTTCATTGAAAATGGGTTAAAAACCCACTTCGGATCATATAATAGGCCTAAGCCCCCTTCTCTGCTAGCCCCGCTCCGTTTCTCTCCATATAACCCCGCGCCGTAACCAATTGCTAACCCCAAAGGCGCTTGTTACGTTTGTTCTTCAAGCGTGATTACAGCCGTCGATCTGCATAGAATGGACGACGATCACCACCCCCGCAGCCTCCACCAATTTCCCTTGTTCATCACCCGTCGCTGCATCTCCACCATCCATTTAAAGCCAGATCTGATGGTCCAGAACGTACCTGCTTCTGTGGGCCCCACCGCGCAATAGCAAAACCGCTCCGTTTATTTCACACCACCCTCGCGCGCTTGGTGGTTTTCTCCAATAGCCCAGCGATTCCACTCACCTTTCGACGCGTGTCTTCTGTACGACTCCAAAACCGCCCATCCCCTGTGCATTATCTATCGACCACGGATGCCCAGTGAAATGACCGTCGACCATCTGATCTAGAGCGGGCCATCCAATGGCTATCGCTCGTCAAAAGTGCACAATGTTTAATGAAGCTGCACGCGTGATAGCATAGGTCCTGACCCGCCATCCATCGTCCTCCGCCGTTGATCTCCACCGTGATCAATGGTCCAAATTTGTTCACCCGCCGCTGACTTTCCCACTGTCCCCGGTCCCACCACGTCACCTCCACGTGCACCCTCCGTACTTCCTCCCATTCCATTGCATATAATTGGTTCGTTTCATGTTTTTCAACGTTTTTTTGTCTGTTTTCGCTCTGCAGACTGCCACCCCCACCAGAGCGGATTTCCACTGTTCCTCTACATTTTTCTCCGCCATGTCACCGTCTGCGCGACCTTTCTCTGCCTCCACATCATCCGCCACCCCATTCATGATTTCCTTAACTTATTTGTGTATTTTTCAGGGTTATTAAGAGCTAATGGCCACCATGGTGCGCGTCTCTGCTACAAGGACAGCGAAATCCAAAGAAGATCAGTTACAGTAGCTAAATTTATGAGCAAGGACCCGGGAAGGTGAAGACTAGACGTTCATTAAAAGAAGCAGGGATTAAAATCTGGGGAAAACCTTTCGGCGCCATTAAATCTCAAATGCACGGGCAGAGACAGAGAGAGAGCGACAAAGTGTTTTAATGCAAGAAAAGGGTTTAGAGCACGCTAATGAAGACCTTGAGCTTTAAATCTGTAGTTTAAGAGGCAAAGCACCAGTGTGAAGACCCCGAGGATCGATCAAAAGGTCCTGAGCACAAGCAAAAGGTAACATCAGGGTTTATTCATCAGAAAAATGTTTTTCTTCATCAAGTACAGGGCATCCATACAGCTTTTATTATGCACAATTTCCCTGAAGGAATTCCCACCAGACGACAGTTCAAAACCACCAGAGCATTTATATGGCAGACTTCTCAGTAGCTTATTTTATTTCTGTGTAAAGGCACCAGGAGTACCACATCCGAAATACGTCAAGATCATATCCGGAAAAGATCACTCTTTCGCAAGGGAGGTTACAGAGATTAAATACACAGCAGTTAAACAGAATGGGTCTCGGCCCTGCATTCATTTTTGTGTTTAATATTACACCTACCCCCCTCAGTCGATCTTCTGTTCATTCTCTGGTATAAAGAACAAAAATAAGTTGTTGTTGGTTGTTGATGAGATATCAGTGAAACGCAAGCATTTTCCTCTTGAGACAAGTTCTCTGTGTAATATTGTAAGATAGGCTGAGATTTGATGTATTCTGACTGAATGTTCAAGCTATGGGATATGGTGTACCTGATTGGTGTTGTTTTTAATATGACAAGCATATTTCTTTGGATCCTGATCTAAAGCAGCTGGTGATGTTTTCTTATCTCTGTGTATGATTTCATTTCATTCCATTTCTACTGGCTCGCATCAGAAGTTTGGCATAAGATTTACCCTTGATAGGTACCTTATGTTGCTACTCTCCCAGCCCTTTATTTTTTCTGCTTATATGTGTATTTGAATATTGATTTCAATTGTTTTAACCAGTGTAGTGGATGTTATTTCCTGCTCTCTGATGTATGAATTAATGAAATATATGTTTAGATGTTCTTGTTAGGATTTAGTTGGATGTGTTGAGAACACTGGGGGGTCTAGAACCTTGTCTTTGCCTCTCTAGGATCTTTCCATCCCAATTAGGCCTTTCTAATATCCCTCGTCCTACCTCTAATTTTGTCCAAGCAAGCCTGGAGTTAAATGACCTCTGGCCTGATCTATAGACAGAGTTGGTTGGTTCTCCTCCTTTCATTTTCAGTCCTTAATGTCCCATTCCAAATATCATCTTTAAGATCCAAATGCTCTAGATGACTAGCCCAACTGAAAGCTTGCACATTGATTACAAATAAATCCTTTCTTGAATCCATAGCCCAATGGCCTTGATGCTCTCTAAGTTATCTACCTTTGCCTAAATTTCCTCTTTGCTCATCCTTGTCTTATATTGGACCTTTCTTTCCTGATTTCCAACAACCAAACACAAACAATCAAACAAACAACCCTAAGCCTATAACTAGCCTAAAATCATAACTTAGAGCTTCAAAGACATACCCTTTGGCTCATATAGAGAGATCCCTCTCTGGACCTAGGAGGGCTAGATCCTAAGGTCTGAAAGTGGTTCTATGTTGTCTCATCTTTTGGTCTTGTCAACCTGGCCAAAACATGGGAACCCCAACACTTCTCATACTAGACCTCCATTTTTTTATGCTATATCTACAATAAATGGCTTTATGACCAAAAATTTTACATCCAAAAAAAAATCCATTGAAATTATTGTTATACCTGTATGTAGGTCCTCCTTTTGGATGATCATAATGCTTCATGGATGAGTACATTCTCATCCTACAATCAGCTTCCACATCACCAAAATTGTGAAAATTGAAGCACTCAATCTCGTCCATCAAGGGGGAAGAGGAGTTTTGACTTCTCCTTTGAAAAATGCTATCTCCAACCATAGTGTTGGCTTGAGGGATCCTGACCCAGGTTCAGTGTGCAAGGGCTGCCAACAAACCCCTATACTACTGGCCCTTTCGGCAGTGACCTTCTTTCGCAGGTCACAGTCTCACCCGAAGTAGTATGGGTGGGCACTGGAACCAGGTTTCCGCACCTCGAGAAAGGAAGGGTAAGGCAAGTAGGGCTACATTCTATTCAGATTCCCTTGCTTCTTCGCAGAGTTAACTATGTATCTATTTTCATCCACGTGCAATAGATCTATAGTTATATGCTTTTCATAATATCAACACAGTATTATATAACCAGAGCAGAACAAATCTAGATCTAATCATTCAATACACATAATTTCGTAGCGAGAGGACAGAAAATACATAACACAGTAATTAACAGCAATTCATTCAACGGTACTCACAGATTCAGATCCAATAATCCTTCGTATTCATTCATTCATTAACTTTTACTTACAATTCACTTCCCAACCTGCGCACACAACAGAAGGGTCTGCACACAGCTGGACTAGGATCTCCACGCACACAGCCAGCAGGAGTCCATTCCCCCAAAAACCAAAATAGATAGCTTACAAAACAGATTGCATCAATAGATCATCCAATCCTATCCCCTACAATTCGAAATGCCTCTCTATTTATAATAATCTAGCTTCAACATTCCTATGGTCTGCAACCCATGGTTTTCGGACCCCTAGTTTACCCTTTGACCCATTACAATTCATTTGGGGCTTTGACCCGCCCCAAAACCCTTGCGCTATACTAAATATATTCAAAATTAACCAAATTGGACCAGTTTCGTAGCTTGCTAGGAGACCTCGTTCCAACAGTCCCCCAGCACAATCTTGTGACTCGTCCCGAGTCACTGCACTGGTGCGACCACATAATCCGCAACCCGATATGGTTTGAGTCAACCTCCATTGACAAAGCCAGGGAGGAGATCACCGCGCCAGGTAACTAACTAGACTGCTCCACCATTCGTAACCTTCTTAACTATGTAGGGACCAGCCAGTGTTGCCGGAATTTTCCGAGATGTTTCGCAAATTGAATATCATATAATAGGACAAGATCACCTGTGAAAAATGTCTTTTGGCGATTGTGTTGATCATGCTAGGCTTTATCTCTAGTCTTTTGTACCTGCTGATGAAACTGAGCAATAAACTGATCTTCTTCCAGTGCCACCGGTTGCGCTAGGCGTTCCTCTATGATATCGGAGTCTGCCATATTTTTGAATGTTGCGATGCGTAGGCTAGGAACAACATATTCTATGGGCATGATGGCCTCCTTGCCATAGACCATTCAGAAAAATGTTCTGCCGGTAATATTTTTGCAGGTCGTTCGGTAAGACCATAGAACCGAGGGGATGCGAACATCCCAGTCACTACGATCGGCATTACAAACCTTCGTTAATGCCTGCTCCAAAATTTTGTTGAAATCTTCAACCACCACATTAGCTTGGGGATGGTATGGTGTACTCTTGGCATGGTGGATCTGGAATTCTTCATTCAAAGCTTGAATCATTTTTTTAATGAAATGTGTACCTTTGTTGCTCATTATGATTTTCAAACAGCCAAACCTAGTCAGAATTTGCCCAAATATGAAGTGCGCAACAGTATCAATAGTATAATATTTTATGGCCTGTGCCTCAGCCCATCGTGTGACATAGTCCGTGGCAGTGATAATGTAGCTCATGCCTGTTTTCTTTCTTGGTGGATTGATGGGTCCTATAAAGTCAATGGCCCATTTATCAATAGCTTGTAGGGCCAGTTGAGGCTATAACGGCATGTCATCACGTCGTGAGGGTCGGCCGGTTCATTGGCATGTATCACATGATCTGCAATATGTGTAAGAATCTTGATGTAGGGTAGGCAACCACAAGCCAACCCTCAAAATCTTTTGTGTTGTAGCCCTACCTGCGTAGTGGTCACCTGCAACTCCCTCGTGGGCTTTGGTGAGGAAGGTGGGCCATTCATGTTCCAATACATATCAGCAGAGTATTTCATCTGCGCCTAGCTTGTATAACTGTCTTGCGATGATAGTAAAGTCTGCAGCCCGGGTAACCAACTCCTTCTTCTGTTGTATCGAATACATAGCAGGGGCCATACCGGTAGTAAGGAACTCAATGATATCAGTGAAGTGAGCATCAACCATTTTAGTGGTAAACAGCTGTGCGTCGGGTAAGCCTTTGTCCAAGTTAGTGGGTTCTTCCCTTGTATTGATACGAGACAGATGATCCAGGCCTACATTCAACCTCCCAAGCTTCACGATGATCTCAAAATCATATTCCTGAAATAGAAACAACCAACGGCAAATCTCCCCCCCCCCCACATAGGCTTGTTGACAAGGTATTTCAAAGATGAATGGTCTGTGAACATCTTAAAGTGCCCACCCAGTAGTTAGTGGTGATATTTTTGTATGGCATACACCATAGCCAGTCCTTCGCGCTCAGTGGTAGAGTAATTTCATTCAGTGCCTGAGATTTTTTGACTGGCAAAGGCAACCGGGTGATCAATATCCCCTTCGCCAGGCTGTGTAAGGACCGCACCCAAGGCAATTCCTGATGCATCAACATGTACATGAAATTATTTTGACTAGTTAGGGAATATCAGTATGGGTGCATAAATAATCTTCTCCTTGAGTAGTTCAAAGCTCTTCTAACACTCATCATTCCAGAAAAAGGAGACATATTTTTTTAGCAGCTGTTCCATGGGTGTTGTGATCAGAGTGTATCCTTGAATGAATTTTTTGTAGTAGCCTGTGTGGATGATAATGGAGTGCAACTATTTCTCTGCTGTAGGGGCTGCTAAGTTGATAATTACAACTATCTTCGCAGGATCAACCATCAATCCATGCTGACAGACTATATGTCCAAGAAATATTCCAAAAGGCACATAGAAGATGCACTTTTTGACATTCAGGGAGATCTAGTGCTTCTGACACGCATCCAACATTAATCGTAGGTTCAAGACATGATATTTTACTAAGCCAAACATCATCTAGTCATCAAAGTAAACCTCCAGGAACTTATGGATAAATTCTTTGAACACGGCCACTACGACCCTTGAAAAGATATCAGGTGCGTTCTTAAGACTGAAAGGCATGATTGTGTACTGGAAGGAGCCCCATTTGGTGGCAAAGGTGGTCTTACTATGATCCTTTGGTGCGATTATGATCTAATGGTATCCTGAGAATCCATCTGTAAAGGAATAGGCCTCCTGCCCCCCCCCCCACGCTATCTAAGATTTCATTGGAGAAGGGGGTAGGGAAGGGGTCATGAACGTAGGCATCGTTCATTTTTTGGAGGTCCACACAAATACGTATTTATCCTTTTGTTTTTTCCTCTTGAATGACCATTGGACTTATCCAATCTGACTGTTCAACTGGTTCAATGATACCTGCAATCAACATTTTTTCCAACTCTTCTTTGACCTTTTGTTTATACTTAGGATTCAACTAGTAGGGCCGCTGCTTGATGGGCCATGCCTCAGGCTTTAGAGTGATGTGCATAATTTTTAGGTCCCCTGTGATTCCTTTGAGCTCAGAAAACTTCGTAGGGGATAAGTCTTGGTACTTCGTAAGTAGCTCGAAGACTTTGCCCACAGTTCCTTCATCCCAATAGTCCCCAATTCTCGCCATTTTAGGGTGTTCATCCATCCCAATATTAATCTCATGTAGTCGGAGAGGTTTATTTACATCAAAATTTTGGATGAATGGTCTGATAAAAGTACTTTCCCCTTCAAATTCCGGAACAGAGATATTTCGTGGGTTATCCTCCTCATTATTAATCGCCAAGCTTCGGCAGTTGACTATGTCTTGCATCTGGGCCTCCCATGTTAGAATGGCTGGTGGGGTGTGTGGGTGAGGCTTCCTAAATATGAACGCATCAATGTCTTGCAGGGCTTCATCAAGCATTTCTGTTCCTCCAATGAGTCCGAATGTTCCGAGGAAGTCCTCTTTTAATATCTCCCAATGGCGGGTCCGCTGATGTAACTTAGCATCTAGGTACCAAGTAGTGGGGATAGGGCCCAAGGCATGTATAAACAGATGGATCCACTCATCTGGGGTTCAGTCAGCCCACTCGGTTGTCCATATACGTAGATGCGCACAGGGATCTCCGGGCCCCAGGAATATCTTGGTGCGCACATCGGTAGGGGGTGTGAACCGTAGCACCATCCTATCTCGACACGTCTCCTAGTCCGGAAATGATTTCTTGTGGGTATCTCACCAGTGGGTAGGTGTGCTACGTAGCGCCAGATTGAGTGCCTAGATTTTTTGATCCTTTGGCACCCTAGCTTCTAATGTTCTTAAGAATTCCTGGATAGTACTAGACTTGTCAAAGTGGGGAAGGTCCCTTACCTCCGAAGTAATGCAGTAGAGAGTCCTTGCAACCTGAGGGCATCATAGGGTTGAGACATTGTGTAGCCGGGTCTGCCAATCTTCAAGTTCTTCATCTGGGTCAGAAAAGTGCTCCTTGATTTTCTCCCAGTTGAATACTCCACCTGTTGTAGGATCATCCTGGTCTTCGTCCTGTGTTGTCATCCTATAGATGTGATTGAGTTCCTCTTCTTCATATGTTGGTTCAGTATACCGCATGCCCTTCGTGGGATCCACTGGTACTATTACACGTGTACCATTCTTCTCAAACACCATGTTACATTTTTTTAGATTAATGACACCCCCTATGTCGATGGCCCAATCTATCCCTAGGAGCGCAGGGTAGGGATCCGTATCTTCCACAATTTCTATGACCTCAAAGTCAGCCAAGACCTTTACTCCTACGATATAAACCGTCACCCTTGGCAATCGTCCTAGAGGGATGATCTTTTGTTGATTTTCCATTCACAACTGGATGGTGGACCAGTCTAATTTAGGTTCCCCCATTCGTTGCCATGTTTTTTTTGGTAAGACGTTCGCATCAGATCCAAGGTCAAGAATAACCTGATCTATCTCGTAGTCGCCAATATGTGCAGTCAATCGCATCTCTCTCCCGGTGTGCCTTTTGTAGCTATGTGATTTGTGTACTTCCTTAAACTCAGTCGCTGTGCTGGGATGAGCTACGCAGTCCTATAGTAATAATTCGAGATTTTCTCTCGTTTTCGGGTTGTGTAGTAGCTTTAAGCATGACCTCACTAGAAAATTTGGCAGAATTTCCGATGGCCAATTCGTCGCTATTCCAACACATAGTCATCGCAAGAGCGACAGTTTGAGGACTAAAAAAACATGGTTTGCGATACCGTCGCAATTCTGACGCACTTAAAAAGTGTCGCACTATCGACACTTTTTCTGTCGCTTCCAAACAAGCGTCGCTCTTCCGACGTTTCCCAAACCGTCGCGCTTCCGACGTTTGTAAACTGTCGCACTTCCGACAAAATGTGGTCCGGCATTTTGAACATCACTCTTCCAACGTTTGTAAATTGTTGCAATTCTGACGAAATGTGGTCCAACGTTTTGAACATCGTGCTTTCGACGTTTGCAAACTATCGCAATTCCAACGCAATGTGGTTCGACGTTTTGGACGTCGCTCTTTCGATGTTTGTAAACTGTCACAATTCCAACGAATTATGGTCCGACATTTTGAACTTTTCTCTTCCGACGTCTATAAACTGTCGCAATGATGACGAAATGTGGTCCGACGTTTTGAACGTCGCTCGTCCGACGTTTTTATACTGTCGCTCTTCCAACGTTTTTAAGTTGTCGCAATTCCAATGCTTACAAGGCGTCGGTATACCGACGGCGGGTTCAATTTAAAAAAAAAAAAAATGAAACTTTAAAACAGGACAATAAATCTCCAATATTTGTTATGAATTATAGGCGTTCCAATGACCGTGAAATATTAATATAATAAACCACCCTGCAGCGCTTTGACTATAAATAATCATTTTTTTTTCACAAGAGAAAAAACGATGTTTTTAATATATTATATGAAGTAAAACAGTCCATGAAATCATTACATTTTCACATCTGAAGATTGGAACCCAAATATCCATCCAGAAAAGTGGAAGTCCCACTCCAGACGATGATAAAAAAATACCCCATGTCACATACAGGGACATGATATAAAACCCAGTAACGGTCCACATGGAGATTATCGAAAATCTGAGAAAGCATCCAAATATGACCGAGGCATCTATAAGAGAGTGAAATAGCAGTATGTAGAATAGTAAAGCAACAGATAGAGTACCGACGTCCATTGTTCAAAATACAAATTAAAGTACCCAAATTCCTTGAACAGAGAAAAACGCTAATCATGTGAGGAGTGTGATATGTCTAAAATATAAAAAGACCATCAAACGATATCACTAAACCAGCATCGCTAGTTTTGAAGGCAAAGTGATAAACATTAATTTTTATTTTTTCACAAGAGAAAAAATGTTGTTTTGAATATATTATATGAAGTAAAACAGTCTATGAAGTCATTACATTTTCACATCTGAAGATTGGAACCCAAATATCCATCCAGAAAAGTGGAAGTCCCACCCCAGATAGTGATAGAAAAATACCCCATGTCACAGACAGGGACTTGATATAAAACCCAGTAACGGTCCACATGGATATTATCGACGAATCTGAGAAAGCATCCAAATATGCCCGAGGCATCTATAAGAAAGTGAAATAGTAGTATGTAGAATAGTAAAGCAACAGATAGATTATTTGTTAGCCCCCCTATGAAATTTTTGACAAGCAAATAGGGGGCTAAACTATTGTTGAGTCTTCAAGGAATGCTTTTCCCCTGAAAACACAGTCTCCTTGAAGCCTCTATGTGCCTTTTATCCTTTGATCAAATCCCCTCTGCTGATTTCCCTTATAAAGCCTCTCTGTTGATGAAGAAATGCCCAAAGGCTTCCTTTTCCCTCTTATTTGATCCCCCAAAGCCTTTGTTTTCTCTCCCCTATATTCCCCCTTCTTTCCCCATTTACCCTCCAAATCCCCTCAAAATCCCCTTTGAATTTCCTCCCCTAGCCTTTGTTGGCCTTTTCTCCCCTTTATCCCTCTATCGTTCCCCTTTAAACCCCTTAAATCCATTAAAATGGGCTAAAAACCCACTTCCTGACCTTATTATAAGGCCTAGCCCCTTACCGCAAATCCCTTAACCACTTCCCCACATATGACCCGGCGCTGGGACCAAGCGCTTAAGTCCCGAGCGCTAATCGCATTCGGAAGATCGGCGGGGGTCCTTTTCCTTTGTAATATCAAAAGTCCCGATGTGATTTGTTTAACACATAAGTCCCGCAGGGCATTCCTCACCGTTGATCTACCCTAAAGATCTGATGGTTGTCCGCTAATCGCAAGCCCCCCGCTCATCGCAATCGCAACATTCATGCTGTCACCCCCGATTGATCGCAAGTCTTTCCGTCGATCCCCCGATTGCATCCCCACCGTCCATTCCCTTCCAGATCCGATGGATGGCGCTTAATCGCAACAATGCTCCGATCGCGATCGCAAGTCCTTCTGTCTCCCTCCCGATTCAATCCTGGCCGTTGACCTGTCACGCTGATCTAACGGCCAGCACTCAATCGCTCTATCCCCTCCAATCGTGTTCTTAACCGTTGATCTCCCCGCCAGATCTGACGGCCAGCGCTTAATCGCAAACCCATTCCCAATCGAAATCGCAAAGCCCAATGGTGTCGCCCCGATTGAGATCCCCCGATTACATCCTAGCCGTCCATCTGTTGCACGATCCAACGGCTATCGCACAATCACATCGTCATCTCGCCACCCCTCTTCTCTCCCTCCGATTGAATCTGAACCGTTGATCTGATCCCCGATCAGACGGTTAGTGCTCAATCGCATCCCGACCTCCGATCGCAATCGCATGCTCTTCCCTTCGTCCTCCGATTTAATCCCGACCGTTCATCCTCCGACAGATCAACGGTCCTGCGCCAATCGCACCCTCCGCCCGATCGCTGATCGCAAGTCCTTCTGTTTCTCTTCCGATTTCATCTCCGCCATCCGTTCCTCCTCCAGATCGACGGCCAGTGCTCAATCGCTTCATTCCTTTTGATCATTGATTGCAAGCCTTTCCTCTGTCTCCCGATTCAATCCCGTTCGTCCGTTTGTTACGCGATCCGACGGTCATTGCTCAATCGCGCCTTCGACCCCAATCGCAATCGGAACATTCGTGTTGTGCATTGCGATTGCTCCTCGCTCCGACCTCCGATTGCGATTGTGCGATTAGATCTCTGCCGTTCGTTCCCCCCCAAGATCTGACGGTTCTGGTTCAATCGCCCTCCGCCTCCGCTGGGTCCCACATCCACCACTTCACTCCATTGTTTTTCCATGTTTTCCTATGTAAATCGCTCCAGTGGTGGCATTTGAGTTTTCACGCTATATGATCATTTCTCCACCACTTTTCATTGTTTCTCCACTATCCCACCACCATTTCACCGCCCCCACAGAATTTCTCCGCCACCACTGTCCGGGTGTTAACAGATTCATCTTACTGTGCAGATGGCACAGAGAGGTCTTTCAACAGTTTCCAGCGAACCAGCAGAGAGTTTTCAAAGGGGGTTAATGATTCCTAATGATATAATTAAGGTTAACCCCGCAGTTCAGAGGCAAGGCACTGTTTGAAGACTAAGAGCGCAACAACAATGCCATAACTGCGCTACCTAACAGCAGGAATTTTTCCTCCAGAGGTACACCTTCCCACAGCGTCCTCCATGCCTTCTCGAGTCCTAAGACAATTAAATACACTGACTGAAGCTCATTTCAGACAGTCAGGCAGCATTAAAGAAGCACGGAGGGACCTAAAGATCATTCCATCCAGTTCATTTATTTCAAAAGGCTAGCACAGAGCTCCAAGCACCAGAAAGGACTTCAAAGAAATATCCGAGGTCAAAATCGACCTGACAGAGATCTCTGAGCCAGTCTTAGAGTACCTACAGCGTTGCAGACAACCATTAAGCAGTATGGGCGTGGACACTTCCACCGATTCTGTCTTAATGAGATTGATTAATTGTCTATCTACCTCTATCTCTTCCTCTTATCCTATAAGAAATCCCCGAGAACACATTGTAAGGGTTGTTGTTGTTCAGTTGCTGCGTAATTTGCTGTTAGAGGGATTCATTTGACTGTTAGAACAGTCTTGGGAGGGAGTAGCAGAGTAGTTGTATGTAATAGGCTGGGAGGAGAAGTCTGGACTGAAAAAACCATTGAGCCTTATTGTACATGACTGGTTTTGCATCTATTAATCAAAGCACATTTCACAGGATCCTGGTCTATTGCTATTGGTGATGTTCCTCTTAACTCTGTTTATTTCATTTACATGCTGTTTCACGTTCTTCCGGTAGGCATCAGAATAATGGCATAGGATTCACCCTTTGTTAGGTGCCCTATGCTGTCTGCTCTCCCTACCTTTATGTTTTCCACTAAATGTGCTATCTGAGAGTTGTTTTCAGTTGATTTAACCAGTGCAGTGGATGTTATTGCCTGCTGGCTGATGTATGAATTGGTTGAAGCTGTTCTTAGATGTTCTTGAGGGGTTTAAAGCTGGAAAGTTTGGGAGCACTGGGGATAAGTGTTAGCCCTGTCCACTAGGATCCTTGCATGACCAGCTTACCTTTCTAAGATCCCTTCGTTTATCTTATCTTTGTTTTCCCTTGGAGTTGCTAAAGCAGACTTGGAGTTAAATGACCTCTGGTCCGATCTATAAGCAGCCCCATTGTCTCTCTGAGAGCCACCTTTGAGTATGTCCAAGTAGGTCTAGAGTTAAATGACCTCTGACCTGATCTATAAACAGAAATCTTGTTGTTCTCCTTCTTTCACTTTCCTTCCTAATGTTCCACTCCACCATCTGCCTAAAAGATCCTTTAGTGTAGATGAATTTCCCTTTGAAAGCCTTGGTTAGTGGATGTAAGTAATTTCCTTTTATGACTCCATAGCCCAATGGATGGCACTGTCTCGGCCTATCCTCTTTGTTGAAATAGCCTGCTGTTTTGTTCCTTTCTTTCCATTGCTTTCCTAGTCCATGATCTCTTAACCAACCCAGCAACCCTTCAACCAAATAATTTAAAACCCCCTTCTATGCTTCATAACTAGCCTAACACCTCATTTTGAGCTTCAAAGAGACATCATTCTTTGATCTATTTGGAGAGATCCCTCTCCGGGTCTAGGAGGGCTAGATCCTAGGGCCCCAAAGTGGTTTGATGTTGTCTCATCTTTTGGTATTGCCAAATCTGCCAAAACATGGGAACCCCAACATAATGGCGACTCCACTGGGGACACATCAATCAGCTTTGATTTGGTAAACCACTGTGGTGGACAGTAGGTTGTGAATCGTCCACCTGGCGACTCCACAATTCCTGAATGATTAAAAGACTCCACTGGTAATCAGCTGGCCACTGATTATCTGTGGTTTTACATAAGACTCCACTGGGAGATCAGTCGTAGTGCAATATCATCCCTACCAAATGGAAGACTCTGAGTTGAGCCCCCTTGAAGAGTTTCGTTGTGGAATATCAGAAATACTGGCTCAACTCAAAAGTGAAGACCTTCCAAAAGTTCTGCATTTCAGCTCAAGATTCAATGACCAGCCTGAGCTGAAGAAGGTTGTCCTAGAAGTACTGGCGGTGAGATATGAGGCTGAGATTGAACTCTTGAACTCTCAAGAAAAATCATACGAGTTCAGAGACCCGAGAGCCTTTTTGGAAAGTCTCCCGCCCCCTAAAAGAGAAGGAATTCCGATGCTCTTCAAAATACAAGAAGAAGAAGATCCGGTTTTCATGAGCCACACCGAAGATGCAGTGGAAGATGCAATAATCGAAGTTGCCTAGGACATAGACAGCCTACCAATCATGGCAGGCCAAAAAGAAGAAAGCATACATCAAATGTTGGTGGATCCTGTGGCAGAATACATGGAGGCCCTGATTTGCTCGAACGCTCCAGCATTGATCCTCAGCACGGGCCAGATTCATCAGGAATGGTCACTACTAATGGTGACCACAGTTTTTAAGAACCACAAGCAGAGCACCCTGTGGTTATCTCTGACAGGCAGCCAGTGCTCATATCCTTTTTCACTACTACTTGACTGGCTGTATTGGCTTTATCATATCACCTAAAGCATCAGAGTTTTTCAGTTAGAGTAGGGTAGGTAGGAAAGCTCAATAAAGCTCAGCCTATGAGCAAGTAGGTTAGTTGTTTCATTTTATGTCTTATAATGTAGAGAAGAAACCTGCTAGACAGTCTAATCCTAGCAGGTAGTAGTGTAGGTAGAGAAACTATGAGACCAACAGTCTAATCTGGTCTTATGGAGTAATAAGGGTAGAGGTAGAATAGGTTTATTTTTACTGTTTGAAAAGATTGATGATGTAAAGGGTCTGCAAGTCCAAATGCACCCAAGAAGAAAAAATGATAGGACTGTAGTGTGGGTAGGTAGTTGTTTAGAAGAATTTTACTGCTGATATGTTGTCTTCACAGTATGTGGCAGCTAATCTAAAGAAAGAAGAAAGATGGCTTATAGCAGCAGGCATCTGGCCTACACCAAGAGATCAATTTCTGAATTCTTGACTCCTTCAAGAAGAAGCCATCCCCATGTGGAGCCACTGTTAGCCCCCCTATGAAATTTTTGACAAGAAAATAGGGGGCTAAATTGTTTTGAGCCTTCAAGGAATGCATTTCCTCTGAAAACACAGTCTCCTTGAAGCCTCTATGTGCCTTTTATCCTTTGATCAAATCCCCTTTGCTGATTCCCCTTTTAAAAGCCTCTCTGCTATGTGAAGAAATGCCCAAAGGCCCCCTTTTTCCCTCTTATTTCATCCCCCAAAGCCTTTGTTTTCTCTCCCCTTTATTCCCCCTTATTTCCCCATTTACCCCTCAAATCCTCCCAAAATTCCCTTTAATTTCTTCCCCTACCCTTTGTTTTCCCTTCTTCCCCCTTTATTTCTCTATCGTTCCCCTTCCCCAGCCCTAAAATCCATTAAAATGGGCTAAAAACCCACTTCCCGGCCTTATTATAAGGCCTAGCCCCTTACCGCAAGTCCCTTAACCACTTCCCCACATATGACCCGGCGCTGGGACCAAGCGCTTAAGTCCCGAGCACCAATCGCAATCGGAAGATCGGCGGGGGTCCTTTTCCTTTGTAATATCAAAAGTCCCGATGCGATTTTTTTAACACATAAGTCCCGCAGGGCGTTCCGCACCGCTGATCTTCCGCAGAGATCTAACGGCTGGGCACTAATCGTAGCCCCCCGCTCAATCGCAATCGCAACGTTCTGTGTGTGCCCTCCGATCAATCGCAAGTCTTTCCGCCGATCCCCCGATTGCATCCCCACCGTCCGTTCCCTTCCAGATTCGATGGATGGCGCTTAATCGCAACAGCGCTCCGATCGTGATCGCAAGGCCTTCTGTCTCCCTCCCGATTCAATCTTGGCCGTTGATCTGTCCCACCGATCAAACGGCCAGCACTTAATCACAAACCCATTCCCAATCGCAATCGCAAAGCCCAATGGTGCCGCCCCGATTGAGATCCCCCGATTACATCCTAGTTGTCCATCTGCTGCGCGATCCAACGACTATCGCACAATCGCATCGTCATCTCGCCACCCCTCTTCTCTCCCTCTGATTGAATTTGAACCGTTGATCTAATCCCCGATCAGACGGTTAGCGCTCAATCGCATCCCGACCTCCGATCGCAATCGCATGCCCTTCCCTCCGTCCTCCGATTTAATCCCAACCGTTCATCCTCCCGCAGATCAACGGTCCTGCGCCAATCGCACCCTCCGCCCGATCGCCGATCGCAAGTCCTTCTGTTTCTCTTTCGATTTCATCTCCGCCGTCCGTTCCTCCTCCAGATCGACGGCCAGCGCTCAATCGCTTCATTCCTTCCGATCATTGATTGTAAGCCTTTCCTCTGTCTCCCGATTCAATCCCGTTCGTCCGTTTGTTACGCGATCCGACGGTCATCGCTCAATCGCGCCCTTCGACCCCCAGTGCAATCGGAACTTTCGTGTTGTGCATTGCGATTGTTTCCCGCTCCGACCTCCGATTGCGATTGTGCGATTAGATCTCCGCCTTCCATTCCCCCCAAGATCTGACGGTTCTGGTTCAATCGCCCTCCGCCTCCGCTGGGTCCCACATCCACCGCTTCACTCCATTGTTTTTCCGTGTTTTCCTATGTAAATCGCTCCAGTGGTGGCATTTGAGTTTTCACGCTATATGATCATTTCTCCGCCACTTTTCATTGTTTCTCCACTATCCCGCCACCATTTCACCGCCCCCACAGCATTTCTCCGCCACCACTGTCCGGGTGTTAACAGATTCATCTTACTGTGAAGATGGCACAGAGAGGTCTTTCAACAGTTTCCAGCGAACCATCAAAGAGTTTTCAAAGGGGGTTAATGATTCCTAATGATATAATTAAGGTTAACCCCGCAGTTCAGAGGCAAGGCACTGTTTGAAGACTAAGAGTGCACCAGCAATGCAATAACTACGCTACCTAACAACACGAATTTTTCCTCCAGAGGTACACCTTCCCACAGCGTCCTCCATGCCTTCTTGAGCCCTGAGACAATTAAATACACTGACGGAAGCTCATTTCAGACAGTCAGGCAGCATTAAAGAAGCATGGAGGGACCTGCAGATCATTCCATCCAGTTCATTTATTTCAGAATGGCAGCACAGAGCTCCAAGCACCAGAAAGGACTTCAAAGAAATATCCGAGGTCAATTTCCGGCCTGACAGAGATCTCCGAACCAGATTACAGAGTACATACAGAGCCGCAGAGCCATTAAGCAGTATGGGCGTGGACACTTCCGCCGATTCTGTCTTAATGAGATTGATTAATTGTCTATCTACCTCTGTCTCTTCCTCTTATCCTATAAGAAATCCCCGAGAACACATTGTAAGGGTTGTTGTTGCCTTGCTGGGCATCTGCTGTTAGAGGGATTCAGTTTGACTGTTAGAACAGCCTTGGGAGGAAGTTGCAGAGTAGTTTGTATGTAATAGGCTGGGAGGAGAAGTTGGGACTGTATTAGCCATTGAGCCTTATTGTACATGACTAGTTTTGCATCTATTAATCAAAGCACATTTCACAGGATCCTGGTCTATTGCTATTGGTGATGTTCCTCTTAACTCTGTTTATTTCATTTACATGCTGTTTCACGTTCTTCCGATAGGCATAAGAATAATGGTATAGGATTCACCCTTTGTTAGGTGCCCTATGCTGTCTGCTCTCCCTACCTTTATGTTTTCCACTAAATGTGCTATCTAAGAGTTTTTTTCAGTTGATTTAACGAGCGCAGTAAATGTTATTGCCTGCTGGTTGATGTATGAATTGGTTAAAGCTGTTCTTATATGTTCTTGAGGGGTTTAAAGCTGGAAATTTTGGGAGCACTGGGGATAAGTGTTAGCCCTGTCCACTAGGATCCTTGCACGACCAGCTTACCTTTCTAAGATCCCTTCGTTTATCTTATCTTTGTTTTCCCTTGGAGTTGCTAAAGAAGACCTGGAGTTAAATGACCTCTGGTCCGATCTATAAGCAGCCCCATTGTCTCTCTGAGAGCCGCCTTTGAGTATGTCCAAGCAGGTCTGGAGTTAAATGACCTCTGACCTGATCTATAGATAGAAATCTGGTTGTTCTCCTTCTTTCACTTTCCTTCCTAATGTTCCACTCCACCATCTGCCTAAAAGATCCTTTAGTGTAGATGACTTGCCCTTTGAAAGCCTTGGCTAGTGGATGCAAGTAATTTCCTTTTATGACTCCATAGCCCAATGGATGGCACTGTCTCGACCTATCCTCTTTGCTGAAACAGCCTGCTGTTTTGTTCCTTTCTTTCCATTGCTTTCCCAGTCCATGATCTCTTAACCAACCCAGCAACCCTTCAACCAAATCATTTAAAACCCCCTTCTGTGCTTCATAAATAGCCTAACACCTCATTTTGAGCTTCAAAGAGACATCATTCTTTGATCTATTTGGAGAGATCCCTCTCCGGGTCCAGGAGGGCTAGATCCTAGGGTCCCAAAGTGGTTTGATGTTGTCTCATCTTTTGGTATTGCCAAATCTGCCAAAACATGGGAACCCCAACAGTATCGACATCCATTGTTCCAAATACAAATTAAATTACCCAAAATCCTTGAACAGAGAAAAACGCTAATCATGTGAGGAGTGTGATATGTCCAAAATATAAAAATACCATCAGACCATATCAATAAACCAGAAACATAGACTAGCATCGCTAGTTTTGAAGGCAGAGTGATAAACATTAATCATTTTTTTTCACAAGAGAAAAAACGATGTTTTGAATATATTGTATGAAGTAAAACAGTCCATGAAGTCATTACATTTTCACATACGAAGATTGGAACCCAAATATCCATCTAGAAAAGTGGAAGTCCCACCCCCGAGACAATAGTAGAAAAATACCCCATGTCACATACGGGGACATGATATAAAACCTAGTAACGGTCCATATGGAGATTATCAAAAATGCGAGAAAGCATCCAAATATGCCCGAGGCATCTATAAGAAAGTGAAATAGCAATATGTAGAATAGTAAATCAACAGATAGAGTACCGACATCCATTGTTCCAAATACAAATTAAAGTACCCAAAATCATTGAACAGAGAAAAACGCTAATCATGTGAGGAGTGTGATATGTCCAAAATATAAAAAGACCAGCAAACCATATCAATAAACCAGCATCGCTAGTTTTGAAGGCAAAGTGATAACCTGTCAACACATAAAATAGTATCATAAAGCGGATACAAGAAATGTGCAGAGACATGTATTGTTGATATACACCTCACACAAAAAGCATCCATGATAGAGCAAAAATATGTATAAACCCAGGGTCGATTGTATGTTCTGGCTCGCTTGTTCCCGGAAATAAAAACCACCTGCAGAAACCCAAGCTCACTTGTAAGATCAGGCTCGCTTGATTCCAAAATTGGTAACAATCTGTTGCATCCGAGATGTAAGGTTCAAGCTCGCTTGTTTCCATTAGTAGCCCGCTACAGCATCCACCTTGTTCATAGCAAAAAGGTTCCTGTAGATATACAAAGAAAGAGTATAATACGTAGACCATATAAACATGGCTCTGTATTTCAAAAACGAGGTTTAAAATAGAAACGGGGCAACATTTTTTTCTAAGTAAAGTTAATCGATTAACGGTGGGAATAAAATTACACCGAAGTCAAAAACATTGCCCAGACTCATGGAAAATTTGTCATCAAAAAATAAAAAAATTAAGAAGACTGCCCTCATACGGGGAAACCAGTATTGAATGTTTAATTTGCAAAATTCAAAAATATTACAGAGGTCCAGCACAGTAATATAATCTAAAAGCAGCCCAATTAAGTGGGCCGCGAAGCAAGAAAAACAAATTAACCAAACTACTCATCCGGCGGCTCCTTGACGATTCGGCACCATCCTTCGGAAGGTCCAGGATCGCTAGGTGCTACCTCCACAGTCATGCCACCGCTCCCCTCCTGAAGGCCCGAATGTTGGCCGGCTTTTTTTGAACTCAGACCCACCAGACGGGTGCATTTTTCTTCCATTTGGGCCTCCTCACGGAAAACCACAGTAATTGAAGTTGTGATTCGTCGGCGGTTCAGGGAGCAATTAAAGGAAAAAAGCGCAGTACGCGTCGTGGGAGAAGGTGAAGCAGTGGGGAAATGAGGAGCAGGGGATCCCATATGGTGGCCAGATCCTAGAACCCGACCCCGCCCACTTCTAGTATTTGGATAGCGACCTGTGTGATAATCACTGGACTGGGAAGACGACTCAGTTGAGGGGTTGGAGGGAGCGCACAGGGGTTGACCTCTAGTGCTCCCCCTGCGGCAACGCATCCTTTGATGCAGGCGAGGTATGGGTGCAGTCTCAGCAATGGGCACAAGAGGAGACAGAGAAGCAGAATTCCAAGAAACAGAGGAAGACAGACAAGGACCAGATCGAGAGAAATGCAGATATGTAGCAAGGTCTAAGCAGTAGTTCAGCTGGCCACTTCCCCTTCTTGTCATAGTGAGCAGGCAGTGTAACCCAACAACCGGCTCATCTGAAAAACCATAGAGAAATGCCATTTTATCAACCTGACTGCAATTCAATTAAAGGACGCCTGTCATAATTAATCTCTGATCATTAATGAGAGCCGAAGGCTGGATCATATTGGAGCATCCGGAATTGCTAACAGGAGTGGAGGTCTGATCTTGAACAGTGTTAAAACTTAATGCGATTAGATGTGAAAACCTTGGAACTTAATTGAACAGCGTTAAAACTTAATGTGATTGATATGAAATCGCCAAATCCATGTCCCATCACCTTAAATGCCATCGAATGCACCCGCATCCGGGAACAGGAAAACATTTGATTGAGGACACATGGCAGAAATTGATTGGATCAGAACTTTTTTTGGGCCGCTCGCGCAGTGGAAATCCGGACCCGAAAAATATTAGGGCGAATTTGATAAGAAATTCGCGTCACAACTCTCCCTCCATACGCTAGCCCAACTTCGGACCCGAAAAATATTAGAGAGGAATTCAATTGGTTTTCGCGTCACAAAATTGGCTGACGTCAGCAGGTTATTTTGGAACAAGAATTTGGTTTTAATTATGGTTTATCGTCGTTTGAAGTCTGGCGGGCTCGACTTAAGAACAATTCTGTTTGATCCCATCTTATAAAACTTGTGTTGGTTTTCTTTGATAATACACATATTTATAATAAATCATGGGAATACCACACTAAACATGTGGAAAAGTTATATAAATTATTGAGAACAATCATTTTTATGTAAAAATATCCAAATGTGCTTTTGGGAAATAAGAATTCGAGTATTTGGTTCATATTGTTTTAAAGGGAGGAGTGAAGTTGGAGCCTCAAAAGATGCAAGCTATTACAAAATGACCTATTCCTAAGAAAATCAAGGTTCTTAGAAGATTTTTTAGACTTACATGATATTATTGATAATTTGTTAATAATTATGCATGCATTTCAAGTCCACTCACATATCTCTTGAAGAAAATATCATTTATATGGAATGATGAGGCTACTTTGGCATTCTCTCCTTTAATGGATGCCATGTCTTCTACACCAACATCGGTTGCACCTACTTTTGGTAAAACATTCATAGTAGAGTGTGAGGCACTAGGACAAGGAATTTACGTAACATTAACACAATAAGGAATATCATTGGCTTTTAAAAGAAAGGAATTCAAAGAAAATATTTGGTGAAATCTACGTATGAAAAATAAATGGAAGCAATATTACATGTAATAAAAATGGGGATAGTATATCATTGGGAGGTACTTTAAAGTCAAGATATACCATGATAGCATGAAGTATTTTTTGAAGCTATTATTTTCATTAGAATATTAAAAAAAATGAGGAGAAAAAATGCAAAGTTTTAATTTTGAGATAATCTGCAAAAAGGGTAAGGAAAATTTAGTACATGATGCTCTTTCTAAAATATAAGAGGCCTAAAATTTATATCCAATTACATTTTCTATTCCTAGGTGGCTAGAAGAAGCTTTCCATAATGGAAAAATGACAATATTACTAAACAAAACCTAAAATTTATAAAGGATGGGATGAACTCTATGGAGCATTGGGAGTGAAAGAGAGATATACTTTGGTGCAAATGTAGAATATTTTTATGCACACAAGCATATTTGAATAAAAAAATATTAAGGGAGTCCCTTGTCTCTCTGATGGTAGGACGCTGGGTTCCTTAAAACATCTCAAAGGATCAAAAAATATATTTTTGGAAGGAATGAAGAAAGATATTCAAAATTTTGTAAGAGAAGGTCAGGTTTGCATAATAAATAAAAGAGAGATAGTAAAATCTCTAGGGTTACTTCAACCATTCCACACACATATTCAAAGACTAGAAGATATATCAATAGACTTTATTACAGGGTTACTGAAATATAAAGGTAAGTATTACATTTTTGTGGTCATTTATATAGACAAATTTTTTAGATTTTTTTTGTAGAGCTCAAAGTACATAAACAACAAGCCAAGTGGCAGAAGTGTCCGTGAAAGAAATTCATAGTCTTCATGGTTTTCCTAAAGTAATAGTAACAAGAAACTTTGGAAATAATTATTTAATATGAGTGGAGAAACACTAGTTGCCATGAGTTCTACATATCAAACACAATCAAATGGTCAAACAAAAATAGTTAACAAATGTTTTTAAGGTTATCTACAATGTTACTCTTTAGAAAAGAAATATTAATGGATGAAGTGGGTTCGTCAAGGAAGAATGGTAATATGATACTACCTACCACACATGTACTAAAATCTCCCCATTTAAGGCCCTTTATGGATATCCAACTCCTAGTATCTCATACTTTTTCCAAGATAAGTCCAAAGTATAGGAAACATAGTCACATATTGAAAATACTAAAGAAAGATTGAAAATTATTATGGAAAACCTTCAAATGACATGAAACATGATAAAACAACAAGGGGAACAACATTGAAGTGAAATATAATTTGAGGAGGGTGATTGGGTATTTTTTAGATTATAGCGTTATAAGCAATCTTCATTCAATAAAAAGAAGAATAAAGAATTAGCTCAAAAATGTTATGGCCCTAAATAATTATTCATAGGATTGCACAAGTGGTATAGAAGTTATATTTTCCTTCTTCTTGCATTCATAAGGTTTTTCATGTATCTTGCCTAAAAAAGGTTTTTGGAAAAAATATGCCAATGTAAATAGAACTTCCAAAATTAGATGAAGAATGAAAGTTGATTCTTGAACCACAAAAAGTTATAGATAAACATTCTGTATCTCTTTGACATATAACTATTATGAAGTACCTAATCAAGTGGAAGAATATTCCTCTAGAAGAAGGTACATGGTAAAATGATCAATTCGTGATGAAATACCCATGGCTAAAGGGTTCGTTTGAAGTTTGACAAAGGTTTTGTTATATGTTTTATATAACGCGAGGCAGAATAGTTTTATTGTTTGTTAAGGTCCCACACAGTGATCAAATTTGAAGGGCAGGTCTGAATTTCAATTAGAAGGGCATATATCTATGTCGCCCTTCCATAATGAAAAGCTTTAAAAAAAACTTTTCAATTGACCACAATAAATTATTTTTACATTTCATTTTCAGAAAGACAAAACCGTCAATCTTTATATTAATAAAAGACTGTTACATATACAACAATGAATAAGGCTCCATATTTCATTGCTTAAATATCTCATTGGCAATGTCAACATAAGTCTTGAAGACACTATTATAAGAATTTGGATACATACCATCGGGATATAGGAGATTCTTATGTGTCAGATTGTGTAATGCAATTTTGACTTTGTCTCACAAGGAGTAGTAGCATGGAGGTCTGGATTTTTCTTATAGAACTTTTATTATTATTATTTGAAATTTTGTTTATAGATATGAAGAAAACAATGAAATTATGAGCATGGTGGACAATTAGTGAAGCTCATGATGCCAAACCATGATGATGTAAGTTTCGAATTCAACATTTTTACATGTTAAAGACAAATAGTCAAAATCACTGACAACTTAGTATGCCATAATTAATAATCATTCCCTGTTCATTTTTGTTAATAGGTTTATGTCACACGATGATCTCTCTTCTTTGGCATTTACTTGTATTGAAGATCACTATTCTAGGAATAAGGAGTTATTTTCTCCAAAAATAACCCTAGCCAAATATTGACAATGCATCAAGGATATCTTTATGTGCTTCATAAGTACATATGTTCTACTTCTAAATAATGTCTTGGAAGTGGTTGTTTTGCTAGAAATTATTCACCAGTTGGTTTCATGCCAAAGTATTTTTCTCATTTTCAGCATCCAATACATGAAAAACATAATGGTTTAAAACAACATAAATATTTGAAATTTTGCAAGAATTGTCTGGCACACTTTGAATATTAATTTTGAAGTCAAGTGCATGATGATGTATAGGATCAAGTGTCAT
Source organism: Pinus albicaulis (assembly GCA_034641835.2). NCBI lineage: Eukaryota > Viridiplantae > Streptophyta > Pinopsida > Pinales > Pinaceae > Pinus > Pinus albicaulis. Next base: position 1,180,378,303 of record CM076577.1, on the reverse strand, counting down.
TTTGAATACCAAATGTTTCACAAGAAACTTCTCAACATGCTACCCTGCAGTAAGGAATAAATGACAATATTGCATCAACTATTTCCATAATAAAAGTGCACCTCGGCCACAAGACTAAAAAACTACAAATGTTGTAGATCTAACAAGACCACACAATCAAATGTATTCCACAAGGCCAATACTGTATGAAAAATGAAAAGGAGTTTGCAACCAAAAATACCTTAGGCAACTAATTCAATTAGATACACCAAACCATCAGCAAAAAGCAAAACCAGCCTACTCAAAAGGAAAGCGTTTACCTCCTTTGAAAAAATTTTGAGTTCCGAAACAAGGGCCTTTATTGTCTTGTAAATGCCCCTAGAAATTTGAACGGGGTTTGCACTTGCTGCAACAACCTAAACAAAAAGGTTTCATTTCAAATTATTTTCCACAAATTTAAGATACAACCATTGTCAGTTTTGTATTTCCTAACAAGCTCATAAATTTTGACAAAAGAACCAAAATTTTTTAATACCTGACAGCAATTTTTTCACTCAAAAACTATCTTAGACTCAATAAACCCAACCCAAAACTAAAAAACCAAACACCATAAGACCCTACAAAAATGAATAGATGATCTTAATCCAGTACCATCGACAAAAAGTTACCATTACACCCTCACTTATTAAACCCTGTGCTGTTGAATTTTAACTTCAACTGCTGCAGCAGAAGGACGGATGCAGCAGCAACATTTTTTTTTGGAGGTTGCTTGCATGCCATCCAGAAATTTAATTCAGCATTTAAAATTCCTGCAAGTTTTTTTTGTAGACGGCCGCAGCCATATTTCTGTACAGGATTGTATTTAAACACAACAACCAACATTAACGCAATTCACCAACCATAAATTAAACAAACAGAAATTTACCCGATAGTTTTGTAAATTCAAAAGGAGGACACATGGAGCATTAATATTGGATCGCATGAAATTGAAGGGATCTGAAAACCTGAAAACCGGACCCGAATTTTTTATAGGGCACATTGGATTGAGAATTCGAGTTAAAATTAGGCAGACGTCAGCATCCCATTTTGGAACACGAATTTGGTTTGAAATTCAATCTATTTAGACTTTTGAAGTCCGACGGAAAGGGTTCTTTAATGTTTTGATAGTTTAATTTTATGTATGCTTTAATATATACATATGTTTTAAACATATGTTATATATATATCATATGTGAAATGAAATGTGGGCCATAGAATTTAGTTTTAATTTTATTTTTTTTAAAAGAGGGTTTATTATAATATGTTTTATATGTTACGACATATAAAAATAAAAAGGACAAAAAATCTTGGTAGTTTTTTTTATAGACAGTACGTAAATTTTTTATTACACAACAGTGTGTAAAAAGTGAAAGACCGAGTGTAACTTTTTAAGTGTGTATGCACAGCAGTGCGAAAGTGAAAAACACAACAGAGTGTTTTAGAGACAGAGTATGTTTGTTTTGAACAGATAGTGAGTTGGTTTTATGCATTGCGTTTTGTAGCAGTCATAATTTTGTAATCCCTCTCAGTGAGGAAGAAGTGTAATAGTTTTTTTTTTTTTTATTGAAGGGAATAGAAGTTTGTTTTCAAAGTATTGAAACTCTGTCTCCTGTCAAAGAAATTTTTATTTTCTCTGTGTTAGAGGAAGGGAGATTTATTCTCCATTCATTGTTCTGGAATTTTTCAATATTCCAACATGTGCAAGAACAACATATGTTGTGGTTCCATCCCCAGCTAAATCATTTGTCTTTGTCGCAGCTTTCCTTACCAACTTGGCCCCAATATTTTCAACTAGGTCCTCTAATTCAACCAATAAAAAGGCCAAAACCATAGCATTGAGATACATTGTCAATAACAATAAAATTTGACTCAACCATAACCCTTTCTTTTTATTGTTGTGAAAAGCTTTATTCATTACTCTAATGTGGCTAGTCCATAGGCCAAGTAGACCACTGGGTAAGAAATATGTTTCCTTTCACCTTTGAGTTTTCAAATTATGCCTACCAAATCTAAGACATTTAAGAGAGGCAACTACTACAACGTTAAAAAGAAAACCAGAGCACACATTTACAAATTACCTCCTTAGCTACTGTCACACCATCATTAACTATTTTCGGAGAACCATGCTTTCTCTACAAGACAACATTTTTCCCCTCGCCCCAAGGGTGACTCCAACAAGATCAGCAAGTTTGTTCACACCGCCTGCAAGACAAATTGACAATGCTTTCAGTAAGTGTGCAATTGAATGCCAGACCATATGCCAAAACAACCCTCCATGAAAAATTAAAATAACACATTAAAATCAAATATAAGTGGACAAGGAAAGATCCACCACAGTGAAGTTTCACGTGTAGGTGACCTTCCTTTAAACATAATTTTTTCTCTGACCTGCAGTTTTTTTGTCACTGAGCCATCCTTGTTGAAGTACAAATCCTTTTACATAGCTCTTGTATTAACTACATTCTCTCTGTCGCGTAATCTTAGATTCCCTCTTCTTCTTGAGCGATTAAAGGAAATGGGTGAAAAAACTGAAAGAGAAGACAATTGTCTGCCATAATTATCAAACATTGCACCCAACTTCTTCCCCTTTCCATTGTTACCCAATGAGGTAGATGTGGAAATTGTTGTCATACATCCCAAAGCAGAGGCCATCTTCTCTTATCCTGAATATAGAATTACAAGATCTTCATATTAGTATGAACCTTAAAAAACATGACTCCGATTGCTAAAAACCACTTTTAATTTGTAACAGGCAAACTAAACAACTATCGCAACTTTTGGCAACTTTTGGAGCATTAAGAGAGAAACAACCAAAGAGAAATACAACCACAATCCTCATTTTAATGAGACCAGACTATATATTTGCATTAATATAATAGAAATAAATCACGACTATATTAAGGCCAGCACAAAACAATCTTTAACCAGTGTCTCTCGCGGCCTTCAAGTTTCCATGCTAGAGGTTGCATATTTTTAATTTAAATTCTTGACCTCTCGTGCCCATCTATGAATGCATCCAATGATATATCTACATCAAATTCTCCTTTATACCCCCAAAAACAAACTCCCTACTACAAGAGCACCAGTATTGATGGATCACCCCACACCATCCCACCCACTGGAAACGGTGAAAAAGGAAACCTGAGAAAACTTCTGAAATATCTCAAGATTACTATATGGGTGGTTGTTATGAATCAACCAACCATTCATAACATGCTCATCAATCCAAACCATGAGTATTATGTGACGATATTCAAGCAGGCACTGAATCGGATTTCTGAAGCTATGTTAGAGAAACCCTAAACTCTCACTGAAAATAGGTGAAATGTGGCACCACTCAGAGATTGACATGTGCCAATTGGTACAAGTGGTAGACAATTGGCATGCTCAAACAACGAGGTGATGTAGGAATGACATGAGGGATAAAATATCAGAAAAGCCCCAAATCTGGAGAACTAAAGCTCATCACCAACCTGAGATTGACAACTTTACATGATGTAACCTATGAAATCGTAAATGGAGAAATCATAGTAACAATAAAGTAACCTATGTAACAATAAATTCGGATTCATCCTGGGAGTGTTAATGGGAGAAATCATAGTGAAAAACAGGAAACATGCAGAGTTAATCAAATAGATGAAAAATCACATACAAAAAACCTAGATAATAATCATGAACAATCTTAATATTGAATTATGAACTGTAAAGGAACTTACAAAATGTGACATTACGAACCTGGTCAAGCGCACAAGCAAAAATATCCTGGACATGACCCTGGTTGACAAGTTGTATTGCTCATGATGCAAGAGGATTTGTACCTGCACTGCCAAGTCAATCAAAATCCATCATTATATATACAATAAATACAAGTAATTGATGTAGTATTTTTTACTCTAAGATGCATTCTTATGATAATGTTAGAACATATGTTGAAAATGTCAAAACATACTTGAATAAGCTCCTCTTCATTTCAAGAACAATTTATTGGAGTTGCATGAACTTGGAACAAGCCTCCCACGATCTGAAAGAGTAGCAACTAAGTCAACAGTGACTTTTTTGTTGCTACGCTGGATCGAGGGAGGTTTGCTCCAAGATTAAATCGTTCCAATAAATTATTCTCTACTAAACAGGGCCAACCACGTGAAGGTGGAAGCTCTTATGGCCCCTCCCCCCCTCACATCACTCTCAATTCCCTAATACCCAATCTATATTTCATTTTTTACTTTCATGAGCATAAAAAAAAAAATATTCAATAACTAATAAAAAAACAATTCAACAAAAAGTACGCAAGGAAACATTGCAATTAATGCTTGACATAAAAATAGTATGATAAGTGAGTTTTGTATATAACGCAAAAAACGTTCCAAGTATGGTAATGTTTGTCTTATAATAATACAATATTTTACATTATCAAATTTTCTTTTTCTTCTTCCTATTTCTAAAGCTCCTAATTACATCATTAATATCATCGTGCTCTGCTCCTGTTTCGTGCCTTTCGACCCGCACTGTTGACCTAGTTGCGTAGTCACGATGTCTGGTCTCATCCAGTGATGGGGCATCACCTATAAAAACAGATAATATTAAATTTTAATTGTCAGTTTTTAATTATCATTGAACTAGTTCGGTAATATTAATAAAAAAATTGCAATGAGATTATTTACCTGGTGCACTAGTTGTCGCCGCTGACCTAGTTGCGTATTCGCGATGTTTGGTCTCATACAGTGACGGGGCATCACCTACAAAAACAGATAATATTAAATTTTAATTGTCAGTTTTTAAATATCATTGAACTAGTTTGGTAATATTAATAAAAAAAATTGCAATGATATTGTTTACCTGGTGCACCAGTTGTCGTCGTTGGGACTGTTGCCTTGTCTTCCTCTCTGGTGGTAAGATCCTCAAGTAAAAAATTCTTTGTCATTTAAACAAAAAACGTTATAAGGAAAACCATCAAGGTATAATTAGAAAAAATTATAAGTGGAAATTAATTACCGTCACGGCCCTCACTGATAGTAGCATTGTCGGCCTGGTCCCCACTACAATGATTAGGTTGCACATGAGGATCATCTACATCTGGATCTAAAACTAGGTTATTTGCCTCGTCGATAGTGTTGCTCCCCTGATTTAAACAAAGTTGTTAGACATTAAATTTATGGACGAAAAAAAACATATTAAAAGGTTAATGTTTTACCTTATCAGGCATTCTGGATCTTGGGACCTGCCCCAAGCTTCTGCGACATTCAACTACGACTTGATAGCCAAAATGGAAAGCGATATTTTTATCTTCCTCTGTAGTTTCTGTTCTGAAGTAATCACCCTACATTTCATATGATTGTGTATTTTTAATCATATTTGATAGGATTACAAAAACGTTGGAAGGTGATACAATTAATTATAAGATGTTTAGCTACTTAATTACAATTCTTGCAGCTAATTTCAAGTAGCCGCCCTGGCCTAGCTTTGGTTGCCTTTGAGGTGTCAGGAAACCTAGCATCAAAATATTGACGTAAGATATGACATAGCACAATTTTATTTTAGACATAGAGAAAATTAAAGATATTGAATTAAAGTTGTAATTTACCTTGCGGGTCCAGTTGGCATTTTTCCTTCTTTCTTTGCCCTTTTCTCTTTTCAATCATGGATGAGTGCTCTCCACTCATTCTCTGGAACTGTGAGAGGACGCTCGTATCTAGGGTTAAATTGAAATTGTGTCCTATAGGTGTCCCTGGTATATTTCAAATATTTGCTGGCTACCCGAGCCACCGTTGTTCCGTCAAATCTGTCGACCCCAAAAAGGGCTTCTAGATAATCTAGAAGTTCTTTTTTTAGGTTGGAATTCTAGGAATTCCATCCTATGCGTATGGTTGGGCCAAAAATTACGAACGCATGGCTCTCCAAAAACATGTAGAACTCATTGTTTCCTACACAGAAAAAAAATTTATTATCATTAATTTAAAAATAAAAATCATGATAAATATGTTTTAGATAAAGTACATGAAATAGTTAAAATATTAAAATTTACCTGGGAGTTGTACATGATTTATAGGGACACCTTCATCATTCACCAACAACGTGCCATTAATGGTCCCTATGGAGCTAACACGTGTAGCTCCAGGAAACACAATAATGTAGTTGGCCATATTAGCCTCATCATTCCCAACATGTTCAGCAGTTGGCTGGGTGTCTGCTTGGGCAGGGTGTGTTTCTTGGCTGGCACCTAAAGGAGTAGAAGGTGTACGAGAGGGTTGCTGGGAAACATCTTTCCCTTGTGTCCCACTACCACCAACACCGGGTTCAGCAAGTGCTAGAAAACGCTACATACAAAAGAAATTTTTGTTATTTTAGTCAATGTAAAAATTAAAAATCAAACTATCACAATTCATCTCATGCAGAACAAAAAAAATATCCTTTTGACTTTTTATTATTACCTGATATGTTTCTAGCTGGCTCATAATATTTTTTATCCTCTCTTCTATTTCAGGTGTTTGAGGCACGTCTATCAAAGTATTAAATTCTGACCTTGCATCTCGTGCCTTTTTTCGCAACAAGAACACTGGAGATAGGGATGAAGAAAGCTCTTCCTCAAAGAGGGAATCATCGGGCATACCATGGTTAGGTGTCTGCATATTTGAAAAAAATTAATATTATTTCAATTATGTAAATAACTAAAATACTTGAAGATAGAGCAATGCTGGCACTTTACATGTTCTTCCGCTGGTCTCTTTCTATGATCATCCCGTATCGGGGTTGTTCCTGTACTGCCCTGATCAGTCTGCCACATTGAAATAAAATTATAAATGTAAAAACTTGAAAACAATATCTAACTTGAAAACACAAAATGAAAACTGAAATAATTTCTAATAAGACACCGGAAGACAAAGTTAGAGTTTCAAATATGCCTTGCATTGAATTCAGTCCTGGAAACATGTCATTGCACATTAAGGCACCCAAACAAGAGACGAGTCGACAATGAAGACCTTATTGAATATATTGTTGGAGAAACTTCTAGTAAACTTGTTGTGAAGACCTTGAGGACATTTTTGGAGCAACATTGTTGAAGCTGATGGTATAGCATTGTTGGAGACGATCTTGAAGGGCCTTGAAGTGAAGCTTTGGAGCAACTATTGAAAAATCCTTAGAGCATTTAAGTAAGGCACTTTCTATCTTCCATCACCTTTTTCCTTTCAATATCCTTTAAACGATTTTGTTGATATTTAATGTTTGAAATCACGTTATAATTTCTTGATTATATGTGTTTGGGGACTTTCCCTTTGAAATTACCCAAAAATACCCTGGAAATTTTATCTTCAGGATGCATGTCTGACCCTATTGTTCAATATTTTGATTGATAGTAGTAAACATAGAGAGTTAGGGGGCTCTTGACTTGGTTTGGTTGGGCCATTAGATTCCTAACATCTACTAGGGAGAACCCCCCTTGAGTTGGAGGAGAGCTAGCCCGAAGTGAAAAGAGGTTGGTGAGGTGACAATGGGGCTATTGAATTACACATGGTATCACACTTTAGCTTTAGGACTTTATCTTGAGAAGTGCGAGATTTTGCTATATCAATTCTCAAATTGTTTACAAAACTATTTTTAAGAACTAATAAGAAGTGATGTTGAGGGGTTTTTGGGTATAAGAAACAATACCATTTAAAAACCAGGGTTCTCAGTCCTTGGCATTCCTTCACCTGGGCCTAGGGGCACACTAGAATAATTTCACACTAAACCATGCAAACTTAAAAGTAACTTAACAGATCCATAAATTAATAATAATCATAATTCCTAATTTCCTATTGTACGATATGATGCAAATTATTCAAACATGAAGCAACGAAGACATGCAATGTCTGAATTTCAAGATTGATGAACCAATACAAGAAGTTAGAAACTACAACTTTGATTCAATACTCTGTGTCCTAACTCCAGGAAGGAATCTAGTTTGTAGTACAGAACATGCATCATGTATTATCAATTCTTAATTGACAACAACTAAAGGACATCTAACTCATCAATTCCTTCCCATTTTGCGTTTTTATGTTATATTCCTTATAAAAGTGTCAAATTTCTCTCAAAGTAAGAAACCACTGAATAAAATAAAAAATAGTTGAGATATGATTGAGAAATGGTCATTTATTTCTTGAAAGGATCTTCACAATTTCTTTGGTTGTTTTTCATCTCAATAAACAAGAAATGACCTAAGAAACTATCGTGATGTAATATAAGAAACAACACGGTGCAATGGCCATTTTCAAAGCCAAATGATGTCCATTGAGGACATGGTCTTTATTTGGTTCCTGTTTCATAGGAGTTTCGGGTAGAAATGGAACTTTTTTGTACCATTTCCAGTAGTAAAAAGGGAAAACCTTCTTTTTCCATGGGAAATAATTTACCTTTCCTTTTTCAAGATAATCTAAATCACAAAAAATATGAACTATACCGCACACATTCTTGGATAATGTGAAAGTGGAAAAGGAATACCCTACACAAGTGATGCACACATGTACATTTGAACACTAATAGATTTTTGTAGTTGAAATGCAATGCTTGTTTTCATTTAAATGTAGGGTTTTTAAAGCAGTGAGAAATAATGGCTGCCAAATTAATAAGCGTTTCTTTGGGAAAAATTTAAATCTTGTATTGGGTGATGAAGATAATAGAGGGTATTGAATCTTGATTCTTGACATCTAAAGAGAACCATACAGCCTAACACAATCCAATAGAATTGACCAAAAAACCTAAATAGAGTCAACCCTACTATAGGAGGAAGGGCCTGCAGTAAGAACTTACCATTTTGCAAGAGCTGAGGGCGAATGCTGTTCTGCAAGAGCTGAGGGCGAACGCTGAGGGCGAATGCTGAGGGCAAATGATGTTCTGCAAGAGCCAGGGCAGAGCCGAGGGCGAATGTCGTTCTCGAAGAGCTCAGGCAAATGTCGAGGGCAAATGCTATTCTCGCAAAGATCCGAGGGCGACGCGCCGAGGGCGAACGTTGTTCTAAAAGAGCCGAGGATGAATGCCGAGGGAAAATTATTTTCTTCGCAAGAGCCGAGGGTGAATGCCGAGGGCGAACACTAATATATTTTTGTAGTTGAAATGAAATGCTTGTTTTCATTTAAATGTAGGGTTTTTAAAGCAGAGAAATAATGGCCGCCAAATTCATAAGCGTTCTTTTGGGAGAAATTCTAAATCTTGTAGTGGGTGATGAAGTTAATAGAGGGTATTGAATATTGATTCTTGACATCTAGAGAGAACTCTACAGTCTAACACAATCTAATGGAATTGACCAAAAAAACCCAAATAGAGTCAACCCTACTATAGGAGGAAGGGCTTGCAGTAAGGAAGGGCTCGTAAAGAGGAACATGATATTTTGCAAGAGCTGAGGGCAAATGCTGTTCTGCAAGAGCTGAGGGTGAACGTTGAGGGAGAATGCAGGGCGAATGCTGTTCTGCAAGAGCTCAGGGTGAATGTTGAGGGAGAATGCTGAGGGAGAATGTTGTTCTGCAAGAGCTCAGGGCGAATGCTATTTTGCAAGAGCTGAGGGCAAATGTTGAGGGCGAATGTTTTTCTGCAAGAGCTGAGGGCGAATGCTGAGGGTGAATTTTGTTATGCAAGAGCTGAGGGTGAATGCTGAGGGTGAATGTTTTTCTACAAGAGCGGAGGGCGAATGCGCGCGTGATATCAGACATTAATGTAGCTATTGCGACAGATATAAGTTTTGTATTTTTAATAAAATCATTTTTATGTAGCGCGCATATAAGTTTCGTATTTTTATGTAGCATGTATATAAGTGTCATTATATCGACGATAGAAAAAGCGTCGCTATTGTGATGGATGCCTCCAAACGTCGCAATTGCGACACGTAGACATTGTGTCGCACTTGCAACGTTTGGAGGCAGTCGTCGCAATAGCAATGCTTTGGGGCATAGTGTCGCACTTGCGACGTATTCCTCAAAACGTCGCAAGTGAGACACTTTGTATAAGTGTTGGTATTGCGACACTTTTCTATAAACGTCGGTATAGCGACGGTTTCGGGGGGGATTGAAAAAATTTGGGGAAATTTCCGACATTTGGTCAAAAGCGTCGGAACCAAGTGTCAGAATTTCCGCCAAATGTAGCAGTGCCATAAAAAGGTTTCAACTTCTTCTGGCAGCTGTGCAGGGGCTCCCAGTGACTCCTGTCTTCTGGGATTTGGTTCCTTCTGAAAAACAAGCTCCTTTATTTCTTTCTGGGTGACCATGTTGCGCGTTATGCTCCTTCGCTCCGCTTTGACTCTCTGTACATTTTGTGTGGGAGTAGGTTATTTGTCCTTCATTTTTTTTAGCAATATCGAGCAGTCTTCAATTTCATGGTCCAACTGTCGGCAGTATTTACAGGTCTGCCTGGTGGGATTTGGGCAGTCCTGGGTGAAGTGCCCTACCTCTCCATAGTTGTAGCAGAACAGTTGGCCCCGTCCTCATCCTACGCTTCCTCCCCGCCCCCCCTGCCCCATGCAGGGGAGCCACCAAAGCTCGCGGGGGATCTTGGAGAGGCAGGATCAGATTGTACCCTATAGAGGGTTCCCCGATCTACCAATAAGTCATATGTGCAGAAATTTTTTTCATCGTTTCCTATAGATCGGTAGAACCTGCACCATTGTTGCTTCAAGTCACCTCTATTTATCCGCGGACACTGTGTTGTATCATGTAGTCCCGCTACATGGAAATCCTCGCACCAAAGGTCCGTGCCTACTCCCTTTCCTCGTTCCATCCATAAGCTCTGTATTTCCATGTGCATGGCTCTGAGCTACTCCTGAATTTGCTGCACTCCTTCCCTTGTGTCGTCCTTAGGCATAGCTTCAAGTTTCATGGAAGCTTCCAAGGATTTTTCCTGCAATTCAAAAGTCTGATGGCCCATAGGTGTATGCAAGTGAGGTAGGAGCATAGCGATAAACAATTCTGTGTGCTGTTTGTCATCGTACTTGAACTCACCTTCCCTGATTGCTTTTTCTAACCATTGATTGGCCTCCCAGACTAACTCAGATTCTTCTTGCTTGAAGTCTTTTACTTCCGCTACCAGTTGGGAATAGGATTTTGGCTTCCGGAATTGTTATTTTAAGGAATCCTTAATATTTTGAAGTGTTGTGCTCCCATTTTGAGATATGTACCGCATATACCAGTCTAGCACCCTTTCTTCAAACACCAAATATAGCTACACTCTTTTCACAGTATCACCTACCACCCCTTACACCATCCATACCGAGTTGGCCACAAACCAGAATCATTCCATGTCCTCATCGGTTGATCCCTTGAAGGTAGGTAACTTTAAGTGTGCTGCCATGGGCTCCTTTGGTTTACCTTCCTGAGGCCCTAACATCGTGGTAGTTGACGGATCTTGTGTAGGTTTTGACAAGCTATGGGCAGGGCGATCCTCTTCTCGATTGTTTCGATAGTTCTCACCGTTCCGTGTTGTGCCTTTGCTCATTCAACCCTACTAGATCTCTAATGCCGTTACGCAGTATCGTTTCTCAGATTTCTTTGGGTCCTAGCAACAGAACCATTTTTTGGCTTGAGGGTCCTAACTTAGGTTCGGTGTGCAAGGTTTGCCAACAAACCCGTATACTACTAGCCCTTTCGGTCACAGGTCACAGTCTCACTCGAAGTAGTATGGGTGGGTGCTGGAACCAGGTTTCTGCACCCTAAGAAAGGAAGGGTGAGGCAAGCAGGGTTGCGTTCTGTTCAAATTCCCTTTCTTCTTCGCATAGTTAACTATGTATCTATTTGCATCCACGTGCACTAGATCTACAATTATATGCTTTTCATAATATCAACACAACATTATATAACCAAAGCAGAAAAAATCTAGATCCAATCATTCAATACACAAAATTTCGTAGCGAGAGGACAGAAAATACATAACATAGTAATTACCAGAAATTCATTCAACAGTACTCACAGATTCAGATCCAATAATCCTTCGTATTCATTCATTCATTAACCTTTCCTTACAATTCCCTTCCCAACCTGCGCACACAGCAGCAGGGTCTGCACACAACTGGACTAGGATCTCCGCGCACATAGCCAGCAGGAGTCCATTCCCCAAAAAACCCAAACAGATAGCTTATACAACAAATCACATCAATAGCTCATCCAATCCTATCCCCTACAATCCGAAATGCCTTTCTATTTATAAGAATCTAACTTCAACATTCCTATGGTCCACAACCCATGGTTTTCAGACCCCTAGTTTACCCTTTAACCCATTACAATTCATTCGAGGCCTTGACCCACCCCAAAACCCCTGCGCTATACTAAATATAATCAAAATTAACCAAATTGGACCAGTTTCTTAGCTTTCTAGGAGACCCCATCCCAACACATAGGAAAAAATGGTCTTCTAGATATGAAAGCTCCTTTTGGGTTTCTATTTTGATACTACTTGTGGATCATATTCTTTGCTACAGGTTTCTTTGGTTTTTCTTTGTCAATATTTCCTGCATGCAAACTTGTCTCACCCTTTTGAAGATTGTTGCCAAATTTTCTCACTGGTGTGGTTCTCTTCACTTTCTATTGCTATTGGTTCTTTTCCTCAAGCTCCTTTCTCAATTTTTCAATCACAACTTCAAGTGCTTCAACATAATCCTTTATATATTTTTTCTTGTTGCAATTGACTTCTTCTAATATTTTTGTTATACTTAAATTTGTCACTATGAAATTTAGCTATCTATATGGGTTCATCATTACCTATTTATTGCTCCCTCAGAGGTCTAAAAACAAAAAGTTCCCCAAATCAAGTCTTGGAACTGGAAGAAGCTCTTAAAAATCCTAAAAAGCCTACTCCCCCACTTTTCCTAGTCATTCCCTGTGGTACCGCGACTAATTTCTATAAAATCTGCAGTACATCCCCCATGTAAAGCTCATTAAAACTGTGGACCCCTGTAAAAGGTAAAATAAAGAGAAAATTAAGTTTTATAAGCCCAGATGATCGAATATTCTCCCAGCTGGGGCCTTCTAGAAGCGCTATCTGGTTGAGCTTCGCCCCTTCCATTCATAAACCTTCATCCCTTCATAAATGGATCTATCCCTTGGTTTTTGGAGCTAAAATCCCATGATAAGAGGGCTTTATCCCTTCTTTATTAGAGCTAAAACTACCTCTCTTCAGCTATAAATTGAGACCAAGTTTCAGTCTCAAGGGTACTTTTTGATAATTAGTACTTTTGGATACTTAGTAGTTGATACTTACTTCTTAGCTTATAGAAGAAAATTGCTGAAGAAATTATACTCTCCACATTTGGCATCGTTGGCATAAGTGAGATTACATACTCATGGCCATAGTTTTATGTTTATTCAGAGAGTTGGAGTCTTTTCAAACTAAGGAAAACGGTTATTCGGGACCCCGGAAGAACCTGTACAAACATCAAAGCATAAAGTTTGTAAGGTTTATTCTTTTATTCAAAGATATTACAAATGGATTCTATTTTCTCATTGATTTGTTCATTTATCTTTTGAATGATTTAATTCTTAGACTCCTTGATTTCTAAGATAGATTATTTCTTTCGAATTATCATATTTTGTAGATGCTTTTGATTTGGTTTGCTTGTCTTTGATTGCAAATCTTATATGCTGGATCAACAACTTCTGGAATGAGTAGATTGAAGACCGAACAAGCGTTGGACTTCAGGTAGGAGTATCTATCTGTAGTTAATGAGAAATTCTTAAGAAAAATAGTCTAGAGAAAATGGTCTACGTCTGTCTGTTTGTTTCTAGATATCCTTAGGATACTAGGGAGATTGCTCTTGTTCGCAAGAGGGATTTTTTCGTGTAACAAATTAGTGACTCCACTGGGGAAAATATGAACTTATTTTTCTTTTATTTTTAGTTTGATTTTTGAGATTTCTTTGAGATTTATTTAAATGAGATTAGCTCAAAAATTGATTGGGTAGAAAACTCAATAGGATCCCTGACTATAAATCCGTATTTTTATTTTTTCTCTACTTTTCCTGCCTTCCGCACTTTTTCCTTTAAAACAGAGCGGTAGACTCCACAATATTTAGTAGAATAAAGTACATTACTGCACCTTATTCCATTAAAAACTGTGGATCTTTGGAAAATTTTAGAAAAAATAGAAATTCTGTTTTCTGGCATCCCATGACTTCATTTTTGTTCTTTACCCAATTTGTCTTGATTGTCAAAGACTTCTGTGAAAAGTTTCTTTCAACAATTTCTGTGATTAATTGATCTATTCAGTTAGTTTGCATATTATGAATAACCAATTTGCCTAGTCCTCCCATTGCTCTGAATCAAAAAATTTTGTATACCTCAGCTATTTGGTATTTTCATTACTTTTCTATTGAACTTGATGTAATTGTTATTCTTATGAAAATTTGATTTGATTTTCATTTGCAAACTTATAAAACTTGTAGATTGATAAGGATTGAATTTCATTTTAAAACTACTTTTGGATGCTTTGATTTCTTGTTGGAATAGGCAGAAAATTCTTAGTTAGATTACAAACCATGCCTAAAACATCCTCCAACTTTTAGATAGAGTTCAAGATTAGACATTTCTTTTAGTTTTTAATTTTATTATTTTAGTATTTTTAGTTTTCTTTTGGAAGAATTTTGTTTTTTTTTCTGGTCTAAATGATATAAGTAATTTCGTTTTGAGCAAAAGATATTTTTGAAATTGAAATCTCTGAATTGTCTTCTTTTCAAAGTTTTTCATACAAGAAAGAAAGAATTAATATTTTGAAAGTTTTTGAAAATCTCTCAAATCTTTCCTTTAGTTAGATTTCATTGAAAATAAATGATTTGTTTATCATATAGATGCATTGTAGAAAATTTTGAGTCGGGTCATTAAAACATCATCAAGTTTCATTTCCATACCCATTGCCCTAAGAAAATGCCAATTAAAATTAACACTTAATTAAAATCAATCTAGAAATTTTATATTTTCTAGGGCTCTTTTCACCAACATAGCTTAGGCTAGTGTCTTGGAATAGGTTTTAGTTAACTCTCCAAGACAGTAAAAACAAACAAGTAGTCGATCTTGTAGTAGGAAAAGCCAATTGTAACATGTATGCTATGGGAAGCTCCTCCTAAAGGAGTCAAGCACGAGATCATATCCGAACCAGTGAGGTAATCATGCCTATCTCATTAGGAATGATATAAGGTATGCACATAATAAAAACGGTAAACCTTGGATAGAACATTGTCGAGGAGCCCGGGGTCACTTGTCAGTAAACCTTGGATTATGTCAAGGAGCCTTCAAGGGGATTGAGCTTGTTACTCTGCCCTTGCATGTATATCGGATTGTAGACTATTCCCCCAGGTATATGTGCTCCTGTTGGTGACCTTAGTGTCCATAAAATTTAGGGTTATTTCCCAAGGTGACAGTGAAGGGTAGATCCCATTGTACCTGGAGCAGACGTCAGCTAGACTCACTTGGACTCTCCAGAGGGTTATCTTCACTCGAGATGGTTTAAGTGGAGAAACTTGCACTGGTCTATTTCATTAAGTAGGGTTTCAGGGTAACTTTTCCAACTGCCATTTCTGCACTAAAATTCTACGATGTTGGATTTCATCACCAAATAGTGTTTTTAGTGCGAGGATCTACTTTTTGTGTGTGGATTGATCTCTTATATTTTTATAGGTGTGATTCATTTGATTGTTTCCTTAGTGACTTTAGAGTTTGTTTGATTTTTTTCTTTGTTTGCGTGTGTTAAAATTTTTAATCGTGGCTGAATTACCGAGATGATCACGTAGAACTCAGGGGAAGCCCCCTAAGTACACACCAAGCCAACTAGAAAGACTTAAATCTTTGATACCAAATTTTATTGGTAGAACTGGATTAACGGAACAAGGAGAGTCATCCATAATTATTCATCTTTATTCTGAAGCATATCAACCAAAAATAGCAGAACATACTCCATAGATAGTTTCAATTTCCAAATTAACTGAAGTCGCTGCTACAACAAGTGAATTATCACCTGAAGAACCTAGAATTTCTGAACCGGAAACTAAACCTGCTACATTAGAACCTACTTTACAATTCACTGCTCCAACTTCCAATTATCCTGATTCACCCAGAGTAAGAAATCAGATTACATAAGATCTTCCTCCTGGTCTCATTATTATTGAAGAAATCACTGATATAGAGGAAGAGGTTGTTCTTCCTTCAACTCAGGAAACTTTAGAACTTAGAGAACGTGAATAATTTTTTTACAGTCCTTTTAGACAAGATGCTTGGTATTCTTCATTGACATATTTTTTGCAAAGCGTAGGTCTTTAGTACTCGCCACCCCGAATTCCTTTTTTCCCTACACCAATAGGTTACAAACCTCAGCTAAACATGTCTAGTGAGTCATCTATGTTTACTGAATCTCCAGAAACATTTTTTTATGGTGGTCCGTTTGTTTCTGTAGGCTATCAGTCACTCTCTGGTACATTCTCAAGAGCATATCCTCTTCCTAATAAACCAATGTCATCATCTGGCCCGAATGAATCAAATACTAGAAATTTAAACAATGAGCAAGTTTATATGATGTTTGGAAATATCTCAAACCCCGGTTCTCAAGGTAGTCATTTATCAACTGGGGGGAAACCTCAAAATATTCAAATAAAGCTTGGAGGGCAACCTCAAGGATAGTACATACCTCAAGGTCAGTATCAACCTCAAGGAAAATACATACCCCAAGGTCAGCCTTAGGGACAGTATATGCCTCAAGGTCAGTACGTGCCTCAAGGTCAATATCAACCTCAAGGGAAGTACCCAGCTCAAGGATTACAACCTCTTTTAGGACAATAGTTCTATCCAGAATAGCAAATGTTACAAGGAGGTGGAAATTATCCAGTCAATTATCAATCATATTTTCAACCAAGTTACGGTCTATCTTATGTACAAACTTCATTGGGACCTTCATATCCTGGAATGGTGTGGGATCCATCTCAAGTCCAATAGAATTTACAACCAAATATGAAAGTACCTTATTATCAAGCCGGACAACAAGTTGGTTATAATCAACCCCAACAACATATCCAATGTGTCATTCAAACACCTGCATCTAGTCCTATTCAACAGCCTGGTCTGAGTACTATTAGTCATCAGTATTTTTCACTTGTTGGTGATTACTAGTTGTAACATCCAAGTTTTCTAGCAGCTAATCTAAAAAATTGTCAAATTTGCCAGTTGGAAAACACCCATAAACATTTTTTCCCTCCTACCCTTTCAATCCGCCCATGACGAAATGAAACCTCATTATCAAGCCCTATCTAGCCTCAGCCATACTATCTTGTCCATCAGCTCCAAGGAAAACAATCCAAATCTATCCAAGAAGTCCCCCCTAAGTTAGGAAGTGATGCTCTAGGCATTTCTCCCTTGGCAAACTATTATATGCCAAAGAACCTCTACCTATGATCAACTAGTCCTAACTGACCTTCCTGTTCTGCAAATAAATTTTGGTTACACCCTTAAGTCACACCACTAACAAGCCTTGAAGTCTCAGCAATGCATGTGCCATAGGTCAAACTAATATTAGGTAATTTTACAATGTTTCAAAGGATATTTCAAGAGCAGAAGTGTACCAGCATCCCAGAAGACAGTATTTCGCTCAGCATGAGAAGAAAGCTGCTTCTCGTGTAGTTTTGAGCCTGGGATGCAGCCACAGGGCAGAGAGTTGTTTCATTAAGCTCTTGCAATCACAGTCAAAGGTCAATAAATTATGAATGAAAAAGAAGCGCTTTGAAAATACTAGCCAAACTACTTGTGATATCTAAAAGAGACACAGAGATATTTGAAAAGCAGAATTACATGTCTCAGAGAAGTGCCAATCTTGACTATGGTCAATTTTTCATTCTTCATTTGCTCAAGCATGAAAAGGCAGTGAAAGGAAAAATAACACTATTAAAAGCTGATGAAATGGCATCACTAATAAAAACCTCCTTCATTTTATAAGAAGAGGGTTTAGGACTGAGAAAACCTCCTTCATCTATAAGCAGAGGGTTGAAGACTGAGAAGGCCTCCTTCATCTATAAGCAGAGGGCCAGGGATAAAGTTTCTTTTTAAGTTTTCCACTAATTGTAAAGACAAATTTTAAGTACAGTGGAAGAAAATTGAAGGTTTCTGAATAAAAATGAGGTTAAAGGCAGAGGCAAAGCAATGGTGTCGTTAAAAATTGTTTGCATGAGTTTGACTGTTATTAAATTACAATGTGAAGCTAATGGGTTGATCGTCAATGAAGAAATATTATTAAGTAGATGGCCAAAGGAGTCAAATAGTCTTGGTCTCAAACTGACTTCTGCCATCAAGTATAAAGGAAACCACTATCAGTATGTTCATCAAACATTCTTCATTTGGTTGAGATAGAGGTTGAAGAGAAACCAGGAATTTGTCAAAAGTAGGCCTCCTTCATAAACAAAGTAAAGGACTCACCACTGTTTGAGGATGAAAGGAAATTATTGCATGTGGCAAATATTTCAAAAAGGACTGCTCTCAAAAAGGGTGAAATGAATGAACATTCATGTTTCTTGCAGACCTCCTTCACAGGAGAACAAAGGGACAACTTTCCCATGTTCACATGTCAAGCTTCAGTTCATCATCCCCTGTTTTATCTCCATAAAAGTTGAAAGCTCATTACTTTAGCAATCCAGGGTTGGTCAGTTGCCTTGATGATGGAAGCTATTTATAGCAAAGTTTTTCATTTACAAACGCAGGTGAGGTTCTTCACTCACAGTCAAGAGAGACTCAGAGTAGCGCCTTCCAGTTCAATCAACTTCACAGTGGGCATGACTACCTTCAAAGCATCAGGAGAAGACACTATCAGTTTAAGTTTCAAAAGGGTGAGCTACCTCCTCACAAAATGTCAAAGAAAACCTCACATAACACAATGTGTCTCTCTACAGATGTCCTTTTTCAATGAGAAAAACACTAAGTGATGTTGATATTCAAAAAGGTGTTGCTCTTCCTATTTCATAAAGATCTTTTTTAGACTTGTCAAAAGTGACAGCAAATGAACAACATAAAGACAAGAGGTGGAAAAAGGATATGGAAATTGTAGCTACGTTTCTCCCCAGTAAAAAAGGCAGTATCATTCAAAAGGCACATCTACAGTCATTCACATGGCTCGGAGTAGATTTTCTTTCTACAATACAAATATCAAAAAGGAAACAATGTCTCATTCCTTAGTGAGAAACAGTGGAAAATTTTTAATTCTTAAAAGGGTTATTTTGCTTCAAAAAAGGGGTCATGTCTATAAAGGAAGTGGTTCTTGCCACTATGTAATTTATTTGAACAAAAAAGAGTTTCGGTTATGTTTTAAAAGGACAGGGATTCAAGTTTTGTTTAAAGCAAAGGCCTTTTCAAAAAAAATTCAAAAAACACCCTCAACAAGTAAACGTAAAAGGGACTCTAACTTGTTCACCTTCAAAAGGAGTTAAGGACCATTGCCAAGATCTATTTTGCAATTCAAAAGCGCGAGCAATACTCCCCTAGGCTGCTCCCCTACCGAAACAATGAATTCTTGAGAAAAATCGTAGAGTTTGAAGTTTTTAGACTACGCAGTGTGCCTGGAAAAACACGCGGCGCGTTCAAGAGTAAAATTACACGGTGCTATAATGTTTGCACGGCGTGCCTGTAGGCGCCGGTCACGACCACCCACCATCGACCCAACACCTTGTCTGCTACGCGGCGCTTACCCTTTTGAACGTGCCACGTGGATTTGCACAGTTAAGACACCTCCAAAAAGCTCTGAAAGCTTCTCAAAGCTCTTCAACAAAGGATGCCTTCCATCTCCAAGGTATTCTCATTTTCCTCCTTGATATATTTGAGCTGCTAGATGGTGATTGAAAAAATGAAGCTCTTTGGTATAAATCAAGGTATTTTGGGTAAATAGTTTGAAGAAGATTTGCTACAGTGGGAGGCTAGTGGAGTGTTCATTTTAGCTTCAAAGAGCCTAAAACTGCCCTCAAAACAGTGCTAAAACATAACACTACCTGCAAGTCAAAGTATACACATTATTAGAGGTTTTGTCAAATTTTTGGAGGTGCCCTAACTGTGATAGGGAAAAGCTAACCTTTGTCAGCTAAGTGTATGGTGAAAACAGTGATTAGAAGGTAAAGCAGTGATTGTAAGGAAAACACAGTGATGGTGAGGTGACATCAATGAGCCTATGTTAAAAGCAGTAGTCTTAGTTCGAATGCATTGTCACCTTCCACTAGAAAATTTGGCAGAAATTCCAATGGCCAATTCATCGCTATTCTGACACATAGTCATCTCAAGAGCGACAGTTCAAGGGTGGGAAAAATGTGGTTTACCATACCTTCACAGTTCCGACACAATTAAAAAGTGTTGCACTATCGACACTTTTTCCGTCGCTTCCAAACAAGCGTCACTCTTTCGACGTTTCCCAATCCGTCGCACTTCCGACCTTTCTAAATTGTCGCACTTTTGACGAAATGTGGTCCGACGTTTGTAAACTGTCACAATTATGACGAAATGTGGTCCGACGTTTTGGACGTCGCTCGTCCGACGATTGTAAACTGTCAGAATTTCGACAAAATGTGGTCCGACGTTTTGGACGTCGCTCTTCCGACGTTTGTAAACAGTCGCAATTCTGACAAAATGTGGTCCGACGTTTTGAATGTTGCTCTTCCAACGTTTTTATACTATTTATCTTCCGACATTTCTAATCAGTTGCAATTCCGACGCTTACAAGGCGTCGGTATAGCGATGACAGGTTCAATTAAAAAAAAAATGAAACTTTAAAAGAGGAAAAATGTTATTTTGAATATATTATATGAAGTAAAACAGTCCATGAAGTCATTACATTTTCACATCTGAAGATTGGAACCCAAATATCCATCCAGAAAAGTGGAAGTCCCACCCCAAACAATGATAGAAAAATACCTCATGTCACATACAGGGACATGATATAAAACCCAGTAACATTCCACATGGAGATTATCGACAATCTGAGAAAGCATCCAAATATTCCCGAGGCATATATAAGAAAGTGAAATAGCAGTATGTAGAATAGTAAAGCAACAGATAGAGTACCGACGTCCATTGTTCCAAATACAAATTAAAGTACCCAAAATCCTTGAACAGAGAAAAACGCTAATCATGTGAGGAGTGTGATATGTCCAAATATAAAAAGACCATCAGACCATATCAATAAACCAGCAACATAGACCAGCATCGCTAGTTTTGAAGGCAGAGTGATAAACATTAATCATTTTTTTTTCACAAGAGAAAAAATGTTGTTTTGAATATATTATATGAAGTAAAACAGTCCATGAAGTCATTACATTTTCACATATGAATATTGGAACCCAAATATCCATCCAGAAAAGTGGAAGTCCCACCCCAGACAGTGATAGAAAAATACCCCATGTCACATACAGGGACTTGATATAAAACCCAGTAACGGTCCACATGGAGATTTTCGACAAATCTGAGAAAGCATCCAAATATGCCCGAGGCATCTATAAGAAAGTGAAATAGCAGTATGTAGAATAGTAAAGCAACAGATAGAGTACCGACGTCCATTGTTCCAAATACAAATTAAAGTACCTAAAATCCTTGAACAGAGAAAAACGATAATCATGTGAGGAGTGTGATATGTCCAAAATATAAAAATACCATCAGACCATATCAATGAACCAGCAACATAGACCAGCATCGCTAGTTTTGAAGGCAGTGATAAACATTAATCATTTTTTTTTTCACAAGACAAAAAACATTGTTTTGAATATATTATATGAATTAAAACAGTCCATGAAGTCATTACATTTTCACATCTGAAGATTGGAACCCAAATATCCATCCAGAAAAGTGGAAGTCCCACCCCAGACAGTGATAGAAAAATACCCCATGTCACATACAGGACTGATATAAAACCCAGTAACGGTCCACATGGAGATTATCGACAAATCTGAGAAAGCATCCAAATATGCCCGAGGCATCTATAAGAAAGTGAAATAGAGTATGTAGAATAGTAAAACAACAGATAGAGTACCGACGTCCATTGTTCCAAATACAAATTAAATTCAAAATCCAAGAACTATAAGAAAATGCTAATCATGTAGGAGGTGGATATGTCCAAAATATAAAAAGACCATCGTACCACATATCAATAAACCAAGAAGGCTAACCAACATCGCTTAGTTTTGTATTTGTATGTGATAAACATTAATCATTTTTTTTCACAAGAGAAAAAACGTTGTTTTGAATATATTATATGAAGTAAAACAGTCCATGAAGTCATTACATTTTCACATCTAAAGATTGGAACCCAAATATCCATCCAGAAAAGTGGAAGTATCCTTCAATTTATTAAATTTCCTCATATCCTTTTATTAATAAAAAGATATTTACATAAATCCTCACCTTCTCCTATTTAATTCAAATTAATTAATAAAATATTAAAAATCATCACAACCCATATTTACAAATTAATATTATCACACCCCCTATTTACAAATGGAGGAAATGGTCTTGATGCTCCTGCATCAGACTCCCACAGACAGAATGATAGAAAAATACCCCATGTCACATGCAGGGACTTGATATAATACCCAGTAATGGTCCACATGGAGATTATCGACAAATCTGAGAAAGCATCCAAATATGCCCGAGGCATCTATAAGAAAGTGAAATAGCAGTATGTAGAATAGTAAAGCAATAGATAGAGTACCGACGTCCATTGTTCCAAATACAAGTTAAATTACCCAAAATCCTTGAACAGAGAAAAACGTTAATCATGTGAGGAGTGTGATAACCATCTGCAGAAACCCAGGCTCGCTTGTAAGATCAGGCTCGCTTGATTCCAAAATTGGTAACCATCTGTTGCATCCGAGATGTAAGGTTCAGGCTCGCTTTTTTCCATTAGTAGCCTGCTACAGCATCCACCCTGTTCATAGCAAAAAGGTTCCTATAGATATACAGAGAAAGAGTATAATACGTAGACCATATAAACATGGCTCTGTATTTCAAAAAATAGGTTTAAAATAGAAACAGGGCAACATTTGTTTTTCTAAGTAAAGTTAATCTATTAACAGTGGGAATAAAATTACACCGAAGTCAAAATCATTTCCCAGACTCATGGAAAATTTGTCATCAAAAAATCAAAAAAATAAGAAGACTGCCCTCATACGGGGAAACCAGTCTTGAACGTTTAATTTACAGAATTCAAAAATATTACAAAGGTCCAGCACAGTAAAATAATCAAAAATCAGCCCAATTAAGTGGACCACGAAGCAAGAAAAATAAATTAACCAAACTACTCCTCCAACTCCTCGACAATTTGACACCATCCTCTGGAAGGTCTAGGATCGCTAGGTGCTACCTCCATATTCATGCCACGGCTCCCCTCCTGAAGGCCCGAATGCTGGCCGGCTTTTTCCGAGCTTAGACCCGCCGGATGGGTGCATTCTTCCTCCGTTTGGGCCTCCTCGCTGAAAACCATAGTGACTGAAGCTGTAATTCGTGGGCGATTGAGAGAGAAATAAAAGGAAAATTGCGCAGTGGACGTCGTGGGAGAAGGTGAACTAGCGGTGGGGAAACAAGGAGCAGGGGAATCCATACGGTGGCTAGATCCTACAACCCGACCCCACCCACACCTAGTATTTGGATAGCGACCTGCATAATCACTGGACTGGCCGGAAGACTACTCGGTTGAGGGGCTGGAGGGAGCGCGCAAGAGTTGACCTCTAGTGCTCCCCCTGCGGCAACGCATCCTTTGATGCACATGAGGCATGGGTGCAGTCTCACTAGCAGTGGGCACAGGAGGAGACGGAGAAGCAAAATTCTAAGAAATAGAGGAAGACAAACAAGGACCAGACCGAGAGAAATGAAGATATGCAGCAAGGTCTACATAGCAGTTCAGCTGGCCACTTCTCCTTCTCGTCACAGTGAGCAGGCAGTGTAACCCAGCAACCAGCTCGTCTGAAAAACCATAGTGAAATGCCATTTTATCAATGCAATGCAATCAAAGGACGCTCGTCATAATTAATCTCTGATCATTAATGAGAGCTGAAGGCCGGATCATATTGGACCATGCAGAATCGCTAACGGGAGTGGAGGTCCGATCTTGAACAGTGTTAAAATTTAATGCGATTTGATGTGAAAACCTTGGAACTTAATTGAACAGCGTTAAATATTAATGCGATTGATATGAAATCGCCACATCCATGTCCCATCGCCTTAAACGCCATTAAATGCACCCGCAGCTGGGAGCAGGAAAAGTTTTAATTAAGGACACGTGGAAGAAATTGATTGGAGCGGATCTTTGTTTGGGCCGCTCGCGCAGTGGAAATCCAGACCCGAAAAAGATTAGGGCGAATTTGATAAGAAATTCGTGTCACAACTCTGCCTCCGCACGCCAGCCCAACTTCGGACCCGAAAAAGATTAGGGCGGAATTCATTTGGTTTTCACGTCACAAAATTGGCCGACGTCAGCAGGCTATTTTGGAACGCGAATTTGGTTTGAATTATGGTTTATCGCCATTTGAAGTCCGACGGGCTCGACTTAAGAACAATTTTGTTTGATCCCATATTATAAAATTTGTGTTGGTTTTATTTGATAATACACATATTTATAATAAATCATGGGAATACCACACTAAACATGTGGAAAAGTTATATAAATAATTATTGAGAACAATCATTTTTTATGTAAAAATATCCAAATGTGCTTTTGGGAAATAAGAATTCGAGTATTTGGTTCATATTGTTTTAAAGGAAGGAGTGAAGTTGGAGCCTCAAAAGATGCAAGCTATTACAAAATGACCTATTCCTAAGAAAATCAAGGTTCTTAGAAGATTTTTTAGACTTACATGATATTATTGTTCATTTGTTAAGAATTATGCATGCATTTCAAGTCCACTCACATATCTCTTGAAGAAAATATCATTTATATGGAATGATGAGGCTACTTTGGCATTCTCTCTTTTAATGGATGCCATGTATTCTACACCAACATCGGTTGCACCTAATTTTGGTAAAACATTCATAGTAGAGTGTGAGGCACTAGGACAAGGAATTTACGTAACATTAACACAATAAGGGATATCATTGGTTTTTAAAAGCAAGGAATTCAAAGAAAATATTTGGTGAAATCTACGTATGAAAAATAAATGGAAGCAATATTACATGCAATAAAAAATGGGGATAGTGTATCATTGGGAGGCACTTTAAAGTCAAGATATACCATGATAGCATAAAGTATTTTTTTAAGCTATGGATTTCATTGGAAGATTAACAAAAATGAGGAGAAAAAATGCAAAGTTTTAATTATGAGATAATCTGCAAAAAGGGTAAGGAAAATTTAGTACATGATGCTCTTTCTAAAATAGAAGAGGCCTCAAATTTATATCCAATTACATTTTCTATTCCTTGGTGGCTAGAAGAAGCTTGCCATAATGGAAAAATGACAATAGTACTTAAAAAAAACTAAAATTTATAAAGGATGGGATGAACTCTACGGAGCATTGGGAGTGAAAGAGAGATATACTTTGGTGCAAATGTAGAATATTTTTATGCACACAAGCATATTTGAATAAACAAATATTAAGGGAGTCCCATGCCTCTCTGATGGTAGGACGCAGGGTTCCTTAAAACATCTCAAAGGATCAAAAAATATATTTTTGGAAGGAATGAAGAAAGATATTCAAAATTTTGTAAGAGAAGGTCAGGTTTGCATAATAAATAAAAGAGAGATAGTAAAATCTCTAGAGTTACTTCAACCATTCCACATACATATTCAAAGACTAGAAGATATATCAATAGACTTTATTACAGGGTTACTGAAATATAAAGGTAAGTATTACATTTTTGTGGTCATTTATATAGACAAATTTTGTAAATTTTTTTTGTAGAGCTCAAAGTACATAAACAACAAGCCAAGTGGCAGAAGTGTCCGTGAAAGAAATTCATAGTTTTCATGGTTTTCCTAAAGTAATAGTAACAAGAAAATTTTGGAAATAATTATTTAATATGACTGGAGAAACACTAGCTGCCATGAGTTCTACATATCAAACACAATCAAATGGTCAAACAAAAATAGTTAACAAATGTTTTTAAGGTTATCTACAATGTTACTCTTTACAAAAGCAACTTAGTATGCCATAATTAATAGTAATTCCCTATTCACTTTTGTTAATAGGTTTATGTCAGATGATGATGCAAGGGCATTAGGCACTAGCCAGCAATGTAGGAGGTTTTTTCCACATGTTGTGGCTAGGAGGGTTCGAAAACATTTGAGTTGTAACAACTAGGTGTCAATACCTCAGCTGACTGTATTACTTAGACTATTTAGAGTTGTAGGAGTCGAACAGTTTCAGTTAGTTGAATTATTATAATTAGACCTTTTGATTTCTAGAACGGTCTTCTCAGAGGAACCAAAGAGCCATATGTTATGTATATAAATTGTAATTCCTCGGATGAATAAAAGTAGCGAGGGAAGAGGAGAGTAGAGAGGGGATTTCTGCAATAAACCTCTGTGTGTGAACAATTGTTTCCAGTTAAATGATTTCCTAGCTTAGTTTCCATTGAATTATCTCGAACTGCTAATTGTGAAGAATTGTTTAACTGTGAGGCGATTGGGTACTGATAATTCCATTCTTCTGTCTTTGAATTCCCTGTGAACTCACCCCACCTGAAGGCGAGGTCTGTGTAGAGAACTGGGGTCGTGAACACTTTTCAAATATAAAAATCCCACTTAATAAAGAGACAAAATTGTTTTGCTTTCAGAACCTGACCCGAGGATTGGACATGAGTTAACAAACAAAAGGATAGCGGAACCAGATTTGCACCCGTGGTCAAGACTTGTACCAAAACCACAAGCGGAATCACAAAAGCGGGTTGCCCATATTGCACCACTTTTGCGAAGTAGGCGGTATTTCCTATTCGCGAGTGATTCCATAGGGAATGCGACACGTGGTGAAGTGACCCCCGAAAAACCACCATTTAACCCACGCCATCGCACGTTAAATCTCGACGTTGGAAGCCGAGCGAAATTGCCAAGAGTCGTTGATTTGAAGAAGGGCCATCAGACGGTGGTCACACGTTGAACTTGCCCGGAGGTTAACTAAGGTGTGCAGAGGATATCCAGGTACGATACGAGTGTTTGATTGGTTATTGATATATATAAGTGGGGCTAGAGTATAATGAAATTGTTTAATTAAACGATTGGTGGATAATTAGCGTAAGTCTAGAGCATGATTGTTGTAAGGCTGGGTGGTGAAATATAGAGCCGAAAGTTCATTAAAAGTTATTTATTTAAAAAGAAACGTGGAGTATAAATACAAAGTGTTGAAATTTAAACATTGGTTATAAGGCTTGGAGATAATATAAAGTCGGGAATATAAATTAAAGTCCAAGCATTGTGGATAGTATTTATTTATCAAATTCTACGAATTTCTACGAATTTGATAAATAAACCCGAAGAAAGAAGAAGTCAATTAAGACTCAGGCTCGAGGAAAAGAACGAGGTAAACCAAGGGAAAATGCTGACAGAGTGATTGTAGACACACCATCTCTCCTTAGGGGTCCAATTTCAGTTTTGTTGTGTCACACAATGATCTCTCTTCTCTGGCATTTACTTGTATTGAAGATCACTATTCTAGGAATAAGGAGTTATTTTCTCCAAAAATAACCCTAGCCAAACATTGACAATGCATCAAGGATATCTTTCTATGCTTCATAAGTACATATGTTCTACTTCTAAATCATGTCTTGGAAGTGGTTGTTTTGCTGGAAATTATTTACCAATTGGTTTCATACCAATGTCTTTTTCAAATTTTCAGCATCCAATACATGAAAAATATAATGGTTTAAAACAACATAAATATTTGAAATTTTGCAAGAATTGTCTGGCACACTTTGAATATGAATTTTGAAGTCAAGTGCATGATGCTGTATAGGATCAAGTGTCATTTTGAATACCAAATGTTTCACAAGAAACTTCTCAACATGCTACCCTGCAGTAAGGATTAAATAACAATATTGCATCAATTATTTCCATAATAAAAGTGCACCTCGGCCATAAGACTAAACAACTACAAATTTTGTAGATCTAACAAGACCACACAATCAAATGTATTCCACAAGGCAAATACTGTATGAAAAATGAAAAGGAGTTTGCAACCAAAAATACCTTAGGCAACTAATTCAATTAGATACACCAAACCATCAGCAAAAAGGAAAACCAACCTACTTAGCCCCAATATTTTCAACTGGATCCTCTAATTCAACCAATAAAAAGGCCAAAACCATAGCATTGAGATACATTTCATTACTCTGTCAATAACAATAAAATTTGACTCAGCCATAACCCTTTCCTTTTATTGTTGTGAAAATCTTTATGCATTACTCTAATGTGGCTAGTCCATAGGCCAAGTATACCACTGGGTAACAAATATGTTTCCTTTCACCTTTGAGTTTTCAAATTATGCCTACCAAATCTAAGACATTTAAGAGGGGGAAATAATACAACGTTAAAAATAAAACTAGAGCACACATCTACAAATTACCTCCTTAGCTACTGTCACACCATCATTAACTATTTTTGGAGAACCATGCTTGCTCTCCAAGACAACATTTTTCCCTTCGCCCCAAGGGTGACTCCAACAAGATCAGCAAGTTTGTTCACACCGCCTGCAAGACAAATTGACAATGATTTCAGTAAGTGTGCAATTGAATGCCGGACCATATGCCAAAACAACCCTCCATGATAAATTAAAATAACACATTAAAATCGAATATAAGTGGACAAGGAAAGATCCACCGCAGTGAAGTTTCACGTGCAGGTGACCTTCCTTTAAACATAATTTTTTCTCTGACCTGCAATTTTTTTGTCACTGAGCCATCCTTGTTGAAGTACAACTCCTTTTTCATAGCTCTTGTATTAACTACCTTCTCTCTGTCGCGTAATCTCAGAGTCCCTCTTCTGCTTGAGCGATTAAAGGAAATGGGTGAAAAAACTGAAAGAGAAGACAATTGTCTGCCATAATTATCAAACATTGCACCCAACTTCTTCCCCTTTCATTTGTTACCCAATGAGGTAGATGTGGAAATTGTTGTCATACTGCCCAAAGCAGAGGCCATCTTCTCTTATGCTGAATATAGAATTACAAGATCTTCATATTAGTATGAACCTTAAAAAACATGACTCCCATTGCTAAAAACCACTTTTAAGTTGTAACAGGGAAACTAAACAACTATCGCAACTTTTGGCAACTTCTGGAGCATTAAGAGAGAAACAACCAAAGAGAAATACAACCACAATCCTCATTTTAATGAGACCAGACTATATATTTGCATTAAGATAATAGAAAGAAATCACGACTATATTAAGGCCAGCACAAAAAAATCTTTAACCAGTGTCTCTCGCGGCCTTTAGGTTGCCATGCTAGAGGTTGCATATTTTTAATTTAAATTCTTGACCTCTCGTGCCCATCTATGAATGCATCCAATGGGATATGTACATCAAATGCTCCTTTATATCCCCAAAAACAAATTCCCTACTACAAGAGCACCAGTATTGATGGATCACCCCACACCATCCCACCCACTAGAAATGGTGAAAAAGGAAACCCGAGAAAACTTCTAAAATATCTCAAGATGACTATATGGGTGGTTCTTATGAATCAACCAACCATTCAGAACATGCTCATCAATCCAAACCATGAGTATTATGTGACAATATTCAAGCAGGCACTGAATCGGATTTCCGAAGCTATGTTAGAGAAACCCTAAATCCTCACTTAAAATAGGTGAAATGTGGCACCACTGAGAGATTGACATGTGCCAATTGGTACAAGTGGTAGAAAATTGGCATGCTCAAACAACGAGGTGATGCAGGAATGACATGAGGGAGAAAATATCAGAAAAGCCCCAAATCTGGAGAACTAAAGCTCATCACCAACCTGAGATTGACAACTTTACATGATGTAACCTATGAAATCGTAAATGGAGAAATCATAGTAACAATAAATTAACCTATGTAACAATAAAGTCGGATTCATCTGGGAGTGGTAATGGGAGAAATCATAGTGAACAACAGGAAACATGCATAGTTGCTTACAATCAAATAGATGAAAAAACACATACAAAAAACCTAGATAATAATCGTGAACAAGCTTAATATTGAATTATGAACTGTAAAGGAACTTACAAAATGTGACATTACGAACTTGGTCAAGCACACAAGCAAAAATATCCTGGACATGACCCTGGTTGACAAGTTGTATTGCTCATGATGCAAGAGGATTTGTACCTGCACTGCCAAGTCAATCAAAATCCATCATTATCTATACAATAAATACAAGTAATTGATGTAGTATTTTTTACTCTAAGATGCATTCTTATGAAAATGTTAGAACATATGTTGAAAATGTCAAAACATACCTGAATAATCTCCTCTTCGTTTCAAGAACAATTTACTGGAGTCGCATGAACTTGGAACAAGCCTCCCACGATCTGAAAGAGTAGCAACTAAGTCAACAGTGACTTTTTTGTTGCTACGCTGGATCGAGGGAGGTTTTCTCCAAGATTAAATCGCTCTAATAAATTATTCTCTACTAAACAGGGCCAACCACGTGAAAGTGGAAGCTCTTATGGCCCCTCTCCCCCCCTTCACATCACTCTCAATTCACCAATACCCAATCTATATTTCATTTTTTACTTTCATGAGCATAAAAAAAAATATTCAATAACTAATAAAAAAACAATTCAACAAAAAGTACACAAGGAAACATTGCAATTAATGCTTGACATAAAAATAGTATGATAAATGATTTTTCTATATAACGCAAATAACGTTCCAAGTATGGTAACGTTTGTCTTATAATAATACAATATTTTACATTATCGAATTTTCTTTTTCTTCTTCCTATTTCTAAAGCTCCTAATTACATCATCAATATCATCATGCTCTGCTCCTATTTCGTGCCTTTCGACCCGCACTGCTGACCTAGTTGCGTAGTCACGATGTTTGCTCTCATCCAGTGATGGGGCATCGCCTACAAAAACAGATAATATTAAATTTTAATTGTCAGTTTTTAAATATCATTGAACTAGTTCGGTAATATTAATAAAAGAAATTGCAATGAGATTATTTACCTGGTGCACCAGTTGTCGCCGCTGACCTAGTTGTGTAGTCACGATGTCTGGTCTCATCCAGTGACAGGGCATCGCCTACAAAAACAAATAGTATTAAATTTTAATTATCAGTTTTTAAATATCATTGAACTAGTTTGGTAATATTAATAAAAAAAATTGCAATGAGATTATTTACCTGGTGCACCAATTGTCACCGCTGACCTAATTGCGTAGTCACAATGTCTGGTCTCATCCAGTGATGGGGCATCGCCTACAAAAATAGATAATATTAAATTTTAATTGTTAGTCTTTAAATATCATTGAACTAGTTCGGTAATATTAATAAAAAAAATTGCAATGAGATTATTTACCTGGTGCACCAGTTTTCGCCGTTGGGACTGTTGCCCTGTCTTCCTCTCTGGTGGTAAGATCCTCAAGGGAAACATTCTCTATCATTTAAACAAAAAACGTTATAAGGACAACCATCAAGGTATAATTAGAAAAAAATATAAGTGGAAATTAATTACCGTCACGGCCCTCACTGATAGTAGCTTTTTCGGCCTGGTCCCCACTACAATGATTAGGTTGCACATGAGGATCATCTACATCTGGCTCTAAAACTTGGTTATTTGCCTCACCGGTAGTGCTTCTCCCCTAATTTAAAAAAAATTGTTAGACATTAAATTTATGGACGAAAACAAACATATTGAAAGGTTAATGTTTTACCTTATCAGGCATTCTGGATCTTGGGACCTGCCCCAAGCTTTTGCGACGCTCAACTACAACTTGATAGCCGAAATGGAAAGCGATATTTTTATCTTCCTCTCTAGTTTTTGTTCCGAAGTCATCACCCTAAATTACATATGATTGTTTATTTTTAATCACATTTGATAGGATTACAAAAAAGTTGGAAGGCGATACAATTAATTATAAGATGTTTAGCTACTTAATTACAATTCTTGCAGCTAATTTCAAGTAGCCGCCCTGGCCTAGCTTGTGATGGCCCTTTTTCTCAATCCTAGCTTTGGTTGCCTTTGAGGTGTCAGGAAACCTAGCATCAACAAAATTGAAGTCAGATATGACATAGTACACTTTTATTTTAGACATAGAGAAAGTTAAATCTATTGAATTAAAGTTGTAATTTACCTTGTGGGTCCAGTTGGCATTTTTCCTTCTTTCTTTGCCCTTTTCTCTTTTCCATCATGGATGAGTGTTCTCCACTCACTCTCTGGAACTGCGAGAGGACGCTCATATCTAGGGTTAAATTTCAATTGCGTCCTATAGGTGTCCCTGGAATATTTCAAATATTTGCCGGCTACCCGAGCCACCGCTGTTCTGTCAAATGTGCCGACCCCAAAAAGGTCTTCTAGATAATCTAGAAGTTCTTTTTACAGGTTGAAATTCTGGGAATTCCACCCTGTGCGTATGGTTGGGCCAAAAATTACCAACGCATGGCTCTCCAGAAACCTGTAGAACTCATTTTTTCCTACACAAAAAAAAAAAAAAAAGAAGAAGAAAAGAAAAGAAAAGAAAAGAAAAGATATTATCATTAATTTAAAAATAAAAATCATGATAAATATGTTTTAGATAAAGTACATGAAATAGTTAAAATATTAAAATTTACCTGGGAGTTGTACATGCTTTATAGGGACACCTTCATCATTCACCAACAACGTGCCATTAATGGTCCCTGTGGAGCTAACACGTGTAGCTCCAGGAAACGTAATAATGTAGTTGGCCATATCAGCCTCATCATTGCAAACATGTTCAACGGTTGGCTGGGTGTCTACTTGGGCAGGGTGTGTTTCTTGGCTGGCACCTAAAGGAGTAGAAGGTGTACGAGAGGGTTGTTGGGCAATATCTTGCCCTTGTGTCCCACTACCACCAACACCGGGTTCAGAAAGTGCCAGAAAACGCTACATACAAAATAAATTTTTGTTAGTTTAGTCAATGTAAAAATTAAAAATCAAACTATCACAATATATCTCATGCAGAACAAAAAAATATCCTTTTGACTTTTTCTTATTACCTAATATCTTTCTAGCTGGCTCATAAGATGTTTTATCCTCTCTTCTGTTTCAGGTGTTTGAGGTGCATCTATCAAAGTATTAAATTCCGACCTTGCATCTCGTGCCTTTTTTTGCAACAAGAACACTGGAGATAGGGATGAAGAAAGCTCTTCCTCAAAGAGGGAATCATCAGGCGTACCATGGCTAGGTGTCTGCATATTTGAACAAAATTAATATTATTTCAATTATGTAAATAACTAAAATACTTGAAGATAGAGCAATGTTGGCACTTTACATGTTCTTCCGCTGGCCTCTTTTCGCGATCATCCCGTCTCGGGGTTGTTCCTGCACTGCTCTGATCAGTCTGCCACATTGCAATAAAATTATAAATGTAAAAACTTGAAAACAATATCTAAATTGAAAACACAAAATAAAAACTGAAATAATTTCTAATAAGACACCGGAAGACAGAGTTAGAGTTTCAAATATGCCTTGCATTGAATTCAATCCTGGAAACATGTCATTGCACATTAAGGCACCGAAACAAGAGACGAGTTGACAATGAAGACATTATTGAATATATTGTTGGAGAAAATTCTAGTAAACTTGTTGTGAAGACCTTGAGGATATTTTTGGAGCAACATTGTTGAAGCTGATGGTATAACATTGTTGGAGACGATCTTGAAGGGCCTTGAAGTGAAGCTTTTGGAGCAACTATTGAAAAATCCTTAGAGCATTTAAGTAAGGCACTTTCTATCTTCCATCACCTTTTTCCTTTCAATATCCTTTAAATGATTTTTTTTATATTTAATGTTTGAAATCACGTTATAATTCCTTGATTATATCTGTTTGGGGACTTTCCCTTTGAAATTACCCAAAAATACCCTGGCAATTTTATCTTTAGGATGCATGTCTGACCCTATTGTTCAATATTTTGATTGATAGTAGTAAACATAGAGAGTTAGGGGGCTCTTTACTTGGTTTGGTTGGGCCATTAGATCCCTAACATCTACTAGGGAGAACCCCCCTTGAGTTGGAGGAGAGCTAGCCCGAAGTGAAAAGAGGTTGGTGAGGTGACAATGGGGCTATTGAATTACAAATGGTATCACACTTTAGCTTTAGGAATTTATCTTGAGAAGTGCGAGATTTTGCTATATCAATTCTCAAATTGTTTACAACACTATTGTTAATAACTAATAAGAAGTGATGTTGAGGGGTTTTTGGGTATAAGAAAAAATACCATTTAAAAACTAGGGTTCTCATTCCTTGGCATTCCTTCACCTGGGCCTAGGGGCACACTAGAATAATTTCACACTAAACCATGCAAACTTAAAAGTAACTTAACAGTTCCATAAATTAATAATAATCATAATTCCTAATTTCCTATTGTATGATATGATGCAAATTATTCAAACATGAAGCAATGAAGACATGCAATGTATGAATTTCAAGATTGATGAACCAATACAACAAGTTAGAAACTACAACTTTGATTCAATACTCTTTGTCCTAACTCCAGGAAGGAATCTAGTTTGTAGGAATGAAGAGGTTGTTATCTTTACAATCCCATCCCAACATCAAATTCAGTGATAAGTTTCTATGAGGTTTTGGGTCAAGGAAACATTCACTCCACGAATGATATATTTAAGTAGGCTTCTCCTATTCTGGGAAAAAACCATACCTATAATGCATTTACTTGCATGTATAAAGGGAAAGAAAACATGTTTTCATACAACAGTGACAAAGGCATCTTGGGGAAAGGTATCTTCACTTTTTATTTATGTTGTTCACCCACACCACTCTCGTGTTTTCACTAATCCTGTTTTGTCATTTTTTGATTCAAATTATGTTAAGGCCTTATGTATTTTTTTACCTTTCGGTGTAGTTTTCATAAGTGGCATGTATGGATTTTCCATTAATTCTGCACTTTTTCTCTTCATGCGCATGTTTCCCTGGAAATCAAATGCATGATTTTGTCCCATACATTTAACAAGTTGTTGGATCAACTCCATTGGAAATATCATGTTTCCTATTCAATCAAAATTTATCTCAGTTAGGGTAGGTAGGAAGGTTTTCCCTTTGTATTAATAGGGCACTTTTAGCTTGCATTTTTATTATATCTTTCAAATTTAGTGTCGTTTCAATTAGGGCATGAATTTTTGCAACTTTCAAGGTGAGAATGAACAAAGACAAATTTTTGTGATGGATGATTGTATATGACTCCATGGCCAGAGGAAAAGGCACTAATCTACTTCTTCAAATATCTGTAGTTCTCATTCACCTCATACGGAGATGGTCCCTGATTTTGAGCCAAATGTTGCAGCAAAAAGTCCCCCCCCTCCATAATTTTATATTCAATGGAAATTTCTTAAATTGATGATGGGGCATGATTATAGAACATTGGCAGATACATATGTAATGGAATTCCAAGATCATGATATATGTTTGCATATGTTTATGGAGGTGGTGGAGAAAAAAAGAGCTCAAATAGAGCTGAAATTTTTCACATAAAAAGGACTGTGGGCTTGACTAATGGTTCCATTTAAAAAATGATATCTAGGCAGAGAATAAGTGTAGCATGCAAACATGCATTGAAAATCCATCTGAGTTTGCATTGTATTACTTATGATGGATTCAAATTTGGGTTTCAAAATGCCAGGTTATGGCATGATTTTGTCGAGAAACCCTTAGTTGGATTCTCATGTTGGTTTAATTTATATTTTAAGTTTGTTTTGTAGTCTTTCGGTGATAGTAACTCATGAAATAGGTTACCAATGTGTAACAATCATATTTCAAGAATAAATTTGTGATTTTTTTATATTATTATTATTATCTATTAGCTACGAGTATTGACACCTAATGCCTGGAATTTTGACATCTTGGTAGCATGGATAATTTCGAAAATGTTTCTAGTAATGTTAACATAATAACTATCATTACGTGTATTCACTTTTGTCACCATAATAGACCTGTGATATGGAATCATCACACAACTTCATATGCTATGTCCCAACAAGTTCAATTGGTTGAACCTACCTCATAGTGTGGTTATTAAGGACAAGTTGCTTGGTATATAACTTGATAGCATAGACCACGTTGCAGTTCTAAAAAGAATCCTCAAGTGTCAAAAAACTTCACAATATGTTCTACTATAAAGCCTTTTGGGATACCTGAAATAATATATGTATCATTGATGAATTTTAAAGTATGACAAGATCCAGAGGAAAAGGAAATCAATGGAAGAGTGATCCACAAATGAGAACCTAGAATTTAGCATCAGATGAGTTAGAGTCTAGGAAATTGAAACCCTATAATTTTAATTAGTGATGAAGGACATCACATAGGTAATTATATTTTCATGTAGAATAATCTATTAATTCAAATTTAAACTACATAATATGAAAGGAATACCATAAATTTTTCCACGTAAGTCCAAACAACCTATAAAAAGGGAAAACCTTCTTTTTCCATGGGAAATAATTTACCTTTCCTTTTTCAAGATAATCTAAATCACAAAAAATATGAACTATACTGCACACATTCTTGGATAATGTGAAAGTGGAAAAGGAATACTCTACACAAGTGATGCACACATGTACATTTGAACACTAATAGATTTTTGTAGTTGAAATGCAATGCTTGTTTTCATTTAAATGTAGGGTTTTTAAAGCAGGGAGAGATAATGGCTGCCAAATTAATAAGTGTTTCTTTGGGAAAAATTTAAATCTTGTATTGGGTGACGAAGATAATAGAGGGTATTTAATCTTGATTCTTGACATCTAGAGAGAACCCTACAGCCTAACACAATCAAATGGAATTGACCAAAAACACCCAAATAGAGTCAACCCTACTATAGGAGGAAGGGCCTGCAATAAGAACTTACCATTTTGCAAGAGCTAAGGGTGAATGCTGTTCTGCAAGAGCTGAGGGCGAATGCAAGGCAAATTCTATTCTGCAAGAGCTGAGGGTGAATGCAGGGCGAATGCTATTCTGCAAGAGCTCAGGGCGAATACTATTCTGCAAGAGCTCAGGGCGAATGTTGAGGGTGAATGATGTTCTGCAAGAGCTAAGGGCGAATGCTGAGGGCGAATGTTGTTCTGCAAGAGCGGAGGGCGAATGCACGCATGATATCAGACATTAATGTAGCACACATGTACATTTGAACACTAATATATTTTTGTAGTTGAAATGCAATGCTTGTTTTCATTTAAATGTAGGGTTTTTAAAGCAGGGAGAAATAATAGCTGCCAAATTAATAAGCGTTTCTTTGGGAAAAATTTAAATCTTGTATTGGGTGATGAAGATAATAGAGGGTATTGAATCTTGATTCTTGACATCTAAAGAGAACCCTACAGCCTAACACAATCCAATGGAATTGACCAAAAAAACCCAAATAGAGTCAACCCTACTATAGGAGGAAGGGCCTGCAGTAAGAACTTACCATTTTGCAAGAGCTGAGGACGAATGATATTCTGCAAGAGCTGATGGTGAACGTTGAGGGCGAATGCTGAGGACAAATGCTGTTCTGCAAAAGCTGAGGGCGAATGCTATTCTGCAAGGGCGGAGAGCGAATGCGCGCGTGATATCAGACGTTAATGTAGCTATTGCGATGGATACGAAACAATAAAATCATTTTTATGTAGCGCGCATATAAGTTTTGTATTTCTATGTAGCGCGCATATAAGTTTTGTATTTTTATGTAGCGTGCATATAAGTTTCATATTTTTATGTAGTGCGCATATAAGTTTCGTATTTTTATGTAACGCACATATAAGTGTCATTATACTGACGGCGGAAAAAGCGTCACTACTGGGATGGCTGCCTCCAAACGTCGCAATTGCGACACTTAGACGTTGTGTCGTACTTGCGACGTTTGGAGGCAGCCGTCGCAATAGCGATGCTTTGGGTCATAGTGTTGCAATTGCGACGTCTTCCTCCAAACGTCGCAATTGTGACACTTTGTCTAAGTTTTGGTATTGTGACACTTTTCTATAAACGTCGGTATAGCGATGGTTTCGGGCGGGATGGAAAAAATTTGGGGAAATTTCTGACATTTGGTCAAAAGCGTCGGAACCAAGTGTCGGAATTTCTGCCAAATGTAGTAGTGTTCAGAGAGTGTCTCCTTTTGAACAAGTGAAATAGTGAAACTATTGCTACCTTATTTTGTCCCATAAAAAAGTGTGGTGAGAGGTTTTGCAAAATCATTTGAGAGTGATTTTTGTTACCTGGGTATAAGAGAGAAGTAGAGAAACAGTTTTGTAAAAGACAATAGTGATCAAGCCTGAAATATTTTATCC
Organism: Pinus albicaulis; assembly: GCA_034641835.2. Taxonomy (NCBI): domain Eukaryota; kingdom Viridiplantae; phylum Streptophyta; class Pinopsida; order Pinales; family Pinaceae; genus Pinus; species Pinus albicaulis. The sequence goes on along the minus strand of CM076577.1, from coordinate 1,180,339,912 downwards.
CTTCAAAAAGTCCTCTCTGTGTGGAAAAAAAGTGAAACTAGAGCTGCCTCCTTTGATCCATGAAACAGAATATGGTGAGTGAAGTTGTTAACTCAGTCTGAAGGTGTTTTATCTACCTGTGTATGTGAAACAGTGAAGTACAAGAGAAGTGTTTTTTATTGGGAGGGGTGTTTTGTTTTCTATAAAGGTTGTCTTGCTTACACCAAAACACTAAAGAGCTTTGTGACCTTCTCCAAACACAGTAATCATTTGACTGTGTATACCTTTTTATTTGACTGTGTGCTTGTTATTATAACTATTTGTTGATTGGCATACAAAGGAAGACAAGCAGTGATCTGAAAGGAGCAGAGAGCTAATATTAAAGAAACATTTCACACAGCCTTTGGGGCAAATTTGCCTTGATCAAATAGTGACTAACAAAGAGGACAGAGTTGTGTTTGAGAAAGCATTTCGAAAGCCATTTGAGGCAGCTTGGTGTTGCAGAGAGCATTCAAAACAAGATGCCTCCCAGGCAGGATAGTAGGAGTGGCTTGCATAAGAGATTTGAGCCTGTTTCCACTAAAGAAGTGAATGCCCACCCATCAGTCTTGTTCAATTTAGGTGGGAAATCCAAAATAACCCCATTCAAATCCTGTCAGAATATAACAATCTAAAATGGGAAAATGGGGAAAGTGTCCAAGGATACTGCACTAGATTCAACAGTGTGTATAACGCTCTCCCACCTCACTTCAAACCCACACTTGGCTTAGCCTTGGAGAAGTTCCCCGAAGGCTTTAACCCAAACATGACTTATCAACTAAGAGACAAGGATCCCCCTACCTTAGAGGAAATGGAGAAAGTGGCCAGAAGTGCAGAAGCCAGCTTAGCAGAAAAGAGAGCTAGGACTAGATCAGAAAGGAAATTCACATACAGGGATGAGGTCTCCCCGTCAACCCCTTCTTTAGATCCTAGAATAGATGACTTGGTTAAATCCATGGAGAAAATGTGGGAAAATATGAGTGAAAAGACACCCCTTAGGGACAACCAGCCAAACCCTCCAAACAGAAACCGGAACCAAAATTTTAGGAGGGAACAGCCTCAAAACAAACTAAGGGAAAATGATCAACAAATTAGGCCACCCTTCAATGAAAATTATGTGGAAGAAGATGATAGGGATATAGAACCCATTGATGAAAATCATTTGAGCCTCATAGGTTCTGATAACGAGAGTGAGGTTTACCTCACAGCAGAAGAGCAAGAGTTCTTCTCTCCGAATCAGGACAAAACCAACTATGAAGATCTTGAAGATCCTGCCATATATTTTCAAAATGCCATCATAGAAGCTCATAGGCAGTATGACCTTGGAAGTAGAAAAAACCAAGACAGCTTCATGAAAGGTAGCTCAGACACTACTAAAACCCCTGACACCTTCCTTAAAAAAGCAGTGGATAGCAACAAAATCATGGTCAAGAAAACTGACCAAAACAAAGATAAAGCTATTCAAACAAGTCTTGGCTCAGATGCTCCTAGTACCTCCACAAAGATTCCCGAGATGGTTGTGTCAAACAAAATCCCGAAACAAAGTCAGCAAACTCAGAACATAGAGAAAGTGATGGCTGAAAAAGCTGAAGCAAACATGTCTAAACTACAACTACCTTTTAGTTTTGAGGGTGAAATCGCCAAAATAAAGATCATCATGCCTCTTACCAAGCTTATCACCCAAAACTCTTACAAATCCCAAGTGTTAAAGGTCCTGAATATAGGAAATGATGCCAACACCCTTAACCTAGCTGATGAAAATCCCGAAGTGTTGTTTGGTCCAAAAATAGAAGGGAAATTCCAAGAAGGAACCACTCTTCCCTTTTACATCAGTCTGAATATCCATGACCAAATCCTTCACAATGCCATGCTAGACTCCGGTGCCTCGCATAATCTTATGTCGAAGGTTGTAATGGAAAGATTAGGCCTAGAAATCACAAGACCATACAAAGAGTTATATTCATTTGATTCTAGTAGAGTCAAATGTCTAGGCTTGATCAAAGATCTTTGTTTCAGTTTGGCCCAAGTACCTGCAAAACATCTGATCATGGACATAGTGGTAGCAGACATCCTCCCAAGTATGGAATGCTTTTATCCAGATCTTTGGGAGCCAAGCTCCAAGGAAATATTCAACTTGATATGTCCTATGCCACTATTCCTGTGTTTCACCAAACTAGAATACTCTATCGAGAGTCACACCTGAAATACATGATCAGTAGCCAAGAGAGGCCAGATAACATCCCGATGTATTCCTTACATTTCGATTTGAACTCTTTCATTCTGCACACTAATGAGGATAGTGAAGAACAGTCAGAAGGATTCGAAACAAACTTAGATCCACCACATCAGCTGCCCCAAGTTCTCTATGATGAACTGGACACCCAAAACTATCATGATCATGAACAGCTATGTCTTGAGGAAGGTGAGTGTGTTCCTTTTGAAATAGGGATAGAGCAAGAAGCACAAACCATTATGTACTATCAAGCAAATCGATCAAACCTTAGGCAAACATCAGTAGTAACATCAGGAAAATTTTTCAGAACAGAGGCATTAGAAGAATTACATATCACAAACCTCTTCGGAACTCAGGAGAAGGGAAGCTTAATGTTCTTACCATACCTCAAGGATTTACCATTGCACAACTCTACCATTGATAATTAAACCTTGACTGTAGTTGTAACAGCTCAAAATCTAGAAAAAATTCCCGATAAACTTCTTATGAGGCGATATGATGACTGCAGCCCAAATATACCTGAGTTACTTGAACTGGCTAATATTCTGTCACTCCACCAAAGACTTAGAACTACTAGAATTGGAAATATTATTCAAAATACTACTTCATACTGAGAAAAAAGTGAGAAACACTATGTCACTGCCATCACTCCAAGAAACAACTTCGACAAAAGAAAATACAAAAAGCTGAACCAATCAGTAATAATCAAAGATAAAATAGCTGGTCATAGGATCTGTTTTGATTTTAGAAGCATGAACTCACACCCTGGTGACATAAATTTTATCCTTCCTGCCCAAGACCATGATATACCAATGATAAGTGCTTTTAATCATATGTATTTGCAAGATGATTTTTCAGGTTATAGCCAAATGATTCCCTTGCAAAGTAGACAGCTCAAAGTTTTTTTTCAGTATGTCGGAAGTAGTTCCAGTTTCAAACTCAAAATTGCAAAACCACTGGATATCAAAAATATGCTCCTGAAAGCCATGTTTCCAGTTCTGAATTTCTGCATTTTGACATACCTTGATGATGTCATCATATATTTCAAAAATGACAAAGAATATCTACATTACTTGAAAAGGATGTACAATAAAGGAAGGAGTGGAAATCAAAGGTATAAAGAGGTACAGGGGGAAGATACGGGTTTGTTCAGAGATTCATGCATGAATCCTTATATCATGCTTGAAAGAGAAAATTTTCCAAATTTTTCTTTTCAAGAGCTGAGTGGACCAAGAATGGTAGGAGATCCTTATGAGGATAAGATGCTTAAGTTTCGCCATTTCCAATATTTCTAAGTTTAAAACGTTTTCAATCCTTGTATATATCATTGTTTGAAAAATAGATAAAAAACAGAAAATTCAAAAACAATAGAAAAATAGAAAATAGGGCAATTTGAAAAATAGAAAGAAGGCCCCATGTTCAAAAAATAGTCATTCGGAAAGCGCGCAAGTCTAAATCCCGCTACTAGTGCTCAAATGTCTTGTTCGGTTATCTAGCCTAATCATCGCTGAACATTTTTTAAATTTATTTGCTGATAAGTTAATGAGTGGAAAATATGATCAACATTGTGTAAGCTTGACTTATCAAAGAGAGTAGATTAGGAAAATATACTGGTTCCACATGCTCAAAACAGAACGAAAGAGTAAAGCAGGGATGAAAAAAAAATTGTGTATCTTAGCCCCGCTTTTCTAGATTTCATTTTATGCAAAATAATATTTGTGTGTAGCTTGTCTTTCGTGCCACAATTACATGAAAAATCAGACTGTCTAATCCTGATTTGGTCATTTTTCAATTTCATGTTTTAGATTAGAGAACAAAATCCTGTCAAACAGCTTAACCTTGATAGTTGATCTAGAATAGGTAGAGAAACAAAGGAGTTCATCAGTTTAACCTAAACTCCCGGCAGATATAAGTGTAGAACTAGATAGGTTCATTTTTCAAAAAATATATATTGTTAAAGGGTTGCTAGTCCAAATGCACCCAAAGGAAGAAAAAATGTTAGGAAAGATAGTGGGGTAGGTAGAAATATCATTGATGCTAATCATGCTGTCAATTTTCAGAAATAGCATCGAGGAAGAATGAAATTTGTGCCAATGGATAATGCACTGGTCTTCATAAGCCAAAGATCTGAAATTATGGACACCTCCTGAAAAGGAGCTGCCCTCCCCAAATGGAGCCACTGTTAGTCATCAGTATTTTTCACTTGTTGGTGATGACTAGTTGTAATAGCCAAGTTTTCTAGCAGCTGATCTAAAAAATTGTCAAATTTTCCAGCTGGAAAACACCCATAAACATTTTTTCCCTCCTACTTTTTCAATCCACCCATGATGAAATGAAACCTCATTATCAAGCCCTATCTAGCCTCAACCATACTATCTTGTCCATCAGCTCCAAGGAAAACAATCCAAATCTGTCCAAGAAGTCCCCCCCTAAGTTAGGAAGTGGCGCTCTAGGCATTTCTCCCTTGGCAAACTATCATATGCCAACGAACCTCTGTCTATGATCAACCAGTCCTAACCGACCTTCCTGTTCTGTAAATAAAGTTTGGTTACACCCTTAAGTCGTGCCACTAACAAGCCTTGAAGTCTCAGCAATGCATGTGCCATAGGTCAAATTGATATTAGGTAACTTTACAATGTTTCAAAGGATATTTCAAGAGAAAAAGTGTACCAGCATCCCAAAAGATAGTATTTCGCTCAACATGAGAAGAAAACTTCTTCTCGTGTGATTTTGAGCCTGGGATGCAGCCACAGGGTAGAGAGTTGTTTCATTAAGCTCCTGCAATCACAGTTAAAGGTCAGTAAATTATGAATGACAAAGAAGCACTTTACAAATACTATCCAAACTGCTTGTGATATCTAAAAGAGGCACAGAGATATTTGAAAAGAAGAATTACATGTCTCAGAGAAGTGCCCATCTTGACTATTGTCAATTTGTCATTCTTCATTTGCTCAAGCATGAAAAGGTAGTGAAAGGAAAAATAAAACTGTTAAAAATTGATGAAATGGCATCACTGAGAAAAACCTCCTTCATTTTATAAGCAAAGGGTTGAGGACCGAGAAAACCTCCTTCATATATAAGCATAGGGTTGAAGACTGAGAAGGCCTCCTTCATCTATAAGTAGAGGGCCAGGGATAAAGTTTGTTTTTAAGTTTTCCACTAACTGTAAAGACAAATTTTAAGTACAGTGGAAGACAATTTAAGGTTTCTGAATAAAAATGAGGTTAAAGGCAGAGGCAAAGCAGTGGTGCTGTTAAAAATTGTTTGCATGAGTTTCATTGTTATTAAATTACAATGTGAAGCTAATGGGTTGATTGTCAATGAAGAAATATTATTAAGAAGATGGCCAAAGGAGTCAAAAAGTCTTGGTCTAAAACTGACTTCTGCCATAAAGTATAAAGGAAACCACTATCAGTATGTTCATCAAACATTCTTCATTTGGTCGAGACAGAGGTTGAAGAGAAACCATGAATTTGTCAAAAGTAGGCCTCCTTCATAAACAAAGTAAAGGACTCACCACTGTATGAGGATGAAAGGCAATTATTGCATGTGGCAAATATTTCAAAAGGGACTGCTCTCAAAAAGGGTGAAATGAATGAAAATTCATGTTTCTTGCAGACCTCCTTCACAGGAGAACAAAGGGATAGCTTTCCCATGTTCACATGTCAAGCTTTAGTTCATCATCCCCTGTTTTATCTCCATAAAAGTTGAAAGCTCGTTACTTTAGCAATCCAGGGTTGGTTAGTTGCCTTGATGATGGGAGCTATTTATAGCAGAGTTTTTCATTTACAAACACAGGTAAGGTTCTTCACTCACAGTCAAGAGAGACTCAGAGCAGCGCCTTCCAGTTCAATCAACTTCACAGTGGGCATGACTACCTTCAAAGCATCAGGAGCAGACACTATCAGTTTAAGTTTCAAAAGGGTGAGCTACCTCCTCACAAAATGTCAAAGAAAACCTCACATAACACAATGTGTCTCTCTACAGGTGTCCTTTTTCAATGAGAAAAACACTAAGTGATGTTGATATTCAAAAAGGTGTTGCTCTTCCTATTTCATAAAGATCTTTTTCAGACTTGTCAAAAGTGACAGCAAATGAACAACACAAAGACAAGAGGTGGAAAAAGGATATGGAAATTGCAGCTAAGTTTTTCCCTTGTAAAAAAGGCAGTATCATTCAAAAGGCACATCTATAGTCATTCACATGGCTCATAGTAGATTTTCTTTCTACAATACATATATCAAAATGGAAACAATGTCTCATTCCTTAGTGAGAAACAGTGGAAAATTTTTAATTCTTAAAAGGGTTGTTTTGCTTCAAAAAAGGGGTCATGTCTATAAAGGTAGTGGTTCTTGCCACTATGTAATTTATTTAAACAAAAAAGAGTTTTGGTTATGTTTTAAAAGGACAGGGATTCAAGTTTTGTTTAAAGAAAAGGCATTTTTAAAACATTTAAAAAAAAAACCCTCACCAAGCAAACGTAAAAGGGACTCTGACTTTTGCACCTTCAAAAGGAGTTAAGGACCGTTGCCAAGATCTATTTTACAATTCAAAAGCACGAGCAATACTCCCCTAGGCTTCTCCCCGACCAAAAAAGGAATTCTTGAGAAAAATCGCAGAGTTTGAAGTTTTTAGACTGCGCAACGCGCCTGGAAAAATGCGTGGTGCGTTCAGGAGTAAAATTACATATCGCTATAACGTCTGCGTAGAGCGCCTATAGTGGTGTGTGGCACGCCTATAGGCACCGGTCATGACCACCCACCATCGACCCGACACCTTGTCTGTTGCGCGGCGCTTACCCTTTTGAACATGTCGCGTGGGTTTGCACAGTTAAAATGCCTCCAACAAGCTCTAAAAGCTGCTCAAAGCTCTTCAACAAAGGCTGCCTTCCATCTCCAAGGTATTCTCATTTTCCTCCTTGATATATTCGAGTTGCTAGATGGTGATTGAAAAAATGAAGCTCTTTGGTATAAATCAAGGTATTTTGGGTAAATAGTTTGAAGAAGATTTTCTACAGTGGGAGGCTAGTGGAGTGTTCATTTTAGCTTCAAAGAGCCTAAAACTGCCCTCAAAACAGTGCTAAAACATAGCACTACCTGCAAGTCAAAGTATACACAGTATTAGAGGTTTTGTCAAATTGTTGGAGGTGCCCTAACTGTGATAGGGCAAAGCTAACCTTTGTCAGCTAAGTGTATGGTGAAAACAGTGATTAGAAGGTAAAGCAGTGATTGTAAGGAAAACACAGTGATGGTGAGGTGACATCAATGAGCCTCTATTAAAAGCAGTAGTCTTAGTTCGAATGCATTGTCACCTTCAGAGAGTGTCTCCTTTTGAACAAGTGAAACAGTGAAACTATTGGTGCCTTCTTTTGTCCCATAAAAAAGTGTGGTGAGAGGTTCTGCAAAATCATTTGAGAGTGTTTTTTTTAACCTGGGTATAAGAGACAAGTAGAGAAACAGTTTTGTAAAAGACAACAGTGATCAAGCATGAAATATTTTATCCCTTCAAAAAGTCTTCTCTGTGTGGAAAAACATTGAAACAAGGGCTACCTCCTTTGATCCATGAAACAGAATATGGGGAGTGAAGCTGTTAAATTAGTTTGAAGGTGTTTTATCTACCTGTGTATGTGAAACAGTAAAGTACAAGAGATGTGTTTTTTATTGGAAGGGGAGTTTTTTTTTTCTATAAAGGCTATCTTGCTTACACCAAAACAAAAAAGAGCTTTGTGACCTTCTCCAAACACAGTAATCATTTGACTGTCTATACCTTTTTATTTGAATGTGTGCTTGTTATTATAACTATTTTTTGATTGGCATACAAAGGAAGACAAGCAATAATTTGGAAGGAGTAGAGAGCTGATATTAAAGAAACATTTCACATAGCCTTTGGGGCAAATTTTCCTTGATCAAATAGTGACTAACAAAGAGGACCGAGTTGTGTTTCAGAAAGCATTTCAAAAGCCATTTGAGGCAGCTTGGTGTTGCAGAGAGCATTCAAATAAAGATGCCTCCTAGGCAGGATAGTAGGAGTGGCTTGCATAAGAGATTTGAGCCTGTTTCCACTGAAGAAGTGAATGCCCAGCCATTAGTCTTGTTCAATTTCCATGAGGTTGGGTGTTTAGATTTTTTTCAAAGAGTGCAGGAGGTGAAGAGTTGTCCTCCTTTGACACATCTTTGTGCTTTGAGGTTTCAAGACAAGCATTTCCAGTTGGCAGGCCTAGACTTCAAATTCTCTCCAAGGTCCATCTCCAAGGCCACTAAAATCCCTTATATTTGGGAGAAGTGGTTTAAAAAAAGCCACCTGGACTCATAAGATTACAAGCCCTCTCTAAAGCCTGAGCACAGAGATTCATTTTCTGCCATTTTCCCCTTCTCATATCTTTTGACTAGCTACGCCCCCCTCATGAAGATCATCATGAAATACTTCACTTGTGAGGGAAGATTCTCTTGAGTCTATGCCTATCACATTCTACTACTCATGCATTTCACTAGGGCCAAATTGCTAAATCTTCCTTTCTTCTTACACAGGAGCATTGAGAAAATGGCCTCCATTGTTCAGAAGAAGCCTCCTTCACTGAAAACAACCTGCCTCTTCCATCACTCTCTCATCAAAGTCATTATTCTCCATCAGCTTGAAAAGAGGGAGGTCTCTTGGGATACTTTCATCACCCATCCGGATTTCTCCACTGTCCCTCCAGTTCATACATCCCCTACACCTCCTACCCACCATCCTTCGCCTTCTTCTAGTAGACCTATTCCAAAAAAGCTCAAGTTTACCATAGAACAAACAAAGGAGCCTAAAGAAGGAGAAGAGCATGACCATGATGAGGAAGAAGGACATGAGGATGAAGAAGAAAGTGCTGATGAGTAGCATCACAGTGAGACATAACAACAGCATGAAGGTGATGAATAGGAGCAGCATGAAGGTGATGAACAGGGGCAGCCAAAAGGTGATGAACAGGGGCAACCAAAAGATGCTGAACAGGGGCAGCCATAGCATGATACACAGCAGCCACAACATGTTACACAACAGCTACAGGATGAGGGAAAACAACCTCATAAAAAGGAACATCAACCTCAAGAATAAGAGGGGCAGCATGATAAACATATGAAAAACAGTGAGGAGGAAAACCCTCAAAGAGAGATGAAAAAAGACAACCTTGGCATCCATGAAGAGATCCAAGACATTGGAAAAAATGAAGGGCAAAGTGACAAGAGTAAAGAGCCCATGGAGCATGTGATAGCTGCCTCTTCTAGGAAAGGGGCCATGCTCTCTTCTCTGAAAGTCGCCAAGCCCCGGATAGCAAAGAAAAGGGTGCCTAGAGTTGTAACTCCAAATGTGACTAGGGCCCTCCGAAGCAAGGGAAAATTGCCCAAGAAACCCATGGTCGAATTGCCCAAGAGGAAGAGTACTAGAAGAGCCACCCAAAGCAAAGGGAAGGGCAAGGAAGAAAGCAATCATGAACAGGAAAGGGAATTCGACATCATCCAAATCCAAAGTGATGATATTGATAATGAAGCTCGGATCCTAGAAAATCTCTTGATCGATAGAGAAAGCCAAATTGATGCCTTGAGGGCTGATCTTCATAGAGCTATAAACTTCAATCATTTTTTGCAAGTCCAAAACAAGAAAATGAGTGTCCATATGGTTGTTTATGAGACACGGGAAATCAAATACAAGAAGGAGACATACAAAGCACAAGTGAGGTTGGAAGAACTCATGGGTGAGTTCGATGAAAGTGAAGGCGAAGATCAGCCTAGGCGAAAGAGGCCAAGAACCATGGGGTTAAAAAAGGCCCTTGAGAAACAAAAAGAAGAAGAAGATGCCCTTATCCAATCTACCCCTCTCACTGCATTGTTCGAACAAGAGATAGAGAAAAATTGGGAAGCATGGCTTGAGAGGGTTAATGATCACTTGGAGAAGAAATTGGAGAAGGAAAACAGGGACTTGGACCTTCAACGGAGGATGACTGGCCATTATAAAAAGCTAAATCAGTTTGCCCGGCGGAAGTTGAAGGCTGCTCAAGACAAACTCAAGGAGGCTAAAAGGAAGCGCGCGACACCAAAATTGAGGAAAGACACCTCAAGGCTCCAAATTTTGGCCTCTGCTTCACAACATGTTGCTAAAAACCCTTGAGGTTCATGCTCACCAATTTTGGGCAAAATTCAACATATTTTGGTTTTTTGTCATTTTTGGGTTTTTGGCCAAAACTCATGGGCATCGCCATTTCAGTTTCGGACATCATCAAAGGATTAGAATGGTATCATTGGATGCCATATTTTTAGGGGCACATACTCAGCAACTTTCAGAACTATTGAAGATCTTTTGCTCCCCCAAAATGGCAAAAAACACTCGCTTTTTCTACACTCTACTCCATTTATCAGCAAGGCTTATTTTTTAGGTTTTTTACAGACATGCCTATTTTTGGAGGATTTCTAGTGGTCAGTTGGGAGCACGCTAAACATTTTCAGACATGAGACACTTAGATCTTTCCAACAAGCTATCATGAGCCTCATTTCGACATTGGGAAGGCTTCCAAAAGTTGTCGGCAAGTCAGGGGACCTTTTGCTGATGTATTTTTTGAGTATTTTTGTAAAAATTGAACCTTTCAAAACTGCTTTTTCCTCATGTGCGTTTAGCTATTTTTGTACATGAGAAGTTATGAAAAGTAAATTTATTTCCCTCTTTTAGCATTTTTTAGATATTTTATGATATATTTTTTGCCTTGGGCTTTGCAAAGCCTCAAGGACAAAATAAGATATTTTGGATAGGCCAATGAGATTGCAAGTTGAACTAAGAGGTTTTCCTCACTTTGGCCTATATATTCCAAAGGTTTTCATTGTAAACAAGGCTGAACTTGATGAAGAGAAGCAATATATGGTCATATAAGCTTTGGAAGAAATACTTGTCTCATGCTTTTGGATAGTTTCTTGGATGTTCTTGGATGATGAAAGAGAATTGTTGTTGGATTCCATGACTTGGTAGAATGGTATAGTGTCTCTCTCTCTGTTTCGTTTCCTAGTTTTCATTCATAAATCCATGTTCTTGCTTGCTATAGGATAGTAGAGAAAAAATTTGAGACATGCCCTTGGAGGCACCTCAAATTTTCTGTTTCTTCATAGCTTCCATGTTTTCTTCATTCTTAGTCACATTAAAGAATTCTTGATTTCTCTTTAATAACTCAAGAATATTGTTTTCTTGTTTCATTCATGGTTTTATGCATGCTAAGTATAATTTACGGTATGCCCTGCTTACTCATGGCTAGCCATAGCTCTATCTATGAAACTTCTCTTTGACTGATTAGATTGTCATTTGTTGAACCAAGGAGGTCTTGTTCTGATCTTGTCCTTTTCCTAAGACTATGCCATCTTGTTTTCAAAGTGCCCAATAGCTTGAAGTACTGTGTTTAGGCATTCTGACATAGTGATTTGAGTTGTTTGTCTGTCTTAAATGTATTTCCCCAAAGTCTGATTGCCATTTCCCAAAGTTAGAGAGTCATATATCTCTATGCATGGCTTGAATGTTTATTTCTATGCATTTATTAGCTTAAAGTTACATTTCTCATGATTAATGGTTTGCCCTACCATGTTTATGTCATCTATTAAACTATTTGTGCTTGAAATCCTTTGTTATTCACAAACTTGATGTCCATCTTACTCCATTTTGCCCAAAGATCCATTTTACCTCTAATCAAATCGACCTTTCAACAACCTTGTATCACCATTTGAGAGCTTTATTGACCTTTTCGACCCCATAGCCCAGTTGATCTGACATCTTTTTTCCTATTTTATATCTTTGATTAGTTTCATCCCTCACAACCTAAAAACCAAAAACCAAAAACCTACTTCATAACTAGCCTAAAATCAAAACACAATAAGCAAACACATAGATATCCCTTACACAAATAGAGAGAGCCCTCTCTGAGTCCAGGAAGGCTAGGTCCTTGGGCTCCAAAGACTGGTTTGATGTTACACTGTCATTTGGCTTTCCAATCAGCCAAATCACGGGACACTAACAAGTACACCTACGACTCCACTCCAAACTGCTGCTTAGACTTCTATTCAACCAACCACACCTATTCCTAGATTGTCTACAACTCCTATCACATCTGCCCCTCAAACATTCGTACAGATTCCTCAGGTTTCTATTCCACAGTCTGGACCTAAAATTCAGACTACTATTTAGATCTCGACAGGACAACCTGGTACAAGTACAGTTATAACAAGTCAACTTCAGTTTACTTATCAACTGTATCAGGGGCCGTATCAATATGGACATGTTCAAACTCCAGTTTACCTGCAACAACAATACCCTGGGTATACATATCAGACACCTGTTCAACCCCAGTATGGTCTAGCTATTCCTGGTTATCCAGGAGGCACTCTGATTCCAAATGAACAACCTATTCTAGGTTATCCTGGATATCCTCCTCCTGGGACTGGTTTAGTCTCACAAGGTTATCAACAAGACCCTACCCGTAGATTTCCATTCACAGCAAATTTATATTTCCTAGATTTATCTTGCCTTACGAATGATCCTATCCATTATCATCTATATTGGCCTCCTATGCCGCATAATTTTCCCAGTGATATCCCAAATTTTGAAGGAAAATTAGGAGAGGATCCTTCTAACCATGTCATGACTTACCACCTTTGGTGTGCATCCAACTCATTAATTGATGATTCCATTCGGCTTAGAATTTTTCAAAGAACGTTAATAGGATTAACTGCCAAGTGATACATTGAATTACTACGAGGCTCATTTACCAATTTCAATGTTCTGGCAAATTCTTTCTTAACTCATTTTCAGTTGCCACTCAGATACAACAATGGCACAAAATTATTAACTTCACTAAAACAATCTATGTCTACATACATATCAGGTCATATTCATGAATGGAGACGAAGAAGACGTTTGGTGAATTTTTTTATCCCGGATCAAATATTTGCAAAATGGTTTGTCAAATCATTGCTACCAAAAATCACTGAAGATGTAGCCAAGGCAGGAGTTGTCACCGAAGAAAAAGTTATTGCTCAAGCTCAGTATCTTGACTTGGTATATACCTAGTCCAAAACTTTGTACGAGAAAATTCTCACTTTACCCCGTCCTGGTCAGATAACAACAACTCCTTCAGGGTCTCATGCCACTGATGGTGTAATCAGTTTAGTTAGTATGACTAAAAGTAAGAAGAAATCTTCAAAGGTTAATTCTCCCATAATAACTTTACCTGATTCACTAAAAGGAGAATATTTCCTAGAAACTTCTATCGATATTCACATTGTAGATTCATCCACTGCAAAGTTGAGTTCCAGCAACAAGAAAAAAGGAAGAAAAAGAATAAACATACTTCATCTCCTAAGGAAAAAGCTGATAAAAATGAATCAACTGATGATAAACGGAAACCTCGTTATCCTTGTCTTATCTGTGAAGAGGATCATTTCACAAAGGAATGTCTTCATAGGGCTGAGGTATCTAAATTCGTCAAATATTCATCCACCCCTGCTGTTTTGAAGGATCCTTTTCCTATTCAAGATAGAAAAATGATAGGATCTTCCTCCAATGCATCAACAGATATTTTGATGGTTGCGACTCGATCGCAAGATTATGGAACTAAAAACCATGTTGTTGGTAAAGAAGTAGAAAATTCTAGTTCTGCACCAGCTACATCTCCTTTGGTTTCTAATCAATTTCATATTGAGAAACCAAATCCTGATTTAGTAATCAAACCCCCTACTAAAGGTGTACTTCGTAAATCAGCTTTCAATCCACATGCGAGAGCTACTCAGAATTACAACATTGTGGAGGATTTAGCAATCTCTCCTTCATCAATGTCGACCTTGGAAGTGCTGCAATCATTTCCAGCACAAAGGAAATTACTCTTATCAACAATTGGAGTTGTAGATATTCAGGATTCAAACCTCATGGTCTTCGATTTAGAAAATTTTACACCTCGTCCCCCTCATCCCAGTACTAGTCAAAAACAAATGTTGCTTTCATACTGTTATTGATGAAGGATCATCTACATGTATCATGTCATTAAACTTTTGGAAATCACTTGGTTCTCCAACCCTTAACTAGTCACCAACAATCCTCAAAGATTTTGGCGGAAGAGGATTCCATCCATTTGGAATTTTACAGGATCTACCTATAGAAGTCGAAGGAAAAATCATTAATTTAGATGTGGAAGTAGTTGATGCCCCTTTATATTACAACTTTCTTCTAGGTTGAAGTTGGTCTTATGCTATGACTACTGTCATGTCATCCATCTTTCGGATAATTATGTTTCCTCATCAAGGAAAGATTGTGAAAGTTGATTAGCTCTCATATTATTCGTCTGATCCAGCTTCTACTGATAGTATTCAGCATGTAGGAAAAAAGACTATCCCTTGTGAGGATGTAGGAGTAGGTTTAATCAAAGATTCTAATTTAATTGGAAATTTTTCTATGCCTCCACCTAACGTACCGCATAATATTTCTAATATCAATATGATTACATCAAGCACTATTCCTGTTAGGGATCTGTAATTTTAGCAGATTGGTAAGACTAAAACTGCAGAAGCAACATCATTTCAACCAACTTTGGGATTCTAGGATCTAGCCCTCCTGAATCCGAAGAGGGATCTCTCCAATGTGTACAAAGATGGATTTGTCTTTGAAGTGTGGGGTTATGATATTAGGCTAGTTATGAAGGCCAAGGGTTTGTTTGTTTTTTGGGTGGTTGAGCATGATTACTATTTGAGGTGGAAAGTTCTGAGTGCAAAAAATTTCAAAGGTGAGAAGTTGCAAGCAATCAGAGTAAGCTTCGACCAAAAAGATAGACAATTGCAGGTTTTATTCCATTGGGCTATGGAGTCATAATAGGATTTAATTGAAACAACAAGAGGCAAGAGTGGTCCATGGGGCAAGTCATCTATTTTTAAGGATCTCTTTGAATTTTGATTTATGGAATGAATTGATACAATAAGAAGGAGAGATAAACAGCTGCAGAACAAGAGAAGTCCAGGATCTGATAAGTACTTTTAAACTAGTCAGCCTTTGACATGGACTCAAGAAAAACATAAAAGTAAACTAGGATCTGGTAAGTACTTTTAAACTAGTCAGCCTTTGATATGCTTTCAATAGAACACATTTTCAAAAAAAAGGGAAACTTGGAAACAACCTTTGAAGCAGAAACTAGCGGGCCGGGCTCACCACAAATCCTCTCCTAGCTCTTTTTTACTTAGTCACTTTCAAGACAAACACGAAGATAACACAGAATGGCCTAAGATCTGGTAAGTACTTTTAAACTAGCCAACTTTTAACACATTCCAAAGGGAAACATCCAGATAGTCGTGGGGAAAAAACTAGGACCAGGGCTCACCATATCTTCCTCAGTTCATCTTCACAAAACATATACTGAAAATAACATTTAAGAATAATATTAAGCTAAGACAATAAGACGAGGGAATGCCAGCATTCCTATGCTTCGAAGCGGATAGATATTCTAAATATACAGTTTGAAAACATTGAGATAAAGATTTTCAGTCAGAGAAGGGTACTGATATACAGTAGGTCCTAACTCTATGCATGTTGTTCTTTATAAGAGAAGATGAACATAGTGAAAATAGAAGAAAAATAACAAGTCACAATGAGAAAAACATCACCATCAACATAGACCAGGATCCCATAAATCAGCTTGTATTGATGCTCCAAACCAGTTACAGCTCTAAGTCCAATGCTTTAGTTTAGCAATCATCTACGCTTCCCAAACTAAATTATCTATCACCAATCCAAAAGAACGGTGATACTATATTGATGGAAGTTTGAAGCTCAGGTATATCAAGTTCTACAACTAACTCTCACTCATCTTAGAAGAAGTATATATAGAGAAAGTTGAAGCTATGAAGTCGATAAAGATCTACAGAGCAGATTATCTGAGACTTAAATGGTTTATGGGCCTTTTGAGGGGCTCAATGAAGAAACTTACATACATATCCTCTGTATTAAATGATTTTACATAAAGATTAAGCTCTGTGGGAGCTTTTTTTGACCTTTGAGGCTCTGTGTGATGTCGGAGTTACTTTGCAGATATTATTTGCATTAATATTCCCTGCAGAAGTAACTCTCTAGCTACGCTGAGGCGAAAATCTTCATTTGATCAATAACTTCGGCCTCTGATTGAGTACTTTGAGGAACAGGTGGCACTGTGGTAGATGAGAGGAATCCATTTTCCTCAGATGTGGTGGTGGAGGCATTCTTGTTGATATAACACTTTAGGTTTTCTATAAACTGTGTTTTACATCGGGGATTAGGCTTTTGATAAAAATTCTTAGCCGTGATCCCCTCAAATCTGTTCTTCATTCTCTGTTTCTAGTTCTTTTTGATCTTTGTCACTGATACTCTTTCCCTGTGTTGGATCCATATTTTTTTGCTGTTGTGTAGGGCTGCGCAGGGTCATGTGGCATCAATGCTTACAGAGACACCGATGAAACGTGAAATTTGACACATGTGAATGATTTTCCCTCGGCGAGTCAAAGGCAGGAGGATCGTCACCCTCCGCCTTCGCATTTCTTTGGTTATGGCGGAAAATCACTTAAAACCCTGCAAAATATAAAAAATGTTATAAAATCCATGCATATGTAGGTTGACTGCTTCGAAGGACGTGTGGAGGGAGCGTGGCCATTGGATGGCATCATCCAACAATCAGGATTAATCGGGAGAGATCGTAGAATGGGTGGAAGAAGATTGAATCTGAGCCATTGATCATGCAGAGATTGACAGTCGTGGACAGAGGTTGACAGTCAAACGGAGGAAAGAGGGCGATGGAATGTAGACCATCAATCTGCAGATCAGATCGACGACGGAGGTTGATCAAATGTCGCGCTGGGACCACGCCAAGTGTCGGGCATCTTCAGCGAGCAATAACCGTTGGATGGGTAGCTTAAGATTGGAAGGTCCATGGCGATATCGCAGGGCATCCCCGTCCGAATGATAACGCACGATGGACAATGGTTTTCCAAACAGCATCTAGGATGCGTGTCACGCGACATATGGAATTGCTGGCGATAAGGGGAAATCAACTTTTCGCCCAAAGGTGGTGCGATGGATACTGCCGGTCTCGAGCAGTCAGCTTATGGATTGTGGGGACCACGGGAGACGAAATCCGCACTGTCCGATCTGCAGATCAGATCGACGGCGCGGAATGGTTTAAAAATGATACCGGTGGAAAAATGTAAAATAATTTAAAACCCAAGGTTTAAATTAAAAAAAAGGTTTTAAGAGGGGCGGGGCGAAAAAATATATAATAAAAAGGTCTAGCGCCCGACTGCAGGGCCGCAGGTGCATGGGAAGTGATGTGCCCGAGGGTTAATGGGTAAAGGGGTTTAGGACTTAGCCTGGGGGATTAAGACCATAGTAAATAAAACCTTATTTTTATGAAATTTTTCAAGGTTTTTAATGGATTTGGGGGTTTCGGTAAGGGTTAAAGAGGGAGTCTTTAACGTTTTGAAAGTGATTTTCATGAGTGGAAGAAGAGAAATCATGATAAAAAAGGAGTCTTATGGAAAAATAGGGAAACAAATGAAGGTTAGTTTTGTAGTGGGAGGAGGAAAAAAGGGCCTTTGCAGTAGTAATCTAGCTTGGAAATCAGCAGGCTTTCTAAGTTTAAAATGGGAATATCAGTGAAGCTTGGGACATGGGAGAGGCAGGAGGCCTTCAGGAGTCTTCAAGAGCCAACAATTTTTAAGTCATGAAATTGTTCCTTGAAGGCTTAAACAGTCTTAGCCACCTTTTGGTATAACAAATATGGTAGGTGGCTAACAGTGGCTCCACTTGGGGATGGTGCCTTTTTGAAGGTATCAAGAAATTCAGACCTGCATTCTCTGGGAGGCTGACCTGTGCCTGATCCTTTGATGTTCTTTGGGAGGCTGATCAGTTGCCTAATCCATTGGGATGCCTTTCTTTCTATAGATAATGTGCTCTAAAAAACATATTAGCAGCCATAAAAGCAATGGATCTTCATCAATACAAACTTTCTACCTACCCAATCCTACTAATCTAACATTTTTTCTCCATTAAAGTGCACTTGGATTGGCAAACTCTTTTCACAACATTTTATTCTTTTGAAAGAAGGAAATCTAATCTATTTCTACTCCTTATTTCTCCCTGAACTCAGATTAAATAGTTGAGTTCATATGCTTCTCTACCTATTATACTATCTATTGGGATTAAATTGTCCAACAGATTTTCATTCTTTGATTTCTACAACAGAAATTGAAAAGCACTCAAGCCAGGATTGAACAGTCTAACTTGATGCTGGTCTATGGCATAAAAAAAAGCTGCACATAGATATTTATTTTGCAGAAAATTAAGTCAAAATGGAAGGCTTAAGATCTGAAAATTCAAAGTACTGCCTTCTCTTTTTACATCTCTGTTTTAACTTTGTTTGAGTTGTTTCTTCTTTTTCCTCTGGTTCAGATTTTGAGTTAATTAGAACTAGATTTCTACATCTCTTTGACTCAGAAAAATAGAACAGATTTGAGTCATTAATTTTTGGAAACTTAGGTTCAGATTTTGAACATGTTTGAACCTTTAATTTCTATCCTAAACTATCTACTGATAAGCCAAGTTTGAACATTTTGGCAAATCGAATTCACTATCCTATCAGTAGAAAATTTAAAACTAATTAGTCAAGATTAGGCTGTTTGAATAACTAGAAGTGTGCTTTTGTAGGAGTGGAATTTAGGCTTGCACACTTTCATATTTGTTTCTCTTTTTTGGTATGGGGCTATAACTCTCTTGTTTTCATAATCCGCCCTCTTTTCTTTCCTTTTATTGTTTTTGTATTCTTGATTTTTACAACTTTGAATGCAATGGTGGATGAGATATTTATAATGGAACAAGATAAAAAGGCTTTAAAACATATCATGGATTAAGAGAAGTAAGGCTTAAGCATCCTGCCATTGACAGGACCCCCAAAAAATTCTTCTCCATTCAACTCTTGCAAGAAAAATGCATTGTTACCAGCAACTGAATGAATAGAGTAAGGGCCAAGCCATAGATTGTCAAATTTTCCATGCTTGCCCTTCTCTTCCCTTCTTGAGTCCCACTTTAAGACTTTATCCCCACTCTTGAAATTGCTGGCCTTTGTTCTTCTGTCAAAAATCTTTTTGATGCTGTCCTGCTTCTGCAATGCTTTATTATACACCTCCTCTCTGGTTTGTTGAAGATGAATGGTCTGGTTCACTCTTCTGATCATGTCATTTTCTTCAGTTTTTAAATCTTGAATCAACTTCATCACTGGAACACCAAGGCTATTTGGAAAAACTGCATCAGTACCGTAAACCAGCTGAAAAGGTGACATACCAATGTATTTCTTCAAAGTCAATCTATCAGCCCAAAGAGCATGGACCAGCTTTATGTGCCAAGACTTTTTGTTGTCCTCCAACAATTTCTTGATTATGTTCACTAAAATTTTGTTTGAGGATTCTACAAGTCTATTACCTTGAGGGTAATAGGCCGTGGAATGCCCCAAAGTTATTTGATATTGGTGACAGAAATCAACCATCTTGTTTGATCTAAATGCTGTTGTATTATCAATGATAATCTTGGTAGGACAGCCAAATCTAGAGAGAATGTTAGTCTCCATAAATTTTATGATCACTAAATCGTTGGCCTGCCTACAAGGTATGGCTTCTATCCACTTAGTGAAATAGTCTGTGGCAGTGAGAATCCATCTATGCTGGGTAGAAGATGGGGGATGGATTTCTCCTATGAATTCAAGTCCCCACTGTTGAAAAGGGGCTTCAACAGTGATTGGATGCAGAGGTAGGGGTAGCAGTTTTCTTTTTCCTTCAAAAAGTTGACATTTATGACAGGTTAGGATCATTTTGTGCACATCATGGAAAAGAGTAGGCCAATAGAAACCAACCCTCAAAACTTTGTTGGCTGTTGTCTTCCAGTACAAATGACCTCCACACTCTCCTTCATGGAACTGGTGCTTGACCTTCTCTGCATCAAACTCAGGAAAACATTTAAGCAATAGAATGCTTGCATTTTTCCAATAAAAGCATTTATTTACAATGTAATAGTTTACATATTTTAACTTTAGGAAACTTGCATTTGTTTTTGTCAAACCAGGAGGTGTATTCAAATTAAGTAAAACATAAACAATATCATCATACCAAGGAGAATTCATAAAATGATCTTCAACAATAGGAGTTGAGAATTCTTCTTGGTCATCCAAAGCATTAATCATATTAATATCAAGAACTTCACAGTTTGATTCAGCCATTAATCGAGCTAGACCTTGGCCTTTGATTAGTTTAGTGGGTTTTATCTCTAAATCATACTCAAGGATAATAGCAATCCACTTACCTCTCTTACCATCTGGGTCCTGTGTTAGAATATCTTTAACAACTGAGTTTGGGACAAAGGCAATGATGTGTGAGTGAAGGATGTACACTATAAAGTATTTCAAAGCTTTAACCAAAGCAAAGCTTGCTTTTCCATGACGTTATAATTCAAAGGGGAATCCCTCAATGCCTTGCTAAAAAATGCAATAGGTTGCTCTTGCCCTTTGGATTTTTCTGTAAAAGGAAGCAGCTATAGTATGTTCCGATGCAAATGAAAAGATATAAAAATCCTTTGAAAAATCAGGACTTATTAGAACCGGAGTTTTGGTTAAGGCTTGTTTCACCAGTTCAAAGGACTCCTTTGCTTCTAAGCTCCATTTTACCCCTTGCTCCTTCTTTAACATGTTTGTGATATTCCTCAGGAGCTCAGCCAAGTTGGGGATGAACCTTCTTAAAAATTTAATCTTTCCAATGAAAGATTGCAACTCTTTGATGTTTCGAGGAGGAGAGATTTGCAATATGGCCTCAATCCTCTTTGGGTCTATCTTTATACCCTCTTCTGAAATAATGTGCCTAAGAAGTTTACCTTCTTGGAGACCAAATAGTGTCTTCTTAGGGTTTAAAGATATCCCAAACTTTCTGCATTTCTCGAAGACTTTTCTTAAATTTTCTAAGTTCTCTTCATCTGTTTTTGAAAATACAGTGACATCATCAAGGTATATAATGATGAAGAAGCCCAGTTCCTCCGAGAAAGCTATGTCCATGGCTCTTTGAAAAGTTGCTCCAACATTCATTAAACCAAAGGGCATTTTTACATACATGAAAGTGCCCCATGGTGTAGTAAAGGTTGTCTTTAATTGATCAGCAAGGTGAACTAAGATCTGATTGTACCCTGAATAGCCATCCAGCAAAGAGATTCTTCTAGACCCTACCACCCTTTGTAAAATGTGATCCATATTTGGTAAAGGGTAGTTGTCTTTTAATGAAGCTTTGTTTAAGTCTCTAAAGTCTATACAAAGCCTGATTTCTCCAGTTTTCTTCCTAACTGACACCAGATTAGATACCCACTCAGAATATCTGATAGGGACAATAATACCATCTTCATACATCTTTTTAATATCCTTCTCAAACAGTGGTAACTGAACAGGGTTTATTCTACGCAGCTTCTGTTTGAATGGTTTTTGGTTTTCCTTGAGAGGGATTTTGTGTTGTATTATTTCAGTGTCATAGGATTTAAGATCTTCGTAGCTCCACGCAAAAACATCAGAAAACTCTTTAAACAGCTCTATGTATTTGAGTTTAATGAGAGCTGGTAAAGTTTTGGACAGTCTAATCATTTTCGGTTTCTCCTCACTGCCTATATTGCACCCTTCTACTTCAGCCTCTACAGGTTCCAGCTTTGGCTTCTTGGCCACATCATTAAAATCAAACAACTCCTCTAAAGGTGCTAGATCGCTTGGCAAAGTTTCATATTTAGAGTACAGAGTTTCTAACTTCTCTGCATTCAATTCTGTTTCGTTTTCAAGTTCGCTAGATAACAAGTTTATATTAGTAGGTTCGAGATATGGTTCCTCTTCACCAAGGAAATTTTCTTCACTATAGTTTGTATCATACTCTGAGTCTGAACTGTGTAGTTCAAATTCATTTCTGAATTGCATGAATTATTATATTTGTTTGTCATTGTCAAACACCTGCCAATAATTTTCATTATCAGGCACCGCTGGTCTAAATTTTATCTCAGTTGTACAGTCTTTGGTGTCATATGGCATCAAGCATGTCCTAACTACAAAGGCTAAATTGTGGGCTGCAATGTTTTTCTTTCTTGGGACAAAAATCAATTTGGACTCGTCAAAGGTTTTCAAGAGGTCTATGACATCATTTCGGTAGGCTCTAAGTCTGGGATGATTTGTGTTATACTCCCCATTGACTTGCCTAATGACTAACTCTGAATCCCCATACACATTGATTCTTGTGGCTCATAACATTTTCAACAGATGTAAGCCTAAGAGAAGGGATTCATATTCTGCTATGTTATTAGAACACTGAAAGTTTAATTTGCAGGAAATTCTTTCTGTGTGGTTATTTTTAGTGTTGGAAATCCATACACCCGCACCAGCGTCGGTCTTAGTGTAGGAACCATCAAAATACATACTCCATAGAGGACTATCTTCAGTTTTTTCTTGGTCAGCGCCTTCTTTAACTATCGTGCTTTCTGATTGTCGTTGAAAATCAACACTTAGTTGAACTTGTTTCAACTCCTCAAGTTTTTCATTGGATTGGGGCCTACTTTCTTGACTACCAAGGTTTAAAATCGATGGATTCATGACTTGTAAATCAACACTTGTGTTTAGTTTGCTAATGTTTTCAGATACAGCAAACTGTTTAGACACTTATGTGTTGTCTTGCTCTTCCTCCCTATTGGTCATTAATCATGTTAAAGTGACTTGTTCCCCTAATGTTTCTTCGTTAAAAAGGATAAAAGAATCAAGGCCGGTATCTACGGAATATAAAGGGGAGTTTTACGGTCTGTCTTGACTTGTAACCGTGTATTGCATATGATACTCCCTATAAAGTCTTCGATTCTGATTGAAAACAGGGATAGTTGCATAAGTCATGTCCATCTGCATAGTCCCTTGTAACTTAGCCCCCCAAGACCTTGATAATAACATTCCCTACTTGGGGGGGACATTAGCCACAACAATATCCATAACTAGACATTTGGCTGGAATCTGGGCTAAGTTAACACAAAGGTCTTTGATTAATCCCAAACACCTTACTTTGTTGGAATCAAGGAGTATAGGTCTTTATATGTCCTGTTAATTTCTAAACCAAGGCTCTCCATCACAGCTTTAGGCATTAAATTATGAGAAGCCCTAGAATCATGCATAGCGTTGTGTAAAATTTTATCATGAACGTTTAAACTTACATAAAAGGGAGGAACAGGTCCTTCTTGATATTTACCTTCAATATTTGGACCAAAAATAAGCTCTGGCTGGTCATCATTAAGATTGACTGTATCCCCACTTTCCTCTATATTTAAAGCCTTCAAAATTTTGGTTCTATATATATGTTGGGCCGCTAACTCAGTTAAGGGAACAAAGATTTTGATCTTTGAAATTTCCTGCTCCAGGCTGAAAGGAATTTGGATTTTAAAAGTGTTGGTTTCAGCCTTATTAGCTGTCACTTTATCAACAATGTCAGTTTGTTGTTTTGTTTTATTTACACTTGACACAGTTGTTTTTGCAGGAGTACTAGCTGAAGTGTTAGCACTACTAAGGTCTGCACTTTGATTTTCATTGTCTTGAGTGCTCTTACTCTTTCCTTTATCAAAATTTACAGCCACTGTTTTGTCCTTTTGTTTAATCCTTTTAGGCTTGGTTACAGTGCTATTTTGTGAAGATTCGTCAGAGGTGTTGTTGTTGGGGGGTTGTTGACTAGTTTTACTTCTAAGGTCGTATTCTCTTTGAGGCTCTATGATGACATTTTCCATGTCTTGATAACAATTTCCATCATCATCTCTTTTGTCATCATAAGGTGTGTATAGACCTTGTTTTCTATCATAATGAATCTCAAAGTCTTCATTGTCTACCCCCAGCATGTTGATATCTTCTTCCTCTACTATTTCATCGGTTTCTTCAACCTCACTTACATAGTTTTGATGAAAGGGAGGAATGATCTGCTGATCATCTTCCCTATATCTATTTGGAGGTTGGTTCCTTCTACCATTCTGATTCTGGTTCTGATTTATATTTTTAGGAGCAGTTTGGTTTTGATTTTCTTGTGCTTTCTTAATTATGCTCATATCTTTCATCATTTCTTCCATCATCTTCTCCATCTTTGAGTTTGAAGCAAAAGGTGTGTTCTCCTCTCTAAAAGACACTCTCTTTTCATTTTTCATTCTCGCTCTTTTCTCCATTAAGTTGACTTCCACAGAAAGAGCACCTCTTTTCATATCTTCAAGGGTTGCAAAATCTCTTTCTCTCAGCTGATAGGCCATCTCAGGGTCAAACCCTTCAGGAAAATTGTTTAACGTTGAGCCTTGTGGAGGTTTTAGTTCTGGGGAAAGTGCATCGTACACACTGTTGAATCTAGTGCAGTAAGCTTGCACACTTTCCCCAGTGTTTCTATGGAGGTTCTTGTAATCAGAAAGGACTTGGAGGGTATTCTTGTTTACCTCCCATTTATTTAAGAACGTTTGATGGAAGCCTTAGAGATCATTGATACTATGGGGGGCTAAAACTTTAAACCATTTTCTCACTTCTCCCCCTAAGCTCTGAGAAAATAACCTAAGCTTGACAGAATCATCGTCAATTTCATTTCTGTCAAAGTAGTCATTCATTTTATCTACATGTTGTGATGCAGTTACAGCATTGTTAGCATCATATAATGGAATCTTGGACTGATAGTCATGTGGCAGATTGACTAGTGGTACAGGAAGGACTAGGGGAGCATACCATGCTGCCATGATAGGTGGTGGGGGAGGATTTACAAGGAGTGGATTGACAACAGGAACAGTGGGCTGAAGTGGGGTGGTTTGAATAGTGGATGTAGGGTGAACAAAACCAGTGGATGTAGGGTGAATAGAAGTGGATGGACTAGGAATAGACTGCTAAGATGATCTTGGATGAGAGACACCTAAGTTGTGAAGGAAATGTAAATTAGGAGGTTTTGTTTCTCTGCTACCAAGAGGTTCACTTGTTTCAGAAGACGATAGTGAAGACTCAGAATCTGACTGATCTAAATCACCAAGAGACCTAGTTCTAAACGGATTTACTAAGTCAACTTGAGACTGTTGTAGAGCTGAAAGATTTTCAGGAACTGAACTAGCTCTCAAGGGTGACCTGAAAAAAGTTGTCAATTTAATCTTAGGAGATTTCCTAAGGATACCTTCTGGGTTATCAACTACTTCAGGTGGGTCTGGGTCTGGATAGGCTCTAGTGTGAATCTTTCTGGGAGCCACTATGCTGAGTTATTAGACCCAACTAAATAAGAAAAGTTCAACCAGGTATGACAGTCTTTGAGAGGTTAATTGATCTGTTTACACAAATATTAATCCTACAGTCCTCTAACTGAGTTTGATTGATGTTATAATGATGAGGGTTCTTCCCAGTGGAGTCTTAAGGTCTGCTAAGAATTGTGGAGTCACCAAGTGGAAGTTTCTAGCTCCTAAGGAGGTAAAAGGTTTTATGGCCCACCACCATGTTTACTTAGAATCAGTTTGAGAAATTTTTAGGTTTTTCTAAGTTATTTTTCAGTTGTATGGTTTTTAAGAATATCCTAAATTTGTTTCAAAATTTAGCTGCGGTTATGAGACAAAAAAAGTTTATTCTTATGGCTAAGCCAGCTAATCTTTCAAGGTTAGATAAATTCTTAAGAGAATCCTAGGTCTTGCCTAGTTTGTCACTGATTCAAACAAGTTTTACCATGATTACCATGACTTGGTAGTGCTTGAAAAGGTTGCTTCTTACTCTCAAGGTTTTATGAAGTTTTCAAGGGAACTCAAACCAGAGATTGACTGGGAGGGAATTCACCAGATATGTCACCCCTGAAAGAGGATGAGATCCGGAGGCTACCTGGCAACAAAGGTATAGGGTTTGGAGTCCCCAGTGGAGTCACCAGAAATGTTAGGGATCTATAATTTTAGCAGATTGTTAAGACTAAAACTGCAGAAGCAACATCGTTTCAACCAACTTTGGGATTCTAGGATCTATCCCTCCTGAATCCGGAGATGGATCTCTCCAATATGTACAAAGATGGATTTGTCTTTGAAGTGTGGGGTTATGATATTAGGCTAGTTATGAAGGCCAAGGGTTTGTTTGCTTTTTGGGTGGTTGAGCATGATTACTGTTTGAGGTGGAAAGTTCTGAGTGCAAAAAATTTCAAAGGTGAGAAGTTGCAAGCAATCAGAGTAAGCTTCGACCAAAAAGATAGACAATTGCAGGTTTTAGTCCATTGGGCTATGGAGTCATAATAGGATTTAATTGAAACAGCAAGAGGCAAGAGTGGTCCATGGGGAAAGTCATCTATGTTTAAGGATCTCTTTGAATTTTGATTTATGGAATGAATTGATACAATAATAAGAAGAGATAAACAGATGCAGAACAAGAGCACTCCAGGATATGATAAGTACTTTTAAACTAGTCAGCCTTTGACATGGACTCAAGAAAAACATAAAAGTAAACTAGGATCTGGTAAGTACTTTTAAACTAGCCAGCCTTTGATATGCTTTCAATAGAACACATTTTCAAAACAAAGGGAAACTTGGAAACAACCTTTGAAGCAGAAACTAGCGGGCCGGGCTCACCACAAATCCTCTCCTAGCTCTTTTTTACTTAGTCGCTTTCAAGAGAAACACGAAGATAACACAGAATGGCCTAAGATCTGGTAAGTACTTTTAAACTAGCCATCTTTTAACACATTCCAAAGGGAAACATCCAGATAGTCAAGGGGACAAAACTAGGACCAGGGCTCGCCATATCTTCCTTAGTTCATCTTCACAAAACATATACTAAAAATAAAATTTAAGAATAATATTCAGCTAAGACAATAAGATGAGGGAACGCCAGCATTCCTATGCTTGAACTGAATTAAAATATTCCTAAATAACACAATTTAGAAGAAAACATTCAGATAAATATTTTCAGTCAGAGAAGGTTACTGATGTATAGTAGGTCCTAACTCTATGCATGTTGTTCTTTATAAGAGAAAATGAAACACAGTGAAAACAGAAACAAAATAACAAATTACAATTAGAGAAACATCACCGTCAACATAGACCAGGATCCCATAAATCAACTTGTATTGATGCTTCAAACTAGTTACAGCTTTAAGTCCAGTGCTTTAGTTTAGCAACCATCTACACATCCTAGCCTAACCTATCTATCACCAGCAGAGCTCCAAGAGCCAGTGAATACTATGTACAATCAAAAGTTTAAGCTCAAGTGTATATCAAATTTCTACAACCAACCTCTCACTCATCTTCTGAAGAAGTATATATAGAAGGGTGAGGAGGTGAGATATGATAAAATATCTCAATTACAATTAATACAGACTTAAATGGTTTCTGGGCCTTTTAAGGGGCTCAATGAAGAAACTTACATACATATCCTCTGTATTAAATGATTTTACATAAATATTAAGCTCTATGGGAGCTTTTGTTGACCTTTGAGGCTCTGTGTGATGTCGGGGTTACTTTGCAGATATTATCTGCATTAATATTCCCTACAGAAGTAAATCTATAGCTGCGCTGAGGTAAAAATCTTCATTTGATCAATAACTTCGGCCTCTGATTGAGTACTTTGAGGAACAGGTGGCACTATGGTAGGTGAGAGGAATCAATTTTCCTCAGATGTGGTGGTGGAGGAATTCCTGTTGATAGAACACTTTAGGTTTTCTGTAAAATGTGTTTTACATCGGGGATTAGGCTTTTGATAAACATTCTTAGCCGTGATCCCTGCAAATCTATTCTTCATTCTCTATTTCTGGTTCTTTTTGATCTTTGTCACCGATACTCTTTCCCTGTGTTGGATCCATATTTTTTTGCTGCTGTGTAGGGCTGTGCAGGGTCATGTGGCATCAATGCTTACAGAGACACCGATGAAACATGAAATTTGACACCTATGAATGATTTTCCCTCGGCGAGTGGAAGGCGGGAGGATCATCACCCTCCACCTTCGCATTTCTTTGGTTATGGTATAAAATCACTCAAAACCTTTCAAAATACAAAAAATGTTATAAAATCCATGCATATGTAGGTTGACTGCTTCGAAGGACGTGTGGAGGGAGCGTGGCCATTGGATGGCATCATCCAACAGTCGGGATTAATCGGGAGAGATCGTAGAATGGGCAGAAGAAGATTGAATCTGAGCCGTCGATTGTGCAAAGATCGACGGTTGTGGACGAAGGTTGAAAGTCAAATGGAGGAAAGAGGGCAATGGAATGTAGACCATCGATCTGCAGATCAGATCGACAGCGGAGGTTGATCAAATGCCACGCTGGGACCACGTCAAGTGTTGGGAATCTTCGGCGAGCAATAGCCGTTGGATGGGCGACTTAAGATTGGATGATCCACAGTGATATCACTGGGCGTCCCTGTCCGAATGATAACGCGTGATGGATGACGGTTTTCCAAATAGCGTCTAGGACGCGTGTCACATGACGTATGGAATCGCTGGCGATCAAGGGAAAACAAATTTTCACCCAAAGGTGGTGCGATGGATACTGCCAGTTTTGGGCAGTCGGCTTATGGATGGTGGGGACCACGGGAGACGAACTCCGCACCGTCTGATCTGCAGATCAGATCGACGGCGCGGAACGGTTTAAAAATGATACCGGCGAAAAAATGTAAAATAATTTAAAACCCAAGGTTTAAATTAAAACAAAGGTTTTAAGAGGGGCGGGGCAAAAAAAATATAATAAAAAGGTCTGGCGCCCGACTGCGGGGCCGCGGGCACATGGGAAGTGATTTTCCCGAGGGTTAATGGGTAAAGGGATTTAGGACTTAGCCTGGGGGGCTTAAGACCATAGTAAATAAAACCTTATTTTTATGAAAATTTTCAAGGTTTTCAATGGATTTGGGGGTTTCGGTAAGGGTTAAAGAGGGAGTCTTTAACGTTGTGAAAGTGTTTTTCATGAGTGGAAGAAGAGAACTCATGATAAACAAAGGAGTCTTATGGAAAAATAGGGAAACAAATTAAGGTTAGTTTTGTAGTGGGAGGAGGAAAAAAGGGCCTTTGCAGCAGTAATCTGGCTTGGAAATTAGTAGGCTTTCTAAGTGTAAAATGGGACTATCAGTGAAGCTTGGGACAGGGGAGAGGCAGGAGGCCTTCAAGAGTCTTCAAGAGCCAACAATTTTTAAGTCATGAAAATTTTCCTTGAAGGCTCAAACAGTCTTAGCCACCTTTTGGTATAACAAATATGGTAGGTGGCTAACAATTCCATTTGCTGGTCCTTGGATAGTGCCTTCAGAATCAGAACTGGATTCATTCAATGGCAGGATGCCTTTGAGTCCTTTTGAGATAGCATATCAAGAAGTATATTCATTTTCTGATCCATTATCAACTGATGCTGATCCAATGAATGTGATCAGCGAAAAATCATTTTCAACATCAAGCTCAGCTACAACATCAATTCTTGATCCTTTTCAACAAGTGTTTCATACTGATGAAAGCATTCGTGAATTATTGTCTATAGAAGAATTGCCATGGGATGATCTCCATCATAGGTCATCATTTATATCTGAGCTTGATAAATTTGAAAATAAATTTTCGTCTATTTTTACAAATGACTATGTTAAGGAACCTCGGAGTCCAATCTTGATCACAAATTTGGATTCTGAAGGAAATTTGGGAAATATTTCTTCTACCATTCTTATTGACATCTCAGTGAAACCCAAAATTATTGAAAAAATTCATATAGGTGCTTCATGTAAGCCAGATGAAATTTCTACATATAAAGCCCCATTTCAAGAATTCTGCGACATATTTTCCTGGTATTACGAAGAAATTCCAGGAATCGATCCCAACATTGCCATTCATGAAATAAAGACTTACCTGGATGCTTAACCTGTCAGACAATGATTACGTTCGATACATCCACAAAAGCTACTGCCATTAAAGCCGAAGTTGAGAAATTACTAAGAGCAAGTTTTATTTATCCGATCTCGTTAACGGATTGGGTATCTAATATCGTTCCTGTTATGAAAAAACAAGGAACAATATGAGTATGTGTTCAATATAGGGATATTAAAAAAGCTTGTCCTAAAGACAATTATCCAACTCCTTATATCGATCAAATTATTGACGATTGTGCTAGAAATGAAATGTATTCATTCATGGATTGATTTTCTGGATACAATCAAATAAATGTAGAAATTTTCTGAATAATGATTAATTATCCACCGAGACTATCTTGATCACATATCAATTCGAATTCATATGCAACACATAATCTCTTCCACTCAGATCATCACACATGCGGAAATAAAACAAGCGATAGCACATCAAATCATCATACACATTAACACAATATGTATGGGGAAAGCTTATAGCTGAAAACCCCGCAGCTATTGTGTATATTATAATGGAGAAAACATGTAACGAAATCAGTACAATACTCCTCACAAGTACTCAATACTATCTCATGAAGTTACACACAAACTAGCTTGGTTTTGAACAAGTCACAGGTTCAAAACACATCCACTAATTGCCTGCCTCTATTGCGCAATCAAGGCTGGTCTAATGAGATATCCAAGGTTCGAATCTCCTTGGCTTGACAGCGCAATCATCATGGGAAATTCCTCCAAGTGTGGTGCAAATCTCATGCACAACTGATGTCGCCACTGATAGCTAACTCCACCCTTTCATCTACCTCTTTCACTGGTCTCCACTGAACTGTCCATGCACCGTAGTGAACTGATGTGTTCTTGAGTTGAATAATGAGTTACTAATTAATGAATTAAATAATATTTAATTCACTCCACTCATTACTAGTTGATTAGCTAGTTAAACTAATATCAACTAGTTCAACTAAGTTAAACCGAACACAACTCCACCAACTGTCTCATCAACTCCACCAAACTTCTGCCACTGAAGTCCTAACTGAAGTCAACCATGCATGAGCTCACTAAACCCTTAGGAATAGTGTAATTCCTCTGTCAGATGCATGAGCCACTTCTGTAGCTCGAACTGAAGTGCTCCAAGAGAGTAAACTGAACTTTAGAGTCCAAATATTATTAAGGGTAAATAATATTTGACTTCCCTATTTTTAGGATAGGCAGTATAAAAATAGACTTCGACCTATAGGTCCAAAAATAGAGGTCCATATATTTTTACCAACATGACCAATACTCCAAGAATAACATACTACAACCCCTGGACCATGCTCCATATGTCTAAAAATAGACATAGTCTAAAAATAGACTTTGCGCCAGAATTTGCCTGCGGGCCCACTTAGTGAAGGCGACTTCATTTCACTAAGCTCCATCATCTTGCTGCATTTTCAACACTCCCTCTCAGCAAGATATGGATTATCCGCAACCCGTATCCTGCCTCTGTGGAATTCGAACTTTCTCTTAGTGAGCGCCTTCGTCAGGATGTCAACATCCTGATCCTCCGTGGGAACATATGAAAGCATCATGATTCTCCGCTGAACACAATCTCTGATATGATGGTACCTGATGTCGATGTGTTTGGACCTATCATGAAACACTGGATTAGCCGAGAGTTTAATGCAACTCTAGTTATCACAGTAGATCACTGTAGGCTCCAAATGCAACCTGAACAATCCTGCGAGGATCTTCCTCATCCAAATAGCCTCGCATGCAGCCAAACTAGCTGCCATGTACTCGGCCTCTACTGAACTGAGTGCCACGGATCTCTGCTTCCTGCTGTACCAGGAAACTGCTATCGACCAAATCCTGAAAACTCCTCTAGATGTGCTCTTCCGGTCCGTTGGACTCCATGCCCAATCTGCATCAGTGAAGCCAGAAAGCTTCGCTCCATCCTCCTGTCTGTACCATAGACCATATCCCGATGTGCCTCTAACATAGCGCAATACATGCTTGCCTGCCTTCCAAAAGAGCTTGGTAGGCTTAACCATAGCTTGCGAAAGCTGGTTAACTGCATAGCATATATCGGGTCGTGTATTGACCAGACACATAAGCGACCCCACCAACTGTCGATAGACAGTGGCATCCACTACCTCCGCTGAAGTAGCATCCTCCTTCCTCCAACCACCAGGAAGAGGAGTGTCAACAGGCTTGCAGCCTTGCATGTTGAACCTATCCAAAATTTCCCGAGCATACTTGCCCTGAGAAACAAACAGTCCTCCACTGCGCTGCCAAATCTCCAATCCCAGGAAATAATGAAGGATGCCCAGGTCCTTCATCTCAAACTCTAGTGCAAGATCCTCCTTGCATGAAAGTATCAACTGCTCGTCGCCAGTCAAAATCAGATCATCTACATACAGTACGATGATCAACAGCTTCCCCTCCACCACAATCTGGTACAGGTTTGGATCCGCCTCACTCTTGGAGAATCCAAGCCCGGTGAAGTAGCTGTCTATCCGAGTGTACCAAGCACGAGGTGCTTGCTTCCGCCCATACAGTGCTCTCTTGAGTCGGCACACATGCGACTCACTGCTGAAGATCTCAAAACCTTCAGGCTGCTCTATGTACACCTCTTCCTCAATAACTCCATTGAGGAACGCAGTCTTCACATCCATCTGATGAATGTGCCACCCCATCTGCGCTGAGAGAGCAAGGATTGTCCGTATGGAAGAGTACCTTGCGACAGGTGCAAAAGTCTCCTCATAGTCAATCCCCTCGATCTGTGAGAAGCCACGGGCGACAAATCTCGCCTTGTACTTCTCCACACTCCCGTTAGCCGCCTGCTTCACCTTGTAGATCCATCGCGAACCTACAACTGATTTCCCAACCGGTCTTGGGACAATCTCCCATGCACTGTTCCTGATGATCGAATCATATTCTTCGATCATGGCATCAACCCATGCGGGTTCCTACACAGCTTCCTCAAAAGAGGATGGCTCTGTCACAACACATTGACTCATAAGAGCCATGTATCCAGTGTACCGATCCGGTGACTGTCTCTGTCTGCGCTGTGCTGTAGGTGGTCCCACAACCTTCTCTGCATCCCGAGCCAGTCGCTCAGCTTCTGTAGTGCGCATGCGCCCTCTGATGGTTGGCGCTGCCTGGGTGGTTTCTTCCACCTCCTGAACCTCCTCTTGTGGCTGATCCACATCCCGAAGCTCCTCCTTAGGAACTAACAGCTCCTCATCTGCATGCAAGTGTAGCTCCCTCTCAAGCGAACACTGCATGGCTTTCTCCTCCTGGAATTTTATATCCCGTCGCACAACAGTCTTGCGACTGTCTGGCACATACACTTGATAGTTATGAGGTGTATCAGTGTACCCCACAAATATTCCAACTTCAGCAGTTGGATCCAGCTTCCTTCTTGCATCCTTCATCACATGCATGTAGACAGGAGATCCGAAAATCCGCAAATGGGAAATATCAGGCCTCTTGCCAGAATAAGCCTCCTCTGGTGTACTCATGCCAAGAACCTTGTGAGGACAATGGTTCTGCACATACACTGATGTATTGCATGCCTCAGCCCACAAGTGAAGGGGTAGGCCCTGATCATGCAACATCGCCCGTGCAGCACCCACGATCGTTCTGTTCTTCCGCTCAGCCACCCCGTTCTGCTGTGGGTTATGGGGTGCGATGAGCTCTCTCCGAATCCCTTCTGTGCTGTAGAACTCCTTGAATTCAGCCAAGATGAATTCACCACCATTATCACTCCTTAGAGCAATCACCTTCTTCCCCGACTCCTTCTCGACCAGTGCTTTAAACTCACAGAACTTCACGAATGTATCGCTCTTCTTCTGCATGAAGAAGATCCAGCACTTTCAAGAGAAATCATCAACAAAGATCACATAATACCTGTGCTTTGCTGTCGAAGCAATTGAGAAAGGACCACACACGTCTGTGTGAACTCTCTCAAGGATCGTAGTGGCGTGACTATCCTTCTCATGAAAGGTGGCTTTCACATACTTCCGTAAAGTACACCCCTTGCACTGATCTGACTGCGCAAGAGTGCCCTTAGGAAGCCCAGTAGAAATCTGCTGCAGGATCTTCAAAGCTCCATGGTGAAGGTGGCCCAATCTCCTGTGCCACAGTTCGCCCTCATCATCCCGGCTCACCACTTCTCTCGCCTTGCATGCCATTGTTGCACAGCCATCTACCTGCAACTGATAAAGGTTCTTGGTTCGAACCCCTATCTTCCGGGTCTCTCCAGTAGTCTTACTGCGCAGGAAGGCTTTTCCTTCGCTGAAGACCACATCATACCCCTTATCCTCCAAAATCGCCACAGAGATCAAGTTCTTCTTCAATCCAGGTACATGCATGACATCCTTCAGTACAAAGGGTTTACCAGACTCCCTCTGAAAGGATATGGTACCGATACCAGTCGCACTGTATCTACCATCATCGCCCATCTCGATGTGCACACCCAGATCTTTGTCCTCCAGATCTGAGAACAAATCCCAATCTCCCGTCATATGAAATGACGCACCGCTGTCCAAGAACCACACGGATCCCATCACACTTGAAACCAAGCATGCGATCAGTGAAAAGTCAAGCTCGAATTGTGAAGCCAAAGCCTCTCCATCTGCAGATCTTCCCGCTTGCTTGTTTTTCTTCTTCTTTGGACAATTGGTAGCATAATGTTCGTGATCATGGCAGTGAAAACACTTCACTTTCACCATGTCCTGCTTCTTTCCCTTTGCACCGAAATGAGAAGTTTTCTTACCCTTCCCCTTCTTTGCTTTGGCAACCAAAGCGCAATTTTCTTCATCAGCTCCCTTTGATGAAGATCCATCCCAAGTAGTCCTCCTTATCTCCTCCTGCATGAGATCCGCCCAAAGGCACTCCCATCCCAATAGCTTCTCCCGACCATTGACACTATCTTGATATGAGTGCCAAGCCTTCGGAAGACCAAGGAGAGCCAGGTCGACCATGTCCTCATCTTCGACACTCACCCCCACACTTCCCAGCTCATCTCTGCATTGAGTGAACTTCGTGAGGTATTTGGAGATACTGTCGCCCTTCTCCATCTTGATGTTCCTGAGCTTATCTTTGAGCGCCAGCTTCCTTTGGTTGCTCTTACTCTGGAATAGATCCGTTAAAGCTTTCCACATTAAATATGGAGAAGCCTTTCCATGCATGCTGGATACAATATGATCCTTGACGCCCTCCAACAGGATCCTTCGACATTTCGCCATCTTCTTTTGCCATGCTTCTGAATAATGATTAATTATCCACCGAGACTATCCTAATCACATATCAATTCGAATTCATATGCAACACATAATCTCTTCCACTCAGATCATCACACATGTGGAAATAAAACAAGCGATAGCACATCAAATCATCATACACATTAACACAGTATGTATGGGGAAAGCTTATAGCTGAAAACCCCGCAGCTATTGTGTATATTATAATGGAGAAAACATGTAACAAACTCAGTACAATACTCCTCACAAGTACTCAGTACTATCTCATGAAGTTACACACAAAACTAGCTTGGTTTTGAACAAGTCACAGGTTCAAAACACATCCACTAATTTCCTGCCTCTATTGCGCAATCAAGGCTGGTCTAATGAGAGATCCAAGGTTCGAATCTCCTTGGCTTGACAGGGAAATCATCATGGGAAATTTCTCCAAGTGTGGTGCAAATCTCATGCACAACTGATGTCACAACTGATAGCTATCTCAACCCTTTCATCTACCTCTTTCACTGGTCTCCACTGAACTGTCCATGCACTGTAGTGAACTGATGTGTTCTTGAGTTGAATAATGAGTTAATAATTACTGAATTAAATAATATTTAATTCACTCCACTCATTACTATTTGATTAGCTAGTTAAACTAATCTCAACTAGTTCAACTAAGTTAAACCGAACACAACTCCACCAACTGTCTCATAAACTCCACCAAACTTCTGCCACTGAAGTCCTAACTAAATTCAACCATGCATGAGCTCACCAAACCCTTAGGAATAGTGTAATTCCTCTGTCAGATGCATGAGCCACTTCTGTAGCTCGAACTAAAGTGCTCCAAGAGAGTAAACTGAACTTTAGAGTCCAAATATTATTAAGGGTAAATAATATTTGACTTCCCTATTTTTAGGATAGGCAGTCTAAAAATAGACTTCGACCTATAGGTCCAAAAATAGAGGTCCATCTATTTTTACCAACATGACCAATACTCCAAGAATAACATACTGCAACCCCTGGACCATGCTCCATATGTCTAAAAATAGACTTTGCGCCAGAATTTGCCTGCGGGCCCACTTAGTGAAGGCGACTTCATTTCACTAAGCTCCATCATCTTTCTGCATTTTCAACAATAAACATACTCCCTTCCGATCAACTAAAAACAACGTTCATTTGTCCTTGGGGAACATTTTCTTACTGTAAATTATCTTTCAGATTAAAGAATGCTGGGGAAACTTTTCAAAGGGAAATTTCCTATGCTTTTCATGACATTAAACACATTGTGCAACCTTATCTCGATGCTTTACCTGCTCATTCATTACACAGGGAAGATCATCCTACTCACTTACGAGAAATTTTTATGAGATGTAGGTATTATAAGATTCGATTGAATCCACACAAGTGTGTTTTATATTTACAATCTGGTAGGTTACTGGGATTTGTTGTTTCGAAAGAAGGCATTCGTGTTGACCCTTCGAAGGTTGAGGCCATTATCAATTTACCTCCTCCTTCCTCACTCTGACAACTCCAAAGTTTGCAGGGGAAATTAAAATTTCTGCGTAGATTCATCCAGAACTATGCTGAGTTAACCAAAGGTTTTATTATAATTTTGAAACAAAATATTCCTTTCATTTGGGATGAGATCGTTCATCGATATTTTGATGCTTTAAAACACGTGTTGATCCATGCATCATTACTGCATCCACCAGATTATAGACAGGATTACTTTTTATACTTAGAAGCCTCTGATTCCACCATTGGAATGGTATTAGTTCAAGAATATGAATTCCATAATGAGCATGTGATTTAGTATCTTAGTCGAAATCTCAATCCCACAGATATTAAATACTCGCATGTGGAGAAATTGGCCTTGGCAACAGTTCAAGCTATCCAACGTTTTCATCATTACATTTTGTTATGAAAAGTAACTGTGATTTCTAATTGTAACTTGATGATGTACATTTTGACTAAACAATTGCTTGGGGGCAAATAATAGAAGTGGATAGTTATCCTTCAAGTGTTTGATTTAGAATTTGAAAAATCCAAATCAAAGAAATCACTGGTGTTCGCCGAACTTATGTGTGACTTCCCAAATACTGAAACAGAAATTGTGGTAGAGCATCCAATCGTTGATGAATCTCTGTTTCTTATCAGTACATTAAATCCTTGGTATGGGAATATCATCATTTATCTCCAAACCCAAAATTTTAGGCCTGAACTTTCACATTCACATCGACAAAAGATCTGTTACCAATCCCAACTATACAATATTATTGGAGGCATGCTTTATCATCGCAGTGCAGATTCTATATTTTGATGTTTTTTAAATCATGAAGAGGTTGAACGAGTTTTGAATGACTACCATTCTAGAGAATGTGGCAGTCATATGTCTGGGCATGCCACAACCCAAAATATATTGCGTGTTGGTTATTTTTGGCCTTCGTTATTTAAAGATTGTATTCTTGCAATCCGAAAATGCCACAATTGTCAATTTTTTTATTGGAAAATGTGTGCACCACTGGCTCCTCTTCACCCCATCATTGTTTTCTGTCCTTTGGAAAAATGGGGCATTGATTTCATTACATGTAACCCTCACTCGGCCAGGGGGCATGGGTATATTATTCTAGCAATAGATTATTTTACCAAATGGGTCAAGGCGATGCCTACATTTGTGACAGATGGAAAAACTGCAGCTAATTTTGTATTCAATCACGTGATTTCTCAATTTGGTTTACCCCAAGCTATCATTACCGATCATGGGAGCCATTTTCGAAACATTATGTTGACCGAACTTTCTAACCAGCTTGGCTTGTGCCATGATATTTCTACTCCATATTACCCACAGGCTAATGGTTAGGTTGAAGCTGTCAATAAAGTTTTAACCACTATGATTAAATGGATAATCGAAATTCATAAATCGAATTGGCATACTATGCTTTTCTCAGCACTTTGGGCATACCGAACCTCAGCAAAAATTGCAACAGGTTTCACTCCTTTTCAACTGGTCTACAGTTTAGAAGTTGTGTTACCGATTGAATTTGAAATACCGTCACTCCTATTAGCCATAGAGTTACTACCAGCTACCTCTAAGGAGGAAAAACACTTTTTTTACCTGGCACAATTAGATGAGACTCAGCACATCGATGCATTAGCAGTCGAAGCTCTTAAAAAACACGTTAAAGCTTAGTATGATCGAAGTGTTACACCTCATGTTTTTTTAGAGGGTGAACTAGTATTGGTATATGACCAAGCTAATGATAAACTAGGAGCTGGGAAATTTGAACCTATGTAGCATGGTCCTTATATTTTCAAGCGAGTGCTTGTAAAAGGGGATTATGAATTGATTGATTATGACGAGGTCTCTTTAGGTAAACCTAGAAATGGAATTTATCTAAAGAGACATTATGCTTGATTTTTTTTGTGAAGATCTTACCTGCAGATTAGTTATTTTTCTAGATTAGCTGCTTTAGATTAGATGAGTGTGTCTAGTTAAGGTTTGCGTTGACTAATATTCCTACTTATCTTGATTACTCTTGATACTTTAGATGTCGACGTCCCTTCAAGCCTACATTGGTTTTTCTAATGGTGCCTGTCGTAGTACACAGAATATCTCTTCCGCGGCCTAGGTCATCTATTCACCCACCGATGAGTTAGTTTCTATGCATGGGGTAAGCCTTGGTCAAACAACGAATAATGTTACAGAATATAGTGCAATGATTGAGTTATAATCTGATGCTATTTCATTTGGTATTCAGCTTTTGATTGTTAGGTTAGATTCTCTCATTGTATTACATTTAAACAGAATATCCGCAATTAAAAATCCAGTGTTACTGAGATTATTCTTGAAGGTTCGTCTCTTGGAAAGACAGTTTGATTACATTGAATATCAACAAATTCCAAGAAATTTAAATACATTGGTTGATGCATTAGCTAATAATGTTATAAATATACATTTGCGACATTAAAACAGTAAGTTAAAAAAACATTCGATAAGTGTTGAACAAAATAGCCATCAAAAGTAGTCATATCATAGATAGAATTTGTGTTTCAAAAATATTACATCGTCTAGGACCATAGGTTTAAAACACCTTATGATCTGAAAGGTAGTGATACAAAAAGAAAAAATGCAATGATCTGGGATAATCATCCACTATCCGTGGTGATGATCATGATAATAGACTATTGCTTGTGCAACTCTACGCATATATCTCTGAAACTGGCCAAGAACACCAGCAACATGCCTCTGGAGGCGTAGAGGAATATCATCCATACTAGTCTCTGGAATGTCTCTGGTTAACCTCTCCAAGTTCTGCTCTAAATCAATGAGAATCACTGCTGCCTG
Organism: Pinus albicaulis; assembly: GCA_034641835.2. Classification (NCBI taxonomy): domain Eukaryota; kingdom Viridiplantae; phylum Streptophyta; class Pinopsida; order Pinales; family Pinaceae; genus Pinus; species Pinus albicaulis. Next base: position 1,180,300,191 of record CM076577.1, on the reverse strand, counting down.
ATTCTCTGGTGGTGCAATAGCGTCTATTCGTTTCCTCTCGAAGCGACGAAGATTGGCTGGTCTTCGTGGACCAACATCTGCATTTAATTTTTTGTCATCAGTACTAGATGATTGAAAACAAAATAAAAAATTAGAGTTAAGAACACATCAAAATGATTGATTTACCTGACTCGTCCCACTGTGTTCCGGAGGAAGAGGCATATCAGGGTCACCACGGAAATCTATCCCAGCATACAGAAAATCTTCAATGGCAAAGATTTGGTTCTGTAGCCAATGAAAGTATGCGGGTTTAAATCAAACTATCTCAAAACCATCTCCATGAAAGGCCATCACTTGTACCTAGCAGGTCATCTGAGGCTCTCTGACTCTACCAACATCAACCGAGATAAGCTAGGGGGCAAGAGATGGAATCCTCTCCAGAGCAAAAGAAACTACGATAGCTCCATATCCAAAAAATTTCAACTTTGCGTTCTTAGCCCTGGTCAATTGGCCTTTCACATTAGCCAATACTCCTTCACACCAGTTGAAGATGGTGCCTCTGTAGCATTCAACCATTGTTTGCATTTGGGCTTTAGTAGCCACGTGTGGAGCTGCACTCCCACACAATCTAGCCACTATGAATGCAACCACTTTGAGTTCAAGATGGATAATGGTTTTTATATCAATGCGGTTGACTTTTGGATCAGCCTCTTCATTAAAAAATTATTGTTGATAGCTAGCTATAGACTGGCCACCTTGCCTAGCCCCAAACAAGGAAATAGGTTCTCCTCTTTTGGACAAACCTGTAAGGAAGTATATATCCTCCAACTCAATTTCGAGCTGGTGATTACTAATAATGAAACATTGTTCTTGAACATCCCACCTGTTCACCAACCATGTCAATAACTCTACTTGAGCCCTGATGCCTTTCATTTCCCAATATTTTTATAATCCACAGTTTTTCAAAACACGCAATGTGGGCAAACTTCCAATAGCTGCCTCATCTACTACCTCATGTTCACGTTCTCTCCATTCAAGAATTGTGGATACTCTACAATAGACACATTGAAAGATTAGATCCAATTAGAATGGAAAAATTTGGCCTAATTTGAGACCAATCATATTTTTATTTTGTTCATCGCGCCTCCACACTTTTTGCATTAAGACAGTGCGAGCTACCGCACACGTTATTCATGAAAAGTGCGGGATCCCGATAATTTTCCTTTAGAAAATTATCGAGGTCTGCAAGTACTATGTGTTTTACCTACAGTACCCCGAGAGAAATTTTTTGAACCTACTTTTCTCTTAAAAAATGATTCTAAAGTCTAAAAGGAGAATGCAAATGGACAAAAATTAAGAGAAATGAATTGTGGATTACCTAGAGTCAACGGTTTTGGTTTTGGACAGTCGGTTCTTCTGATATCTCCTTCAAAATGTTTGCTACCAAAAGCTCTCAACTTTCACTCTAGATGAAAATGGTAAAAATGAATTGGTTAAACTACTTTTTATAAGATTTTTTGAATAAATAAAATAATATTTTATTTATTTTCCACTTTGAAAGGTTGTTTTTCAAATAATTTTTACTTATCTAAAACATGTATGTTTAATTTTTTGGGTTTTTGTGCATAATACAGGATTTTCGGGTGAAATAATCATTTTTGCAATGAGTATGCTTTTTGTCACTTTTGCAAACTCGTTAAAACTTACAGAAAAAATGACACTATATGAGTACATTTTTATCACTTTTTTGAACTTGTTAAAACTTACAAAAAAAGAAAAACCATGGAGTCCTCTTTTAAGCCCTTTTCAGACTCTCTAAACATGAAAATATTGCCAAGTACTTGATTATTCGAACTCGTTAAAGGAAATGAACAGTCGTCCCTTCAATATAAGTTTACCCCTTTTTGGGACTGGAATGGACTATTTATGAAATAGGTATACGTTGACCAATCATGGTCAATAGAGTTCTCTCCTGCATTATTTTATCCTTTTTCAGGCTTGAGAGACTAAATTGACGAAAAAGTACACCCACAGAGTTTTCTTAAGTTTTTCTTCTGACTCCCTAAAACTGAAAAACACCTAGTTTCACCTATACTAGACTCATTAAAACTTAACAATAAAGGACCTATAAATTATAAACAGGAACGAACCACTCCTTCTTAGGGTTTGATTTTAATACTAAGTTGGAATCATCTGAAGGATGAGCTTATATAACAAGAAAATGTTATCCTCCTAAAGCTTGTCAAAAATAAAGAGGTACTTGCCAAAAATGGTGGGGGGGAAGAGAGAAAATGAATCCAATTGTCACACTTCATTTAAAAAAGTTGTATACCACTCTTTAACACGACAATTTTGTCACATTCATGTCTGGGTTGGGAAAATCCTTTGGCCAAACAGTTAATCAAACCACATTGAAAGTCTTTAGCTGGTTTCTGGGTATTAGCTTTAGGTCAATCGTCACCATCTGCAGTGTCATTATGTGTTCAAGAGATCAGTTTAATAAACCATTCGTTGCAAACATTTGTCTCCATTTGCGTTGACCATCCCTTAGTCAGTCCTTGCTTAAAATTTCTTTAAAACTTAACTGAATGGTTTTGTGTCGTGGGATTTCCTACGACGGATCACTTTCTATTAACGAAAGCTCATCATCTAGAAAGTTGATCTAGAATCCTAACAGTACCTTGGAATCTGCATGCCCTAATGGCAGGTTTCTCGCCTTTGACGATAGGTTAAATCATTGACCTTAGATCGAATGATTCTATGAAATGTTCGAATTCATATCACAAATTCACAATTCATAGATTGTACTAAGTACTTTGAGAACCATTTTCATTATTGGTTGTTTTTATCACACTTATTAACAGTTCACATCATTGACTGGTAATCAAGTGGTTTCTACCATGTTCAACTTCGACACAATGAATTGCATGGATAGAATCGTACTAGTTCGAGAAGCAGGAATCAAGACCCTGGATCTAGTTTCCACCATCTAGGCTGTGAGGAATTTTATTATTCATCATACAGTAGACTACTTCTAATAGATGGCTGCGTCCATACTCTGTCTGTTCTTTATGTAATTCTAAAATAATTACTGTATCAGAACATGTAGTTAGTTTTGATCTGAGTATGGGAATGCCTACCTCAGAAATGATATACATATATATATGCTTGCATTGAATGTTTTTTTTAGGATTTCAACCGGTGTGCCTAGAGCCTAATCCTCAGAATGATAAAGCACTTCACTCTTTAGAACTCAAAACTCTTCGGACTTCGCACTTTAGGGGCAATATTTTACACTAAAATTTGTCACCATGACATTTAGCTATTTATATGGGTTCATAATTACCTATTTATTTCTCCCTCGGAGGTCTAAAAACATAAAGTTCCCCAAATCAAGTCTTGGAACTGAAGAAGCTCTTAAAAATCCTAAAAATCCTACTCCCGCACTTTTCCTAGTCATTCCCTGCGGTATTGCAGCTAATTTCTATAAAAATTGCAGTACATCCCACACGTAAAGCTCATTAAAATTTCAGACCCCCATAAAAGGTAAAATAAAGAGACAATTAAGTTCTAGAAGCCCAGCTGGTCAAATATTCTCACAGCTGGGGCCTTCTAGAAGCGCTATCTGGTCGAGCTTCGCCCCTTCCATTCATGAACCTTCATCACTTCATAAATGGAACTATCCTTTGGTTTTTGGAGCTAAAATACCATGATAAGAGGGCTTTATCCCTTCCTTATTGGAGCTGAAACTGCCTCTCTTCAGCTATAAATTGAGACCAAGTTTCAGTCTCAAGGGTACTTTTTGATAATTAGTACTTTTGGATACTTAGTAGTTAATACTTACTTCTTAGTTTATTGAAGAGAATTGCTGAAGAAATTATACTCTCCACATTTGGCATCGTTGGCATGAGAGAGATTACATACTCATGGCCAGAGTTTTATGCTGATTCAGAGAGTTGGAGTCTTGTAAAACTAAGGAAAACGGTTGTTCGGGACCTTGGAAGAACCTGTACAAACATCAAGGCGTAAAGGTTGTAATTTTTCTTCTTTTATTAAATGGTAATACAAATGGATTATATTTTCTCATTGAGTTGTTTGTTTATATTTTGAATGATTTAATTCTTAGAGTCCTTGATCTCTAAGATAGATTATTGCTTTCGAATTATCATATTTTGCAAATGCTTTTGATCTAGTTTGCTTGTCTTTTATTGCAGATCTTATATACTGGATCAACAACTTCTAGAATGACTGGATTGAAGACCGAACAAGCATTGGACTTCAGGTAGGAGTATCTATCTATATTTAATGAGAAATTCTTAAGAAAAATAGTCTAGAGAAAATGGTCTACATCTGTTTGTTTGTTTCCAGATATCCTTAGGATACTAGGGAGATCACTCTTTCCACAAGAAGGATTCATCCGTGTAACACTTTTCAATTCTACCAACGTTTTTCTCAAGGTATTAATTTCTTCTTTGATATTTTTCTCCATTTGATCACAATCCTACAATTTATTCTTATGCTCCTTGCATGCATTTGTTATTCTACCAATTTCACTAGAAAAAACCATGGAATATTGAAATTGAGCCTCAAGTCACATATAATAATGACCATCATCTCTATCACTAAACAAATGTGAATAATTTTCATTACCGCTATCTTAAATATAGCTTAAAAGAATATCATTACGACTTATACCTTCATATTTTTTGTTCTTCTTCATAGCTAGTTCATGTGGAGATTCCTTCTTCTTTTTGTTGCTCTTCAAAATTTCTCCATAACTATTGTTGCTAATGGCTCCATATAACACATGCAATATGTCTCAAATTTCCTTGGCATATTTTAAATCTCCAATTTTCTCCAAATCTACACTAGGAAGATTTTTGAAAGTAATTTTCCTTGAGCATTTTTCTTCCATATTTTAGATGCAGACAAATATCCATCATTTCCTTCACAAAAAAAACTCCAAATGTTAGAACCACAAAGCAATAATTTATTTTTCACATTTTCTTTCCATGCTTCAAAATTTGCAGCAATAAGAACCAATTTCTTTGGAGACCTCATTTTGAAAAAAATATTCAATTTTTTTTTTTAAATCTCCAAGATCCACTCTCCAGTGATAAAGATGCACATGATCACCTCGCTCTGATACCAATTTTTGGAAACTATATCACTACTAAGAGGGAGAGGGGGGATGGGGTGAATAAGTAGTGTGGTACTTTACTTTTTTTTTGCAATTACTTAATATTTTAACCCTACATAAAATGAAACACATAACCATAGATCAGAGCATCAATAATAAACATGAAAGGAAAAAATCAATAAACAAATGGACACAAGTGTTTTTGGTGGAAAAACCATCCGGGGAAAAAATTACCATGTTTCCGTTGTGCTGCTCAATTCTTCTATTATATGATGAAAAATTTATACATGTATCAGCTCACTCCCATGAGCTATAAGACTCGAATTCTTTCACCGTATATTGACTCTCTCAGACAAGAAATTGTTTCTCTCTTGGATCTAGGGACTACCATCCATTGAAGGCCACCACGATTAACATTCCTTGCTCGGTTAATATTGAACCAAAAGCCACTCTACATAATTTTATCTGTTGGTGCCATCACAACCAATGATCCTCACCCAGTTTCTACCAAAATATTCATCCACCATTGGACGAAGAAAACTCTTCCTTTTATTGAATCCACCAAGCCATTGTCTACTCAAAGTCTCCATGCCTTCACATCCTCCATGTGAGCCTTGTTTCATATATTTTTAGACTGGACTCTGAAAACTTGCTCATCACAAGAAATAAAATGACATAGCATCAAAGCACACAATCAAATCAAATAACAAAAATCCAAATACAACACATGCAACAATCCAATCTCACCAAACAATACACAAATCAAAACTTCATCTTCTCACTCACTGCACAATATCATGGATGAAATAAGCTCTAGCTATTTGTTGCTAATACTACAAACTAATTAGGAAATTATGATCCTGAGGGATCACACTTGTCTTTCCTTTTAGCTATAAAGGGACAAGGATAGCTAGTTCTCGAGGAGCATGAATGACGTATATTTCATTTCTATAGAATTCATAATTGGAATTCACAGAACGTAGTTCTAAACGACAATATCATATTGTAATATCGATTGACTGTGATGATTAATACATAATTCACGCTGTTGTTTATTCAACTATTATGGAGTAGTTAAGCAGTATTCAATGGTGGCTAAGGGCCCGATCTCTGGTGGATTTCACTATTTTTCTTTGTGTTCTAATTTTCCAGTTATTGCAAGTATATTCTACTTTTTTGATTTACAGTTGCAGTAATTTTGATAATTCGCATTTCTGGTATTTACTTCCATTGAATACGCATTTCCAATTTATTTCCATTGAATATGCATTTCCAATTTATTTCCTTAAGGAATTAGTTGATAGTTAAAAGAATTGGTTTTTATTATTTAAAGCATAGATAGTTATTTCCAATACTTTAATTTTTTTCAATAGTTCAGATTGAGCTAAAAGAGCTCGGTTAATGCTTCAGTGCTCTCGGTTGATTATCATTTGAATTAAGAATGAATTACAGTTTTGGGTTCTACTGCGTATATGAATCACTTCCTTTTAAAGCTTCAAGATTTATGATTGTATCTATATTAAACAATTGGCTTTAGCATTACTCTTTGTATGAATATCTTGCACATACTGTGTACACACTTGAGATAAAAGGACTTACCCTGGTTGATAATTAATGTGAGGGAATTATGAGTTTTTAAAGACACTTGTTAGTACCCAACATTTTGGCATCATTGTCAGGGAGTGTGTTGCCACTCTGTAAAAAGAGTAATGTATGATTGATGTTTTTTTTGGTGAGGGAGAATTGGGTATTAAAAACGGAAGGTAAGAACCTGCGTAAAGAACGAGTAAAATTCTTTCTCATCCGCCCGCTTTCTAGAAGAATTGTGTAAGAGTTTAAGGTAGGAATCAATGTTTTTATTTTTGCATGAATCACTAAGAGGGAAAGACCTGAAAAAAACCAAATTCCTCCTTCTAAACCTGAAAAACCTAAGGGAATGGTGACCCTTGGACGATCAACTTTTATTGATGAAATATTAAGAAAAGATGAGTCTTAGTCATCAGTAGGACCCCGAATTGTTGCTGCCAGACTTCCTACTGACTTCCTTCAAGCCGCAAGATCACCATCTATAGATAACATTGAGATTCATAGTAAAACTGAAGGAATTGAGCAGATTTTTCAAGATACTGATAATTCACAAACTCACCCTCCATAAGAAGGAAATTCTTGTAACCTCCATGAAGGAGAAGGAGAAACATGCAATTTTGAAATTAAATTATCAGAACCTAGATCTCCTGAAGTAGTGACTGAGCAGAGGACACCCTGTATTCTAGATCAAGGTAGTACTATTAGAACTATTCCAGCCTCTTTTAGACATCCTAGGAATAACTCTCCAGCTCCGGGGATCCCTGAATAATATTGGCATATTTTTGACCAAATGGCTAATAACCAGCAACCTCAAACTTCTACATTGCAATACCCTATTTTTGACACAACTGTCAATGCACCCATGAAGGCTATCCCATTACAAAACATTCCTACCCTTCATGGGATAACTTCAAAAGATCCCGATGCATTCCTTTTCGAGTTTGATGTCTTATGCAGAGGTTATGATTACACTACTGACCCTTAGAAGCTAAATATATTCCCCTCTACTCTGAAGGGACCAGCTCTGCGTTGGTTCATTGGACTTGGTGGAGGCACCATCAATGACCGGGACCAAATGAAAACATGTTTCTTTAAAAAAATACCAAGATTATTGCTGAACTATAGAATTAAAAGATGAAATTTTTCAAATGGTAGCTAAGCCTAGCGAGACTCTAGAAGAATATGTATATTGTTTTCAATATAATCTACAAATATCTCCTTACACAAATTTGCCTGATAATGTTCTAAAAACCACGATGATCAGAGGTATGAAAGACCAATGGGTAGAGACACTAAATATAATGGGTAAGGGTGACATTTATCAAGAAAACTATAATGATATTATAGGTTTGTGCATCAAGTGTTCTAGGGGCAGTACAAGGCTGAAACCAGTTGGACACGAGGCAAGCCCCAAAGACAGCAAAGCCTCAGGAGGAACCATTAGACGAAGCGAAATCGATAATCTGTTGGAGGATTTCAAGAGTGATATCCTGGGGACCCTAGCGACACAATTGGATGTCATGCAAGCTAAGCAAAAGCAGGCTATAGCAGAACAAAACTTGGCTATTTTCTACCCTTGTTGTAGACAGAAGCACAGTCATAAAGAATGCCCCCTAGATGCGATACGAACATGTGTCATATACACTAAAGAACATGCCACGGAAATTTTCCCATCACTCCCAGGATTAAAAGAAGTCTTCAAGGAAGCAGAAGAAGAAGTGGAACTAGTATATCTGTTGAACCAGCGTCGTCAATGGCAAGCGCGTCAGACATGTATGCCTACCGATCCATCTTCATTCTTTCCTTCCTCGCAATATAATTCTCAGCAATATTCAAGGGTAGCATGGAAGAATCAAACACCTTTTTTGCCACCTCAAAATTTTTTTATGCCACCATGGTCCAATCAGTCAAATCCAAATAATAATAATTTTCCAAATTCCCCTTACCCACCACCATTCTGGCAGAACAACCCTTAGTCCTCCCAATGGTCCCCTTCCACCTCACAAAATCAGAACTGGCAATAAAATTGGAAAATATCTACGAACTAGCCTATGGGGAGAGTTCCTTTGCCTCAACCAACTTTACCAGCACCTTACACGCTGCAGCAGAATCCTCAATCTAATATACGACCATAACTTCTAGCTCAACCCAACCCAAATCCTAACAACAGACCAGTTCAGTCAATAAAAATCATTGAGGGTCTGGACCCTGAAGATGAGTTGAAAGAATGTAATGAGCTTAAGTTGAGATCTGGATGCATAATCACTCTAGATAAGGATAAAGATTTGAAATCAGAAGAACCGCACACAAATAAGCCTTTGACTGTAGATGATCAATAAATAAAACAAGGGGAAGATACAGTCAGACAAAAAATTCCTGAACAAATCATAACCACTTCCCCCCCATTCCCAAAAAGATTGCTGATACCACGCCCGATTGAATATCCTGACTTTGATCTTCTGGGTGAACTTAAGAACATTTGTATAAAAATTCCCCTCCTCCAGGCTATCCAAGATATTCCAATATATGCCAAAAATATTAAAGAATTGTGTATAAAGAAGTCTGTGAGGAAAACAAAAAAAATCCCTACTATCCATGTTGTCAAGACTTTGTCTAATTTATTACTAGGCAAAGAGACTCCTGTAAAATATGAGGATCCCAGAAACCCCATTGTCACAGTCCAGATAAATGGTCATTCTTTTCCCAATGCTTTAGTTGACTTAGGGGCAGCCATTAATATTCTCACAACTACAACTTGCAACATTCTTGGCATCACAGCCTTGGAACCAACAAATACCTTACTGGAACTAGCTGACCGCTCAGTCATTAGACCAGAAGGAACATTACAAGATGTGATGGTCTCTGTAGACACTTGGGAATACCTGGTAGATTTCTTGATTATTAACCCTAGGAACTAGCTAGATGGACATCCCTTAATATTAGGAAGGCCTTGGCTAGCGACTGCTGATTCTTATATCAGCCGTCAGATAGGCAGTACGACTATAACCAGGGGGAATGATGTGAAAAATTTAGCTTTATACCCTCCTGCTCAGCCAAGCTTGACTATTATCAAAACTAGGAAGCAACCTACAACATACTTAACAGAAAATATTCGGTCACCATTGACTATGGTAGATGCCCTTGAATTCAAAAACCAAACTAAAGACGATGTCATTAATACTTTTATCAATCATCCTACCACAGTATCAAGTTATAAATGCCACATGATTAAAGCAGTCCTTGACAATGAAATTGAAGAAGATCCCATGAGAGATATCAATGACCAAACAATACCAACAACCACTGTGTAATAGCAAACCTATCGAAATTGAGCTAGGGAAGATCCTGAACATTAACAGTGATCTGATTGATGACCAGCAACATAAACTTATTCAAGTCCTTAGGAAAAATAAAGGGGCCTTCGCTTGGGATTGCTCAGATATGAAAGGGATTAACCTTCAGCTATGCATGCATCACATCTACACTGAAAAGGATGCAAGAACCATTCAACAACCTCAACGTAGATTAAATACTCACATAAAAGATATTGTTAAAGAAGAACTTCAAAAACTGTTGTATGTGAATTTTATCTATCCTATATCTGACAGTAAATGGGTTTCTCCATTAGTTGTGGTTCCAAAAAAGAATGGGAAATGGTGAATATGCGTTGAATATAGAGAACTCAACAAGGCAATGCAAAAAAACCATTCCCCCTTCCATTTATTGATCAAGTCCTAGATACACTGGCAGGGAAGAAATTTTTTTCTTTCCTGTATGGCTTCAGTGGCTACAACCAAATTCAGATTGCCCCTAAAGACCAGGATAAGACTACCTTTACCTGTCTGTGGGGAAAATTCGCTTACAGGGTATTACCTTTTGGATTATGTAACACACCTGCCACATTCCAAAGAGCCATACTCAGTATTTTTGCAGACTTGATAAATGAAGGATTGGAAGTATACATGGATGATTTCACACCCTATGGAGATGACTTCGAGCAAGCATTACAAACATTGGAAAAAGTTCTGGAACGGTGTATTGCTACCAGTCTATGTTTAAGTCATGAAAAGTGCCATATGATGATGACAGAAGGCCTGATCTTGGGTCATTACATTTCAGAAGCTAGAATTCAGGTAGATCCGGAAAAAATACAGGTAATTCTCTTACTAGCTACTCCCTGCACTCAAACAGAGGTACGTAGTTTTCTATGATTTTCTAGATATTGTTGTAGATTTATCAAGAATTTTTCACATATTGCTGTACCATTATATGCCTTAACAAGAAACAGTGATTTCATATGGATTGAAAAATGTGATACTGCCTTTACAGATTTAAAACGGCTAGTATCAACAGCACCAGTATTACGAGGCCCAAACTAGGATATACCATTCCATATTTCATCAGATGCATCAGACACAACCATTCGAGTAGTTCTTGGCCAAGAAGAAGACAAGAAACCCTACGCTATATATTACATTAGCAAAAAGTTAACCCCTGCTGAATTAAATTACATAGTAACAGAGAAGGATTTTTTAGCTATTATTTATGCTATTAACAAATTCAGACACTATATAACTGGATACCCTGTAATTCTATATACGAATCACTCTGCTATCAAATACTTAGCTAATAAACCCATTGAAAATGGAAGAGTGACACGTTGGTTGCTATTTTTGTAGGAATTTGATATAACTATAAGGGATCGACTAGGGAAGGAAAACCTTGTGGTAGATTTCCTCTCTCGAGTGCCAAGAACAGATGATGCAATAACAGTAGAGGATCAATTTCCAAATGAACAACTGTTTGTTGTAACCGTGAAAATGCCATGGTACGCAGATGTGGCAAATTATTTAGCAGTGGGAAAACTACCTAAACATCTGACACCCAGAGAAAGGAAATCGATAGTACAGCACAACACTCGATTCTCCTAGATTGGAGGATACCTTTTTCACACATGGGTCGATATGCACATCCGCAGGTGTATCAGGGAAGATGAAATTTATGATATCTCAAAATCCTGCCACAATGGACCTTGTGGTGGACATTTTGTAAACCGTAGAACTGGACATAAAATTTTACAAATGGGCTACTATTGGTCCACGATTTTTAAGGATGCTAAGAAATTTGTTCAGGCCTGCGATAGTTGTCAAAGGATGGGCCACCCTGGCCAATATGATGAGATGCCTCTACATCCACAACTGGTCATAGAACCTTTTGAGCGTTGGGAATGAGATTTTTTTGGGCCAATCAACCCATCATCCAACCAGAAATCATATATATTGGTTGCAATAGAATACGTAACTAAGTGGGTAGAAGCAGTAGCATTACCAAGAGCCAGAGAAGAAACTGTGATAAACTTTCTTTTTGAAATTTTTGTATGATATGGATTACCCAGAGAAGTAGTCACTAATGGAGGGTCACAATTTGTAGGCCACAAGATCGCTTCTACACTAAAAAATCATCATGTTATTCACAGAATTACCTCTCCATACCACCCATAAGCGAATAGGTAGGTAGAAAGCACCAACAAATTAATTAAAGCTATTATAACAAAGACAGTCTCATCACACAGATGAAACTGGGCTACTTGACTGCCAGAAGCCTTGTGGACATATCGCACAACTTAGAGGAATACTACCGGATACTCCCCATATCAACTGGTATTTGGTAAGGAACCCATTTTTCCCATAGAGTTTGAGATAAAAACACTAAGGACAATCCAGGAAGTGGGACTGGATTTAACTGAAGCCCATATTAATAGATTACAACAAATAAATTAATTAGATGAAATCTGGCTTTTGGCTCTGCAGCATACTGCACTTATTTAACAACAAAGAGCCAAAGGCACGATTCTCTGATCAAGAAAAAGACATTTCATGAGGGCGACTGGGCACTTCTCTACGATTCCAGGTTTCAAGACTTCCCTGGTAAATTGCAGCCTAGGTGGTTAGGTCCCTATGAAATAAAGGAAGTACATGACAATGGCACTATTACATTGACCACCATTGATGGGTCTGATTGTTCCTTTAAAGCAAATGGGCATCGAGTGTGCCTCTACCAAAGACCACTCACAAGAGAATATTTTTGTCAACAAATATGCAAGGACTCCACCATGCAAATTTTAGCTGCAGAAGATAATCCTTCAGTAGCTTCATCTTTGTAAAAATTTATTTCTTTTTCTTAAAAAAAAAAAAAAAAACTGTAAATAGGATTGTTGATTCAATTTGATTTTTCTCTGCCTATTTTGCTGTTCCATCTTCAGAACAACAATTTTTTATTTTGATGTTCCATATTTGGAACATCAATTTTTGGTTTTGCTGTTCCATCTTTGGAACAACACTTTTTGGTTTTTTTGTTCCACCTTCGGAACATCACTTTTTGGTTTTGATGTTCCATCTTCGAAGCAACACTTTTTGGTTTTGTTGTTCCATCTTCAGAACAACACTTTTTGGTTTTTCTGTTCCATCTTCGGAACAACACTTTTTGGTTTTGCTGTTCCGTCTTTGGAACAACACTTTTTGATTTTTTTGTTCCATCTTCGGAACAACACTTTTTGGTTTTACTGTTCCATCTTTTGAACAACACTTTTTAATTTTGTTGTTCCATCTTCGGAACAACACTTTTTGATTTTGCTGTTCCATCTTTGGAACAACACTCTTTTTTTTTTTCTGTTCCAATTTTGGAACAACACTTTTTGTTTCTTGTATAATTTTTATGTGTTCTAAACAACACCTTTTTTTATATATTTCACAAACACCTCTTTTCTCTCATGGAATTATTCCTATCTCATTTTAGCCTTATTTCTTTGATTTATTTTATGGCCTGAAGTACAGTGCCTTCATGTGGAAAAAATTTATGGATTTTATTAAAGTAGGTGAATATTTTTAACATCATGATCTTTGAAAAAAATAACTTCTTGATGATAGACTTAAAACAATTGAAAGGGACATAATTATTTATATTTCACTTTACTGTACTGATTTCTACTGTATATGATATTGATTGATCATCTTTACCATGTTGGTTCTACTCTTCCTGGTTATAATTCTCTATGTCTATTATCAATGGGATTATGGGTATAATTTTTCTTATTATTGACATGCTTCAACTTCTTACACCATCCCTACTCTTAAGGAGTACTGAGCCTCCCTCTATTTATCATAAAAATATGTAATGAAAACTAAATTTTATCTACAAATAGAGGATATGGGGTCTCATTAAGAGCCAGCCTACCATGTTCATAAGGAGGTAGGAATGTGACATTCCCACCATGGCCACCCAAAATGGTTATGATCCATTGGATGGCTAAAACATCCTTAGAACAAGAGGTCTCATCACAAGCCAGCCTGCTCACTTTTGCTACTTCCCAGTGAATGGCAGTATGATTATCTGGTTACCACGCCAGCACACTGGTCTCTTCTGTAGAAATAGAAATGAAAATTTTCAATTATAAATTGAGGACCCTAGATCACATAGGTTAAAAAGAAACTCTATCAAGGCTATGGATTCCTGCTGGCAGCAGAAGCTCTACTTATGGTATTGAAGTTCTATTTCATTAATCAATAATTCTTATAATACCCTCTTCCCATTTATCTTTTTATCCGAGAGATTATTTCCTTTAAACACTTGCCTACTTTGAACCTTTATGCATGTGCTCCTGTTTTTATTCAATCATATCATGTACAATAGGATTATCATTGATAAAGCTTCTTTTTGTACATATTGTTGTCCTCTTTCCTTATCACATAACTTATCATCAACCAAAGCTTCTTGTCTCTTGTCATTTACTATGATTATACACCGCGCTTTCACTTTATCCATCTCTCTTATTGTCCCATCATTTATTTACGTATTTTGTACCCTTCATCCTTATATCGTGCCGTCGGAACAGCCATTCCACGTCTATTTGGTCGTAGGTGACCTCTCATTTCGAAAGGGGGAGAGAACTTCCATTACACAAGGCATGCGTTGTCATTATTTCAGGCTGATAAAATATTCCATGATCACGTGGTATGTGGCAATTTATAACACAATTAATATCAACTGCACTTAGTTGTTACAACAACTTGTTGTTCTATTTCTCTAAGTATTGTTGTGTTTTTCAGTATTGCTGTGTTTTTCAGTATTGTTGCATTTTTTCCATTTCACTCATCCTTTGCAATAGTAGGAAGAATTCAAGAATTATGTGTGGTAAGACAGTGCACTGCAAACCTTTAGTATTAGAGGTCTCCGACAAAGCCAGGGAAATTCTGATCTGTGCAGGGTGGATATCCTATCTCACAAGATCTCAACCCTCGAATGAGGAAATTTCCATTGAATTTCTACAACATCTGCAGAATGGGGAATCCATGGTGAAAGGTAGAAGAATTATAGTGATAGACGTTGTAATAGTTGAAGTATCTGGGCTGCCGGTAGAAGGAAATATATGGTCACAAAAATATGTATTGCTGCAAGACGCGGTGGAAACTTTCAAAGACGAAGGTGAAAAAGTAGTCAGGAAAGGCAAAGGCATCCAACCATCTTCTCTGGCAGAACCATGGAAATAATTAGCAAGCATTATCCAAAGATACATTACCTGCGATGGACGTCGAGATGTGGTAAGACCATGACAACTTAAACTATTAGCTGTCTTGAAACAAAAACTCACTGTTAATATGTCATCTCTTTTGAATTATTTTCTGCATGATACTGCTGTTAGAATAAGACGGGCCAAACACCCGGAAACTGTAGTAAGTCACCATGGATTGATTAGATTAATCATCAGTCATAGCCTGGTTCAATACAACTTAACTTGGGATGATTTTATGACGACCCTAGAGAGCATGCAAAACCCTGTAATCCAAAATCTTGAGATTGTGGAGACAAGCCAACAAAACCCTGTTCTGTAAAGAAAAAGGCCTGCCCATTCAAGGGTTGAACCCCATAAACACAGGAGGTCTATAAGAATTGAACTAGCCCAAAGGATGTTTGCAAATCTTCATGATGAAAGAAATCAACCTGTAGAGACATCCAGTCCAGTTAGGATAAGAGATTCTGAATCTGAAGAAAAGGCACCCAATTCCACATAAGAATCCGGAGAGGAGGAACCCAATTCCGCATCAGAGGCTAAAGAAGAGGCCAATTTAGAACAAGAACAAGAAAAATATTATAATAATGAACTATAAAGTGAAGAAAGACTGGATGATCCTTTGGAAGTTTTTGAGACAGGGATGGTCAAGGTCCTGGCAAATATTAATGCATATATGAAACTTGGAGGACCACTCAGTCTCAGCAGAATGGAAACACAAGTTCCAGATAATTTTGAGCATATAGAAACACTACCATCTCCAGAGGCTGCAGACACAGAAATTGTTTAGGACTCCGACAACCAGTTGAGTGACATGATTATGTTGGAACACAGCCATGAGGACCAGCAAAAATCTGCAGACATAGAAGTTAGTCATGAGTCTAAAAATCAGTGAGATGATACGGTTCTTTTGGAACACAGCCCTGGTGACCAACAAGCAGCTCTAGAAACTTTTGATAAAACTATTAGTGGAGCAGACCCTCCTCGAAAGAGCGAAGTAGCCGGAGCAAAACTTAAGAAGATGCGACAAAAATACTGGAACCTCGAGAAGACAGTCGGAAGGCTACGACGAGAAGTTAAAAACTGTAAAAATCAGAACACTGCTCCAGAGATGACCTCTATATCTACACAAATAAGAATATGTGAGAATAAATCAATAGAAATTCAAACTGAACTCACTCCCACTCGAACAATAGCCACCCAAGTTAATTTGCATAAAAACTTGGTAAATGCGAATGTTCAAACGAAGGGTTGGTCCTCCCACAATAAGGAAATAAAGACTGAAAAGGTATTCTCTCATAGCATCGGCACTCAGAAAGAAGGCCATTCCAAGGACTTCTTGTCAAGGAATGACCCTATTATTTTAAAATTTTAAGAAGAATTAATGCAAGCCTAGCTCGCTTTAGAATAACATCAATAGCAAACAGTCTCCCTGCAACAATACAAAAGTTACAAAAAAAATTGAGGGAATTAGCCCTAGCAGAGAATGAGGCTTTTGATAAGGCTAGACAGGAAGAAGAAAAAATGAATAGGATGAAAACTAAGCTAAACAGCATCAGGGATCAGTTGGACACCATTTTTTCATTATATTGAGATATCTTGATTTTTCGATCTCCTGCTACGAACGATGCCTTGTTTTTATTAGAATGATATTTATTGTTAAAAATAAAAACTATTAGAGCCGACAAGCCAATTGAGCTAAAGATGATGGAGGATTTTATAAATTGTTGTAAGAAAAATGGAGTAAAGGTCCAAAGGCTTATTTGCGAATTTTATTTGCATAATTTCATATTAGATAAAGAAGTGGATGTGAATCCTAGCCCTTTTATTGGAGATGTTCAATTCCAGGATTTTATCTCTTTTGCAGTCAACCAACTCAATTGGTTGAAGGCTTATAATTCATTTCAAATACAATAACACATCTTGGATCTTTGGGTAAGAAGTGAACCTACTCACCCTCTGCAATTTTTTACTAAGCATAAAACACTGATGACACAGGGGGGAGTGACCAAGTTTTTAGGGCCCATACATAAGGAACTTGTGCTGGAAAAGAACATCATATTTCCTCTCCATCCAAGAAATATCCCTAGTTGCATCCAAAATCAGATGGATGGTTTCAAGAAACAATGTTAAAGATAGAGAACCATTTAATTATGGAAATTTCAAAGCTGTTGTGAAATGGTTAGTCCCATACATCAATTTTATCTTAAGCGGAGGACCTTATTGGGTGGGATGTTGCTATAGAAGCCCCATTATTTGGTATCCTCCTGAAGGATATCATCCTGAATATGAGTTACCTGAAGGACAAGAAGCGGAACCCTTTTCAAACTTGGCACGACATCATGGTCTCAGGCCTATTACAGATAGACCCTCTCCAGCCTACTCTCTAACTTCTTTGCATAAGAATTATTTATTTTTCATGAGGACATGAAAAAAGGTAAGCATGGGAGTATGTTGAGCCTTGCAATAGGTATATATTTACTCTTGATTATTATCATTTTTCCTCTTTCTTATCCATCTTATGCCATGATATAATAATATAATGAAAGGATTTTGATGAAGAATGAATAAAAAAATGATCCTGATACGATTTAGCCATCCAAACTAATTCTCGTTGACTTTTTATGCTAAAAATAACATAAGGAACAACATGACTTAATCACGGAAAGGAGGACACGTTAAATGTGGTAGAATCGAAGATAAATCAGTAAGGATAGCGAAGGAATGAATGAACTGTCCGAGGATATTATTTTGTCGTGGATCCCTCAGTATCTCCCGATCCTAAGGGATCACACTTATCTTTCATTTTAGCTATAAAGGGACAGGGAGAGATATTTCTCGAGGAGCGTGCATGACATATCTTTCATTTCTGTAGAATTCATAATTGTAATTCACAGAAAGTAGTTCTGAACGACAAGATCGTATTGTAATGTCGATTAACTATGATGATTAATACATAATTCACGCTACTGTTTATTCAACATTCTGGAGTAGTTAAGCAGTATTCGCCGGTGGCTAAGGGCCCAGTCTCTGGTGGATTTCACTGTTGTTCTCTCTGTTCTACTTTTCCAGTTATTGCAAGTATATTCTGATTTTCCGCTTTACAGTTGCAGTACTTTTGATAATTCACATTTCTAGTATTTACTTCCATTGAATACACATTTCCAAATTATTTCCTTAAGGAATTAGTTGCTAGTTAAAAGAATGTGTTTTGATTATTTAAAGCATAGAAATTTATTTCCAATAATTTCCTTCTATTCAATAGTTTAGATCTAGCTGAAAGAGCTTGGTTAATGCTTCAGTGCTCTTGGTTGATTATCATTTGAATTAGTTGAATTAAGAATGAATTACAGTTTTGGGTTCTAATGCATAGATGAATCACTTCCTTTTAAAGCTTCAAGATTTATGATTGTATCTATATTAAACGATTGGCTTTAGCATTACTCTTTGTATGAATAGCTTGCACGTACTGTGTACACACTTGAGATAAAAGGACTCACCCTGGTTGATAATTAATGTGATGAAATTAGGAGTTTTTAAAGACACCTGTTAGCACCCAACAACCAACACCTCCAGCTTTGCAAGTAGCAACCACAACATCTCTAACACCTCCATCATCTGTAACAACATCTCTGCCTCTATAGCAACATCTCCAATTCTTGCAACATCAACAACATGCCATACAACTTCCTCCAACCCTAGTAGAAACACCTCCAACACAAGAAACATAAAACTGAACGCATGAAGCAACTTATGAAATGTCTCTAAGACATGTAGAGACATATGCAACAACAATATAATCTCTCCAACCTCCTGCAACAACAACATATCCAACCAAATAAACATGTCTGTAATCCATCTTCTCAGTAGCCACAACATCATCTCCACTAGGTCTAGTCATATGTATGTCGACATCAATTCCAATTAACAATACCATTACCAATCATCCATCCCACAACACTCATCACACATGCATATTACCAAAAACACTAAGAGCTTGTTGACATCAATGCCAACACTACAATGCCAACATCTACCCTTCGTTTTCTCCACTTTTTTTAACCATCAGGGGTTGGAGTGGAAGATACAATAGTCATGGCTATTCTTGGAAAACTCAAATTTATTCAACCGATATTAGGAACCACCTTGTTATACAACCAAACTCCATAGTATTCATTAGAGAGGTCATTCAAGGTGGCACGAAAAGTCGAAAGAAAAATTATGACAACAAGGAACTCTACCACTCACAACTATAAATATGTAAGTATTGTTGCTCCTAGCCTCCTAAAACCTACAATTTTCACAATGTTAGCACTCCACCAGTTCTCCAAAGGCTGAAAAGGAGACCAACAAAAGTAACCATAGACCACTTTGACCTAATAGCTAGCCCTACCAGGCTGAGAGGGCTCTCTCAATGAGATCAAAACCAAGGATTGACTGTGACATGAAATATATTAGGCTAGATAAGATACGTTTAGGTAGGTTTTGAGAAATTTAGGGTTTGATGCTGGATTAGGGATGAAACCAATGTAGCTAGGTCGAGGGATCAAAGGGCTTACAATTGCAAAGATATAAATGATAAAGGTAGAAATGAATCTATGATGGATTTGGGGTTTTGTAGGTATGATGGTGAGTTTGAAAAGGTAGAGGAATTTAATGAGCATGTTCATTCATGAATTCATTAAACTGGAAGCATGAAACACAAGATGACATTTCCATATAAATAGAGCTAAATCAGTATAATTATGCCTATAAACTGTAAGGAAATCCACTGAAGATACAAGATATGAAAGAGGAATTATAAATAATTAAATAAAGAATATAAAAGAGAAGATACATGATCATAAACTCACTGCACATGAATTCCTAGATAATAGCTACAACTGCATCCTTTGATTTTTGAAAATGAGAGTGAAAGTACAAGCTACAATATTACAATCCACTGATGTCCATCCAGTCAAATGACTCTGAAATTGATAGATATATACCAAAAAATAATCTTCCCTCTCTCAGGGGCCGAATCCATCAGTTATGGAGCTGATTACATGATAATCTTAATAAAATGCTAATCTCTAATGGATGTTAACCAATTCACCTCATCGTAGGAAAGTAGATACATCTGACCAAATTTACATTAAAAAGCATATATCTATCCTAATTTAACTTTTACCAACTAAATTACATCTCATGACATCATCATTTCATCAATTACATCAGTAAAAATTCAAAATATGTCAAAATTCGAGTGAAAATTTCCTTCTGGAGAAAGCATAGTGAAATCAAGAGAAAGCGTAGCGAGCTGGAATAAAGTGTAGCGAGCTCAGAAAATTGACTTTTGGAGGCCTTCTAGGTCTCCAAATAAGGATTTTATGGTACCATTGAAAATATCTGTATGTCTGCTACATGATAGGCTCATAAAGCACTGAAAAAGGTGTCTCCTAGCCCTCCAAATCTTCAATCTCCCAAGACTACTTAGAAAGCGTAGTGAAGGCTCCAAAAACAGGGAAAAAAGGTGATTTTTAGCATGTTTTTGGGAATTTTGACCCCACAAAAGTGGATGACATGGCCCAAATGCTAACTTATATTAATGTAATCATCAAAAGGAACCCAAATTTTTTTATTTTTCCTCCAATGGACCCCGCTGAAAAAATTGTAGCGTGGCGCACACTATGCTTTTGCCAGTATGACTCGTTTTTCAAATTTCCAATTTTGACCAAAATTTCTTAAAAAAAAAAAATTGCTCCAAAAATCCTCAAAATTGGTCTAGGTGCCTCATGAGTTATTTTATGCCACTAAATAAGCATCAACACGAATCTCCAAGTTATCCTTCTCATTTTGACTTTTTAAGGTTTCCTTCAATTTGGCTTGCAATTGTTTGACTTTGGCATTGAAAATTTGATTTCTTACATAGTAGTGATCAGCCATGTGCTTTTGAATTTTTTTGTCCATGTTGTCCTTATCAAGGAGCTTCTCCAAGTGAACATTCAATTTCTCAAGACAAAACTCCATGTTTTCATTGATATTCATGGTTATTATTTCTTTAAAACTTAACTCTTCACGTGGTGGATTTTTCTCTCTTTCCTTCTGAAATGATTTTCTAAGACCCATGGTCCTTGGTATCTTCCTTGTCACATGATTTTAATGCTTCTATAACTCTTCAATTTCAACCACTGCTTTTCCTTTTACATCATGCATACTTTCCTCAAAATAAATTTTCTCTAAAGACAATTGTTTTGCGTCCAGGTGATTGTTTTCTTGCTCTAAGAGGGAAATGATGAAATTAGACCATGCCAAGTTTTCTTGGAGTTATTTGATCTGAGAATATTTCTCTTTGATGATCCTCTCTAGTTTTTCATGCTCGTCACTAGCCTCCAAGTCTACCAAGTCAAAATCATGCTCCTAATCACGCATAGATGACTCTTGGTGTGAATGTAATCACTACTCTGATGATGTGGGCTTGGCCCCTTCCTCAATGTGAGGAGAAAATACAAGCCTTCTGCCTCTATGATAGGTCTTGGTGACCTCAATATTCCTCCTCACTGAAATGGTGCTAGGTGAGCCAACCTCTACATGTCTCGAAGGTGTTGAAGGTGTTGATGGTGCTGATGGTGAACTAGGGCTAGTGGGTTGGATACTAGAAGACAAAAAGACATTTTCCTACATGAAAGTGTCCCAAGTGATGTTTTTTAGAAAATTATATATTACAAAGAAATTAAACACATAAAATATGTGGAAAAAACAAGCACACAAAACACATAAAACCATAGAGACACAGATATACGTGGTTCACCCAGTTTGGGCTACGTCCACCCTGAACATCCAGTCCTTCCTTTGTATTATCCAGCAAAATGAAAAGGCACAACCTACAGCAGATCCGATGTAATATCATTTTTTCTCTCTCACAGTCTCCCTATCTATTTCTTGCTTTGAGAATACACATATAATACACAACTACAATACAATACCCTCATACAAAGCGAGGGGTTGCCTTCTAGGGCAAAAAACCCGAAACTAAACATAACTTCTACCGTCAGATCATCTGCCTAATGAACAACACAGATTGACTAGAAATTACTATACTTTTACAAGGCAATTTTACATCTTTTTTTAGCTTCGGGGGCCTTGCCCCCGAAACCCCCTGCCAGGGGGGGGCTCCATAAAGTCGCAGTCACCCCCGCTAGACCCCCTAGGCAGCATTTAATTATGGGCGGCATTGCCACCCCATTAAGGTACAGGGGTCCAATGCTATGATACAAAATACACAAGATAATCAGGCTCCACACCCAACAATGTTCTTCTACTAAAGCTCGTGTAAAACAATGATTTTGATCAGAGCATGGTGGAAGAGGCTGCTTTCAAGACTACTTTGCTTATGTTGGATCTTTTCTGCCATCTTGTGCCAAACTTATGTAGAGGTAATAGGGAAAATTGAGTGGCTTTACCCATGTGAAATGCATGAGAATTCTGACATGATACCCATATAATCTAGAAAATATTCCCTCACAAGTGAAGTACTTCATGATGATCTTCATGAGTGGTGTGTACTTCTCAAGGAGGTGCCCAACAGGAAAAAGCTTCTTCATGTGTTGTTGATGATGTCTTCTGAGATAGGGATAATAGCTATGAAGGGCTAGATATTGTTTTTTAAACCATTTTTCACCATGATTAGGTACTCATGTGGCCTCAGCTACTATATTAGTTGATATAGTGAAAGTAACACCTACAATTGTCAGTTTGTAACTTTTGAGTTGAGTGGTAAAGAACTTGGTCAGTGTGGAATTATATTTGACTTTCTCAACTAGTTGATAAAAAGGAAGACACCCTACTGCTTGAAAAAAATATTTGGACAGTGGTGTAGGCATCATTTCAAGAGTGTTTAAGGGCTCATGTCTTTTCACTTGGCCTCCTTTGTTATAGGTTTTCTTATCCTCCATTTGGTTGTTTTCGAGGGGTAAAACTATAATATGACAAAACAGGGGAAGGGAGAAAAGGGATAATATGAGTGGGTTAGGTAAGGGAGATGAGAGTGGGAAAATTTAGGGAGATGATGATGCAAGGGCATTAGGCTAAAACAAATTCCATGTAGTTTTATAGGCTTAGGAGTTTTAAGTCTTCAAAGGGGTTATATTTTATGTAATGAATTTAGTGGGTTTTAATTAATTTTAATTAAATATGGAGAGAATTGTAACTACTCTTGAATGATTAGAGAACAGGGAAATTTGATTAGTTAGGAATGTGAAGAGTCAGCTTCAGAAAATCCGGGGATTTTGTCTAGATTTAGGAAATCTGGAAATTTAAGAGTTTTGTTGAGCTGTTAGGGGAGCTAAGTCGATTCATTATCATTTTTATAAACGTAAGCCTCAAGGCATGAAGGAAGGGAGCTATGTAGAGTAGTGAGGGATAAGGGCCATCGAGTTGAATATCAAGCCTAAAGAGTAAGGATTCCGATGTAATTACTGTGTTTGCAGATATAAAGAATCTAGTTCTGAGTTTGTATTCAATTATGAATTCTATAGTGTGTGGAGTTACTGTATAAGATTGCGTATTTAATGGCGGTTGTAAAATTCTGTGAATCGATCACAGGGTGATCGATTTCACAATTTTCCTCTATTGTTGATTTAATTTCTGTATGAAAGTTTATGGTTCGAATGCATCTGAATTCCCGTTCTAAGTCTGTGTAAATTAAATGTGCATTTATCCTATGTGAAGGGACTCTAATCGTATCAGAGACTCACTTTGATATTGATACGTTTGTAGTAGAGAATTTTTGGTTTTCGATTTGCATAAATCAATACCATTTCTTGTGTTAAAACCACAATACAGAGAATCCATGAAGTCTTCATCCTTTTTGATGAAAAAAGCAACTATGTTGGCATCTGATTATTGAATATATTTGATCTTGCATTGAACCCTCTCTTTGCTTGGAGCGATATCGGTTGAACTAGGAACTCTGTTTGCTGAGTCGATATCTGTAAAGTCGATTCACAGAAATCAAGGCAGAGAAGACAAGATTTGAAGGGGTTCGATTTTTGTGTATAAGCCATCATACAATAAATTAAACTCTGCATAAAAGAAATGCACGGAAGGGATTCAAATCAATTTATTCTAAGTGAGATCAGATTGAATTAGTTCTATTAACTAGGTTGGTGTAGGGTTGAAATTGATCCCATCCTTGAACGGAGAAAGAGCAGATTCGAATTAGTTGAGGACGCAATGAAATGAGAACCGATTCAATGAAATTGAATCAAGAGTAGCCGAGAAGGTGTTGGTTTGATGAAATAGGAAGTCGAATGGGAATTTGATAGCATAATGGAGTTTTGAATCAGAATCGATGGAATGAGAAGGGGAGTTGTCGAAGGAACAACATATTAGAGAATTGAAGTGGTTAGAATTGTGAAAAAGTGGAACCGTGAGGTGGAATCAGGAGTCAATGGAAGTTTGAACAACCAAACCAGGTTTTAAAAACCAGTGATTTCGCATTGCAAAATGAGTGGTAAGTTTTTTTTTCATTTTGAGTGCGATAGTGTCCATCGTTTAACACGTGTAAATGAGTGGTATTTTAAATACTAGCTATTTCGCATTATTTTGGCGATTTAATGTGTAGAGAGTGATCGAATGTGATATCCATTCGATTTGGATCGACTGAGATCCAAGGACTTACGCATCATGAAGTTGCATAAGTGTTAATAGAGGTACGTTACATTTTCCATGACCGAACATGCATTAAAGCTATGGGCCAGGTCTATCATTGGGTTGGATGGAAGTAGTAATTTGAAATATGTTGTGGGCCAGACATTTATATGTATCGGGTTATATGGTTACTTTGAGTTTAACAAAGTCAAACAATGAAAGTATGTTAATACGCTGTGGGGCCGAAACTCATTTTAATGTAGGTACATGCTATATAATGTGGCCTATTATATAAGTTCTGTTATATTAAGATTTATGAATGGTGGAAAGGTGGAGCCAAATATAAATCAATGTTTAAAGAACCGCATATGAGTATTGTGAATTGGGGTTGATTTTGAATCAAAGATTGGAAAGGTAAAGCCTTCGCACATGAAATCTGGGTTGTGTGGTTTTAAAACCATAAGATTTTTATTCTAATATCTAAAATCTCAGATTTGAGATATAGAAGCTCTCGCCTATATTATTTAAGATTGCCCAGATTTTGAAATTGAGGACCTTTTTGGGTTATTAAATAGAAACGCATTTTCTATATGCACAATATAATTGGAGATTATGGGAGAGGTAGGATTCCCTTCCATCAAGTGGTATCAGAGCTGGAATAGCTCTTTTTGAAGGTTCATTTTTTTTGAATTTACGGCATGTGTGATAAAAGATATCAGATTTTGAAACTGATAAAGATTGCAGCACAGAGATGCAGTGCAGGTCAAAGAAGAAGCAAGATTATACAGAATATTGAAGGTGAGTTGATGAGCATTATTTAACTTTGATTTGAATAATTTTTTGGAGAATTCAGATTGTGGGAAATTGAAGATTCTCAGCAAAAGTAGATCACAACTTTGAGAGTAGTGATGAAGGAGTCCAGCAAGGGATTCTGAGTGGAAGAAGAATGTGGTAGAACCTGAAGAGATTCAAAAAAGGTTGAATGAGTTCTAAAATTTGCAGAGGAGTGAAGCCTAGAGAGAGCAGAAGAGAGTGCTCAGAAGGTTCCAACAGATAGGGGACCAGTACTTTCCAAATACCAGATCCGGAGGAAAGGATCGGTGAGGTAAGTGGCAGCAGGAGAGCTTGCTGTTGCAAAGGCTTTGTTCAGCTATGAGTGAGGAACTCATGAAGGAGAATATGACTTCCAAAAGTCATAGAAGAGATAGGAGGGGTTCTGAGAGAGGCCACAACAGAAAAGAGGAAGAATATGCCAGGATAAATGGCACGAGGAAGAAATTGACTGATGCAGAATATTGGAAAGAGGTAGCTGAGATCAGAGAACAGTTTAATAAACTGAAATTGATCATAGAGGAAAGCCAGAGAGTTGGTTGGCTCATGAAGAAGAGATTAAAGTGGCCAAGGCTACAATAGAGAAGAGAAAAACAAGAGAACATGCAGTTTGCAGAAAATAGGAGAAAGCTTAAACAAAGGATGGATGTATAGTTGAGATGTGCAGAACTTAGAGCAACTGAGTTGAGAAGAGAAGTTTTTGTTTGTGAAGTAGAACAGAGTACAGATGAAGAATAGAGATCTGTAAAATATCTTTTGAATCATGGTGAAGGTTTAAGACAACAAGAAGTTTGTCTTGCTGAAGAGGAAATTATTGATGATTTCCTGAGTTATTGGACAAATCCAGATCAGCTGGATGATGTAGAACCTTGTATTTTTGTAGCTGATAATTTTGATGTGATTACAGGTTTTGCAGAGGAGGATGAGCAATCTTGTGAAGTTGTCACAAGTATGAAGAAGTATCTCTTAGAAGATAAATACTCTGAAGTAAAATGCAATGTTGGAGAATGTCTCTTGACTGAATGAAGTAGAGATGCATTTATGGTGGAAACTGTTGCAGCACAGCAAGAAATTCTTGTGAATGACAAAGGAGAGGATTAGTTTGAAGAACTGATATGTGAAACACCAGTTGAGGCTGTTGAAGCTTGTGGTTTACAAACTGAAAGTTTTTGTATGAATGCAAGGATAGTAAATGATGATGAAATTCTTCAGCAATGCCACAAATAAATTGCATTGCTGGAATATTTGTTGGAAAACTCAGAGTATGATAGAGAGATTGTAGAAGAAGGTTGAGTTCATCACAGTGAACGGGAAAACATCATGGGAATAGATGGTGTGAAAATAAGACTAGCTGACAGTCTTGAGAATTCTTCAGAGAATTCTTTAGGAAAAGTGAATTAGCATACTGATGTGCTAATAGAGAAGGAAGGAATTTTAGGACAACATACTGAAATGCTAGCAGAGGAAAGAAATGCACCGAGGCCTTATGATTTTTGTTTTAACAATTGTTTTATGAATGCAGATTTTGTTGATGCTGAAGAAAAATTGACACCATTGGACAGTCAAATAAAAGAGGAGGAGAATTTTATGTAAGACTTTAATCCATGGAATGAATAAATTGGATTGTTGGATATTATGCTGAATAAATAGGATTCAATGTAGGAGGGAGAACCTCAATTTCAAAATTGGGGATTGCAGAATGTGAATATGTGAAGAAATGAAGATAGTGAAGACTTCCTGAGTCTTGGAAGAGACTTAGGATTGTTGAGGAAAGAATTGGTGACTGAATCATCAAGTGAGACCATTGGGTCTTATGATTTTGAAACTGACAATTTGGCTGTGTTGACAGGTATTGCAGAAGACAATCCATCTTTTGGAGTTGTCTTGGATACAGATGAACTGTTGCAGAAGAAGGAAGGTGAATAAATCATGTCTCATGTGAAGGAACTTGTTATTAATGTTGATGACAATGAAGAGTTGGATTGTTTGAATAGCCAAGAGAATACTGGAGGACATGATTTTGGAACTGCTACAGATGGGAAATCAGAATTCTATTCCGATAGAAGATGAAAATGCAGAATTTGAAGAACTTGATTTTACTGCTAGAAGCAATCAAGAGGGTGAAGGAAAATTACTGAATATTGTCAAGGAAGAAGAAGAAGAATATGCTGAAACAAGTTTGCATCATATTGATGAAATTCTTGAGAATAGATGGCTGAATTGTTTGCTGAAAACATTTAGAGAAGGGAATGAAATTGCAAACACTAGAGTGAAAATGATTGAAGCTGTGAAAATAATAGGAGCAGATACTAGTTTGCAGAATTTAATCATGCTTACTAGTACACAAGGAGAAATGAATGATTATGTTACTGCAGTTATAGAATTGAAAGATAATTTACTTTTTAAAAGTAAATTTGCAGGTGATGAGAAAAAGAATGTTGCAAAGGGAGATATCCTAAAAGATATTCAGGAAGTTTGGGAGGCAACAAAATTTCTGGCAAAGGAGGCAACATTGGCATCAACAACATCTATGAGGGAAACAATTACAACAACAATTGAGGAGATAGCCACAAGGGTAGCAGCAAAATTCTTGGAGGCAGTAATAGAAGCAGTATTGGCAGCAACAGTGGGAAAAGTAATTTCTAGACAAAAGAAGGTTGGGCATAGAAATTGAAAGCATCAGAAGACTGATGATGAAGGTTTCTCAGAAGCAGCAATCAGCAGCAAGAAAGCAGAGAAATTTTGGCAAGGGAAAAACAAGAGCAGAATGTGAAAGAATAGCTGGAGGCAAGTTGCAGAACAAAGTATGGAAACCTGGAAGTGTGCAATTGAAGAATAATGCAGCTGATGGACAGTAGCAAAGAAAATTATGGGACCTAGGAGGAAAATTTTTAAGAGCACATGATCAGGAGATCATGATTCATTTTGACCTTGGGAGTCTGATGCAAGGGCATTAGGCTAAAACAAATTCCACGTATTTTTATAGGCTTAGGAGTTTTAAGTCTTCAAAGGGGTTATATTTGATGTAATGAATTTAGTGGGTTTTAATTAATTTTAGTTAAATGTGGAGAGAATTTTAACGGCTCTCGAATGATAGAGAATAGGGAAATTCGATTAGTTAGGAATGTGAAGAGTCAACTTCAGAAAATCTAGGGATTTTTTCTAGATTTAGGAAATCTGGAATTTTAAGAGTTTTGTTGAGCTGTTAGGGGAGCTGAGTCAATTCATTATCATTTTTATAAATGTAAGCCTCAAGGCATGAAGGAAGGGAGCTGTGCAGAGTAGTGAGGGAGAAGGGCCATCAAATTGAAGATCAGGCCTGAAGAGTAAGGATTTTGATGTAATTACTGTGTTTGCAGATATAAAGAATCTAGTTATGAGTTTGTATTCAATTATGAATTCTATAGTGTGTGGAGTTATTGTATAATATTGCGTATTTAATGGTGGTTGTAAAATTCTGTGAATCGATCACAGGGTGATCGATTTCACAATTTTCCTCTATTTTTTATTTAATTTCTATGTGAAATTTTATGGTTCGAACGCATCTGAATTCTTGTTCTAAGTATGTGTAAATTAAATGTGCATTTATCCTATGTGAAGGGACTCTAATCATATCGGAGACTCACTTTGATATTGATACGTTTGGAGTAGAGAATTGTTGGTTTTCGATACCCAGGTACCAAATTTTTACTTGAAGACCTAATGAAATGACAAAAATTTGACTTTTGAGACCCTAACAAAACATGATAAGAGCCCATTTGATCACTAATGATAGGTTGTACAGACTGACACTAACATTGTCTCCAGCTGAGGATGGCAACTCCTTGGAGGTGTCAATAAAATCGTATACCAAGTAGCCTGACCATTGGGCATGGAGTCAAAATCAAAATACGAGACTAAATAATAATAAAAAATGACTCAAAACTGATCTAAATTGACTCTTAATGATATTTGAAAATAACAGAAAATTAATGGAAATTTATGGCCTTCACTTCAGGTTCCAAGCTCCGATGATTCTCTACTTCACACTCTGGCAGAAAAATTAAACTCATATGTACAATGAAATTAAGAAAATTCAGAAATCTGCTCATAAAAGGTAGTGCTTGAAAATCCTACCATTGACTAGTCCTCCTATGAAATCTTATCCATTCATTTCTTCCAATAGATAATCATGTTGTCCTCTTGAGGCTGAAATTTTGTATGGTCCTTTCCATAAGTTCTCAAATTTATATTTTTTCCCTTTCTCTTCGTTTCTACCATCCCAACGGAGGACCACATCACCAATTTTGAAATCATATGCTTTTTTATTGCAGTCATATACCTTCTTTATTCTCTCTTGAAGCTTGGAGGTGTTTTGAAACACCTCATCCCTGGTTTTTCGAAGATGGATCATTTGATTGATCCGAAGTTGCACATCATTCACTTCACTACCTGCTTCTTGTAATAACTTCATAACTGGGATAACAAGTGATGTAGGGAAAACTGTGTCGACTCCATATACCAATTTTTAGGTCCCTATACTACTAGTATAGTCCCTTATTGTTGTTAGTGTAGCCCCCTTATTGTTATTATTATATTGTTGTAACCCACATATTGTTATTATTGTGCCCTTAAATTATTATTGTTAGGTCGGCTAGGATTACATTGTGGCCCCATGGACTCCTATATATAGAAAAGAGGTTTTGTAATTTGTATCAATCCAAGAATTGTTCATTCATGTAATTTATTGGAGGTTGCCCCCTCAAAGTGGCTTATTTCTAAGGCGTTGATATCTCTTTTCTTCTATTTTTGGAGTTGGTTTCACAACACCAATTGAAAATGAGAGATACCTATTAACTTCTTACTACTCACTATGTCTGCCCACAAAGCATTAACAAGCTTCTTATGCTATCTCTTCTTGTTTGCCTCCAACATTTTCTTTACAATGTTCACTAAAGATTTGTTTGAAGATTATTCCAATCCATTACCTTGCAGATAATATGCGGTCAAGTGACCCAATTTGATGTTGTATTTATCGCAAAAATCAACCATTCTCTTGGACTTGAGTGCAGGCATATTATTTGTAATGATTTTGTGGGGACAGCCAAAACGAGACAAAATAATGGTCTCCAAAAACTGAATAATGACTAAATCAGTAGCTTGCCTTGTTGGAATTACTTCGATCCATTTGGTGAAGTAGTTGGTAGCTGTCAAGATCCACTTATGTTGGGTATAATATTTAGGGTGGATTTCTCCAAAAAAATCAAGGCCCCACTGCTGAAATAGTGCTCCCACGGATATAGGCTGCAAAGGCAGTGGGAGCAGCTTCCTCTTACCTTGAAATATCTGTCGTTTGTGACAACTCATCACAGTTTTATAAAAATATGCAAAGAGAGTAGGCCAATAATAACCATCCCTCAACACCTTCTTTGTTGTAGTTTTCCAAAACAAGTGACCTGCACAATATCCCTTATGGAAACTAGTCATTACCTCGATGGCTTCATTTTCTACCAGACAATTTAGCAAGACACCTCCCAAGTCATTCCAATATAGAGCACTATCCAAAATGCAGTACTTGGAAGCTTTCAACTTTAATGATCTACCCTTACTTTTAGACATGTTTGGCAAAGGATTAAGATGCTAAAGAACATAAATGATGTCGGCATACCAAGGAGATGAGAGAAAAAATTATGATACCTGCATGAGTGAGCCATCATCTTCTTCTTCGAACAAAACTAAAATGAGATTGATATAAACTGCATGTAAATTTGATTCAGCCATCAGCTTGGCCAATCCCTAACCTTTGATCAGCTTTGTAGGCTTGATCTCAAGGTAATAATCTAACATAGATGCTATCCACTTTCCTCTTCTGCCTTCCAGATCATTTTGCATTAGGACATCCTTCACTGGTGCATTAGGGACATTGGCTAGAATGTGTGAATGAAGGATATACACTCGAAAGTCCTTCAATTCCTTTACTAGGGCCAAGGCTTGCTTATCAATGATGTTATATATAAGGGAAACATATCTAATGGTATGACTGAAGAATGCAATGGGTTGCTCGGTTTTATCATCACTTTCCTTTTTGAGCATACTGGTCATCTCTTTAAGATGCTGGACAAGATTTGGAATAAATCTTCTCAAGAAATTCATCTTACCATTAAAGGCTTGGATCTCCTTCTTGCTATGTTGAAAATATATTTGCTGAATAGCCTCAATCTGGGAGGGATCAATATGGATACCATCTTTGGAAATGATATGACCAAGAAGCTTGCCCTCCTCCATGGCCAAAAGACTCTTTTTGGGATTGAGTGAAATCCCAAATTTCCTACACTTCTGAAATACAACTCTCAAATGACATAAATGTGCATCATCAAAATGGGATAAAACTGTCAAATAATCAAGGTACACTACTAGAAAAACATCCTTTTCATTTCCGAAGGCAATGTCCATCGCCCGTTGAAAAGTGGCTCCTGCATTCTTGAGCCCAAATGGAATTTTAGCATACTTCAATGTGCCCCAAGGTGTCATGATTTTTTTTTTGTCTTGGTCATCCTTATGCACTATGATTTGATTATATCCCGAATATCCATCAAGAAGCGACATTTGAGAGGATCCAACCACTCTCTAGAGGATATGGCCCATATTAGGAAGGGGATAGTTATATTTTAAAGACACCTTATTCAAGTTTCTGAAATCAATACAAAGATGGACTTCTACCGTTTTCTTTCTCACTGGAACAAGATTTGACATCCATTTTGAAAATATAATTCGAACAATGATACCAGCTTTAAAAATTATGTTTACCTATTTCTCTATCGACGATAAAAATCTTGGATTAATTCTTCTCAACTTTTATCGATAGGGCTTTTTATTAGGCTTGACCCGAATTTCATATTGGATGATATTTTTGTCATATACTTTCATATCTACATAGTCCCAAGAAAATACATCAGAAAATTTAGATAAAAAATCAATGTATTTATCTTTCATCTTTGGAGATAAGGACTTGGACAACTTAACCATTTTGGGATTTTCTTCTATGCCAATATTCACATCTTCAACACCTTTCTCGCTAGGAACCATGGTCGGCTTTCTGGAAACATCATCTTGATCAAACAATTCTTCCAAAGGTACAAGACCCCTTGGAACATTATTATCTTTAAGCTGTAACACATCAACCTGAGTAGCCCCAATCACTAGATCATATTTATCATATACTTCATCAATATAGGAATTTTCAAACTCACCTTCCATCTACAGAAAATTATTCACCTGTTTGTCATCCCAGAACACTTTCCAATACCTCAAGTTGTTAGGAACAACTAGTCAATGTTTGACATGAATTTCAAACTTCCTATTAGAGAATATTGGAATATAAAAGTTGTTGTTGCTGCAAGAGAATTTTCCATAATATTCTAACTTCTTGGTATAACCAACAATGTATATTCAAGGAAAATTTTGAGAATTTCAAGTACAACATTTATATATGTTCTCATTCTTGGATGCTTTTCCTGGTATTCCCCTTTTACCTGCATAATTACAAGCTTGGAGTCGCCATAAACATAAATTATTTTTGCACCTAACTTTTTCAGAATTTTTAGGTCGGTGATCAATGCCTCGTACTCAGCCTCATTATTGGAACAATTGAAAGACAACTTATAGGGACACAATCTCACATTTTTTGGAATTTTACCTTATTGATGAATTGGACTACAAATTCGAATTCCAATGCCTACCCCACCTTTCCCTAAGGCACCGTCAAAATCCATGGTCCAAAGACCATTCTCATCATCAGGAATATGGAATTCTACAGTATGGTTTGTTTCTTCCTTTTGTGCCACTTTTTCAACCTGTTCAATTCCTTTTTCTATTTTTTCTGATATCTGCTCTAAAGTATTAGGCTGATTTCCTTATCCTTCATCCAAAACTACTTAGACACTATTTGAAATTTCTATAATTTCCTCAACTTCTATAATCTGACTATCCAAATCATAAAAACCACTATCATTAAAAAAAATAAAGGACTCAAGATCAGTATGTATAGAATTGATAGGGTGATTGTTTGATTTCTCTTTAATGGTGATCATATACTTCATTTTTGTCTCTCGGTACAACTTCCTTAGTTGCCAAAAATCTAGGATGGTGGCATAAGAAAAATCTGATTTTAGAGTACCTCTTAAATTTTCACCCCATGACCTTGATAGCAACATTCCATACCGCGGAGGTATATCAGCTACTACCACATCCATTAAGACATTTTTAGCAGGAATTTTCTCAAGTGAAACTACCAAGTCTTTTATAATACCGAGACAATGTACTATACCAGAATCAAAGAGTAAATATCATGGTAAGTTCGGGTTATTTCCAAGCCCAATTTTTCCATTATGGATTTTGGCATTAGGTTATGAGAAGCTCCGAAATCAAGCATGGTGTAATATTCCCAATTAGCCATGAGCTAGTTGGAATATTAATTTTTGTTTTTGCTTCTAAATTTGATGAATAAGAGGGTATGGAGACCCATAAATCTCATTAGTAGGGATAAAATCACAGCTAATGTGAATGGAGATCACTTTAGTGGCTTGATGAATCACCCTTATGTGTGAAAAGGGGCTGGAGCATGTAGACTCGGTCAACTTTGACCAAATCAACAACGTTGTCATGGAGGAGTGGCATTCATTGTGGGACAACACAGTTTTGGAGGGAGACTCCATGCATGGAAGTAGTGGCTTTAATGAGTGGGTCCAAGGGTGAGGAATCTCACCACTTATATAAGTAAGGGGATGCAAACCATGGAGGTTATGTTTTGGATTATTATTTTGATATGGTTTGTTAAGACTTGTTTTCTCTCCTCAGTTGTTTAGCTAAGATTGCAATGCTATTTAGCATAGGGTGTTCACGAGCGGGAATCCCACCTTCATCCTTGGGGGACTTCGATTTCATAATCAGGATAAGTGATTGCAATAAATTTCCACATTCCATCATCAGGCCAAGCTCCATATTTCATCTACATCATAGTTTCTGCAGAGGGTTGTGCTATGTTGCAGGTTGCAGTAGTGGAGAATAAATTTGGGTGGTGTTACATAGCAATTTGTCACCATCCCTGCAATTCCCCATCCCGCACAATTGGAGGGCTTATTCCGTGACCTGTGAGTAGTGACATAACTTGAAAACACTTTCATGGCATTCCCCTAAACATGTACTATCATTTCCCTTAAGACAACTCCTTGTGAAAAACCCTAAAAACACCCCTTTTTGCATTGCCGCGGGTAGCTAGTTCATTACCCGCGCCAATGGGGGAAATATTCAAAGAGGGCGCGCTAATTGGTGCTTTGTCGCAGAGTCGCACTCATGCTAGCTATTTTAAGGAGTGTTTTTTAAAAATAAATGGCGGAATTTTCGTCCTAACTGATCCAGGAACTGGTATCTAATTTGAGTTGGGAGGTTTAGCTCCGGATCTCCATGTAGAGGAAGTGGTTTTCCACCTCTCATGGAAGCTTCCTTGAGGATAGGGCCAATACCATGATTATAGGGATCCCAACTCCCCTTCCTCCATCTATAAAATCTTGCTCATCTCATTTGCAAGCTAGTCTCCAAGTTCCCAAGAGCCTAATGCTGCAAGAGCTATGATCCATTCCCTTAAGGCCAAATCCAAGCAAGGAGATCATTGTCGAGACATCCAAAGAGAGAGGTTTGTCCCATCCCTGATGGGCTTTATCGAGACGCGTTCTGATGACGACCCTCCGAAGGAGAATTTAGCATCAGATCTATGGTTGTATTCTTATTTTGATTAATTAATGATAAGCAACTATTGGTTATGGTTCCACTCTTGTTGTTGATTATGATGTTGAGTTATGTCTTCTCTGACTAACATATAGTTGCATATACTGGATTTTACGCTTGCGTTTGTTTTGTTCCTAGCGTGTGCAGGTGTCCGATCATGGAGATCGTGAGGATTGTGATCTGTTGGAGCCAAGGAACGGGAGTGCTACTTTCTCTATGAGCGACAGCGTTGGATTCCAGGTAAGCCTTCATCGCTAGTTGGTTTATTTGCAATTAGGAACCTACACTGTAGCGTGAACGATTGTTGCTAGACCTGGTCTGGGCTAGTAGGGATCGCCTATGTCTATAGAGGGGATTTACCTCCATAACAAATTGGCGACTCCGCTGGGGAGATCGTTGGCTTGTTGTTGTTCTGCTTTGTAAGCTACAAACGGAGCCTAAAGTTAGCCAGATAGCCTTCGAAATTCTTTTGCTCTGCATTAGCGAAGTAGATCAACGCTGCTTCAGTCAATATCTGGTTTATTTTATGAACTGAACACTTGAGTGTCGCCTTGTCTTTTTAGTTGATTCTTGACCTTGCTTGCTTGGTCAGCTCTTTGGGTTTGCTTTTCTGTTTGTTTGGCCTTGTCATCACTGGTCTGTGTCTGGACTGCTCTTTTTTATTTTTCCCATAGTTAACTCGACTAGTGTGCTTTTCAGCTTGACAGTCGCACCCATTGGCGCAGGTTGCTTGTGTATCACCCGCGCCAATTCCATTCTGGCACTAATTTCAGCCTCACGGTCACACCAATCCTGTGAGGTATTATGGTTTTCTGTGTTTTGAGCCTTATGAGACTGATATGTGACTTTGGCTTTGCTTTTTTGCTTGTTTGAGTGTTCTGGAGCCTTGTTTGACTGGCTGTGACCTTCATCCTTTGGTTTTTTGCCCGTTTCCATCAATTTCACTTTCTAGCCCTAGGGCATCTAGGTCCTCCTGTGTGTCAAGCCTCCCTTGGGAGTTTTGGGTTTCTATCGGTTCAGTTGACCTTGTGATTGCTTCTTTACATTCGTTTAGTGATTGATTATCACTTTATTGTGTTATTTGAGTGTTTTTTCTCTTCTTCATTTGAATTTTTCTTTGCCTCGTTTGGGCCTAGATTACATGGTCCATTTGAGTCTTTTGGATTCTTTTGGTTTTGAGGGACTGTTTTGTCAATTTGAGGTTTGATTGTGTGTTTGTCATTGAGTGATTTGCTCATTTTTTCTCTCTTACTATCGCATCTCAAATTGCTCTTCATTAGTTTTCATTTTGTTTAGTGCTTATTGCTATTAAACATTGAAAATATTAAAAAAAAAATCTCTTTTGCTTTTGATCAGTTAGTGCGAATTAAAATATTTTCGGTGTTATTAGTGATTAGTGACTTTGAAAGAAAATTTTTTGGTTACATTAGCTGCATTCGAGGCTTTGTTGGTTGTTTTCTAATCATTTTGTTTGTGGGAAAAGCTCTCAACTCTCTCGTAGTTAGCTTTCATCGAATGAAATGATATACTGTGGCATATAGTGTGCATTTAGGAGATTTTGTGACATCACACTCGCTAGGGCCTGAAAACTGAAACGTAATTGAAGATAAACATTAAAATTTACTCAATTTACACTAAGGCAGCATTGAAACATTAACGCAAAATTTAGTGGTCTAGGCTAGAGACGTGTTCCGGCGTCTTTAAACCTAGTAGCTGTCGTTCGCCTCTTGGCTTTAGATAGCACTAGTACGGACTTGTGCTTCCCTTACCATCGAGTATATAAAGGGAGACCCCACTAGGTTTCTATCCTTTATCCATAGGAAGCCGAGTCTGCCGCCCTATATCTGTGATACGCCAGACACAGCATTCGGGGAGATTGCCTGCACGTACGTTAAGTCCTTGGTTGATTTCTCTTTCGTTTTTAAAACCAAGGTGTATATTGCAGTTCACAGTTATTTGGTACACCCTTTGCCTAGTATTCCTGAGTAGTAATTTGATCTTTTCTGACTCTTTAAATTTGAAAGGATCACCAAGCGCTTGTCCTTTCACGCTTGTTTCAAAACTGAAAGAGATAGAGTCACCTTTCTTCTGTTTCTCGACTCTTAAAACATGAAAGGTGAAGTTTCTAAGTTTCAATGTGGTAAAATTAATCACCCACGATCACACGCCCTGTTAGATTTTGCTTTTTGGCCATTTGATTGTGTGTCTTGACTCTTTTTCAACCCGTGTGTGTTGTGCTTGATCTTTTTTCATTGTTGTCACAGTGGCGGAACCTCCTATTTCATCTACTGGTAGTCCATATACGGACAATTCATCAGAGGCTTATCAGTCCTTTGCTGAACCTCAGCAGCTCATCGTTTTCGAGTTTCCTGACGGGGGACCGGTTCTGTCTGAGCAGCCCTTTGGAGGACCAGTTGACTTCAATTGGCCTTTTTCCGACCCTTGGTTTGGATTGGGAGTAGGAGAAGATTTCCCTCCTCTTACATTGGATTCGCCTTTTATAGCTACTGTTATTCCTCCTAGTCCTCGCTGTCTATTATGAGATCTAGCGGCAGGCTCAAGCATGAGTGAATCTAGCGAGGAAATCCCCACGTCCGGTGAAGATTACCAGTTATTTCCTCAGAGATTATTTCTAGGAGACAACCCTGAACCATCTGTTATGTCATCCCCTGGTCCCTCATTACCCGCCAGGTATAGATCCTTGGGTCAGATCATTGCTGTCACTGCCTCTATGGGGGTATCAGCTCCTTCTACGAGGCCCGTTGTTCCTTCGTTGGGGATGTCTCCATGTACACCCGTTACATCATCCCCTCAGGTTACTTTTGTACCCTCCATGCCCACTGTTTGTGTGGCCGCATCTGCACCCGCCGTTACTACCCAGTCCGTAAGGACCACATCACTTCCCGAAGATATCTACATAGCATCTTCTATGTTGAAGAACATCTCTCCAGAGGAGTATCGATTGTCTTTGCAATAGTCGAACCCTGAGGTCGGACAGTCCTCTAAAGATCCCAACCACTCATACTTTTTGCATTATGCATAGGATGGTACACCCATGTATGTTTTTCCATATCATTACGATGAGCATGGGAACCCTTTGCGTTTACTTGCTCCTAAGGCTCAACTTCATGCTCAGGGTTTACCTTATAACCAGGCTGGACAACCTTTTAACCCGCAAGGACAACCTTTTCAAGGCCAGCCTTCGGGCCAGCCTGGCTATTCTTATGACCCGCAAGGGCCATTATACGGTCCGCAAGGACAGTATTACGACCCTTCCGATCAACTCGTGCAGCCTCTCCCTGGAGTCCCAACTGGGCAACGTCAAGGACTCGCAGGTCAACCGGGGTACCAACTCGGGCCAGTATACGGTCCTGGGGGCAAGTCCAACCTTCTCAACCTTTGCAACCGCAATATCCTCTTGGTCCCAATGTTGCACATTAGCCAGGACCATCTTATGGTCCTGCTACGGGTCAAACTGGTTATCAGCAACCACCTGGCTCCATTCCGCTACTAGGCCAACCGGCCCATCCGACACAACCTGGTATCCCGCCACCAGGCCAACTGGCCAATCTAGCACAACCTAGTGTCCCTCCACCAAGCCAACCAGCCCATCCGACACAACCTAGTGCTGCTCAATAGCCAGGACAACCTGCAAAACCGGCACAACCTGTTTATCCAGGGCAGCCCGCTCAGCCAGGTTAGCTTGTTCAGCCAGGCCAGCCTGCACATTCTGTCAACCCTACCCAACAGTCGACTTATTCAATGCCGCAGCCAAATCAACCGCTGCGCCCTAATTATCAGGCTCAGCAGGGTCCCACCTATTAGCAGCCCACTCGACCCCAAGGCGGTTACTATTCTCATGGTCAATATCGACCAAATTATAGCCAGCCCCAAGGTTCTAACTATTACTCTCAGCAACCCGGCTACACCTATACTCAGCAGCCAAATCCAAATGCTGCTTACATAGGGCCAACTTAAAATCAGGGTCCATACTCTGGTTATCAAGCCCCGTACGCTGGTTACCAGCAACCGAATTAGGC
The DNA here is from genome assembly GCA_034641835.2 of Pinus albicaulis. Lineage (NCBI taxonomy): Eukaryota > Viridiplantae > Streptophyta > Pinopsida > Pinales > Pinaceae > Pinus > Pinus albicaulis. Next base: position 1,180,260,656 of record CM076577.1, on the reverse strand, counting down.
TGGGTATATGACCTATACCCCCTACAGTCAGAATCATATGGAATAGAACCCCTGGGGGCAAGGTTATTCTCAACTGGCGTGGAGTAAAGGTACTGGTCCTTATCCAGGGCCAGGTATGTCGTCCAATCCGCCATTGCCATTTTTGGCTACCTTGGAATTATCGGATGTTTCGAAATTAATGAATGATCCAATTCTGCACAATCCTTATTGGCCTCCGGTTCCTACCAAGGTGCCCGGTGATTGCCCCAAGTTTGAGGGTAAAGCTGGGGAGGACCCCCAAGCTCATGTGATGACTTACCATCTTTGGTGTTCATCCAACTCTTGGGTGGATGATTCAATCCATCTGCGCCTCTTCCAGCGCACTTTGACTGGCGTTGCTGCTAAGTGTATATTGAATTATCCCGTGGAATCTTTCAAGATTTAAATACGTTAGCCATGGCTTTTCTGACTCACTTTCAGTTACCGGTTCGCTACGAAGACGGGACGCACCTCCTGACTTCTTTGAAGCAGGACAAAGCCACCCACATTTCTGATCACATTCATGAGTGGCGACGTCGTCGTAGACTGATCAAGTTTCATATAACTGATCAGATACTAACTCATTGGTTCACCACCTCCTTCATTAACAAAATCGCCCAAGATATTGTTATGGGAGCGTGTGTGACTGAAGAACAAGCCATAGCACGTGCCCAATATCTGGATCTGGTATACTCTTAGTTCAGCACGCTTTATGATATTTTTCCTGATGCTCCATGGTCTGGAACCTCTAAAGCTCCACCTACCCCAGCGGTAGATGGTGTTATTGGTTCCATGTCTCAGAATTCGAAGAAATCTTCGAATGGGAAGCAGAAGTCGAACTCATCCAATAATTATGCTCCTTCCACTCCTCCCGATTCTGGCAAAACTGCGAAGGTTAATGCCATTCAGGCCAATCCTATGGAGAAAGCCTCCAAAGGGAAAAATAAGGGCAAAGGTAAATCCAAATCCAACGCCCCAAAGCTAGAGTCCAAACCTCATACCGAGGACGGTTCCCAATGAAAACCGAAGTACCCCTGCCTCATTTGTGAAGAATATCATTATACAAAATATTTTCCATGACAATCTGAAGTTAGTCAACTTCTAAAAGGCTCCAAAGGGACTTCGGCAGTTCTTAAAGAACCGTTCCCGTCTCAACATACCCAGATGGTTGAACAGCCTTCACCATCTACACCATTCGGGTCTCAAGTCTTTATGATGAATGGTGCTACACCTATCTCTATTGCTACACGTTCGAAGGACTACAACGAATCGCGTTCGGCACCTGGGAAGGCAGTTTTGGATGGTCCACCTCCCCCACATGTCTCCGGTTCGTTGGAGATTGAGAAGCCTACTGCCGAACTCGTTGTGAGGCCACCTTCTAAAGGTGTTCTAAGAAGATCTTCCTACAATCCGAATGCCCGTGCCGCTTAGCACTACAGTATCATTGAGGATCTGGCACAGGCACCTTCTGCCATGTCTGCATTGGAAGTTCTTCAAATTTTCCCATCACAACGGAAAGCTTTGTTGTCTGCAATCGGTGGGATCAATCCCACTGATTCTAATCTTCTCACCTTCGACTTAGAGAACTTTACCCCCCGACTTCCGCATCAGATCGCTCTTGTTATTCAATTTGGGATCAACGGCCTTAACATCCATAGGGCCGTTGTGGATAAAGGTGCTTCTACCTGTGTCATGTCGTTTGCTTGTTGGAAGGCCATTGGCTCTCTGGCCCTTTCATCATCTCCTAATGCCCTAGAGGCATTTGATGGTCGGGAATCGAAACCCCTAGGTTTTCTCGAGAGTTTAGCGATTACCTTACAGGGAAGACTGTCAATGTAGAAGTAGAAGTAGTTGATGCCAAGCTTGACTACAATATACTTCTCGGCCGCAGTTGGACTCACGCCATGTTATGCACGCCGTCCACCCTATTTCGACTTATTAAGTTCCCTCACGAGGAAAAAATAGTTACTTTGGATCAGTTGTCTTTCTTCACCTCCACCTCCAATAACAACGTTCCGTACGTGGATCAGATCCCAAATCCCCCTGACAGTGTAGGACCCAGTCTCTTCAAGGACCCCATCCTCATGGGTATTTTTCCTACACCACCACCGCACACCGCTCAAGTTAATATGATCTCTAGGTCTGACGACCCATGGCTCATCCCTATGCTTGAGCAGGTGGCTGAGTTTGGAGAATCGATGCCCTTAACTCCAGCAGAGATCAACTACTATGAAATTTTCGCCGCATCTGATCCTCTCCCTCCTCAGCATGCTCCTTTAAGCATGGCTTTATACATCTACTCTCAATCCCCCTGGCTCGGCGAGGTCGACTTGCCTGGTCCTCTTAAAGAGATTTTCCCTTCTGATGAAGCCATTGTTGAAACAATGTCTCTTGAGGAGCTGCCTTGGAGTGATGGACATCATTGTTCCTCATTTATGCCTAGTCTGGGGGCAATGTCACATTGTCTAGAGCATGATGTATCTAATCATCTCTCTCCTGAGCCTCCTCCGTTAAGCTCACCGGAGCATAGTTCTTCCTCTTGTGTCAAGCTCCTAAAACAATGAAACAAGTAGCTACGAGGATAGTTCTTTTAAGTGTATCAACCTCATTAAAATAATGAAACACGAGCCTGTTCAATTTGAGTTTTGATAGATTTAGTTCAAATCTCTTTTTCAACCTTCAATCCATTTCCCATGGAATAAAGCTTGGGGGGCATGTACCTCGAATTGAGACACCATGCTGGGGGCATGCCCGTCTTTCTCAAGCATAGTTTGTGTTTTAAGCTTGCATAAAAATAAAACTCATTTCCAAGCATAGTTTGCATGTGTGTTTTCATGTGTGCTTTTAAGCTTGCATAAAAATAAAATGTGTGATTAGATACATTATGTGAACTTTTTCATTGGGTCGTTTGTTATACAACTAATGCATTAAGATAACATTGTATTATTCATTTGCATAGCATATACAAAACACCATCACATGTGAGAATATCCATCCAGAAATAGGTATGTATATATATATATATGTGTGTCGAAATGTTACATAGTGTGCATCACATAAAATCAAAATATACATGTTCGTCTTAATACATCCGGAGACGACATGTCTCTCAAAAAATATGCATGAAGGAAGCTCTAGTTGTCTAATCCGCATGGTGCTCGTGGTAATATGCTACCGCGTGCACTAAGCGTCTCAGTAGTCGGTGGAGGCGACTGGGCACCCCCACAGTGTGTCGCTGGTATGTTAGCAGAACATCTGCTAGCCGTGCATAGTCTGGGATCCCCCGGGCAATGCCTTCCAGGTTCTGAATTAGTTCACCTCCCTCGCCACTCTCAGCCTGAGGGTCATGATTAGCATGGGTTCTCCGCGCAATGGGTGACATGCCCGCGGGTCTCTCTGGGCTGAAATCTGCATACATATAACAAATATTATTATAACTGACATGGATTACAAAAAATAATAATAAAACATATAAAAATCAAAAGAGAGGTCATACCCAACTCTTCATCCCAGTCATCCCCCTCCGGGAGTGGAAGGTCTGAGTCTCCGGTGAAATTGGTCCCGGCATAAGGCCAATCCTCGACCACGATCAGCTACCGCCGTAACCATCCAAAAAAATCCGGCCTCTGGGACATCTGTTGGCCTCCTCCTGATCTGGGCATAAGTGCTGCTCGGCGAGCCATCCTTGGCTCTCTTGGTATCGGCTCAGTAACAATGGCCCCTTGGCCCTGAAAGATTGGTAATCGTTCTAGGATGAACGATACCAAAATGGAACTGTAGCCAAACTGTTTCAGCTTGGCGTGCTTGCACTTTGTAAGCTGCCTCTTGATATTGGTTGTCACCGCTGTAGCCCAATGAAATAGTGTAGGATTCATACACTCAGAGGCTAATAGGAGTTGGGCCTTTGTGGCCTCATGTGGAGCTTGCGATCCCGCAGCTCGTGTGATGGTGTGTAGCACTACTCTCAGTGCTAGATCCTCGATAGTGTGGATATCCACCTTCTCGCTTCCTGATCTAGTCCGTGCCCTTGGGCACACCCTCACCATTACCTGCTCCATATTTTCACCAGATGGTCTGCTGCCTGTCAAGATGGGCACTGGACCTCTGCACGACAGTTTGGTTATGAAGTATACATCAGAAACCTCCAGTTCTAGCACTTGGTCCCGAAGTTTGAACACCCCTTCATTTTCGTCCCAAATACTCACCAAGTACTGTAGGAGCTCAGGTTGAGATCGTAAGCAGGGTTTCAGGAAGAACTTCTTGAGTCCATAGTTCTTAAGTGCATTCATACAAGCCTCATTCTCCATGGACAGTTCATCCTCTTCCCCATGCTCCCTTTCCTTCCATTCGATAACCATTGTGTTTGGTTGCCTGCATCAACATGATCAAAAACCCTTGATTAGACCTCTGTTACATGGGAAATTCCATTGCATTGTTCTCTGTTTGGAAATTTAAAATGGAAAACTGCGTTGTGCCATTAGTGCGACCCCTTTGTATGCAAAAGACCATTGGCGCAGGTCTGTGCCCGATACCCGCGCCAATGGACGAAGCCCTAAAAATTTAAAAATCTTCCATAGAAGTCTAATCCGTAATGGAAATCCCTATAAAATGGATCAAAATGGAGTTCAGGGAAGTGCCTCTTACCTAGGACAAACGAGGATCTGAATGGTAACCCGAATCAGTCGTATTCGCCGTCAGAAGTTTGCACACAGATGGACCACTTTTGCTCTCCAATGAGGTAAATAGTAAAAGTAATTTTGTTTTTACCATTTGAGACTTATTAATAACTTTTTGAAATCTAAATAGGTTTTAAAAGTCATTTTTTATTAATATATTTCGTCGAAAATGGGTTTTACACTTGCCTTTCTGTGCAACAACAGGTCTTTATGTGGCTTAAACAGTGACACGAGTTGTATTTTATACTTTTTCGGACTCGGTAAATACACGAAAAAGTCATTTTGGAGTCATATTTCAGCTCTTTTCTGACTCTCTAAACATGAAAATATTGCGGAGGCCCTTGTCGTTTCGATCTCGTTAAAGTGGCAACGAAACGACATCTACCCAGTATACGTTTACCCCTATTTTAGGCTGGGATAGATTATTTACGAAAAAGGAATACACTAGCCTATCGTGACTAGGAGGTTTTCTTAGACAATTTTTTCTACCTTTTCGGATCTGAGGAACTATTTAGGAAAAGGGACCTTTGGAGTTTTCTTTTCCGTTGTCTTTTCAAACTCTCTAGACATGAAAAGATGCTGAGTTCTTCCTTTGTCAGACTTGTTAAACCCTGATGACATTGGATTCAGTCATAATGACAGTATCTGAGTTCCTCCTTCCTAGGGCTCGTTAAATGTACTAGGATGGAATTATATAGCAAGCATATGGTATCCTCTTCAAGCTTGTGTAAAAATAAAGAGGTACTCGCCAGAAATGGTGGGGAAAGTGGAACCAATATCATTGTCGTGTCGGCAGTATGTCACTCTTGAACATGGCACTTGTTTGCATTCGTGTCGGGTTGGGGACATCTCATCTCATTTTCCACTTGCCTCCGTGGGTTTGGGTAATCCTTTTTGACCTCTCATCTGCTCTTTGCCTCATCGCCATGACCTCTGATCCATTGATGTCAAATACTGCCAAACTCACTGTCGTGCCGCCATATGTTCAAGAGAAGTTGACCTCTACAAGTTTTCAACCTTCCTCTGATTCTCATCTGATCGTCATTCAAAAAAACATTATGTTCCTTTGTCTAGCGTCGATGATGTGGGAAACACTATGGCCCACCTTCGATCAAGGTCACTTCCTATCAACTTTAGCTCATTATCCAAGAAGTTGATCTAGATACTCCCTTCTGGTACCTTGGAGCCTGCATGCCTTAATGGCAGGTTCTTCGCATTCGACGTGAGATTTTCATCATTGGCCTCTGATCGAGTGATTCTGCGGGTGTTCGACGTCAGCTCATTGTTCACATGTCGTAGATTGTACCTGTAGTACCTTGAGGACCATTGGCATTAATGGTGGTACCTCTCGCGTTTGTTAACAGCTTTCATCATTGGCTGGTAATTAGGCGATGTTCTAGCATGTTCGACTTCAGTTCACATATTCGCATGCTTGAACTTGTACTTTGTTCGGGTCGAGATGGAGCGCAAGACCCTGGATTCTTGTTTTTTACGATCCAGGCTGTGATTTTGTGGATTATCATGATTAGTTACATGACTCCATGATTGGATGGCTGTGACCATACCTAAGTCTATTTATCGATCCTCACTAGATGGTTGTGCCCATGCCTTGGATCTGGATTATTACATACTCTGTTATGGATGCTTGTGCCCATACCACGTATGTATCATGTATTTGAGATATCAGTTGTATTTCTCTACGCAGTTTTTCCGATGACAATGTTTTTAGTTGGACACATTCTCGTAAAGCATTTCACCCTCTCTCTCTCTCGGGCCTCATGCTTTAGGGGGCATCTGTTACACAGCAATTTGTCACCATCCCTGCAATTCCCCATCTCACACAATTGGAGGGCTTATTCCGTGACCTATGAGAAGTGACATAACTTGAAAACACTTTCATGGCATTCCCCTAAACATGTACTATCATTTCCCTGAAGACAACTCCTTGTGAAAAACCCTAAAAACACCCCTTTTTGCATTGGTGCAGGTAGCCAGTTCATTACCCGCACCAATGGGGGAAATCCTTCAAAGAGGGCGTTCCAATTGGCGCTCTGTCCCAGAGTCGCACTTGTGCTAGCCATTTTAAGGAGTGTTTTTTAAAAATAAATCGCGGAAGTTTCATCCTAACTGATCCAGGAACTGGTATCTAATTTGAGTTGGGAGGTTTGGCTCCGGATCTCCATGTATAGGAAGTGGTTTGACACCTCTCATGGAAGCTTCCTTGAGGATAGGGCCAATCCCATGATTATAGGGATCCCAACTCCCCTTCCTCCATCTATAAAAGCTTGCTCATCTCATTTTCAAGCTAGTCTCCAAGTTCCCAAGAGCCTAATGCTGCAAGAGCTTTGATCCATTTCCTTAAGGCCAAATCCAAGAAAGGAGATCATTGTCGAGACATCCGAAGAGAGAGGTTTTTCCCATCCCTGACGGGCTTTATCGAGACGCGTTCTACTGACGACCCTCCGAAGGAGAATTCAGCATCAAAGCTATGGTTGTATTCTTCTTTTGATTAATTAATGATAAGCGACTATTGGTTACGGTTCCACTCTTGTTGTTGATTATGATGTTGAGTTATGTCTTCTCTAACTGACATATAGTTGCATATACTGGATTTTACGCTTGCGTTTGTTTTGTTCTTGGCGTGTGCAGGTGTCCGATCACGGATATCGTGAGGATTGTGATCTGCTGGAGCCAAGGAACGAGAGCGCTACTTTCTCTACAAGCGACAACGTTGGATTCCAAGTAAGCCTTCATCGCTAGTTGGTTTATTTTCAATTAGGAACCTGCACTGTAGCGTGAACAATTGTTGCTAGACCCAGTCTGGGCTAGTAGGGATCGCCTCTGTCCGCAGAGGGGATTTACCTCCACAACAGGTGGTTTCTGAGTTGTTTTTCAATGGAGGAAGGTTTCCTTCCATTGGGAAGCTAGTAAGGAAGGCCCTTGAGCCTTATTGTATAATTCGGCGCCAGGACACACTATCATTTTCCCCTACAATGCAGTTTTAGTCTTGGACTACGTTATTTTAGGGAGGAGTTGCAGGGGTGGTTTCAGTACACCATTTTGGGAGAAGGTTTTCCAGTGAAGGGATCAACCTTTCATCCGGAGATTATTTTGGATGAGGCTACATTCTTTGCCACATCATATTGGTCACATCTTTCCAACTGTATAGTTGCAGTGAATCTTCAGTCCTAGGGCTTTGATTCATTTCTTGTATATTGGTGTATTTCTGAAAACTCTCTTGGGTTCTTTGTTGGAGGTTGTATAGAGCCTTGATCTTCATGTACATTATATTTTGAGGCATATTTCAGCCATTTCTTATTTTGTATGTTCATTTGTTGTAGCAGTGCTCTTATGAATGTGTTGTAGCAGTCTTCTGGCATTTTGGTATAGTAGAAGGACCTCATTCTTGAGGGATTTATCTATTGGAGGCTTGTAGGTTCATATTGTATGGTTTGTGCCTCATTGTATTGTACTATTTTCTACTATTATGTGTTACACCATTTTTTGGTCACCTAACCTATTATCATTAGATGGACCCAGGTACACGATGTAAGACCAATTTTACCCTAAGAAAAATTTCTCTCACTATGTAAAATAACTTAATAAAACACATTTATTAGGTTGTTTATGGTCTAAACAGGAAACAAACAGGAAACCCCAAAAGGAAATATTAAACAAATCTATATTTGTTTGATTTTCCTCATGGAATAATCAATTAAACAATAATTAATTATTATTCCAAGTCATATTTAACCCAAAACAAGGAAATTAATTAGATAAATCCTTATTTATCTTATTATTTTCTAGGAATAATTATTTAAATTTTATTTAAATAGTATTCCTTGTTAAATATGACTAAATTATTTGTAAAAAATTAAATAAATCATTATTTATTTAATTATCATTCAACCACTTCCTTAAAATAATAAATAAATCATTTATTTATTTATTATTTACAAATAAAGGGATTTGACCCAAGTCAAATGCCTTTTCCCTCCAACAAATATAATAAAATATTCCATAAAAGGTGGATATATATTTGGTTAATATTATTTTAATCATACACCAAGATCTAGAATGACCCAATATTTTGTTATAAATAGAAGGGTTTTCTCATTCATTTGTCACCTTTTGTTGCCTATTAGATCACTCTAGATCTATGCTCTTGGTCTGACTTTGAGCCATTATCATTGTCACATTCTCCATTATTTTCTTTGTGAGCTCCCTTTGAGTTCTATGTTTGTCTCGGTTTTCTACACCAACAAGAGAGAGAAATTTTAGATCTGAAATGCTGAGGACTTTCAAGAACCCATCCCATTGAGGAGAATTGGAAACACCTTTCTTTTTTTCCTCTCAGGTGCCCCTTTAATATAAAAATTCTTTCAAATATATTGTTCTTGTCTTATCTATTGGATGCATGGAGCAACATTTCATTTTCATTGCTTAATGTATTTTTATGCATAGATCTGGATTTGTGCAACTTTTGTCTTGATCAACTAACTGCAGATTTGAAGATATTGGTAGCCATATTTGATGTTACGCCTATTTGTTATGCGTAGATAAAGTGGTATTTTTCCGACAAAATATTCATACTAACAATTGGCGACTCCACACGGGTTTTCAATTACGACTGCTATCGTTTTTCATATTCCTACATATCCAGCTGCTTCAGACCCTAGGGTTTCTTTTTCAGATTTTTTTTCTTTCTATTTTTATGTCATTTTTCACCTATAAAACCCTCAAACATTCAAATCTCTAACTTCCATGTGTTTCTTGCCCCATTGCGCAAGTAACCGACATCAACTGCAACAGAGACGACAACGTTTTCTGAAATCTGCCACCGAGACACCCAGAGCTGCAGGTCGTACTTTTTTCCCTAGAACCTGTGACCTGGACTGCAGGACGCACTTTCAGCCCAAAATCTGTGACCTGGACAGAAGACAGGTCAGAACCTGCGACCTGCCCTTTTTTTTGCAATTTTCCAGCAATTTTTCTTGGTTTGTGTGAAGCTTCTGTTAGGGTTTTCCATCCTTTGCCTCAGCCCGTTTAGACCTATTTCTGATCTATTTTACTTAACTAAGTGGGAATCTCGCCCCTTAGGGCTTTACTACCCTCCACTTTTTGTGGAAGAGTTTTAGCTGTTTCAGACGTCTGAATTTTCAAAGTTTCAACCTTCTTCTTTTCAAATCTAATACCTCACTTTCCGATCCCTTTTAGATCAGCTCTTCTCCCTTCAAAATCACCTCATATAGTTTTGTTTGGGTTTGCCTCTAGGATCACCTTCTTGTCCCTACTACCTTTAGCTGATTTCCTCCTTTGTTCTAGCAACCTTGCCTCTACCTCTTTGCTATTTTCTATACCTCCTTTCAGTAGATTTCTCCTTTAGATCCATGTCCCTCTTGACCTTAGATCTATTGGCCCCTCTTTAGTGTGTTTTGACTAGATTTTTTCCTCTTTTTAGACTAGTTTTGGGATACCCGCCTTCTTACGTTAGATCGATGCATAATTAGCTGTTAATTTTCTATTATTTCAGCATTATCTACTGTTCTCGACAGATTTATTTTTAGTTACGTAGCACACTTCTTCTTTTACTCTCAAAACCTTTGGGTTTAAAAATTAAAATTAACACACACAACACACTGTCCCTAAGCGAAGAAGAGCCTGGTTAACACCGCCAGGCAAAGAATTTAAAATCAATTGACACTGCACCTTTCTGCCCTTATTTCAACATTGTCATTGCTTGATTCTTCACCTCCCTGCCCTTGTTGGTCATTCTTCTTCCCTTTGTGCTGTCATCATTGCACCTCCAAGGCATTTATCGCGGAGACTTCTTGGCCTTCACCCTTAGTTTCCGGTTGGTCGACTTACTCCTTCCCATCGTCGTCGAGTTATTCCTCCCCTGAGTCCACACTCCGACTCTTCTTCTGATTCTTTGGGTTCTCCAAATAGCCTTGAAATATGACCTCATCTATGCTAAGTCTGGTTATGTTTATACCGTCCTTTCTGACCTACCCAGAACTATTGGCGCTAATGCCCCAGGGGCCTCTCAATCTGCCGACGGTATCGTTGGAGCTCTTTCGCATCAATATGCTCAACCTCCTATGGGCTATGGTTTCCCTCTGGGAGGGGCCAGCACCTCCAGCACTTTCCCCCCTCTAGGTAGCATGTATCCAGGATACGACATTCCTCCTTATTTTTCCCAACCTCTTGCTTACCTCAACGTTGCCCAAACTATCTAGTATCCTTATCCACAGCCTGGTGCCCCAGCTTCGTCTGCATTTGCACCTCTACCTCCCTTGCCTTCTAAACACCCACAACAACAATTACCACCCCCGCTGGGGCAAGTATTTTCATAGTATGGTGCGACTAATCCTCCTTCTTCTCAAAGAAAGAGGAACAGCAATCAAAAACAATCTACCCCTGGTAATCGCGGATCTAATCCTTCCAGTATTGACTCTAACACTGTTAACCAGCAACAGGGCACTCAGCCCAAGCTGGATAGGCCTCTTCGTACAAATAAGCCTTGTTCGTTTTGCAGTGTTTGCGGTCATTACACTCACGATTGCCCCCTATTACCACAGATGCAGTAGATGTGGGAGTCTCAGGCCACATTGTGAGGATAACATGCCTCCCCTACTATTCCCCCCGAAGTGGCTACTTCTCAACCAGATGTGTTTACCGATCCTTTCCCTCAGCAAGGATTTGTGGCTACTCAGCCACCTCATGCCCCGGTAACCACTCAACCTTCCTCTTCTGTTTCCTCCAATTACTAGATTATCATGATGAATTCTGACCAACCTCTCGTCATCGACCTTAACCTTCAAACTCGGTCTTGTCAGTACCCCAAGCCTCCCGCCCTGTCTGTCCCCGAGTCACCTTCTTCAGGTTCTAAAGATCCTCTTTTGAAACCCAATGGTCCTCTGCAGATCCCTCAGCCCAAATTTGAGGTTCCTACCAAGGTTCCTAAGGGCCCATTATGTCGAAATGTTGCTTCCAGTCGAGCTGCTCATTCGTATAGCATAGTAGATGATTTGGCACAGTCTCCTGCTACCATTTCAACATTGGAACTCCTCCAGTCATGTCCTTCTCAAAGGAAGGCTCTACTATCTGCCATGGGCACTGTAGATCCTGCTGATGACCAATTGATTGTTTTCGACGCCCGTCAGTCAGATCATTCTCCCCTTCCTGCTTCCGTCGCTTTCCAAATCCCAGTCAAAATCCGGAATGCTAATGTGTCTCGGTGTATTATTGATGAGGGGGAATCTACCTATGTGATATCTGCTTCAGTTTGGAAACAACTCAGATCTCCTGAGCTGGCCCCTTCCACAATCACCCTTCGTGCGTGGGATGGCCACGCCTCCCAGCCCATTGGCCTATTCTGTAATTGTCCTATCACCCTTGTGGGAAAGACTATTTGTGTAGACGTTGAAGTCATTGATGCCTCTCTTGACGATAACATTATTTTGGGGCATAGCTACACCTATGCCATGTCTGTTGTCCCATCCACAGTCCACCGCAAGATGTTTTTCCCTCACAATGGAAAGATAGAGACCATTGACCAGTTGACATATCACGAGCCAAAATCTCAGACCTCCCCTGAGTCGACCATCTCTTCTGTAGCCAATAAGAAAATCGTCGATTATTTGACCAGTCTTTCCCCATGCATCTACAAAGACTCCTCCTTGCTTGGAACCTTCCTTGGTCTTCCTCCTCCTACTATCTTTGATCCCAGCTTAGTGAATGTTTGCATGATGCAATCGTCTCGGGCTGACGTTAAGTGGCCTGCTTCGGCTAGTCAGCAACCTCAACCTTGCCCGCCACAACCTGCTCCTAGCCCTTCGCCCCAACCGACCGAACCTCTTCCTTCTAGACCTTCTCATCCAGCTAGTACCCACGGGCCTCTCTACCCTCCTAGGTCGGTTTCCCCAGGTCTCAACCATCTTGGAGCTGTCCCTCCTGGCCATTAACCCACTAGTCATATACCTTTCCCTGCTCCCCCTCCCAGAGTCTATTCGGTCCCCATCATGGCCACCCTTTCCCTCCCCAATTTGACCTTGGGAATACCCGTCTGGTACCTTAACCCCCCAGCCGAGACCCCACCAGGTTAACCCAAACCATACCTTGCTTTGACACCGGTTCAAGCGATTCCCTTAGCTTCTTTCGTCGCTACAATGCCACCAGCACCTCAACAAGAGCCTTCTCCTATTGTGACAGCTACAGGAAAGAAAGGCAGAGCTCACAAGGGGGCATCCAAAGACAAGGCCACCCCAACTGATCCTAACCCTCCTCCACCCACCAAGCCTTGTGCCTTGTGTGATGGCATCGGTCATGCCACCCATACTTGTCTCGATTTTCCCCGTATTAAACCCATGGTTAAAGTCGCGTTTTCCTGAGTCTACGGTCCCGACATCCTCTGTTTCTTCCTCGTCCGCAACCAAGAACCCAAAGACTCTTCGCACCAACAAACCTTGTGCTCTGTGTGGTGTCCATGGCCATTATTCTCACCATTTTCCTCACCTAACTCATTACCAAGCCTCTTTAGAGGTCATTCGCGAGTATGATGTTGAACAAAATCAATCCGCCTCTCCCATCCTCTCACAGTATGCGTCAAGTCAACTCGAGGATCCCCCTGCTACCACTGACATTCCCCCCCCTGATGTTGAGATGACGGAACCTGCTGCCCCCATCCTATGCCTATCATCATCCGTGTGTCCTCGGAGTACATTCCCTCTGAATCCCCTCCGTCTATTTTGCTTGATCTCCCTTCAGCAACATTCTTGAGCTCCACATCATTTGACCATCTTTTTACTTGTTCTTCTATCATCCCCTATGACGATTCGTATGTGAGCCCCTCTTCCCATGCTGATGATTTAGGTAGATTTGTAGTGTCATGTGGTTTCCCTGACCTTTTCTTTCCCAACCATAACCGGGATGATACCATCCGTATCTATGATGTTCCCCGTAGTATGAGCTCCAGCTATTCCTCCCGTAGCCCTCATACATCACCCTCTAGTCGGTTTATGAGTCATAGCCATCCTATCTAGGCTACTCCCTCCCGTAGTTGTCATTTGATGTCTACTCTACACTCACGCTGCCATCATTATTCTTCTTCCTCCCATTTCTTGTCTTGTAACACTATTTTGCAGGACCTCCTGTCCACACATTATATTGGCTATGCCGATGGGGTAAGTCGCTATTCCTGGAATCTAGCCTCTGCAGCTTGGGCCATATTTACCCCCTTGCATACCCTTGTTCTCTCTAATGGGGTCGGCATTGGCACTGCCACCAATAATTAGGCCGAATATGATGTAGTGCGTGGCCTCTTAGCCGATGCCCTCTCTCATCGCATCCTCCATCTATATGTTCGTTTAGATTCCCTGCTTCTTGTCCTGCAACTCAATGGTGTCTATCGTGTGCATAATCCTATCCTGTTTAGATGATATTTATGAGTGAAACTTTTGATACGTGAATTTAGATTCATTACTTTCAATCATGTACCTAGAGGACAAAATCACTACGTAGATAGCATTGCAAACCATGTTCTAGATTGGCATTTATCACACACAAGACAATAACATTCAAATTCATCAAAACAATGCATATTCATAATATGTGTCATACAACATGTTTTTAGATTCCATCTACTCTGATACATATGACAGGCCCATAGCATGTTACAACAAACACATCTAAAAATTGGGGGGCAACACTTGCCCCTACATACACACTAGGGGGCACCACCTGCCCCACATCTAATCACTCTCTGGAGGATCCCGAGCCAATGGCTCTGCTCCTGCAGCTCATATATCATGCACAGTCTGACCAGCCATCACCATGTGTCCCATGACACCTCACCATTCCGAAGGTAGACCAATACATAGCTCTATGTACTGGTCGTCTAAGTCTTGCCAACTCCGCTCTGAAACACCGGTAAGCAGCCCCTCACATCTACGACAGATGTCCTCCAGGAGGGCAGTCATATCCTCATTCTATGTCGTTCTCGATCCACTAGCACCTGCAGCCCCTACTACTGCAGGTCGTCCCATATATCCGGCCGATTTTACCGGAGCTATATCTGCATACCAAAAGTATAAGAATCAGTACCATATATAATATTCACAAACTTTAACATGCACATAAAAAATTAGTCACCTGTCACTTACCATCGGGCCCCCATACTCGACCAGGCAGAAGTGGCAAGTCCAGATCTACACAATAACTCATCCCAATATAGAGATAGTCATCTATGTACAATGGCATCTGATCCCAATGGGAAAAGAACTTCGGTCGGAACACCCATCCGACCACCCCTCCTCTTCCTCTACACATTAAGCGTCCCCACTGGTGCATCCTGGGTTCTCTTGGACCCCCATCTAGTAGTTGTACACAAGGTTGCAAGGTCGGGATCTTCTCAAAAAAGAAGGAGCACAATATAGTCCCATACGCGCAATCATGGTTCACTTGCCGCTTGCAAAGTGACAGCTGTCGTTTCAATGACACCAACATCATTTAGGCCCACCCATAGTAGGTCCCACTCAACATTGATTCCACAATCATCATTTGCCCTCCAGTGATGTGATGGAGCACCTGGCTGCCCAGGATCCACAACACTTTTGCCGCCACTGCATGAGTCTCTAACCTCTCTAGATCCCCAATCGGTATCCGAGTCCCTTTGACTTGGAGGCCTGGTCGACAATGTCACTCTAAAAACTCCATGATGTTACGGCCCTGCGGTAACACTGGCTGTGTATTTCCCACCATCCCTAATGGTGGGAGACCAGTCAAGAAATACAAATATTGGACTGTAAACTCGATCCTGTGCACCTGCACTATAAAGACCTCGTGATCTGGATCCCAATAACTGACAATTCGGGCCAACAAGGGCTCCCTAGCTCTCATCAGAGGGTTCTCCACAAATTTCAGAACCCCAAACCTGGCCAATGCATGACGGACACCCTGATCTACTTGGATCTCCGTCCGTAATGTACCCAGGTCTCTCTCTCTCCAGTTGATCTGTATATCTGCCATATCTACAAAAAAACATCATATTTTTCAGTCTACATATAGGAAAAACTGTATCCAATTACAAAAAACCCAATCATCAGCCCACAATAGCACTGAAATGACCTTCATCTGACAAGTCGCACTTTTTAGGCCAAAACCTGCTTCCCAGGTCACATTTTTTGGCCCAAATAGTGCGACCCGGCTGTGAATATGAGGGAGAGGTTGTTCCTAAGATTTAGGACCCTAATCTGAACTATCAATCCATCAAAAAGAAAGAGTAGGATTAGGCCTCTTACCTGCAACTGGCGGATCTCAATTCCAATGGTCGGTTTGTCTGCTACAATCGTCATAAGATTTAGGGCCTTCTCTCCTCTCTACATTCACCACAGCTACACAAGAAAATGAATGCATTTGGAGGGAAAATGCCTTATTAGAAGAGAAACCCCTGATTTTTCTTTCGCCCGATGTGACCAAACCGTAGCCCTATTTGACACACCGTCTGCACCGTTGTAAAGCTCTCATCGAGCACTCAAATGGTTATCTGTTAGTTTTTCATGATTTGATACTACACCATGACACATTTTCTCCACGAAGGGTCTATTCAACTCTCCTTCAAATTGGATTTCCTGACTTACAACACTTGTATTTGGGGCACCACTTTCCCTCCGTACTTGTCCTTGTTCGTGTTTACTTTCATCATGAGCTACCCTCTTGTACTCATGTTTTTATGGTCCCCCATTGGACCTTTACTGTGTGGCAGCACCATCGAGTCACCCTTGTTTAGAGCATCCAAGTTGAGTCATCATTGCATTCATGGATTCTATCCCGAGTCCCTTCATACCCCGCTATAGTCCTCTATCCTTCATTTCTTGGTCCCTCTCTCATGTCGCACATTATGGCCTTCAGTCCCACTATCCCCTATCCCTCATGATATCATTTCAATCGCTGCCAAGTCATCCATGCCCTTTATGCTCTAGCAAGGGAAGTCATTCATTCGCTACTCAGTACCCCCCACTTAATCATCATCATTAGCATCAGTCTGTCAATCGCTATACTATTTTCTCTCATGCCTTAGTGGAGGATTCCTTATTGCCTCACCTATGGCGGACCCCCTTCTCTCGACATCAGCTCATTCATTCCAGAAGACAGGTATAGAGAGCAGTATACCTTGGTTCCAGCTTCCACACTTGTTCGGTGCCTTGGATCAGGCAAAGGGATTTCTAATTACCCTTTGACTTGATTGTTTCTCACCTCCAGATCCTTTTCAGCATGATCAAGATCCATATACTTGATGGTCCAGTGATGCAACAACAGATATCAGTGATTCCCGGGTATCTATGAGATGTCTCAACCCTCATGAGGGGGGTGGTTCTGCAGGTAGCCCCCCATATGCCCGGATGACCTCTTCGTCGCATCCTTCAATGCAGCTCCATACATTTGATGATGTCGGCCTTAGCCTCTTGCAGCAACTCTTTGATTTTCATGTATCAATCAGATTTTGTGAGCCCTTCCTCGTTGATAGGGGGCATTTGGGTTGTATTTGTATCTCATGTACTCAGATATTATTGTATAACTAGTCCTAGTTGTTATCCCAGGCACAGCATGTATGTGGGATTCCTCATTATATATTTTATCTGGCTCATGTTTATGCTAGCATGTACTTTACAGTTCGGTCTCTTGTTTACTGGACACACTATTCTTTTGTAATTTGTCTAGGCGAGCATAGGTATTCCTCCCCTGCCGCCTCTAGCATAGGTACCCTCTCATAAAAAGAGACTTGTTGCACCTATAAGTCTCATCTCCTCAGGGTCTAGTTCTTCAGCACATTAGGCTACCTTACATTTCTCTCTCTGACTTCCCTTTTGATGTCTGGTGATTGAGTTCTTACAACGTACTCCAGTCATACGATTTGCTCCTAACACTCGCACGCTAGGGGGTAATCTATTACACCATTTTTTGGTCATCTAACCTATTATCATTAGATGGACCCAAGTACACCATGTAAGAACAATTTTACCCTAAGTAAAATTGCTTTCGCTATGTAAAATAACTTAATAAAACACATTTATTAGGTTTTTTATGGTCCAAATAGGAAACCCCAAAAGGAAATATTAAAAAAATCTTTATTTGTTTGATTTTACTCATAGAATAATCAATTAAACAATAATTTAATTATTATTCCAAGTTATATTTAACCCAAAACAAGGAAATTAATTAGATAAATCCTTATTTATCTTATTATTTTCTAGGAATAATTATTTAAATCTTATTTAAATAATATTCCTTGTTAAATATGACTAAATCATTTTATCATTCAACCACTTCCTTAAAATAATAAATAAATCATTTATTTATTTATTATTTACAAATAAAGGGATTTGACCCAAGTCAAATACCTTTTCCCTCCAACAAATATAATAAAATATTCCATAAAAGGTGGATCTAGATTTGGTTAATATTATTTTAATCATGCACCAGGATCTAGAATGACCTAATATTTTGTTATAAATAGAAGAGTTTTCTCATTCATTTGTCACCTTTTGTTGCCTATTAGATCACTCTGGATCTATACTCTTGGTCTGACTTTGAGCCATTATCATTTTCAAATTTTCTATTATTTCATTTTGTGAGCTCCCTTTGAGTTCTATGTTTGTCTGGGTTTTCTACACCAACAAGAGAGAGAAATGCTAGATCTAAAGCACTGAGGACTTTCAAGAACCCATCCCATTGAGGAGAATTGGAAACACCTTTCTTGTTTTCCTCTCAGGTGCCCTTAATATAAAATTTCTTTCAAAAAATATTGTTCTTGTCTTGTCTATTGGATACATGGAGAAAAACCTTATTTTCACTGCTTAATGTCTTTTTATGCATAGAGCTGGATTCATGCAGCTTTTGTCTTGATCAACTAACTGTAGATTTGAAGATATTGGCAGCCATATTTGATGTTAGGGCTATTTTTTATGCATGGCTAAAGGGGTCTTTTTCCGACAAAATATTCATACTAACATTATGATTAATGAAAAGGCTCCATATTGGTCCCTCATGTTTATGCAATAATCTTCACTAATATTTCCATGTTTATGCACTATATTCTTGGTTTTCCCATTTTGGAACATTATAGCGGTATTAGAGCATATTCTTGGCTCAGCCTATGCATCTTAAGCCAATATTTCATCAGAAGAAGGATATCCTCTCATAGATAGAGAGAAGAGGTATCTCAGAAGAAACTACAAGTATGATTATACAGATGATAAAGAAGACAAGGGTAAAACCCCTTTATCAGGAGGAGATGAGGAGTTTCCTAAGGTTCTATTTCAAACTATGAAAGACGTTGCAAGAGAAATAAAGGAGATGAGGATGGATAGACACAAAGAATACCCTAAAGGGTTTCTACATGGTGAAGGCTACAACATTTCTCATCACAGGAGTGATCAACCAGTGAAGCAGAAGGTTTCCCAACGCTCTATAATGCCTACATTTTTAGCATTGGGAAATGGAGGGTTTAAAGAACAAGAAATTCTTGAAGAATATTTTATGGAATATGAGTCTCAATCTCAGAGATTCAAGGATCATTTGATTTTTCAAGAATTTTGTCAGATCAAGGAAAATAGGGGACCCCGGCATTACAATAGAGGTCAAGGATTCATATATAATCATGATCTACATTGGACTATGGGCATATTTTTCTTACGAAACTTTGATGGGTCATCTAAATGCACTGCAAAATCATGGGTAGAGAATCTAGACATCTACTTCCAGCTGAACCAAGTACCAGAGATGGAGGCCATCAAAATAGCAGCGGTGCACCTTGTGGGTGAAGCACATGAGTGGTGGTTTCATGGTATTTCTACATTGGGTCATGCCAATGTGACTGCATATTCATAGTTCACAAGGAGGTTGGTGGAGAGTTTTGATCGAAGAGATCCAGAGGCACCTTTCATGGGGCTAGCTAAGCTCAAACAATTAGGTAATCTAGAAACTTATATTTAAGAATTTCTAAAACTTTGTGTTATGGTTCCTGATTTATTTGCAGCAAGGAGGGTCTATATGTTTATTGATGGGCTAGCAGAAATTATTCATGGATTGGCTAAATCTACCAAACCCACTAGCCTTCAAGATGCCATTGAAAGGGCTAGAGATCTACAAGATGCCTTGCCAAAAGAAGAGGCAACATTTCATAAAAATCCCACTTTTCCATCCAAGGGAAAATATGAGAAGGCTCGTCTTCCAAAGGAGAGCCAAAATGAAGTACCTATTAGTGATGATGTCCCAAGAGACTTGAGGAGAAGGAAGCTTTGCTTCACATGCCAAGAATCATGGGCACCCGAACATAGATGTGCAGTAGGGAAGGCACACTATATAGAGGTATTTTCTGATGATGAGGAGGAGGAAGAAGAATAACCAGAAGGAGGTCACAATGTTGGGATAATAGGAGAGGATACACCACCACCATGAGGTGGGAATGGAGAATTTTATCCAATTGGAGGGGCCCTTGCATCATTGAGAGGAGTACCCAAGGACTTGACCTTGAGGGTTCGAGGTTCCATTTTGGATCAGAGGGTTTCAGTTTTGATTGATAGTGGGGCTACCCACAACTTTATTGATGCCCAAAAAGTGCAAAGGAGGGAAATACTCATTGATTATTTTGAGGGATTTTCTGTTTTGGTCCCAAGAGATAGAAATATGTAGTGCATGCATTATGTCCCATATTTATCTGTCACCATGGGGACATATACATTGACTGATCACTTCTTTTTGGTTGACATACCTGACACCAATGTGATATTGGGTGTGAAATGGTTGATTACTTTGGGGAAGGTCACCACAGATTGGGAGACTTTGCAGATGGAATGGGTGGATAGAAAGAGTGGAAAAAATCAGATGATTAGGGGCATGCACACATATCCCTCACAAAAAACTTCCACATAGAAAATAGAGTTGGATTTTCATAGTGGAAGAAAGGACCTAACAGTCCCATCTATTATGCACATGACTTTGGCCCATGAGACATTACTATTTTGTGGCAAACCAACTGGGAGGCCACATGATTAGGAGCTGGTGAGAAATGTCTCACAACATGTTTCACCACTCATAGATCCAGGAGGAGTGGGAACATTGGGAGGTCATGGTACAACATTGAGAGTCTTGGGTAGACTCAAGGAGGAGGGAGAAATTCTCCCAACATCATCATTACCCACTCTCACCTCACATCTTGTGCTGAGAAAGGAGAAACAGAGGGAGGATAACAACCTTCCGGTATGTCACTTTGGCATAGGAGGTGTTAAAGAAGGGGGAAACCACATGACAGATGTTGAAGATTGCAACAAGAAACAGTTAAGGAGGCATCCTGAAACATCATTCCTGATCCTAGTTGGAAAGTGATTACCTAAACTAGGTGGGGCCCACACAGGTTATTTTTGTTGCAAAGTCTATTTTTAGACTATGTCTATTTTTAAACATGTCGATCATATTCTATGAGTTGCAGGATGCTATTTTTGGATGGTTGGTCAAGTTGGAAAAATATATGGACTTCTATTTTTATACATATTGGGCAGAATATATTTTTAGATTGCTAGTCTAAAAATAGATATGTTGAATATTATTAGCTCTTAATAATATTTGGACTCTAAACATTATCTTATTCTCTTGGAGCACTTCAGTTAAGTGCACAGATGTGGCACAGGATCTAACAGAAGGAATTACACTATTCCTAAGGTTTTACTGGAGTTCATGCATGGAGGACTCAGTTATAACTAAAGTGGCAAAGTTATGATAGAGTTGGAAGAGTAGTTTATGGAGTTGTATTCAGTTTAACTCAGTTAGACTCAGTTGAGCTAGTTGTCTCTAATCTAACTGAATGATACACTAGTGAGAGTGGAGAGAATTAATTAGTTAATTAATTCACAAATAATAACTCATTAATAAACTGAACAATACAGTAATTAACTACAGTGCATGTCAGATCCAGTGGAGACCCAGTGGAGAGATAGGTGAAAGGGCAAGATGGACTATCCGTTGTGACTACTAGTGATGCATGGATTGCATCTACATATACATTGGATTTTCCAATGATAATCATGCAGTAAAGGAGAGTGGGATTGCATCGAATTGGTATTTTTAATCATCTTGGATTGCGCAGTGGAGGCAGGCTAGTAGGAGGGCAGAGATTGGTGCATGGATTTGCAGATTTATTCTATGTTAGTGTGTGACGATTGATTGTACTGAGAGCTTGATGTACTAAGCTTTGTATGATATTGTTACATGATATCCATGAAATATAATATATGATAGTTGGGGTTTTCAGCTTTAGGCTTTCCTGTTAAACAACTGTGTTATGTGTGTTTTTATTGCTTCATGTGTTTGCAATTATTGATTAAATTTCTGCAAGAATTATAGTGGAAGGATTCTGTATTTAGAAAGAAGATAAATATTGTTAGATCAGGAGAGTCTGGATATATACATGCATATTGTATATAATTTATACATGGTATCGGAGCGATATTGATCATTGGAGCAATTTCAAAACATTGAAGCGGTTGAGTTTTGTGCTGGTGGAATTCGAAATTGCTGCAGTGTTTTTCTTGGTGTCGAAGTTGAGCATTCATTGAAATGTCTTTCAGCGGATTGTGATTGGAGTATGCCCTTGAGGGAAGTTCGAATTATATTTCATGGAAGGACAGGATGGAGGTGGTGCTGGAGGATAATGGGTTGAAGGATTTCATAGATGTTGATATTCCTAAACCGGGTTCTAGCGATGCAGCTGCACTTGACACATGGAAAAAGAAGGTAGTAAGGTGTCGAAGGATTCTGTTGGAAGTTGTGAAGGATCACATAGTGTCTAGCCTTCATGGTAAAGCTTCTCCATTCTTGATGTGGAAAGCATTTACAGACTTGTTCCAAAGCAAGAGCAACCAGAGGAAGTTAGCGCTCAAGGATAAACTCAGGAAAATAAAAATGGAGAAGAATGAAACCATTCCGGTATACTTGAAAAATTTTGTCCACTGCAAGGATGAGCCTGGGAGTGTAGGAGTTAGTGTGGATGACGAGTACTTGGTGAGCTTGGCTCTCCTTGGGTTTCTTAAGAGTTTTCATTCCTATCAGGACTCTGTCAATGGTCGGGAGAAACTGCCAGGATGAGAGCGACTTTGGTCGGATCTTGTGCAGGAGGAGATAAGGCAGGATACCATGGATGGATCTTCATCAAAGAATGATGATGAAGAGGATTTATCTTTGGCTTCCAAATCAAGGAAAGGGAAGGGGAATAAAAATCCTTCTCAATCCGGTGCGGATGGAAAAGAGCATGACATGTCCAAAGTGAAGCATTTTCACTATCACGAGCATGGGAATTTTGCCACACATTGTCCTCAGAAGAAGAAGGAAAAGCAGGCTACTGGAGCTGTAGCTGGTGAGGCTCTTGCCTCACAATTTGAGCTGGACTTCTCATTGATCGCATGCATGGTGTCTAGTGCATTGGGATCGGGGTGGTATTTTGATAGTGGCGCTTCCTTTCACATGACGGGAGATGTGAACCTTTTCAGTGACTTGGTGGAGAAATATCTCTAGTTTCATGTTGAGTTGGGTGACAATGGACAAAAAAATGCGACCAGAATTGGTACCATTACCTTTCAGAGGGAGTCAGGTAAACTCATTCTTTTACAAGATGTAGTGCATGTTCCAGGTTTAAAGAAGAATTTAATCTTAGTCGCAATGTTAGAGGATAAAGGGTATGATGTTGTCTTTAGTGAAGGAAAATTTTTCCTTTGGTACAAAGAAATAGGACAATTCAAGAAGGTTGGGATTTGAGTGAAGAATCTCTACAGACTTGAAGTAGATGGGATTTCTACGGAGCTTCCTACTATTGGGAAGTGCGAGAAAGCCATGCAATTGACGCTTGAGAGGGAGCAAGTTTTGCATGCAGGTAAGAGTGAACCTCAGGATGTGGAGTAGCCACAAGATGAGGATCATGGAGTGGGAGAAACCACTCATGCAAAGAAATTTCGTGCTAGATGGGAAGAGGGAGTGCATGCAACTATACCACCAGGTGAGAGGTGGGGCGACATGCATGAGTAATCCCAAGAGGAGATTTCTAGGCAAGATTAATGGAGATGGTGTGGATCTCATGAATTGAACCTGGCTAAGAGGCACCCACAGAGCAGCAGTATCATGATCAGTTGGATTAATGCAGGTAGATCAAAGTGACAGTGTCGGATACTGGAGCGCGGTTTAGAGTTAACAGCAAATGAAGAGTGCATGGGTACAGAGTTCAATAGCGCAGTGGTTCCTGAAGACATGTGCAGCTGGTACCAGAAGAAGTTGAAGACTTTGATGATAGATGCATTAAGACTGATTGAGTTGTTTGGAGCCTTTTAAGTTTCGGAAAAGTTGCAGAGTAGATGCATGGAGTTGCATGGCACTTGCAAAGGTTGCAGGGAAAATGCATGGAGTTGCATGTCACATGCAAAGACAGTACTTTCTTGTTGAGAGGGAGTGTTGAAGATTGCAACAAGAAATAGTGAAGGAGGCATCCTGAAACATCATTCCTAATCCTATTTGGAAAGTGATCACCTAAACTAGGTGGGGCCCACACAGGTGATTTTTGTCGTAAAGTCTATTTTTAGACATGTCGATCATATTCTATGAGTTGTAGGATGCTATTTGTGGATGGTTGGTCAAGTTGGAAAAATAGATGGACTTATATTTTTAGAAATATTGGGCAGAATCTATTTTTAGATTGCTAGTCTAAAAATAGATATGTCAAATATTATTAGCTCTTAGTAATATTTGGACTCTAAACATTATCTTATTCTCTTGGAGCACTTCAGTTAAGTGCACAGATGTGGCACAGGAGCTGAGAGAAGGAATTATGTTATTCCTAAGGGTTTACTGGAGTTCATGCATGGAGGACTCAATTAGAATTGAAGTGGCAAAGTTATGACAGAGTTGGAAGAGTAGTTTATGGAGTTGTATTCAGTTCAACTCAGTTAGACTCAGTTGAGCTAGTTGTATCTAGTCTAACTGACTGATACACTAGTGAGAGTGGAGTGAATTAAATAGTTAATCAATTCAAAAATAATAACTCATTAATCAATTGAACAATACAACAATTAACTACAGTGCATGTCAGATCTAGTGGAGACCCAGTGGAGAGATAGGTGAAAGGGCAAGATGGACTATCCGTTGTGACTACTAGTGATGCATGGATTGAATCTACATATACATTGGAGTTTCCAATGCTAATCACACAGTCAAGGAGAATGGGATTGCATCGAATTTATCTTTTTAATCATCTTGGATTGTGCAGTGGATGTAGGCTAGCAGGAGGGAAGAGATTGGTGCATGGATTTGCAAATTTATTCTATGTTAGTGTGTGATGATTGATTGTACTGAGAGCTTGATGTACTAAGATTTGTATGATATTGTTACATGATCTCCATGATACATAATATATTATAGTTGGGTTTTTCAGCTTCAGGATTTCCCGTTAAACAACTGTGTTATGTGTGTTTTTATTGCTTCATGTGTTTGCAATTGTTGATTAAATTTCTGCAAGAATTGTAGTGGAAGGATTATGTATTTAGAAAGAAGATAAATATTGTTAGATCAGGAGAGTCAGGATATATACATGCATATTGTATATAATTTCTACAACATATGCTTTATATGATAGATCATCAATGCTATCACTATGGAGGATAAATAGATATTGGAAATCCCAACTGTTGGTGGATTATTCCAAGGATATTTTTACTTGTATGATACTTGATGAACAACTACTAGAGGAGGGATATTTAGTGATAGATGAGGTCATCTACTATCATAGTAGGATCTTCTTATCTGGAGCATCCAAGCTCAAGGAGAACTTGCTACAAGAAGCACATGAGTATTTTCTCTTCAACCACACTTATTCCATCAGAGCATACCATACCATCATAAAGGGGTATACTTAGGAAGGATTTTAAGAGGAGATATATCAACATTTGAGGAGATGCATGGATCATGTGGAGACGGAGTAGATACATAAATCTTTGATGGATTTATCACAACCACCTCTTTCCTCTTTGGGAATGAGAGGGGATATATCTATGAGCCACTCCATTTATGTGAATAAAGTATATGGTATGGATCATGTTTTTGTGCATAATGATTTACTTAATGAGTATTTGCATTCCTTTTCCATACATGTGTAGGCCATTTCTCCAAAGGGGATCATTCTTCCTTATAAACTTCATGGAAAACTTGGGGCCATAAACAGTGTTGGGCATGGCCACTCCCTAGGAGGATATAGGGAGATGACATATCATTCTGGGTGTGCACCAAAGGCACCAAACATTAATCACCTTCTAAAATCATGTGAGAAGACTATGGCAGCAAGTAAATGGTGGGGAAACCACTTACCATATCATTATCTAAGGCTATCAAGAGATATACTGCGCTGGTTCCACAAGTGGAACTATGATCCACCTCCATTATTGCATATGGAAGTTTATGTATCCTTGGTTTTGATCCCATACATTGATGATGTATTTATTATTTTTATGGGAATGATTGGAGGGAGGATGGAAGGATTGAACATTCCCATGGGGAGAAAGATTCTACATGCTTCTTATGATTCATGTTTCAAGGAGAACATTGGGAAAACCATGATTGCTACATTAGATCTTTTACTTCCTTATGAGATGAGTCATTGGCATCTCATCAGTACTTGGGAGGATCATTTCATGGAGGGCTAGATTGGGAGACACCTGGCTTATGAGGAGAGATTATCACATGGAGGTGTCACCAAGGAAGGAGTAGAAGAGTTGCAACACTCACCTTTACAGTTGCTTGAGGACAAGAAACATTTGGGAGGGGAGGATTGTAAAATTCCTAGTTAGCCATGAGCTAGTTGGAATATTAATTTTTGTTTTTGCTTATTAATTTGATGAATAAGAGGGTATGGAGACCCATAAATCCCCTTAGTAGGAATAAAATCACTACTAATGTGAATGGAGATCACTTTAGTGGCTTGATAAAGCACCCTTATGTGTGAAAAGGGGTTGGAGCATGTAGACTGGGTCAACTTTGATCAAATCAACAGTGCTATCATGGAGGAGTGGCATTCATTGTGGGACAATGCAGTTTTGGAGGGAGACTCCATGCATGGAAGTAGTGGCTCTAATGAGTGGGTCCAAGGGTGAGGGAGATCACCACTTATATAAGGAATGGGATGGCAGCCATGGAGGTTATGTTTTGGATTATTATTTTGATATGGTATGTTATGACTTGTTTTCTTTCTTCAACTATTTAGCTAAGATTTCATTGTTGTTTATCACAGGGTGTTCCCAAGTGGGAATCCCACCTTCATCCTCGGGGGACTTCGAGTGCCTACTCAGGAGAATTGATTGCACTACATTTCCACATTCTGGCATCAGGCCAAGCTCCATCTTTCATCTACAGCATAGTTTATGTAGAGGGTTGTGTTGTGTTGCAGGTTGCAGCAGTGGAGAATACAGTTGGGTGGTTTCTGAACTGTTTTTAAGTGGAGGAAGGTTTCCTTCCATTGGGAGGCTAGTAAGGAATTCCCTTGAGCCTTATTGCAGCATTTGGCACTAGGAAACACTGTCATTTTCCCCTATATTGTAGTTTCAGTCTTGGACAACATTATTTTAGGGAGGAGTTGCAGGGGTGGTTTCAGTACACCATTTGGGGAGAAGTTTTTCCAATGAAGGGATTAGCCTTTCATTTGGAGATTTTATTGGAGGAGGCTACATTCTTTACCACATCATATCAGCCACATATTTCTAGCTGTATAGTTGCAGAGAATCTTTATTCCTAGGGCTTTCATTCATTTCTTGTATATTGGTGTATTTCTGAAAACCCTCTTAGGTTCTTTATTGGAGGTTGTATAGAGCCTTGATCTTCATGTACATTATCTTTTGAGGCATATATCAGCCATTTCTTCCTTTTTATGTTCATTTTCTGTAGCAGTGCTCTTATTATTGTGTTGTAGCAGTCTTACAACATTTTGGTATAGTAGTAGCACCTCATTCTTGAGGGATTTATCTATTGGAGGCTTGTAGGTTCATATTGTATGGTTTGTGCCTCATTGTATTGTACTATTTTGCTGTTGTTATTATTAATGAAAAGGCTCCATATTGGTCCATCATTTTTATGCAATAATCTTCACCACTATTTCCATTTTTATGCACTACATTCCTACTTTTACCATTTGGGAATATTACACATGGAATTATGGAGGATACATTGATGAACCCTCAAACTGAGATAAAACAGGGGAACTTCACTATCTTCTAGTTGACCATCTATGGCTAGACCAAAAAGGAGCTCAGGTTGATCATACTCAACATTAACCATATTTGACATAGGGTCTACTTTCAACATTTTAGCAACATGATATTTGTACTGGTTCTTTTCACAAGCCCGGTCAAGGGGATATAAAATTTCAAGTTAGAGATTTCATTTTCTGAGCTAAATAGATTAGATTGTTTACCTACCTCTTTTACAACAATGTCTCTCTTGTCGGGCTGGTCCTTTATTGCAGATTCCTCCTTTTGGCCTTCTTTATCTTTGTGTCATGTAATTGTATATGCTTGGTTGTTCATGGTTTGATTTGTAAATGTAGGCTCCTTTCCCTTGTTTTTACTAGCTTGGGGATTTTTCTTGGGTTGAGTATCTTTTTGTTGAGTTGTCCTCTTCTAGATAGGAGTGATAGGAACATCTCGGTTTCACAATTAATATTTCCTCTGTTGTGAGATGAGAGAATTAAGATAACTCCGTTGATAGTCATCGGACTGTACCTCCAACTCATCATCATTTGCAAGCATGTAGTCCTCATCTCTTAGTAAGTCTATTTTGTCAATGTGTTCTTCATCCTCTGTCAAGAAAATAGGTTGTCCATATTCTATGAAGAAATGATTCTCTTATAAAATATATTCTTCCTCTTCAAAACCTTGAGCATAATTCTGCTATAAAGGAGTGTGGATATGTTGTTGGGCTAGCTTCTCTGGAGCTCTTTGTTCCCTCTATTTAATCCTAAACTGAGGCTGTTGTTGCTGACCTCAGAAATTAGAATTATGAACTTGAGTTTTTGGTTGCCTTTCAATGATATACATTATATCCACCATTATCTTCACAATCATTATTAGAGTATCCAATTTGGCATCATATGATGTGGATGGTTCTTCCTTGACTGTCACCTTTCTTTCACCTTTGGTATTTGACTTTTTGATAGTCAAATTTGCTTCGACACTAACTGTGATTTTATGCATCTCCTCAAGTGTTGTAGGACTTCTTTCTCAGAGCTTATATGCCATATCCAGATCAAAATAATTTGGATAGTGCAAGAGAACCAAACCTGGAGGAGGCTTGATCTCATTGGGATTGAGTTATATACCCAGTTAAAGCGAGCAATAAAGTCCTGAACATACTCATTGGGATTTCTTTTTAATTTTTCATACTCAGAAAGAATTTGAAGTGGATTATTTTTTACTTCCCATCTAGTTATAAATGCATCAGTTAATTGCTCCATATTTCCTATATAATTTGCAGTCAAATAATAGAACCATTTTTTTAAATCCCCAGAGAAGCTTTGGGCAATGATCCTCATTTTGCATCATCGGCATCAATCTCTTCTAAATCAATGAAATCAATGACTTTCACTAAGTGTTGTCTGGCACTAATCTATCAAGTTTCATCAAAGACCCTTTGACCATAGCCTTGTGGTAAGGGTGAAAGTTGAGCAGGTAAAATTAAAGGTGAAAATATTTCCATGAACCCTGATGAGTGTCGTGCAGGATTAATAATGGGAGGGGCACACTGAGAAAGTTTATGAGGAGAAATGATGTCGAAGGGATGGAAGAAGAGGCATCAACTGATTGAGATGGTGTTGGAGTAAACAAATACTCTTGTTGATACTATTGTTGGACTATATAAATCACTTATTAAATGACTGAACAGCACGCATTTAATTATCAATCTAGGGACGTCTATTTATTCCAATGACAGTTGCACTGTCTGTGCCAATACACCAACCAGAAGTAATTTCAAAGAAAATAAATCGTTTCTAAATTAAAATGTTGGAAATAAATCAGTCATGCAGAAAAAAAGAATCCACAAGATTGAAATCACACTTCAATTGATCTGTCTAGCTCGCCACATAGTAAGTACCCAGCTAGTATCTCTATTATCACATGTGTAACAGCATATAAAGTATTGAAATTAAATTAGATATATTCTCAGCTGAAAAAAAACAACAACACTCTAATGATACATAAACTGAAATACAATTACATACACACAACTACTTTAATCACTGCAATCCTTGCTAAGAAGGAGGGCCCTTCCTCCCTAGCAGGGTGCAAGTAGAGAATGAACTTTAACTGAAACTAAGTAGAATAACACATGTAATAGCAATAATAGGATGGTCTGTATTAATCCAAACACAATTACAGATCCAAAACAACGTTGTTCTCCTCTAACTTCTCGACCTCTAGGGTCAAGAGATATATAGTGGTTACATCATAAAATCTAGGAATATATTAGTCATGAGAATCTTACGATTCCCATGCTAATCGAAAATAAAACTCATATAGTTATAGCCATAGTTCCCTAATAAATTTCTGATTAGAAATTAAAAATATTACAATTGGAACTTCCCTTAGGCTGTTATCCCAAAAATACAATGTTAACAACTCCTACAACTACCATAACAAAAACACAGCTGTAGTACAACTGCCAGAGGAAAGATCAACAACAATATAGACAAGAGTAGTCAATGGTACAACTGTATCAGCAGTTTTCCAACAAGTCTGTAGCAGAAGAGCATAATAGCATTTGCTGGAGGATCTGTAACAACAAGGTGTATCAACATTGCTTTGCTGTAACAACACTATCCGAATTGCTCCTGTGAACTCCGTGTCTGAGATTTTTGGTGCTACAAATGACATCTGAAAGGACAAAAAAAGGACGATCATAAAAAGTTATACTAGATCATAATAATTGGTGAATAGGGAAATTAATGAAAGCAAGGTGAAATAGCACAAGTTAGGGTAAAAAGGTAGGAAAAAGGGGTAAAAGATACTCCCATTGGTTATAGTTATAAAGAAAAATAAGGAATATAAGCATAGGAAAAATGTACAAAACTAGCACCCAATATCTCCCCCCAATTGAAATGCTTGCATGTCCTCATGCAAACTCATCTCTCATGGGAATATCTTCGATGCAAGTCGATAAGATCATAAGCACCAACAATTTCCTCTTTTGCAGACCTATATCCATGATTTTCCATCAATTGTCGTAACCAAGATTATGACTCATAGTTGCTTAATTCGTAATTGTTCTGGTAATCCTCAATAGGCAACCACATCAAAGGAAACTTGAACTTCAATCCCAACCACAAAGCTCCAAGAGATTGTACAATCTGTGCATAGGCTGGTACATGTGTAACAACCACCATGAAATTATGGAATGAGAATGGATCTACCTTAAATAACTTAGCACTGCTGGCTTCTATGCATTTTAAATACCCTTTCAAAGCTTGACTCTTCATCATTGTGAACTAATTGAGGCAAAAATTCACAATTCTTCTTTTAGAAGTAGCATTTGGTTCTTTAATCCCAAGGGTACTTAGCATTCTCCTAAATTCTCGTCTCAACTCAGCAGCCCGTCTTGGTTCTGCCCGAACCCACAATGTTGTCTTATCCTCATTAGTCTCCATAGATTTAATGGCCAAATGCCATTCAATCTGATTCCTCATGAAGGATACAAAAGCCCTTAATTGAAGATCTCCCATATAAGAGAATAGTGTCACAATCATCTGCATACTCACATGTTCACAAATAGTGTTGTGTATAAACAATTCACACAACAAAATT
Source organism: Pinus albicaulis (assembly GCA_034641835.2). NCBI lineage: Eukaryota > Viridiplantae > Streptophyta > Pinopsida > Pinales > Pinaceae > Pinus > Pinus albicaulis. Next base: position 1,180,229,086 of record CM076577.1, on the reverse strand, counting down.
TTCTCATCAAAATTTTCGGCATGGAAAACATCCATAAATGTACGAGTGGAGGAACATAAATAAGGTCTGTCCTCCATAGTGTCTTTCAATTGAAACAATAAGTAACGTTCCCACAAAAAAATAGGATATGATAGCGAAGGCCGCCTGCAACCCAATAAGTTTAGGGCAAGATCATGAAGTCTCTATTTATCTATGGTGAGGTCTTGAATCTGATCCTATAACAGTAGCAGATTTTCTTCTTTTTTCTTCAGAGCTTCTTTCTTCTCGTAATCCTCCCACTTTTTCTTCAATTCTACTTTCATCCATCTTTCATGTAAAGTGTCTATTTCTCTTTGATGTTCCTTTGATGAAATCATTCCATCTCGAAGGGAGATTGCTTCTTGCTTCCATTTTTGCAACTTAGAAATTAATAGGAGTTTCTCAGAGTTCCATCCCGAGATGGGAATTAGCATTCTCCTAGATTCAATATCTATATAAAAAATAGTTGTACCAGCCTCTAATTCATGGGGTTGTTCCACCTCTGCTTCTAGTTCTTGTGTAACAACAGCCTCTTCGGTGGGTTCTTGTGTGTTAGCCCCTTTTTTTTTTACCTAGAGTGGCCTCTGTGTTTATTGTTGTTTCTTCTACAATAGGAGTGGCCTCCACAGGTTCTTGTGGGTCAACTTCTAGGCCGATTATTACAGGAGGCTCTACTTTAACTGCTGGTTCTTATGTAACATCCTCTTGTTGTTCTGTTTCTACTTCCATTGGGATGATATTTTTTCTATGGGAAGATATCCCGCTGCTGTTAAGTTTTGAAACAATTTCATGCATACTAACACCAGAATTTCCCTTCCCTCAGATAATTTCCACTTCAATTCCTCGTTTTATTTTCTTAATTTTTCAATTTCTAAACACAAGGCATTGGTTTTGTCCTTACCTGACGAGGAAGGTTGCCTTTCTTCTTCTAAAACTTCTGCTTTCGTCTACTTCTCAGCCATAGGCAAGGGTTCTAAAGGTATGCTGACCTTCACTCTTTGTTTTGGTCTTCTGTCCCCAATTGGTTCTTCAATAGGCTTCTTCCCAATTCTAACTCCAGTAGGCCAACTTTGGGTCTCTTCCTCTATCTGACTTTCTCTTGAGGTTGTGGGTTGTTTCCCCCGACTTGTCCTTGGTATTTTTCTTTTGAATTCTTCCCAAGCTTTTCCTTGTTGGCCTAGGGCATCCATCATAATGAGCTTAATGAGTCTGTGATTAGTCACACATGCCTGCGGGTGTGATGTTGTTTTTACTACTGTTGCCATGTGCTTGATGTTTCCAATCAAATAGAATGGAATATTTATTCTTTGTTGGTGCCGCAGGTGGTTAAGCAGAGGAAAGTGATAGTTGAATACTATTGTAGATCTCCCTTTGCAAGTGATATATTTTATCAAACACAGGGCCACGTCTTCCCAAGGATGAGGAAGTGACAAATTTGTCAATTCTTCTTCCTTTCTTCTCCAATTTCTCTTCCCCTACTAGGAAATCCTCTTTCAAGGAGGGGTCATTGATTTTTCTACTAAACCACCTCCACCCTTCAAATGTTAATGAAGTTACCCTGGAAATTACCTCTTCAGTCACCTCCACTTGCATGCCTCTTACTGGGGTTTGAGTATTGTTCAAGTTCTGAGCAAATTCAATTTCCACTACCTCATCCGAGCCTTCAAGCTTCTGGAAAAACTCAACCCATCCAGCATCTCTGAATATATGGTAAGCCTCTGGGAAATTCTGTAGAGCATCCATAGAGTCTAGCTCATGCCTGATCACTACTCCACCCATCTCTACTACTTGTTTCTAAATTTGCTTCTTAATGTTCGACAACACTGCAATATCATTGAGTTTTTGAGTTCACTTCTTTGTTGTTCAATCCTATTGTAACATCCCCGTGTCTCTAAAATAGCTACTGCTTGGCACCTCTGCTTATCCCCTTCGATGAGTTTACAATGAGAATGCAAGGTTTCAGAAGGAGGTTGATGAAAGGTGACGGCTTTCATGAATTTACCAAATCATACCCTACACTAATATTCATAAATGGATTATTATGGAAAGTGATGGGATTTCATACACACGCTCTTGTCCAATCGGCTTCGGTCATCATTAGAAATTCTGTTATTGATTAGGTGCATGCGAATTTAATAGATATTTATGATTACAACATTTTTGCAATGATTTCAATTCATATCCCCTCCCCCACTTTAATTGTGACAGCCACTCATGGCCATCACAGGAGCATCATTACTTTGTCAATTAATCACCTAATCATCAATGACAATCATTTACCTTTTTAATGACATACCTGAGGTGATGTGGAAGAAGACTTGAGTTGACGGTGTCCCGCTTGCAGCAATCGTGTTGTTGTGTTTAGCCAGCATATTTATTGTTGTTTATGGAATGAATTACAAAGAATAGTATTCATGGTTGTCGATTTTTACATGTGTAACAACCAAGATAGCTTTGAAATTATTCTAAAAAAAACATAATAATAAGAAGAAATTGGTACAGAAAAGGAAATTACATAAATACCATCATCCTATGACATGGATCAAGTAGGGAAGATGATATTACAGGGAGAAAAACATGGGTGTAACAGCCGCCACAAGAGTGGTTTTGAACTATTACTGACTGTCTGACTGCACCCCAGAAAGGAGTTTTCATTGTTAGATTTATTTTTGTTTTTCTTTTATTTTATTATTATTTATTATTATTATTATTATTATTATTTAAACATGTGTAGCAACTACCACAAAGGTGGTTTTCAACTGCTGCACTTATTGGAATTTCAACTTTTAAGGCTGCAGAGGAGAATGTTCCCTTGTTGTTGTAACATGAAGATCAGATTCCATGACAATTTTGACAAATGATTCCTTCGAAGCGGGTTGATGATATAAATTTAGACGGTGCCAATTCGCAAGTAATGGCATCTTAGCACTATCAATGGTGACCAATTATACAGTCCCATTTTCAAATATCATATCCACTTCGTAAGGACCTAGCCATCTGATGCAGAGCTTACCTTTGAAATATTTGAACCTTGAATCATACAAAAGAGCCAATTCTCCTTTCTGGAAATTTTTCTTCTTAATAAACCCATCATGCCATTTAGCTCTTTGCTACTAGATTATTTATGTCTGTTAAATGGCAGCCGACCATTTTTCTTCCAACTCATTGAGTTGGTTCAATCTTTGAGTCTGTGTTGTACTCAAATCTAGAATAACCTGCAATGTTATTCTTAATGTCTTTATTTCAAACTCTATGGGGAATAAGGGATTCTTACCATACACCAATTCATATGGTGAGAAGCCTGTAGTATTCCTCCATGTTGTCTTGTAATCCCACAATACCTCTGGAAGTTTCTCAGCCTAGTTTCTTTGGTGGCTGACTATTGTCTTTGTCAAGATTCCTTCAATGACTTTATTGGTGCTTTATACTTGACCTTTTCTTGTGGGTGATAGGGTGTGGTGATTCTATGATGGATTCCATACTTTTCAACCAACTTCTTGATCAAATGAGATGTGAACTGAGGACCCCCATCTGTCACTATCTATCTGGTTATCCCGAAAAATATCTTGAAATAGGAAGTTTGAAACATCCTTCTCTGTTGCTCTAGTTAATGCCCTTTCTTCGACCCATTTTGTGACATAATCAGTGTAGACCAATATATATGTTTTTTTCTTTGATGAAGGATTGATTGGCCCCACAAAGTCTAGGGCCCATTTCTTGAATGGTTCTATTAATATTTGAGGTTGTAACGACCATATGATTTTAGAGGCTGGCCCATCCTTTGGAAACTATCACATCCTTTCACAAACTTCTTGGCATCTTGGAATATATTTGGACAATAGTACCCTATTGAGAGTACTTTATGTCTTTTCCTCTTGTCAGCGAAGTGTCCTCCACAAGATTCCTCATGACAAGCCTTTAGGATCTCAAATACCTCATCTTCTCTAACACATCACCTAACCTATAAATCTGGCCCAGTGTGATAGAGATTACCTTCTATCCAGGTGTAGGTAGCACTCTATTGTATAATCCTCCTTCTTTCCTTGGAAGATAATTGATGTGGGAAGTTTCCTGCAGCAAGGTAATTGGATATATCTACATACCCCGGTGAGTGAGTAGAAATGGAAAAAAGATACTTATCTAGAAAAGAATCCTCAGTAGTAGTGCAGTCATCACTTATAGTTAATCTAGAAAGGAAATCAACAACTACATTATATTTTCCAGGTTAATCTAAAATAGTAATGTCAAATTCTTGTAACAGCAATAAACATCGTGTAACTCTACCATTAGTAACAATTTTTTTCATTTAAAATTGAATTGCATCATGGTCAGTGTGTTCAAATACTTGGTACCCAGTGACGTAGTGTTGGAATTTGTTGATATCATGCACTACTGTGAGGAATTATTTCTTAGTTACAGTGTAGCTAAGTTATGATAGAGTTAAGTTCTTGCTGATGTAATAAATGGCATAAGGCTTCTTATCCTCCAGTTTCCCCAAAACAACACCCACAACCATGTCAGATGCGTCTGTAGCAATATGAAATGGAAATTTCTAGTTTGGTCCTCATAAAATAGGTGCTGCTATTACACAGTTCTTCAACTTTAAAAAGGCCTGCTCACAATTTTTTGTCCACACAAATTCTGCCTCTTTCATCAGTACTGAGAATAAAGGAGATGAAATCTTTGAAAAATTCTCTATAAACCTCCTATAGTATCCTGCATGTCCCAAAAAACTACGTACCTCTTTCGGAGTCTTAGGCGTCGGGATTTTCGATATTACCTCAATTTTTGCAGGATCTACCTTGATTCCATCTACTGAAATAAAATGTCCTGGCACAATTCCCTCGATCATCATCATGTGGAATTTTTCCATGCTAAGAGCAACATTAGTTTGTTCACAACGTTCCAACACTTTTTCCAAGTTAGCTAATGCTGTCTCAAAGGCATCCTCATAAGGTGTAAAATCATCCATAAAATTTCAAGACAATCATTCAAAAGATCAGAAAAAATACCTAATATTTCCCTTTGAAAGGTTGTTGGTGCATTGCAGAGACCAAAGGGAAGGACTCTGTATGCAAAATTACCCCATGGAAAAGTAAAGGTTGTCTTGTCTTGATCTTCTAGAGAAATTTGTATTTGATTATAGCCACTAAACCCATCTAGAATTGTTTTCCAGAAAGAGTATCCAAGACCTGATGAATAAATGGTAAGGGAAAATGATCCTTTTGAGTGGCCTTGTTAAGTTATCTATAGTCAACAAAGACCCTCCATTTTCCATTCTTCTTCGGTGCTATGACAAGAGGAGACACCCACTGACTGTCAGAAATAGGGTAGATGAAATTAGCATTAAGGAGTTTCTGCAATTCTTCTTTTATTATCTCCTTAACTGTGTGGTTCATTCAGTGCTGAGGTTGTCTAACAGGTTTGCAATCTTCTTTAAGGTAAATACGATGAGTGCATAGGGTAGGATGGATTCCTTTCATATTGGTATAGTCCCATGCAAATTATTTTTTGTATTTCTGTAATAGTTGTATCAGCAATCTATTTTGTTCAGTAGTCAGGTTAGGACTGATGTTTAAACATTTTCCAGGTTCGATTTCAACAGGACTGCTGATAATAAGTGGATTTGTTTTCAAATGTTCAATAATTACATCATCTTCATCACCTTCTTCTCCCAAATATCTAATGTAGGCAACAGGGAATGGATTACTGATGAAACTGTTAATAATATCTTCCTCTATTTTATCCTTAAAGTATTGTGCTTTTCCAAGCGTGAGAAGAGGTAGGGAAAGATCAAATTCAGGTGCAAATTCATCCCACCAGGGAATATTCAAATCCATATGAGATTTCTTTAGGGGATAAAGATTCAGGTTCTGAGTGGCCTGCCCATCTTATATCACCATAGATCTAGACCTACATTCGATATATGCATCTGCAGTGGCTAGCCACGGCCTTCCCAAGATCAAAGGATGACCCCCCATATTGGATTTGGCTTGTAAGATAAGAAAGTTAGCCAGATAGTTCCAGGAAGCCACAGTGATAACCACATCTTCAATCATTCTTTCAGGCATAACACGAGACCTATCTGTTAGTTCAAGAACTGTAGGTGTAGGTCTAAGTCCATGAAGTACTAGAGAGATGAAGAGGACTTCATTCATAACGTTAATAGCTTCCCCTAGATCAATCATGGTATTGGTTATGGGATGATTGTCAATATGGAAAATTACTGTGGGGTTCCCTAGGTCATTATACTTGGTCAACAAAGGTTGATCAGTCATAATATTGAACAATTTTCCCAAGACATGGATAGTAGCAGGGTCCTTATGTTTCCTTCTTGGTATTTTAATGCATATATCCCTCACTGTTTTAGCATAGATGGTCACTCCCTTAAGAGCTTGTAACACCAGAATCTGTACATATAAATTTTGCAGCCCCTTAAGAAATTTGAATTCAGGTTGTAAGAACAACCCAGTTTCAGTTAATCGTTGAGGGTATGGGGGATTCCAAACATTAACAACTGAGTTAGCTACCACAAATGTACCTGTCTTACTCGAATTGGCTGATGTCAGAACAACAGAGCTTCCCGAGCTAGCTGTTACAGGTGTAACAACGGGTGTTGTATTAGTTGTTATATGTGTGATTCATTTTCTTCGATAATAATGGGGGTGTGTTCAGATCTGATTACTTTCCTTGACTGAATATGAACATCATTAAGTTCAATAGGATTGATAAGGTAAGTCTGGAGGGTAACCGAAGCATCCATGTGTTGGGAAAAATACTGAGAGGGGGGGGGGGTGAATCAGTATTTAGAGCTGACTGAATTTTTTTTAGTTTTTCTTTCTTAAAACCATACGATACTTTACTGAATCCAACTTGCATATACACGTGGATATCTTGTATGTCCAGAGATATTATTATGCATTTAATTCTTTACTTAGATCATTGCATCATTCATTCATCAGATGTTTAGTAAGCAGTAAGCATGTGCAGTAATAATAGAATAAACCATCACACATAAGCAACACACATGAACACCAGCATTTAAGGTGGAAACCCAATTCGGGAGAAAACCACCGTTGCTGTCGTCTTTGTCTTCAATATTTATTACAAAGAAAACTTCTTACAATTTTGTAATGGTGCAGACTTATACCAGCACGTAGGCACCCACCTGTAGAAGGCTACCACCTTCTCTTGTTCTCCAGTCACTACTGGAAGGGAGATCCAACCCCCTGATCTCATTTACCAGCCTCTCCTAGAAGGGAGATTCGACCCCATGATTTATCACCAGCTTGTACTGGCAGAAAGCTTCCACTTTCATACTGAAGGCTTCAATCCTTAGATCCACCAATTTTCTTCAATTTCTTCATCAGACTTGCGCCAAGTCTTCATTATTTATTTTGCAGATCTTCATAGAGATTCATCATTTCTAGATCTAGAGATCTTGAACCTTCATCATATCCATAGGTGCATCATAGATTTAGATTTATCAGAAACAGAGTTCAATTATGCAGATATCTCTTAAAGAGATTTATTCATTAACAACCCTTCCACATGCACACATTGTACTATAATCCTCTTCTCCTTATATATTTTTAGCCTTTATTAATACCATGAGTCAAAACCACCCAACCGCTGATGGTATTCTTGGATGGGATCAAATAGATAATCCAGCAGGGTCTACCCAAGCCCCAAACAACTTCTAATTGTTCTATTTTCTTGGTCTGGCAATTAGATAATTAATCTAAGGCTTGAGATATTAATCCAAATTTCTCCTTTAGTAATGACCTCCCTAAGGCATACAAAAATGCTCTCTTAATAACAACCCACGTATTAAAAGGTGAACCAATCCAAATTGGATCCCCAACCTACGCTCTTCCATATACACTAATGCATACTCTCACAACACGAATCGACCCAAAGGTAATATTTATCTTCGCCATATAATATTATAGCCAAGGTTAATAAACATTTACCAAGGTCCGGCGTTGGTCATAACTTTATTCACATCTGTTAATAGAACTTTGACTCTGGGCCCACGTATATGATCAACAGTCCAATCAAATTCCTGCACCGTACTTTGGTTAACCTTCATGCATCTTCCTCATACGACTATTGTTTGATGGCTCCCCTCCAGATCGATGGCGCTAAATAATATCGCGCGGCCTCCTTGGCCAATCGTTAACGTGCGATGGTGCGCAGTGATGGTGGTTTTGGAACTTCGCCCGACGCCACGTGTCGACTGTTCTATGGAATCGCTCCCGATTCTCAAATACCACTTTCGCTGCAAAGGTGGTGCGATAAAAACCACTTCCAGTCTTAAACCACGTTTGTTGTTCATCTGCAAGGTTCCGCCCGTCTACTCTAGAATTTGTCTGAGTACTTTCGCCAATTCATTTCTCCGCGTTATCAGTTCATATAACCATAATACTGTTATACAACTCTGATGAAATCCTTATGGAATATTCGACTCGTTTCTCTGCGTGCATTCGATCCACCATTCAGAACATAGATAAACACCTTACTTCATAATACAGAGGGTTATCATGCGTTGGTTCATTGTCTACCAGTCAGGATACACAGTCGACCGTATTAACATTGGTACCTCTAACTGTATATAGAGCATCATCAAACCCAACACCGGGTTTCTTAACTATCACGGATTTCAATTATCCGTCGTCAGGATGCATACATACACCGAACTTATTCAAGAAAAGCATATATACATTCAGTCTTATATTTTGCTTGTATAGAACTTCTGATGGATTTCTGAGTTCTTCATACAGTCATTATCTGCATCCTTTTTCAGAGAGTTTCCATCAAGGACAATAAATTCAATATAATAGGATACCTGAAACATATTTCCAACAATCTCCCCCTTTGGACTTGATGGCAACCATGACCAGAAATACATTCAGCAATATTCTCCCCCTTTGACATCAAGGGCAAAGGGTAGATCAAGATCCTTTGTACCGACAATACCATGCTCCCCTTGAGATCATGCTGCATCTTCAAAAATAATATTCAATGAAATAACAGAAATGACTTATACAGTCAAGATCAAAGATTCTCAAGCATGAGATCAGACTACAACAAATAATTAGAATGCCAACAATGCATCCGTTCCACATGAACAATGCTCCCCCTTAACCTGTTCATCCATAGATACCCAACAGCACCGCAGCTGTGCTGAAGAATGCTAACCCAGAAAAATTTGTCAGCAAATACCCATACGCGGTTTTCTGTGTATAAATTTGCATATATACGTGACTGTCCTGCAGGAAATCCGCATATCTAATTTAATATTCTGTATTTAAGTAGATCTGATCTTTTGCATGGCAGAGACTACTCTCAGCTTTTGTCTGAGATATTCAAACGCTTCCCTGGGTAAAGGTTTGGTAAATATATAAGCAACTTGTTCTTTAGAGGGAACATACTCCAACTTCACCTTTTGTTCAAGCACTTTTTCACGTAATAAGTGATACTTGTTCAGGATTCTTTGAAATACTGATGGCACTTGTATTATCACACATAATGGAGATAGGAGGTGAACATTTGATTTGAATTTCTTGTAAGGTTTGCATCATCCAAAGAAGTTGAGTGCAACATGATGCGGTAGCCACATATTCTGCTTCTGTTGTAGATAAGGCAATAGAGCTTTGCTTCTTGCTGAACCAAGATACTAACCGGCGCCCCACATAGAATGCACCACCACTAGTGCTTTTCCGATCATCAACATTTCCATCCCAATCTGCATCAGTGTGAGCATGAAGAGTGAGATCAGCATTCTTTAGATACCATAGTCCAAAGTCTTGAGTTCCTTGTAGATATTTGAATATTCGTTTGACAGCCTGAAGGTGAGACTCTTTTGGATTAGCTTGAAATCATCCAAAAATCCCAACTTCATGCATAATGTCTGGTCTAGTCCCAGTGAGATAAAGTAGACTTCCTATCATAGATCTATATTTTGGTTGATTCACCGTGGGGTAATCATCATTAGAACTGAGATTACATCTGGTTATCATTGGTGTACTTACAGGTTTGCACTCTTCCATGCCATACTTCTTTATAATTTTCTTAAGATATTTTTCTTGTGATAAGAATATGCCATATGTTGCTTTTTGCACTTGCAAACCAAGAAAGAATGTTAGTTCCCCAAGTAAAGACATTTCAAATTCTTGCTGCATAACAGAAGCAAATTTCTGACTCATAGATTCTTCATTACTTCCAAAAATGATATCATCAACATATACAACCACAATCAATAGTTTATTATTTTCAGTTTTTGTGTATAAGTTGCTATCAACAGACCCCTTTGAAAATCCTTGTTGATGAAGATATTTGTCATGACGATAATACCATGCCCTTGGAGCTTTTTTGAGACCATATAGAGCCTTTTTAAGTATACAAACAAGTTTTTCATCATTTCCCAAAATGAATCCTTCTGGTTGTTTTATGTAAACTTCTTCTTCTAGATCACCATTGAGAAAAGCAGATTTAACATCCATTTGATAAACTTTGATTTGTTGGAAGCTTGAAAAATAAAGAAACATTCTTATGGCTTCAAGTCTAGCTACAGGAGCAAAAGTTTCTTCAAAGTCTATACCTTCTTGTTGAGCATACCCCTTGCAAACAAGTCTATCTTTATTTCTTATAACATCCCCATTCTCATTTAACTTGTTTTTTAATATCCATTTAGTTCCAATGACATTTTTGTCATGAGGTCTTGGTACTAATTCCCAAGTGTGATTCTTTTCAATTTGATCAAGCTCTTCATTCATGGCTTGAATCCAACATTCATCTTTGCTAGCTTGATTGACATCGTGTGGTTCAATAGTGGATAGAAATTCCAGATAGCTAGAAGATCCCACAAGAGTCCTTCTTGTTTGTACACCTGATCCCTTTTCTCCCAAAATTTGAGATTTTGGATGATTCTTTTGAACATATCTGGATGGAGCTTTTTCAAATAAATCATCTTCGGGTTCTTTATTGGGTTCACTTTCTATATCATTCCTATTTGATGTAGAAGGATATATGTCATCATCATCTTCATCTGTTGTTTGTTTTTCTTCTCCTGGAGCTGCAGGAGACTCATCAATAACAACATCAATGCATTCAACAATCTTTCGAAGTCTTTTATTGTAACATTTATATGCCCTACTCCTAGAGGAGTAACCAAGAAGTATTCCTTCATCTGCTTTGGGTTCAAACTTGCCAAGTTTTTCATCATTATTTTTGATAAAGCATTTGCTCCCAAAAACTCTAAAATGCTTCACAGTGGGAGGATTACCATACCATAGTTCATATGGAGTTTTATCACTATTTACACGAACATGTGCCTTGTTAAGAATATTTACCGCTGTATGTGCTGCTTCTCCCCAAAATGTGTCAGGTGTTCCGGAATAATTAAGCATAGCTCTAGCCATTTGTTGAACTCTTCTATTCATTCTTTTTGCTACGCCATTTTGTTGTGGAGTTCCAGCTACAGAAAACTGTCTTTTTATGCCATGTTGTTCACAAAATTCAAGGAATTCATCTGATGTATATTCTCCTCCTCGATCAGATCTAAGACACTTTATTTTTAGATCTAATTCATTTTCAACCAGTGATTTGAAGATCTAAAATTTCTCAAATGCTTCATCTTTGTGTTTAATCAACCCAATCCAACACATTCTAGAGAAATCATCAATAAATAAGATATAGTATTGTTCACCACATGGTGACTTTTTCCTCACATGTCCACATATGTCAGTATGAATGAGTTCAAGAGGCTTACGTGATGATCCTTCCTTGGCATTAAATTTCACTCTGGTTTGCTTACCGAATTGGCAAGATTTGCATATGATACTTTCAGGTAGTGTAATATTGGGAAGATCACGAACAGCTTTAAGTCTGCTTGATTTGTTGATTTGAGAGAAGCTCAGATGCCCCAACCTTCTATGCCATAGCCAGTTTTCTGAAGATTTACTCAAGTAACATTGATCTTTGCAGTTCTTCAATACATACAGGTTGCTTGGAGTTTTGTTTCCTTTTATAATTGTTTTACTTGTATCAAGATCACGTACCACACATTCTTTTGAACTAAAGACAACTTCAGTTCCTTGATCACACATTTGACTTACACTTAACAGGTTATGCTTTAATCCATCCACATACATGACATTATTGGCTTTCACCTTTTCTTTTAGAAAAATAGACCCTTTTCCCTTAATGACAGCAGGAGTATCATTTCCAAATGTAACATTCTTTTCTTTTTCTAGATCACTATATGCAAGAAGTTTGTTTTTGTCACCTATCATGTGTTTTGAGCATCCACTATCAATGTACCATTGATTTTCTTCACCTTCTGCAAATAAATATATGCCACAATTTTCAACCTGTAATTCCTTCTTTTTCCACACTTTGGCGCTTGAAGGAAAATGCTCTTTTGGCTGAACTTTTCTCCTGCATTCAGATTCTTCATGGCCAAATTTATTGCAATAAGCACATTCAACTTCATTTTGAAGAGGAGAAAAGTTGTTATAGGTATTCTTCTTTGTTCCAATATCAATCCTTTTCTTTCTTGCTTCTCTTGTCATGACGGTTTTATATGCAACACATTGAACAGCTTTATGACCAAAATTGTGACATGAGAAACATTGTCCATTGAAGAAGAAATTTCTGCGATCATGAAATATTCTACTTGAATTTACCTATTGATTGGTGTTTCTTTGAAAGGTACTCCTGTTAGTGTTCTTTGAATTGAGATGGTCATGCTTTATCTGTACAGACTCTTTATTCCCTTGCTATGGGGCAGAATGTTGTGTACTGGCTGTAGCTGTTTTTAGATAATTTGGTGCTGAAGCCTGAGAAGATTCTCCGATATATCCAAGACCTGTCTTTAGAAGAGGAGAACGTTGTACCTTGATAATCTCATCTAAGGTTTCAGATCCTTTAGCAAATCTAAGATTCAAAGTCTTTACTTTCTCAATTTATTTTCTTAGACTTACTATTTCACATTCTAATTTCTCATTGTGTTTCACCTTTTCTTCAAGCTGATTTTTCAAAGTTTCTATGGATATTTTACTTTCTTCTAAGCATATTTTGAGTTGATTGATTTCATCAAGAAAATCATTGTCCTCTAAAACATCCATAAAAGTATCCTTTTCTTCTCCAGACTCTTTTTCAAATGCCATGAGAAGTCTAAGATATTGTTCACACTCTTCCTCACTGTCTGATAACCCATCACTGTCTTCATGAGTATAGTAACTTTTTCTAGAGCTAAACCGATTCTTATTCCTTCTTGCTACTTCCTTCCCTTTTTCATGTGTTTCTTTATGAGGACACTTAGCAGCATAATGACCAAATCTTCCATAAGAAAAACATTTGAAAGGAAGCTTACCTCTGAACTGTCCTGTGCCAAGTTGGAGTTTCTTTACAAAATTTACCTCATCTTCTTCTGAGATATACCCTGATCCTTCTGTCTCTTGTACTTCTTTCCCTTTTGTAGAAGCTCTAAAGATGGATTCTTTGACTTCATATGGTCCTCCTCTTCTCATTTCACATGCAGTTAGTATGCCATGAAGTTACACCACAATAATATTTTGAAGATCCTGCTTTTCTTCAAGAGCAGAAACTTTTGACTCAAATTTTGTCGTTAGTAATCTTAAAAATTTCTCAACCAAAGTAGATTCGGTTATTGTTTCTCCCAGATTTCTCATACGATTTACAATATCATTAAGACGTAAAAAGAAATTTGCAATGCTCTCCTCATTATGGATTTTTAGATTCTCATATTGAATTATGAGAGTTTTGAGTTTAGCACTTTTTACCTTTGCATCACCTTCATAACTTAGAATGATTTTGTCCCATATTTCCTTTGCAGTATCCAGCTGCATGACTTTGACAAATTCTAATTTAGTTAGACTTCCCAATAGAGCATTAACCACCTTTGCATTTGTTTCATAATTCTTTCTTTCTGTTAGATCTGTTGGTACTACGGCTGGATATTGATATCCTGCTTCAACAATATCCCATACATCTGCTCCCAGACACTGAAGATAGGATCTCATCCTTGTTTTCCAGAAGATTAAATTGTTTCCGTTGAAGAGCGGAGGCCTGATAGATGTTGTTCCATCTTGATTGCTCATCTTGATTGATCTTCCGTCTAGCGGCTAAGCTTTTTAGAAGGACCTGCTCTGAAACCAATTGTTGGGAAAAATACTAAGAGGGGGAGGGGGTGTGAATCATTATTTAGAGCTGACTGAAATTTTTTTAATTTGTATTTCTTAAAACCATACGATACTTTACTAAATCCAACTTGCGTATACACGTGGATATCCTGTATGTCCAGAGATCTTATTATGTATTTAATTCTTTACTTAGATCATTGCATCATTCATTCATCAGATGTTTAGTAAGCAATAAGAATGTGTAGTAATAACATAATAAACCATCACACATAAGCAACATACATGAACACCAGTATTTAAGGTAGAAACCCAATTCGGGAGAAAATCGTCGCTGCTGTCGTCTCTGTCTTCAATATTTATTACAAAGAAAAATTCTTACAATTTTGTACTGGCGCAGACTTATACCAGAACGTAGGCACCCACCTGTAGAAGGCTATCACCTTCTCTCATTCTCCAGTCACTACTGGAAGGGAGCTCCAACCCCCTGATCTCGTTTACCAACCTCTCCTGGAAGGGAGCTTCGACCCCCTAATTTATCACCAGCTTGTACTGGCAGAAGGCTTCCACTTTCATACTGAAGGCTTAAATCCTTAGATCCACCAACTTTCTTCAATTTCTTCATCAGACTTGTGCCAGGTCTTCATTATTTCTTTTGCAGATCTTCCTAGAGATTCATCATTTCTAGATCTAGAGATCTTGAACCTTCATCATATCCATAGGTGCATCATAGATTGAGATTTATCAAAAACAGAGTTCAATTATGCAGATATCTCTTAAAGAGATTTATTCATTAACAACCCTTCCACATGCACACATTGTACTATAATCCTCTTCTCCTTATATATTTTTAGCCTGTATTAATACCATGAGTCAAAACCACCCAACCACTGATGGTATTCTTGGACGGGATCAAATAGATAATCCAGTGGGGTCTACCCAAGCCCCAAACAACTTCTCATTGTTCTATTTTCTTGGTCCGGAAATTAGATAATTAATCTAAGGCTTGAGATATTAATCCAAATTTCTCCTTTAGTAATGACCTCCCTAAGGCATACAAAAATGCTCTCTTAATAACAACCCACGTATTAAAAGGCGAACCAATCCAAGTTGGATCCCCAACCTACGCTCTTCCATATACACTAATGCATACTCTCACAACACAAATCGACCCAAAGGTAATCTTTATCTCCGCCATATAATATTATAGCCAAGGTTAATAAACATTTACCAAGGTTTGGCACTGGTCATAACTTTATTCATGCCTGTTAATAGACCTTTGACTCTGGGCCCCACGTATATGATCAACAGTCCAATTAAATTCCTGCACCGTACTTTGGTTAACCTTTGTGCATCTTTCTCATACGATCATTGTCTGATGACTCCCCTCCAGATCAACGACGCTCAATAATATCACGCGGCCTCCTTGGCCGATCGTTAACGTGCGATGGTGCGTAGTGATGGCGGTTTTGGAACTTCTCCCGACACCACGAGTCGACTGTTCTATGGAATCGCTCCCGATTCTCAAATACCACTTTCGCTGCAAAGGTGGTGCGATAAAACCGCTTCCAGTCTTAAACCGCATTTACTGTTCATCCGCAAGGTTCCGCCCCTCTACTCCAGGTTCCGTCTGAGTACTTTCGCCAATTCGTTTCTCCGCGTTATCAGTTCATATAACCATAATACTGTTATAGAACTCCGATGAAATCCTTATGGAATATTCGACTCGTTTCTCTGCGTGCATTCGATCCACCATTTAGAACATATATAAACACCTTACTTCATAATACAGAGGGTTATAATGCGTTGGTTCATTGTCTACCAATCGGGATACACAGTCAACCGTATTAACATTGGTACCTCTAACTGTATACAGATCATCATCAAACCCAACACCGGGTTTCTTAACTATCACAGATTTCAATTATCCGTCGTCAGGATGCATACATACACCGAAATTATTCAAGAAAAGAAGATATACATTCAGTCTCATATTCTGCTTGTATAGAACTACTGATGGATTTTTGAGTTCTTCATACAGTCATTATCTGCATCCTTTGTTAGAGAGTTGCCATCAAGGAAAATCAATTCAATATAATAGGATACCCGAAACATATTTCCAACACCATGATCTGAGATGCCTTATTATTTGGATTGGGGTTAGGTTGTACAGAAAATTGGGGTCGGACAGAAGGTGTAGGATTCTGAATAGAAGTTAGTTGTAATTGTTGTTGTTGCATTGGTATTGGAGGGGGTACTGGACCTTGGCCATTGCCTCTCTATTTCTGACCCCAAGGATTGGGTTGTGATGAAGGATATTGCATTGGTGGAGGAGATAGCCACTGGTCCCATGGTGAAGGAAATTGTGTTAAGGAAGGAGTAGGATACTACCATGGGTATTGCTGACTGTTATAGACATTATTCCAAGGATAAAAAGAAGAAAAATATGAAGGCATACCTGTAGGTCACAGTTGCCATGGTCTCTATGATCTGATAAAATAATAAGATTAAACATCCTTGCTTGATTCTTGGAATACCGCCTTAAGTCTGGGCAACTCAGGACACTGATTTGTAGAGTGCGCCAACTCACAGTTGTTGCATAGGCTGACACTATTTAGTCTGCATTCTATTTCCAAATGTTTCTTTTTACATCAGGGATAGAATATTTCTAAGGCTGCTTTAACTTCTACTTGTGCCTTCTTGACTTGTACCATAGTGATCTGGGCAGAGAGAGTGCTAAGGAGATAGGTTTGAAAATCCTAGAACAAGTTCCCAATCTATGCTCGGGTTACTCCTCCACTTGTGGACTTTTGTATCCAGAGTGAAGGGTCTCGAACTGAAACTTTCCCTTTGACTGGTCCTCTTGAGCTACGTAGGCAAAGCTTCATTATCTCATCAAACGTTTCTTGCGATATGTCTCCTTTTCCTATTATATTCAGATGTTCTAGAAAATCATCTCTTAATCCTCTTAAGAATATTGGCTTTAAAATTTCGAGATCTAAGTTACTGAACTTAGACCTCTGTAAATTATAGTGGAATCACTCCAGATAATCTTCCAGGCTTTCCTCCTCCTTATGTGCAATTCTGAAAATTTCGTCCTTCAAATCCCTGGTTCGGAAGTAGTCCTGATACTTAAAGATGAAGGCTTCTCTCATATCATTCCATGTTCGAATTGTGCCAGCACCCAATATCATGAACCATCTTAATGCTACCCCTTTAGGGAATAATTTCATCTTCTGGACATCTGAAGTATAGTCATAACCTCTACACAGCACGTCGAATTCGAACAAAAAGGTATCAGGATCCTCAACAACCATCCCTTGAAAGGATGGTAGGGATGATAAAGGGATGTTCTTCATAGGAGCCTTATCTTGTGTTACTACTATTGGGAATTCAAAAGTAACAGAGCTATCTGCTTTAACATTCTCATCCCCTATGGCTGATTCTTCCTAATAGGATGAAATAGCCTCAGAGTGTACTAGAGATTGACAAATAGAAGGATCAAGTTGTTCCAGGATCAATTGTTTAACATCACTAACAACGTCCAATTGATGATCAACTAACTATTGTTCCTTAGGTTCCAGATGATCCCCACGGGTCTCTCCATGTCCTTCAATTCTCAAATCCTGATCAATAATTCGCCACTGTTGTTTTGAATCTGGAGTTTTGATATCAGGAGTGGATATGTTGTTCAAAGGATGGTGAGGTCTAGCCACTAAAGACACTGATGGTCAAGGCCTTGATATGGTAGCTACTTTTTCTGGTCCTGTCTTCCTATTATCTCTGTATGATGTGGATTTTTCCTTCTCTGCCCTTGAAATCAGATCTCCAAAGAATAATTTCCTTCCTAAATCTGCGCTCTTCTTTTCCTTCTTACGACCCATCTTTCCTGTAGTTAGTAGAGTGGGGGGTGTTTGTAGATGTTGATGTTGTCCTACCAGCACACATGGGCCCTATGTGTATTCTATAAGTGCTTCAGTTTCTATAGCAGTGAGCCTACTCAAGCTTGTTAGAGCGATGTGTAGGTTCTTACCTCTTGTCTTACCACCCAATGACTGTATATCTGAAGGCACCCTAAAAAAAACACCTGAAATTCAATTCTTAAGTGTCCCAAAAAGACATTAGCGAGCTCGCTCAATTCTGTTAGAGTGATGCACAGGTTCTTACCTCTCGTCTTACTGCCCGATAATTGTGTTGTTGGAGACACTCTATGAAAACACACAGAAATTGCACTTCTTAGAAACAAATATGATTGATTTGATCGTCACTACCATCCCTGGCAACAACGCCAAAATGTTGGACTATATAAATCACTTATTAAATGACTGACACATTTAATTATCAATCCAGGGATGTTTGTTTATTCCAATGACAATTGCATTTTTTGTGTTGATACACCAACTAGAAGTAATTTCAAAGAAAATAAATTGTTGCTGAAATAAGATGCTGGAAATAAATCACTCATGCAGAAATAAAAGAATCCACAAGATTGAAATCACACTTCAATTGATCTATCTAGCTTGCCACACAGTAAGTACCTAGCTAGTATCTCTATTATCACATGTGTAATAGCATATAAATTATTGAAATTGAATCATATATATTCTTAGCTGAACAGCAACAACAACACTCTAATGATACATAAACTAAAATACAATTACATACACACAACTACTTTAATCATTGCAATCCCTGCTAAGAAGGAAGGCCCTTCCTCCCTAGCAGGGTGCAAGTAAAGAAGGAACTTTAAAATAAGTAGAATCACACATGTAACAGCAATAACAGGATGATCTATAGTAATCCGAACACAATTACAGAGCCAAAACAATGATGTTCTTCGCTAACCTCTCGACCTCTAGGGTTGAGAGATATATAGTGGTTACATCCAAAAATCCAGGAATAGATCAGTCATGAGAATATTACGATTCTCATGCTAATCAAAAATAGAACTCGTACTTTTATAACCACTCCCTAATAAAGTTTTGATTAGAAATTAAAAATATTACAATTGGAACTACCCTTAGGTTGTTATCCCAAAAATACAATGTTAACAACTCCTACAGCTATCATAACAAAAACACAAATGTAGTGCAACCGCCATAGGACAGATCAACAACAATATAGACAAGAGAATTCAATGGTACAACTGTATCAGTAGTTTTCCAATGACTCTGTAACAACAGAGCGTAACATCAGTTGCTGGCGGATCTGTAATAGCAAGGTGTAACAACATTGCTTTGCTGTAACAACACTATCCAAACTACTCCTGTGAACTCCATGACCGAGATATTTGGTGCTACAAATGACATCTAAAAGGACAACACAAATACCATCGACCTTTTCTAAACATTCACCATCAATTAGTCATAAAAAGGTATAACAGATCATAATAATTGGTGAATTGGAAAAGTAACGAAAGCAAGGTGAAACATCACAAGTTAGGGTAAAAAGGTAGGAAAAAGGGTAAAAGATACTCCCATTGGTTATAGTTATAAAGAAAAATAAGTAAGATAAGTGTAGGAAAAATGTATAAAACCAGCACTCAACAACTGTATGATAGCTTTCTTAGATGTATATTGGATTTGGTTAGTTAATTTTTCAAGTTTATCAAACTAACTCTAGACTTTCCTATCAAAATATGACTCAGATTTGTATTCTTTAGCTAATGTGCTATCTTCAGGCTTTATAGAATCAATTACTATTTCAGATAATGATTTAAATTCAGACAACCTCAAGGGATCAAACACTATTTCAGACAAGGAAGTTTCTGACTTTGATCTATAGAGAGATAATTCAAATTTCAGATCTAATGGAATATCTTCAAGTGATAATGTTTTTGTAGGTAATGATGTAGATCTTACCAATGATCATGAATCTGACTAAATATCTGAGTGCTGGGATCTCTTCTTTCTGATGATTTTCTCTGGATCTTCAACTGGATAAGTTGGATGTGGATGAGTATTTGATCTTGTGTATCTTTTCGAAGCCAAAATGTTCTTTGTTTTATGCACCTCATTTCTCTGCAAATTTGAATCAGCCTTCACAAACAATAGGGCCTATCACCCACAGGCCTAGAATTCGATGAAAAGTATTAGTACACCCAGGGAATATCTATCACTTTTTCCCCAGTATGGTCGCCAGAATCTTAGCACTCCACCAATTCTATGAAGGCTGAAAAGGAGACCAGCAAAGGTAACCACATATCACTTTTACCTAGTAGCTAGCCCTACCAGGATGATAGGGCTCTCTCAATGAGATCACAACCAAGGATATACTGTGACATGAAAAATATTAGGCTAGATATGATAGGTTAAGGTAGGTTTTGAGAAATTTAGGGTTTGATGCTGGATCAGGGATGAAACCATTGTAGCTATGTCTAGGGATCAAAGGGCTTACAACCACAAAGATATAAAGGATCAAGGTAGAAATGAATATATGATGGCCTTATGGTTTTTTGGGTATGGTGGTGAGTCTAAAAAGGTAGATAAATTTAATGAGCATGTTCATTCATGAATTCATTAAAATAGAAGCATGAAACACAAGATGACATTTCCATATAAACAGAGCTAAATCAATAGAATTATACCTATGAAATGTAAGGAAAGCCAATGACTATACAAGATATTAAGAGGAAATATAAATCATTCAATAAAGACTATAACAGAGAAGATACATGATCATAAACTCACTGCACATGAATTCCTAGATAATAGCTGCAATTGCATCCTTTGATTTCCGAAAATGAGAGTGAAAGTACAAGCTACAAGATTACAATCCACTAATGTCCAACCAGTTAAATGACTTTGAAAATGATAGGTATAGAAAAAAACAAAATCTCCCCTATCTTAGGGGTTGAATCCATCAGTTATAGAGCTAATTACATGATAAGCTCAACAAAACCCTAATCTCTAGTGGAGGGTAACCAATTCACCTCATCATAGGAAAGTAGATATATTTGACCAAATTTACATTAAAAAGAATGTATCTATCCTAATTTACCATTTAATATCTCAATTACATCCCATGAAATCATCATTTCATCAATTACATCAGTAAAAGGTCAAACTAGGTCAAAATTTCAGTGAAAATTGCGTTCTGGAGAAAGCGTAGCGAGCTGGAAGAAAGCATAGCAAGCTCAACCAAATTTACTTTTGGAGACCTTAAAGGTGTCAAAATCAGGATCTAAAGGTACCATTTGGAATATTTGGATGTATGATACATGATAGGCTCATAAAGCACTAAAAAATATGGATCCTAGCCCTCCAAATATTCATTCTCCCAAGACTACTCAGAAAGTGTAGAGAATGCTCCAAAAACGGGGCAGAAAGGTGATTTTTAGCATGTTTTTGGGCATTTTGACCCCCCATATGTGACTGACATGGTCCAATCTCTGACTCAGAATAATGTACTCATCAAGAGTAATCCAAAAATTTTGAGTTTTACTCCAATGGACCCCCCCCCCCCGGCCAAAAAAAAAAAGTGTAGCGTGGCCCATGCTACACTTTTGCCAGTATGACTCGTTTTTCACATTTCCAATTTTGTACAAAATTTCTCAAAAAACAAAATTTTCTCCATAACTCCTCAAAATTGGTGCAAAGGTGCCTCATGAGGTATTTTATGCCACTAAATAAGCATCAAAAAGAATCTCCAAGTTATTCTTCTCATTTTTACTTTTTAGGGTTTCCTTTAGTTTCGATTGAAATTGTTTGACATTGGCATTGCAAATTTGATTTCTTGCATATTAGTGATCATCCATGTGCTTTTGCATTTTTTGTCCCTATTGGAATTTTCAAGGAGCTTCTCCAAGTGAATGTTGACTTTCTCAAGCCAAATCTCCCTGTTTTCATTGATTTCCATGGCTATTCTTTCTTCAAAACTCAGCTCTTCATTTGTTGGATTTTTCTCTCTTTCCTTCTGCAATGATTTTCTGAGACCCATGGTCCTTGGTCTCTTCCTTGTCACCTTATTTTCATGATTCTCTGACTCTTAAGTTTCATTCACTTCTTTACCTTTTACATCATGCATACTTGCCTCAAACTGTCTTTTCTCTAAAGACAAGTGTTTTTCCTTCAGTTGATTGTTTTCTTGCTCTAGGAAGGAAATGATTAAATTAGCCCTTGCCAAGTTGTCTTGGAGCTATTTGATTTGAGAATATTTGTATTTTATTATCCTATCTAGGTTTCCATGCTATTCACTAGCCTCCAAGTCTACTAAGTCAAAATCATGCTCCTCATCATGCATAGATGTCTCCTGCTGTGAATGTAATCCTTTCTCTGCTGACGTGGGCTTGGCCCCTTCCTCAATCTGAGGAGAAAACAGAAGCCTTAAGCCTCTCTGATAGGTTTTGGTGACCTCAATAGTCCTCCTCACTAAAATTGTGCTAGGTGAGCCAACCTCTACATGTCTAGAAGGTTTTGAGGGTGCTAATGGTGCTGATGGAGAACTAGGGCTAGTAGGCTGGCTACTAGAAGACAAAAATACATCTTCCTGCATGAAAGTGTCACAAGTGATGTTCTTCTTCTCAATCTGGTGTAAAAATTTGATTTTTATCAGAGCATGTTGGAAGAGGTTGGTTTCAAGACTACTCCTCTTATGTTGGACCTTTTCTGCCATGTTTTCCAAACTTTTGTAGAGGTAATAGGGTAAATTGAATGGCTTTACACCTGTGAAATGCATGAGAATTCTGACATGATACCCATATAATCTAGAAAATATTCCCTCACAGGTGAAGTACTTCATGATGATATTCATGAGTGTTGTGTACTTCTCAAGGATGTGCCCAACATGAAAAATATTCTTCATGTGTTGTTGATGATGTCTTTTGAGATAGGGATGATAGTTATGAAGGGATAGATCTTGGTTTTTAAACCATTTTTCACCATGATTAGGTAAGCATGTGGCCTTAGCTACTATATCAGTTGATATAGTGAAAGTAACCCTTGCAATTGTCACTTTTTCTCTTTTGAGTTGAGTGGAAAACAACTTGCTCAATGTGGCATTGTATTTGAATTTCTCAACTAATTGACAAAAAGGAAGACACCCTACTTCTTGAAAACAATGTTTGGATAGTGGTGTAAACATCATTTCAAGAGTGTTTAAAGGCACATGTCTTATCACCTGGCCTCCTTTTTTATAATTTTTCTTCTCATCGGTTTGGTTGTTTGCAAGGGGAAAAACCCTAATATGAAAAAACATGGGGAGGTAGAAAAGGGATAAGATGAGTGGGTTAGGGAAGGGAGATGAGAGTGGGAAAATTTAGGGAGATAATCAGGGGTATTATGGCACTTTAGGGAGTTAAATGGAGTGAAATGGGAAAGGGAAATGAGATAGGAAATTTAAACACGGTCCTAGCTAGGAAAACTACTAAATTTGCAGAAATGGGCTAGGGTTTAGGGTTTAGGGGTTGGGATGTAATATCCTCAAATGGGAATATTCAGCAAAGCCTGCTGGAATAACTCACTTTTTGGAAATCTATGCACTGAAATGAGTTTTTAGCTCCTGGATCCCTTAGATCAGTGGATCTAGTGTCTATATCCAAAAGGACAGCAAAAACAAATCAAACTAGGTGTGGTAATGATCTGGATTTATACAGGAACACACCAAAATATAGAAATAACCATAAACATAGAGATGCAGTAGAAATAATGTGTCATTTAATTAATATAAAATAACAGAAATATGCTTACAGACATAATGGAAATAAAATAGCTAGGGTACTGGTAGCGGATCTCTGAGAAGAGATGTGGTGGCTACAGACCTCTGAACTGTGTTACAATGAGGCTCGAGGGCCTATTTATTATCGAGAAACAATGGAGAACTATAAACGTCCAAAAACCTAACCCTAGGAGATGAAGCGCCAAAACTATGGGCCTCGTTTGGGTAAATTGGTGTTTCAACTTCCCGGGGACGTAACTTCGGCATACTATCTTCATTTGACGCACATGATACATCATTGGAAAGATCTATCCAAGGACTAAAAATGTTTCCATGAATATCGATTTTGAAACAAAATCATATTTTCTGGAGGAACGATGCCTGAAAAACTTTGTTTAGGGCCTCAAAACGCCTTCGGAAGTTCAGGACCCGAAAAACTGCTAAAAATATTAAGTTGTACCGAAACTAAAAAACTGAAAGAGACAATGGTGGGGCCCCAAGTGGAATAGGCAGGTGACCACCAATATCCACCTGGAACATTAAGGCCCCAAAATGGCTCCAGGAGTGCAGGACCCGAAAACCTGCTAAAAATAGTAAGCGGTGTTGAATGTGAAAAGCTGCAAGAATTGATGGTGTGGATCCAAATGGAATAGATGGGTGGCCACCGATATCCACCTAGATCATTCCTCCCTCCTTAGGAAGCAATGGTCCCCATTGCATTGAGATCCTCCCTGAGATGAAGAAAATTATGTTGAACTAGGTATTAGATTTGTTGAAGATGTCATGGACCTGTGGGCAGACATGCTAGATGCATTTAATAAATTTGGTTTCTTTATCAGCCTCAGATAGTATATGTGTGGATTTTGTATGTGTATTTGCAGGAGGTATGGTAACATTAGGCGGCGGTGCATTGGGGGTCAGATCAATGGAGTACTTTTCCTGACAGTGTATGGGAACTTCTCTGAGTGAGGAGAAAATGTCCTCGTATTCCTCCATGAATTTGTCCATTTGTTGTAGCCGTGTAGGGGAGCCCTGTTTCGAGGTTGTGGCCACAATATTCTTCTTTCCCTGTGAACAAGTTGTAAGGAAAATGAATTTCCTTGTTTGGGAAACAATCTTACTGTGTTGTTTTGCAGTAGTCAAAGAGATGAAAGGAGGTAGTACTACCTCTGGTATCCTGTACAAGTTATTTCCAAAAGTAATAATAATAGCACGAGGCCTAGACTCATACACAGCATTTTTCCTCCACAAGTATGGTTGGCCTAATAATACATCAGCTACATCAAGAGGAGCAACATCACATAATACCTCATCCATGAATGGCTTGATGTTGTACGGAAGGTGGCATTTTTGGCGGATGCAGATATCTCTCCCTAGGTGAAGCGACCCGATGGTATATGGTTGCGGGTGTGCTATGGTCGGTAGGCTGAGCCGCTTCACGACCTCTGCTAAAACGACATTCTTTTGGCTTCTGCTATCGACAAGGAGAACCCTTCACCCACATTTCCAAATGGAAGAGGCGCTCCCCCTCCTCTGGATCCTCTGGGTCCTCCCTTTGGATCTTGGTGGTGGCAACAATGGCACTGGGATCTGCATCAATGATCTACTTCCCTTTGTCATTGCCTTTGTCTGGTTCTGACTCAGGATCAGAAAATGCATCTGATTCGGGTGCCTTTAGTTCGGCCACCAATGAATGTTTGGCCCTGTTGGGGTTCCAGTGTTTTGGCCAAATTGGCAAGACCACAAGACCGGACAACATCACAACCACTTTGGGGTCCTATGATCTAGCCCTCCTAGACACGGAGAGGGATCTCTCCATAAAGCAAAGAATGATATATCTTGAAGCTCAAAATAAGGTGTTAGGCTAGGTATGAAGCAAAAAGGAGGGTTTTAAAATGATTTGGTTGGTTTTGGGGCTGATTCATGAGATCATAGACTGAGAAGGTAATGGAAATAAAGGAGCAAAGCAGCAGTATGTTTCGGTAAAAGAGGATAGTTTAAGACTGTGCCATCCATTGGGCTATGGACTCATGAAAGGAGATTACTTGCAAACAACTAGCCAAGGATTTCATAGGGCAAGTCATCTATACTAAAGGATCTTTGAGATAGATGGTGGAATGAACAATAAGGAGAGAAATGAAGAGACACAAAGGGTAGCTTGAGATCAGACCAGAGGTCATCTAACTCCAGATTTGCTTCAGCATACTCTCAAAGGAGAAACAATAAGATTTAAACACAGAACTAGGCCTGAGATCATAGAACGACTTTTAACCTTCAATGCTTTGACACCAGCTCACAGGATCTTGGAAAGGACAATATGTTGAAAAAGGACCCCAGTGGATAGGACTTACACTAAATCCTCAGTATCCCAAATCCTCTAGCTTGAACTTAATAAGAACAACAAAGTAGAAAACCCTGAACTCACACATCAGCTAGCAGTGGATGACAACTACTACACTGGTTAAATTACATGACTTTGCTCTTAGATTCACTATCAACAGAAAACATTAAAGGTAGGGAGAGCAGAAACATAGGGTTCCATGCAAGGGCAAATCCTATGTTATATTTCTGATGTGTACCAGAAGACCAATGAACAACATGAAAAATGTAATAAAACAATATAGTGAGAAAAACATCACCCGTAGTAATAGACTAGGATCCTGTGAAATCTGCTTGATTAATTGATGCAAAACCAGTCACATACACTGAGCTCAATGGCTAATTATAGTCCAAACTTTCTCCTCCCATCCTAATACATTACAAACTACTATGCTAGTCTCTCCCAAAACTATTTTGACAGTAAAAAATGAATCCCTACAACAACAACACAACCAAACCCTTTACAATATGTTCTTAGGGAGTTATTATAGGAAAAATAGATAGCAGGAGTAGGTGATACACATTAAATCGATCCATTAAGACAGAGTGGAGGAGGTGTTCACGCCCACTCTGCTTAATAGCTCTGCGTTGTACTTTGTGGTCTGGTTTGGAGTCTGTGTCAGGTTGATTTTTACCAAAGATGTTTCTTTAATGCCCTTTCCGGATGTAGAGCTCTTTTTTCTGTCTTCTAAAGCACGTAAGGTGACTGAAGGTCTTCTGGGCTTCCATACCTCCATTATTGCTGCCTTGACAGTCTTTGGAAGTTTTTAGTCAGTGAGATGGCCTTTGGGAGCTCGGGGAGGCATGGAGACTTCCGCTGAGGGCGTACTGTTCTGGGAAAATGTACTTATGATGCTGAAAGCAGATATGGTTTGTTTCATGTGCTCTTTTGATCTTCAAACTACGCCCTAATTCTTTGATCACGAGATTAAAGTATCAAATTTTCAATTATAGACTTTAACCCCCCTCAATCCTTCTCTGCTATTACACTGACCGCTGCTGAAGTGGCCTCTCTGTATTTCTGAATCACAGTGACTGCGATTACGGAGGCAGAGTGAATTTCATCACCCTATAGACCCTGCAACAATGAAATCAACCAATTATAAAATCTGGGGCGGTGGCGGAAGAATTATTTGAAGGCCTGGAGGAATGGTGGCGCAATTGTGGTAACAGTGGCTTCAATGGAGGAAATGGTGAAAAAGAGTGGAATGGGAAGAAACATAGTGAATGCAAGTTTGGTGAGAAAATAGTTCGTAGACCGTTGGATGAGATGAAACAATCCTGATTGATGGCCAGGATTGGATGAACGAAGGGGTTAAGAATAAATCAGGCGAAGAAATGATATTAGTATAAGCCCAAAGTTTTAAGTTTATGGGAAAATACATAGAATAACATGGGAAATGAATGAAGCGAGGCTTATGGTGTGGGACCTGGTTGCAGTGGAGGGCGATTTAATGTGGACTGTTAGATCTCAGGAGGATATCGACAGTTGGGATGACACGATGGAGTTTCATGGTCGTGCGATGAACAAAAATGAATGGAACGTGAGATGCGATAAAGGCCGTTGATCTGGCTCAGATGGACGACTGTGATCAAATATGGAGTTTGTGGGGACAAAGGAGGAGAAGTGGTTTCAAGAGGAAAACCACTGGTATCGCGCGGAAAAAGGATGGTAAGGAGTTTTTTGTTTTTTGAACGCGATATGGGTCTTTAGCTGACACGTGGCTCTGGAAGACCGCCCATATCGCGTAAATTTTAGGCATTAAACACCAGACGCAAGATCTGTGCAATATGGATGTAGACCATTGGATCTGGGCCCGTGAGATCCGATGGCGGGAGATGGAGTGCGATCGCAGGAGGTGCACGAACAATATAGGTGGGGTCGAACGAACGACAGTTTCATTGTGGGCCGTCCAATCTGGGGACGAACGGTTGAGATTGGCAGAGGAGATACACACGTGGAGAAAGTGGTTAGTGGGCGGGAGAGATCTGAGCCGTTAGATCATCAAGGATGGACAGCTGCAATCTAATCAGAGGGGAGTGATGGGAGGGTCAAAACTTCGATGAGCGATGGTGCGATTGGCTTATGACCGTTGGATCTATGAGAGATCGATGACTGCGATTGGATCGAAGGAGCCCAATCGGGGGACACATGGCGGAATGATAGTGAATCCTGGCCATTGGTTATTGTGGATTCAACAGCTAGGATCGCGTCATAGGATCGCAATCGGGAGGGACGGAGGTTGGCACAGTTTAAACTTTGCGATTGCGATCGGTACGAGGATGTGAGGACCGTCGGATTAAAAGGTGAATCAATGGTGGAGAAGGTCATTAGAGGTTTACAACAGGGTGTGATCAGGGCACGATAGAATGAGCATGGGCCGTCATATCTATTCAGATCAATGGCGGGAATTATTTCAAAGCCGACAGACGCAATACACTATCGCATCGGAAGTTTTGTTTTAAAAAGAAAATAGGCATGTCCCGCTCCGATTCTCCGATGCGATTAGCGCCTTGTGGGCTAACGCTTGGTTTTAGCACCCAGGCTTATGGAGGGGAAGTGGTTAAGGGGCTGGTCGAAAGGGGCTAAGCCTGTTATAAATAAAAATGGGTTTTTAGCTTAGTTTAGTGTATTTTAAGGCCCAAAAAGGGGTAACGGTAGAGAGGAAAAGGGGTTATTAAACCAAGCAAAGGGTGTTTGCAAGGTTTAAAGGGGAGTTAGGGTGATTTATAGGATTTATTATGGATTAAGGTAGGGAAATAGATGATGAAAACAAAGGCTTAGGGGGATGAACTAAAAGGAAAAATGGAGGCCTTTTGGGCATTTTCTTCACAACAGAGAGGCTTTTAAACTGGAAACAGCAGTGAGGATTTATTAAATGGAAATGGCACAAGGAGGCTTCAAGGATGATTTGTTTTCAGAGGAAATTCATTCCTTGAAGGATCAAAAATAATTTATCCCCCTGTTTTCTTGTCAAAAAATTCATAGGGGGCTAACAGTGGCTCCACATGGGGATGGCTTCTTCTTGAAGGAGTCAAGAATTCAGAAAATAAATTTGTGGGGTAGGATAGATGCCTAATCCTTGACACTTCCATCTTATTTTCTGATTCAGCTGCCATAGACCATGAAGACACATATCAGCAGCAATCATTACTCAAACAGCTACCTACCCAGACTAAATCCTAACATTTTTTCTTCTGGGTGCATTTGGACTAGCAGACCCTTTACATCATCAATTTTTCAAATAGAAAAAGA
Organism: Pinus albicaulis; assembly: GCA_034641835.2. NCBI lineage: Eukaryota > Viridiplantae > Streptophyta > Pinopsida > Pinales > Pinaceae > Pinus > Pinus albicaulis. The sequence continues at coordinate 1,180,199,614 of CM076577.1, read as the reverse complement.
AACCTATTCTATTTCTACCCTTATTACTCAATGAGACTAGATTAAACTGTTGGCCTCATAGTTTCTCTATCTGAACTACTATCTGTTAGGATTAAACTGTCTAGCAGACTTCTTCTCTACATTCTAAGATAGAAATTGAAAAACAGTCAAGCCAAGTTTAGACTATCTGGCTTGTTGTGGACCATGGCATAATAGACAAAACTGCTCATGTACTATAGACCTTGCAAAAAATAAAGCAACCAACTAAATGCTCATGGACTAAGCTTTATTGAACTTTTCCTACCTACCTTACTCTACTTGAATTTTTACAAGTCTAGCTTACAAACATTATTTTCCAATGCAACCAGTCCATCAAGTGATCCCATGACTGGTCTTTCTTGCTCAACTCCTTGAGCATGTTGGATAGGTAGGGCTGCTCCAACTCTTTTTTTTCCTCAACAGCAGCTTCCAAAAATTTTCTTGTTGTCTGCAACTTGCTACTCAAACAGACCTTCGATCCTTCTTCAAATGTTTGTAGAAAATGAGCGTAAGGATCATGAAATGATACCTGGTTATGGATATTTGGAAAGTAGGCTTCAACCAGGATTTATTCTTTTGCCACTGGATTGAGAAAAATACTCTCTTGGGGTATAGTGTCTCCTTCATCTTCTGAACTAGAGGACTCATCGTATATTGCAGCTGAGTCCTCTTGGAGCTCTAATATATTCTGCTCTGCTGGACTGAGCTCCGTGAAAATATCTATGTATTCTTGAGCCGAGGTTTTTACCATTTCTTCCTCTTTTTCAAGGGAAGGCTCTTTAATTGCATCATGCTCAAGAATCTCTTTTTTGCTTTCCTCCTCGTCTTCTGAAAGGAAAGACTACTGACCTCCGATCTCATGACACTCATCACTGATGCCTTCATAACTTTCCCCATCAGTGTCATAGATAGGTCAACTGGTTTCATTGCTTCTCTGGAGTTGCTGTCCCTAACTTTCCTCCCATGAGTCTGCTGATGATGGTCCTGCAAGCTCAGCTTCCCTTTGGAGATAATCACCATCAAACATATCATAACTAGGAAAGTCGTAATCGTAATCAATTTCACTAATCACACTTGTCGGATTCTCAGCAGGTATTTCTTTGTCCTGATCCTCAGAGGAGTCTTCTGGCTCTGTATCATTTCTGTAGAAGATTTCAGAGGTGGACTGTGTGTTTGATATTCAATCCATCTCTTCTTCTGTCAACGGAGAACTTTCTTCTTTAACACTAACAGAAGAGCCGCAGTCCTCTGCTTCTTGTACGAACTGATCTTGAGGTGAGATATATTTGTGAGCCTCATCTTGAGAATTTTCCCGAGCAAGAGAAAAATCCAGACCAAGATCATCATACATGTCTTGCTCATCGTCCAGGTCTGTAGTTGGCCCTTACTCAGGAAAATGCATGGGCTGCTCTGAATAATCATCATTTGCATTCAGGTTAGCCATATGCATTTCTATCACTACACCAAACATGTTTTCTAGTGTGTTTAATTGGTCTGCCAAAGCATCTAGCTTAGCATCTCTGTCCATGTCTGGATCCATGTTTTTGCAAAGGTCACTGCATCTCCTCAACCAGTTCAGAGTCTTCTACCAGTGGAGTCATTTGGTCTATTGGGAATTAAAGGGTGTGGAGTCGCCAGGTGGATGAATTTGGATATTTGAAATAGACTGTTATCCACCATCAGCATTAGATACCAATCTAAAGGCATTGGTCTGAATTGTTCCCCAGCGGAGTCACCATTATGTTGGGGTTCCAGTGTTTTGGCCAGATTTGCAAGACCAAAAGACCGGACAACATCACAACCACTTTGGGGTCCTAGGATCTAGCCCTCCTGGACCCGGAGAGGGATCTCTCCATAAAGAAAAGAATGATATATCTTGAAGCTCAAAATGAGGTGTTAGGCTAGGTATGAAGCACAAGAGGGGGTTTTAAAATGATTTGGTTGGTTGTTGGGCTAAGTCATGAGATCATAGACTGAAAAGGTAATGGAAAGAAAGGAGCAAAGCAGCAGGATGTTTTGGTAAAAGAGGATATTTTAAGACTGTGCCATCCATTGGGCTATGGAGTCATGAAAGGAGATTACTTACAAACAACTAGCCAAGGATTTCATAGAGAAAGTCATCTATACTAAAGGATCTTTGAGATAGATGGTGGAATTAACAATAAAGAGAGAAATGAAGAGACATAAATGGAAGCTTGAGATCAGACTAGAGGTCATCTAACTCCAAATCTGCTTCAACATACTCTCAAAGGAGAAACAATAAGATTTAAACGCAGAACTAGGCCTGAGATCATAGAAGGAATTTTAACCTTCAATGCTTCGACACTAGCTCACGGGATCTTGGAAAGGCCAATCTGTTGAACAAGGACCCCAGTGGATAGGGCTTACACTAAATCCCCAGTATCCCAAATCCTCTAGCTTGAACTTAACAAGAACAACTAAGTAGCAAACCTGAACTCACACATCAGCTAGCAGTGGATGACAGCTACTACACTGGTTAAATTACATGACTTTGCTCTTAGATTCACTATCGGTAGAAAAAATTAAAGGTAGGGAGAGAAGAAACATAGGGTGCCATGCAAGGGAAAATCCTATGTTATATTTCTGATGCGTACCAGAAGATCAATGAACAACATGAAAAATGTAATAAAACAATATAGTGAGAAAAACATCACCCGTAGTAATAGACCAGGATCCCATGAAATCTGCTTGATTAATTGATGCAAAACCAGTCACATACACTGAGCTCAATGGCTGATTACAGTCCAAACTTTCTCCTCCCAACCTACTACATTACAAAATACTCTGCTACTCTCTCCCAAAACTCTTCTGACAGTAAAAAATAAATTCCTATAATAGCAACTACAACAACAACGCAACCGAACCCTTTACAATATGTTCTTAGGGAGTTCTTATAGGAAAAATGGATAGCAGGAGTAGGTGATACACATTAAATCGATCCATTAAGACAGAGTGGAGGAGGTGTTCACGCCCACTTTGCTTAATAGCTCTGCGTTGTACTTTGTGGTATGGTTTGGAGTCTCTGTCAGGTTGATTTTGACCAAAGATGTTTCTTTAATGCCCTTTCTGGCTGTAGAGCTCTCTGTTCTGTCTTCTAAAGCACGTAAGGTGAATGAAGGTCTTCTGGGCTTCCATACCTCCATTATTTCTGCCATGAAATTCTTTGGAAGTTTTTTTTCAGTGAGATGGCCTTTGGGAGCTCAAGGAGGCATGGAGACTTCCGCTGAAGGCGTACTGTTCTGGGAAAATTTATTGTTGATGCTGAAAGCAGATATGGCTTGTTTCATGTGCTCTTTTGATCTTCAAACTGCACCTTAATTCTTTGATCACGAGATTAAAGTATCAAATTTTCAATTACAGACTTTAACCCCCCTCAATCCTTCTCTACTATTACTCTAACCACAGCTGAAGTAGCCTCTCTATATTTCCAAATCACAATGACTGCGATTATGGAGGCAGAGTGAATTTCATCACCCTGTATACCCTGCAACAATGAAATCAACCAATTATAAAATCCGGGGTGGTGGCGGAAGAATGCTTTGAAGGCCTAGAGAAATGGTGGCGCAACTGTGGTAATAGTGGCTGCAATGGAGGAAATGGTGAAAAATATTGGAATGAGAAGAAACAAAGTGAATGCAAGTTTGGTGAGAAAATGGTTCACAGACCGTTGGATGAGATGAAACAATTCTGATTGATGGCCAGAATTGGATGAACGGAGGGGTTAAGAATAAATCAGGCGGAGAAATGATATTAGTATAAGCCCAAAGTTTTAAGTTTACGGGCAACTACACAGAATAACGTGGGAAATGAATGAAGCGAGGCTTATGGTGTGGGACCCGGTCATAGTGGGGGGCAATTTAACATGAGCCGTTAGATCTCAGGAGGAGATCGACGGTTGGGATGACACGATGGAGTTTCGTGGTCACGCGATGAAAAAAAATGAATGGAACGTGAGATGTGATAAAGGACGTTGATCTGGCTTAGATGGACGGTTGTGATCAAATATGGGGTTTGTGGGGACAAAGGAGGAAATGTTGTTTCGGGAGGAAAACCACCGGTATCGTGTGGAAAAAGGCTAGTAAGGCGGTTTTTGTTTTTTGAACGCGATATGGGTCTTTAGCTGACACGTGGCTCTGGAAAACTGCCCATATCGCGTAAATTTTAGGCATTAAACACCAGACGTGAAATCTGCACGATATGGATGTAGACCGTTAGATCTGGGCCCGTGAGATCCGACGGTGGGAGATGGAGTGCGATCAGAGGAGGTTCACGGCAAGTAGAGGTGGGGTTGAACGAACAGCGGTTTCATTGTGGGCCGTCCGATCTGGGGACGAACGGCTGAGATTGGCAGAGGAGATACACAGGCGGAGAAAGTGGTTAGTGGGTGGGAGAGATCTGAGCCATTATATCATCAAGGATGGACAACTGCGATCTAATCGGAGGGCAGTGATGGGAGGGTCAAAACTCCGATGAGCGATGGTGCGATTGGCTTATGACCGTTGGATCTATGAGTGATCGATGGCATTGATTGGATTGGAGGAGCCCAATCGAGGGACACATGGTGAAATGATGGCGAATCCTGACCATTGGTTCTTGTGGATTCAATGGCTAGGATTGCGTCAAAGGATCGCAATCGAGAGGGACGGAGGATGGCACATTTTAAACGTGATTGCGATCGGCATGAGGATGCGAGGACCATCGGATTAAAAGGTGAATCGATGGTGGAGAGGGTCATTGGAGGTTTACAATGGGGTGTGGTTGGGGCACGATGGAATGAGTGCGAGACGTCAGATCTATTCAGATCAATGGTGGGAATTATTTCAAAGCCGACAGACCCAATACAATATCACATCGGAAGTTTTGTTTTATAAAGAAAATAGGCATGTCCCGCTCCGATTCTCTGATGCGATTAGCACCTTGTGGGCTAGCACTTTGTTTTAGCACTTGGGCTTATGGAGGGGAAGTGGTTAAGGGGTTGGCCAAAAGGGGCTAAGCCTGTTATAAATAAAAATGGGTTTTTAGCTTAGTTTAGTGTATTTTAAGGCCCAAAAATGGGTAACGGTAGAGAGGAAAAGGGGTTATTAAACAAAAAAAAGGGTGTTTGCAAGGTTTAAAGGGGATTTAGGTTGATTTAGAGGATATATGATGGATTAAGGGAGGGAAACAGATGATGAAAACAAAGGCTTAGGGGGATGAAATAAAAGGAAAAATGGAGGCCTTTTGGGCATTTTCTTCACAACAGAGAGGCTTTTAAATCGAGAATAGCGGTGAGGATTTATTAAAGGGAAATGAAAGAAGGAGGCTTCAAGGATTATGTGTTTTTGGAGGAGATGCATTCCTTGAAGGCTAAAAAATAATTTAGCCCCCTGTTTTCTTGTCAAAAAATTCATAGGGGGCTAACAAGCCCGACACTCGTTTGTGCTGTGAGTGGGGCTGTTATGAAATTCGCACCACTTTTTTGTGTCCTTATTTTGATTTTTGGTGTTTTTCTAAGTAGCACCGCTTTGGCCTTGCCCCTTGTTCTTTGTTTCGGGGGCAACTTTCGGATTCGCAGATCCAAAGTCTTGCTTCTTCTGCTTAAATTTTTGCTCGATCTTGGCGGCACAGCGATATGTCGTGCCAAGCGATGTAATGTTGAGGAACTCCATTTCCTCCTGAATTTGTTTGTGTAGACAACCGCGGTACTAGAGCACCAAATTTCTCTTTGAATCTTTAATACCCAACTTTTTGCGTAGGGTATGGAATAGATTCGTCAATTTGTGCACATCTTGATCCCTTTGTTGCCGCAGCATGGTCCATTAGATGTATTTGTCCTCATAGATCCCCACAGGGTAATGTTGTTCCTTGATGTCGTCTCAGAATGAATTCCAAGTGGGTGTGGATGAGAACAGAGAGGGTTCCCCTTCGTCCTCTTTCTCATGGTAGGTTTCCCACCAGTGTTTGACATGGGGGGCAACTTTGAGGAGTGAAAAAATCATCTTTTCTCGGTTAGAGAAATCATGGACCGAGAAATACCCTTCCAACAAATTCAACCATCTATCTATGACGTCTACATCTATTTGGCCTTCAAATACAGGAATATCAAATTTTACCTATACCTTGAAGGGAGTGGTGCCTCTGGAGTGGCTTTTGGATGCAGATGCACCGTAGGTGGGCAGTCTTTGAAGGATCTGAGCAAAGTTATCCATCATCGCGTTCCTTTTTTTCTCTAGGGCCTCCTCGAGCAATATTTTGATAGGATATCCTGCTCCCTTGTATTTCTTTTCTTCCTCCATGGGAGGTCGTCAGGGTTTGTGAGGCTGATCTTGCAAGGGTTCAACTAGATCGAGCCCTAACTCCTTATACCTTGACCGCATTGGGGACATGCAAAGAAAAACAAAGAAAGAGTAGACCGCTCTGATACAACTGATCTGAATTTATGTAGGAACACAATAGAATATAGAAATAACCATAAACATAGAGATGTAGTGGAAATAATGCATCATTTCATTAATATCAAATAACAGAAATATGCTTACAAACATAATGGAAATAAAATAGCTAGGGTGCTGGTAGCAGATCTCTAAGAAGAGATGTGGTGGCTACAAACCTTTGAAATGTGTTACAATGAGGCTCGAGGGCTTATTTATTATGGATAAACAATGGAGAACTCTAAACGTCCAAAAACCTAACCCTAGGAGATGAAGCGCCAAAACTATGGGCCCCGTTTGGGTAAATTGGTGTTTCAACTTCTTGAGGACATAACTTCAGCACACTATCTCCGTTTTATGCACATTATACATCATTAGAAAGATTTATATGAGGACTACAAATGTCTTAGTGAATATTGATTCTGGAAAGGAATATTTGCTGGAGGAACGATGCCCAAAAAATGTCGTTTAGGGCCTCAAAATGGCTCCGAAAGTTCAAGACTCGAAAAAGTGCTAAAAATAGTAAGTTGTGCCGAAACTGAAAAAATAAAAGAGACAATGGTGGGGCCCCAAGTGGAATAGGTGGGTGACCACCAATATCAACTTGGACCATTAAGGCCCCAAAACGGCTCCGGGAGTGCAGGACCCGAAAACCTGCTAAAAATAGTAAGTGGTGTTGAATGTGAAAAGCTGCAAGAATTGATGGTGTGGATCCAAATGGAATATATGGGTGGCCACCAATATCCACCTGTATCATGTAAACAGATCTCCCACCACCTAGTAAAGCTGAAAAACACCCAAAGAGAAGGGCTGCAACTATGTGCAACAAACTGCTTCAGAAATAACGCAGTTTTGAGAGCATGAGCAAGAGACCAATAATAATGATCAATTTTTATATAAACAACAGAAAATAAGATCCATAATTATGTCCTTACAATATACAATAGAATGTAGAAGATAAAATAGAATAAACTCCTCAGAAAAGAGGGATGCAACACATGTATTGACTGCAAAATGGATTAACGATGTTTTATAAGAGCTACAGTAGCTGTATGTTACACTCCAGATATAGAGCAGATCTGTATACAATAGATCAGATCCATTTCAGATATGTACAGTAGAAAGGCTCCTTTACAAGATTCCCTTGGGGTTTTGATCAAAGCATGCAATACGGAGAATAGATTTGAGATTAAACTAGCAGATCTACAATATTATTCATAAATTTCTGAAGATGTTTTACATTAGAAGCAGATCATATCTGTGCAGAACATGGATCAACAAGCTAATCCATGGATCACAAAAGTGAAAGGCAAAGCCCAGCACTAGAGATCTCTTCTCAAAAAGTGGTTCAAAACACCCTGCAATTTCCTCTTTGAAAATAATGCAGCCCTTGAAGGGAAACTGCGCTATAGCTTGAAACACTGAGTGGGCCTGATGCCAAGATATGAAATATCAGCTCCAAAGGTTCAGAACTCTCTTTCCCATGGGATATAAGACTTTCCTAGTGAAAAGAGGCCCTGAAATGGCCTAGATCTGAGCAGATCTAGCCTCCACTTGTTGTAGATTGCAAGGACAACCCAATCCTAAACTGGATCACCGCTGTAGTTGGAAGATGAGCTTGGAAAAATGCCTGATAGTGGATGAAATAAAAAATACTCCTCCAAGAAATCCTCAATGGAAGAGGTGGGATTCCTCCATAGGAACACCCAAGTGCTAAACAACACTATTCCCAGCTAAACAGTAGAGAATGGTATATGTCTAAACGGACAGTATACTCAGAAGTATGCCCAATCAACAACCCTCTCTTGCTGCTCTCCTCTTCCTTTTATAAGATGGAAGCCTTGTCAAACCCTAAACCACTTCAATGAATTATCTCCTTTCACATGAGGAGCCTCCATATAAAACTACATTGTCCACCCATGAGGTACATTGAATCTAGACTGTGTTGTAGATTTGGTCAAGGTTGACCCAGTCTCATAGCTCAAACCCATTCACACTTGCAAGTGTTTTTTTCACATGGCCCAGATTTATCCCTATTCATATGGGCATTAATTTATTCATTTATTTTCAATATTTTTACATGTCCTCCTTTATTCATGTATTCATGCAATAGAAAATGAAACAAAAATGTATATTCCTCTTAGCTTATGCTAAGTAGGAATATTACAGTCCTCCCCTCCAAAATGTTGCTTGTCCCCAAGAAACTGATAGGGTGAGTGCTATAGTAATTCTCCTCCTCCATTGGTGACACCATCAAGGATCAAGCCCTCCTCATAAGCCAAGTGTTCACCAAGCCAACCCATCATGAATTTTTCCTCCAAAGTCATCATAAGATGTACATAGTCCATCCCACAAGGAGTGAAAATTTCAACAGAAATAAACATGGTTGGAGAAATTCTATCTCTAAAACATGTAGCATGAGGTACATAGAGAAGTTCCATTCCATGTGGTACATATAAACTACCCATCCTCCCTCCATACAGTCCCATATATAGCACAACTATGTCATCCAAGTATGGAAGAAAAATTACATATATACAAACAGAAATTTGAGCTTGAGGAGGTGGGTCAAAAACCGACATGTGATGCCAGCCTAGTGCATCTCCTACCTGCCTTAGATCAAGGTGTGTTAAGTGGCCTTCCCACCACATATTTTCTGCATAATTAATCTTAACATAGATGAAGATGTCAGATATGTTTGGTGCCTTTGGGAAGCATCCATCATGAAAAGGAATCTCCCTTTGCACAACAAGGGAATGGCCAAGTTCATAAATTTTATTGTCCCACCAAATTCCATGAGATATACATGATATATCACTCCCTTTAGGAGTCATAACCTGCAAAAACATGGTAAAATAATGTGATAAATCAGAAAATGAAACTTGCTTTACATGATCAGATTCTTTACCATCATAGTTCCTCATACACATGGAGTTGTGCATGGGAATTCCTCCTCTTCCAAAATAAGGAATAGATGGATGAAATGACTCTTGCATAGAGTCCCTTGGCTGCCCCAACTCCACATATCTCATGCACTCTTGAAAGTGCTGATGTATTTCCCCTCTCAAGCCTTCCCAATCAAAGCTCCTCATGATTAGGGTGTATATTTTCATTGACTGCATATGGCTGAAAAAGAACTCTTTGTGTGCCCCTTGTAGTATCTTCTGCTTGAGATTGGAAGCTCTAGACAAGAAGACCCTACCATGATGATAGATGAATCCCCCCTGGATTAAGTAGCCCTCTTCTTGTTGCATGTCATCTAGTATCATACATGTGTGGAGATATTTGGAATACTCTACAAGCAGTTGAGATTTCCAGTACAGATCCACATTGTTCAACAATGATAGCATTGATGATACATCCATAGGAGTGTCTGTCATGTTTCTGATCTCCTCTTTGACATATCTTATGCTAAATATGTGTGTTGGAAGGCTGATCCTCCCATTTTTCTCCTCCCACGGCGCAGATCCAGAATTGAGAGGGGGTGGTTGTGATAAAGGAAGAAGATCCCCCTTATTCTTGAGCTGTCCCAAGCCTCCCAACGTTGTAGCTTGGTCTTCCATTGCTCCAATCCCTCCTGGATCTAAGTTTGGAGCAGCACTTTGTGAGGCCTTCCCCACAATATTTGAATCTGGTGTCCTCCCAGGTGGTTTGCCACTAGATAAGAATGTCCCATGCAAAATTCTCATGAACATAAGAGAAGCGACTATGAGGTCATTGCTTCCACTGCGCAAATCCAAATCTATTGTCTATGTGGAAGTGCTAGGTGAGGGGTAAGTATGCATGCCTTGGATCATCTTAGGTTCACCACTCTTCATGTCCACCCATTCCATTTGTAGAGCCTTCCAATCAGTGGTGACTTTCCCCAATGTAATCAACCATTGAAAACCCAAAATGATATTGGTGTCTAGTATGTCAATTACAAAAAAGTGATCCACCAAGGTGTAGGATCCCATAGTGACTAAAAGTGATGGGACATAGTGCATGCATTGCATTGTCCTATCTCCTGGGACCAAAACAAAAAATCCCTCAAAAATATCAGTGGGTATTTACCTCCTCTACACAAGATGAGCATCAATAAAGTTGTGGGTTGCCCCACTATCAATCAGTACAGAAACCCTTTGATTCATGATTGAACCTTGAACTCTTAAGGTCAAGTACTTAGGTACTCCTCTCAAAGATGCAAGAATTCCTCCTATTGGAGAAAAGGCTCCATTCCCATCTCCAGATGGTGTTGGATCTCCTTCAACATTTTCAGCATTGTGACCTCCTCTTGGTTCATCATCTTCTCCTTCCTCCTCAAAATCTGAGAAGACCTCTATGTAGTGTGCTTTCCCAGTAGCACATCTATGTCCAGGTGCCCATGACTCTTGGTAAGCGAAACATAGCCTCTTCTTCCTTAGCTCCCCCCGGACTTCAATATCAAGAGGCTTATTGAATGAGCTCTCCTTGGAAGGAGTAGCTTTCTCTTCCTTCCCTTTAGAAAGGTAAGGGGCCTTGTTATGAAAAGTTGCCTTTGATTTTGGCAAGGTATATTGGAGGTCTCTAGCCCTCTCAATGGCATCTTTCAAAGTGATGGGCTTGGTAGATTTAACTAACCCATGCAGAGGTTCATCCAATCCATCGATGAACATGTACACCCTCCTTGTTGTAGACAGCTCAGGAACCATAACAGATAATATCAAAAACTCAGATATATAAGATTCTGCATTACCTGACTGCTTCAAATTTGCAAGGCTCATGAAAGGTGCTTTTGGATCCTTTCTGTCAAACCTCTCCACCAGTCTACTAGTGAATTTAGAATAGGCAGTCACATTGGCATGGCCCAATGTAGACAACCCATGGAACCGCCAATTGTGTGCTTCACCTTCAAAGTGTAGCGCTGCAATCTTGATGGCTTCCATCTCAGGGACTTTGTTCAACTGAAAGTAGATATCTAGCTTTTCTACCCATGCTTTGGAAAAACTGGTGGATGACCCATCAAACTTGGGTAAAAATAATCTTCCCATAGAGTGATGTCGATCATGATTCTAAATTAATCCACCATCTCTATACTGATGCCTTGGTCTTCTTTTGTCCTTGAGTGACAAAACTCTTGAAAAAACAAGTGGTCCTTGAATCTCTGATTATGAGACTCATATTATTCAAGGTAGTCTTACAGGGATGCTTTCTCTTGAGGCCCTTCATTCTCCACAACCAAGAAGTTAGGCATAGTATAGCGTTGTGGAGCTTGTGGCTGGTTCACTGGTTGATCATTCTAGTGGTGAGACATGCCAGATCTTTCTCCAAGATGAAATCTCCTAGGAGATTCTTTCATCCTTTCCATTCTCATCTCTTTGATCTCTCTAGCAAGATATTGCATGGCTACCAAAAGATTTCTTTCAAACTCTTCTCCTTCTTTATCACTTCTAGATTTAGGGGCTTTTCCCTTGTCCTGATCATCATTAGTGTAATAAAATTTCTTCTATACTCTATGCAGATATCTCTTATCTCTATCAATAAGAGGCTCATATTCTCCTGAAGCCATATTGGTTTTAGCTCTTAAATGAAAAGCACATGATGTGCCAAGAAAGAAGCTCTGATACCACTGTAATATCCCCAAATGGGAATATTTAGCAAAGCCTACTGGAATAACACACTTCTAGGAAATATGTGCACTGAAATGAGTTTCAGCTCCTGTATCCCTTATATCAATGGATCTAGTGAATATATACAAAAGGAGAGCAAAAAAAAATCAAACTAGGTGTGGTAAACAGATCTCCCACCACCTAGTCTAGCTGAAAAACACCCAAAGAGAAGGGTTGCAGCTATGTGCAACAAACTACTTCAGAAATAACGCAGTTTTGAGAGCATGAGTTGGAGACCAATAATAAGGATAAAATTTTATATAAACAACAAAAAATCAGATCCATAACGATTCCCTTACAGTATACAACAGAATGTAGAAGACAAAACAGAAGAAACTCCTCATAAAAGAGGGTTGCAACACATGTATTAACTGCGAAATGGCTTGACAACGTTTTTATAAAAGCTGCAGCAATTGTATGTTACACTCCATATCTAGAGTAGATATGTGTACAAAATATTAGATGTGTTTCAGATTTGTACACTGGAAAGGCTCCTTTACAAGATCCCCTTGGGGTTTTGATCAAATCATGCAATACAGAGAATAGATCTGAGATTAAAGTAGCAGATCTGCAATATTATTCACAAATTTCTGAAGATGTTTTACATTAGAAATAGATCATATCTGTGCAGAACATGGATCAAAAAGCTAATCCATGGATCACCAAAGTGAAAGGCAAAGCCCAGCACCAGAGATCTCTTCTCAAAAAGTAGGTCAAAACACCCTGTAATTTCCTCTTTGAAAATAATGCAGTCCTGGAAGGGAAACTATGGTGTAGCTTGAAACAATGAGTGGCCCTAACGCCAAGATATGAAATATCAGCTCCAAATGTTTAGAACTCTCTTTCCCATGGGATAGAAGACTTTCCCAATGAAAAGAGGCCTTGAAATGGCCTAGATATGAGCAGATCTAGCCTCCACTTACTGCAGCTTGCAAGGACAACCCAATCCTAAACAGGATCAACGATCTAGTTGGAAGATGAGCTTTGCCAAATGCCTGATAGTGGATGAAATCAGCAAGACTCCTCCAGGGAAAATTTTAAGGATGGAAATTTATCTTAAAGATTAGAAACCTTGGCGAATCTTACTAATCCATAATATGAAAACTATAAAATGCTTTGCGATATTTTAGTAAAAATATTCAAACTTCTAATGATTTTATATAGTCTCTATAAATTTTTGGCGATTTTTAAGGTAAAATAATTTTTTCTTATAAAATTTGGGCGAATCATTTTTAGGAAAAAATGGGAATTGGCGAATCTTTTTTTTGGAAAAGCATGGAAAATTAGCCCATCTACGAATATTAGCCCCTAAAATTTTCCATGGACTCCTCCAAGAAATCCTCAATGGAAGAGGTGGGATTCCTGCATAGGAACACCCAGTTCCTAAGCAACACTATTCCCAGCTAAACAACAGAGAATGGTAGATGTCTAAACATACAGTATACTCAGAAATATGCCCAATCAACAACCCTCTCTTGTTTCTCTCCTCTTCCTTTTATAATATGGAAGCCTTGTCAAACCCTAAACCACTTCAATGAATTAGCTCCTTTCACATGAGGATCCTCCATCTAAAACTGCGTTGTCCATCCATGAGATACATTGAATCTAGACTGTGATGTATATTTGGTCAAGGTTGACCCAATCTCATAGCTCAAACCCATTCACACCTACAATTGTTTTGTTTACATGGCCCAGATTTATCCCTATTCATATGGGCATTGATTTATTCATTTATTTTCAGGAGTTTTACATGTCCTCCTTTATTCATGTATTCATGCAACAGAAAATGAAACAAAAATGTATATTCCTCTTAGCTTATGCTAAGTAGGAATATTACACGGGAAACGGAAATGAGGGGATTTGAAGGTCGTGGTGGATGGTTTAGAGTGTGAGGAAGGTTAAAAAATCTAGGGGAGAGTGAATTTACCTTGCAAACTGTGAAAATATGGCTAGCCACTAAAACACAACATAGAGGTCAAAGGAGAGTTTTCACACTAAAACCATGAAATTGATCTGCAAGGAGGGGTTGACTGAGGTGATACTTGTCCCCTGATGCTAAACACGTTGAAAACATTTATAATCTTTCATAGAATGATTTGGTGCCTTGAGGAGAGAAAACACAACATGAAGAAGAAATCATAGCATGGAGGGAGGAAATCGCATCGTGGATACTTTTGGCACCAAATTTGGGGTGTTTGTGGCTTGAAATTGATGAATTTGCACTTGGTGATGGATGAGAGCTATTATTGAATTGTATGAATGAAAATATGAATTGAATTGGCCTTTTATAGCTTGTAGTGGTCACTTTTATTTGTAAAATTGTAACTTTGACACTTTGTATGAAACTTTTGGAACATGATGAAGTTATTACATATCAAAAAATAAATTACATTTGAAATAAAACTTTATTGAACCAATTTACCTATTACCACTCCTCCAATTGCCAGATTTTATGCATGGAATGATAGATTTGGTGACCTTGAAACCCTAATGACCTAATGGAGACACTGAACTCAATGAAATCATGATGATGATGACTAGAATGATAATGATGACCTTTGAATGATGGTACACTCAACTAAGTGATGACAAGGACCAGCATGTAAATTTTTGAAAGGAGTGGAAATAGTCCTAGAAGTACTACCTAGTCACCAAATTTTTACTTGAAGACCTAATGAAATGACAAAAAATTGACTTTTGAGACCCTAAGAAAATATCATAAGAGCACATTTGATCACTGGTGACAGGATATAAAGACTGACACTAACATTAGCTCCAACTGGGGATGACAACTCCTTGGAGGTGTCAAGAAAATCATAGACCAAGTAGCCTAACCATTGGGCATGGAGTCAAAATCAAAATACGAGACTAAATAATAAAAAAATTGACTCAAAACTAGACTTACTTGACTCTTATTGAACTTTGAAAACAACAACAAATCAATGGAACTTTATGGCCTTCACTTCGAGCTCTAAGCTATGGTGATTATCTACTTCACACTTTGGCAGAAAAATTAAATTGATATGTACAATGGAATTAAGAAACTTCTGAAATATTCTCAGAAAAGGTATTGGTTGAGAAGCCTACCATTGACTGGTCCTCCTATGCAATCTTCTCCATTCATTTCTTCCAATAGATAAGAATGTTGTCCTCTTTAGGTTGAAATTTTGTATGGACCTTTCCATAAGTTCTCAAATTTATCTCTTTTCCCTTTCTCTTCGTTTCTATCATCTCGATGGAGGACCACATCACCAATTTTGAATTCATCTAGTTTTGTCTTGCGGTCATATACCTTATTTATTCTCTCTTGAAGCTTGGAGGTGTTTTGAAACACCTCATTCCCTGTTTATTGAAGATGGATCATCTGATTGATCTGCGTTGCACATCATTCACTTCACTACCTGCTTCTTGTAATAACTTCATAACTCAGACTGCAAGTGATGTAGGGAGAACTATGTCGAATCCATATACCAATTGAAAAGGAGACATACCTATTGACTTCTTACTACTCACTCTGTCAACCCCCAAAGAATTAACAAGCTTCTTATACCATTTCTTCTCGTTCACCTCCAACATTTTCGTTATAATGTTGACTAAATATTTGTTTGAAGATTTTGCCAATCCATTACCTTGCAGATAATATGCGGTCAAGTGACCCAATTTGATGTTGTATTTCTTGAAAAACACAACCATTCTCTTCAACTTGAATGTATTCACATTATCCGTAATGATTTTGTCGCGATAGCCAAAATGAGACAAAACATTAGTCTCCAAAAATTGAATAATGACTAAATTAGTAGCTTTCCTTGTTTGGATCGCTTCGATCCATTTGGTGAAGTATTTGGTAGCTGTCAAGATCCACTTATGTTGGGTAGAAGATGCAGGGTGGATTTCTCCAATGAAATCAAGGCCCCACTACTGAAATGGCGCTTGAATGGATATAGGTTGCATAGGCAGTGGGAGAAGCTTCCTCTTACCTTGAAATATCTGGCATTCATGACAACTCATCGCGATTTTATAAAAATATACAAAGAGAGTAGGCCAATAATAACCAGCCCTCAACACCTTATTTTCCATAGTTTTCCAAAACAAATGACCTCCACAATCTCCCTTGTGGAAATCAGTCATTACCTCCTTGGCTTCATTTTCTACTAGAGAAATTAGCTAGACACCTCTCGAGTCTTTCCAATATAAAGCATTGTCTAAAATGTAGTACTTGGAATCTTTCAACTTGAATGATATACCCTTAGTTTTAGAAATGTCTGGCGGAGGATTAAGATTCTGAAGAACATAAATGATGTTGACATACCAAGAAGATGAGAGAAAAATTTCTGATACCTGCATGAGTGAGCCATCATCTTATTCTTAAAACAAAACTGAAATGAGATTGATATCAAGTGCTTTTAAATTGGATTCAGCCATCATCTTGGCCAATCCCTGACCTTTGATCAATTTTGTAGGCTTGATCTAGAGGTTATACTCTAGCATAGCTGCTATCCACTTTCATATTCTGCCTTCCGGTTTAGTTTCATTAGGACATCCTTCACTGCTGCGTTTGGGACATATCCTATAATGTGTGAAAGAACGATATACACTCGCAAGTCCTTCAATGCCTTTACTAGGGCCACAGATTTCTTCTCAATGATGTTATATCTAAGGGCGAAATCACGAATGGTACAGATGAATAATGCAATGGGCTAATCGGTTTTATCCTCACTGTCCTTTTTGAGCATATTGGTCATCTCTCGAATATGCTCGACAATATTTTGGATAAATATTCTCAAGAAATTCATCTTACCATTAAATACTTAGATCTCCTTCTTGCTGCATAGAAAATCTATTTGTTGAATAGCCTTAATCCAGGAGAGATGAATACGGATACCATATTTGGAGATGATATGACCAAGAAGCTTGCCCTCCTCCAATGAAAAAAGACTCTTCTTGGGATTGAGTTAAATCCCAAACTTCCTGCACTTTTGAAATAAAACTCTCAAATGATATAATTTCCATCATAATAATGGGAGAAAACTGTCAAATCATTAAGGTACACTACTAGAAAAACATCCTTTTCATTTGCGAAGGCAATGTCCACCACCCGCTGAAAAGTGGCTCTTGCATTCTTGAGCCCAAATGGTATTTTAGCATACTTGAATGTGCCCCAAGGTGTTGTGAAATAATTTTTTTCTTGGTCATCCTTATGCACTAAGATTTTATTATATCCCAAATATCCATCCAGAAGCGACATTTGAGAGGATCCAAACACTCTCTGGAGGATATGGTCCATATTAGGAAGGGGATAATTATCTATTAAAGACACCTTCTTCAAGTTTCTGAAATCAATACAAAGACATATTTCTCCCGTTTTCTTTCTCACTAGAACAAGATTTGAAATCCATTCTAAAAATCTAATTGGAACAATGATACCAACTTTAAAAAGAATGTTTACCTCTTTATCCATTGACGATAACAATCTTGGATTAATTTTTCTCAAATTTTTTCGGAAGGGCTTTTCATTAGGCTTGACTGGAATTATATGTTGGATGATATTTCTATCATATAATTTCTAATATGAATAGTCCCAAGAAAATACATCAGAAAATTTAGATAACAAATTTATGTATTTATCTTTCTTCTCTGGGGATAAGGACTTGGGCAACTTAACCATTTTGGGATTTTCTGCTATTCCAATATTCACATTTTCGAAACCTTTCTCGATAGGAACCATGGTCGGATTTCTGAAAACATCATCTTGATCGAAAAATTCTTCTAAAGGTACAATACCCCTTGGAATGTTATTATCTTTCATCTATAATACATCAACCTAAGTTGCCTCAATCACTTGATCATATTTATCATATACTTCATCAATATAGGAATTTTCAAACTCACCTTCCATCCTGTAATATTCCTAAAATTTAGATTTTAGCTAAATGGAATATAATAGATTATTTTGTCACTAGGTAGGTGAATAAATGGCTGTAGAGGACCATAAATCTCCTTGGTAGCAATAAAAACAGTTCAAGTGTGAAAGGTAAATCTCCTTAGTAGCAATAAAAACACTTCAAGTGTGAAAGGATACCTTCTAAGCAGCTAAATAAATCACCTTTGAGTATGAACTGGGGTTGGATCATGTTGAATAGGTCAACTTTGACCAAATCAACAACGATGTTATGGAGGAGTGGACATTAAATGAGGAATAACGCAGTTCTGGAGGGAGATTGGTTGCATGGAGGAAATGACCTAATTGAGTGGGGCCAAGGGAAAGGAAGCTCATAACCTATATAAGGAAGAGGATGGCAGCCATATGGGGATGTTTTTTGGATTATTATTTTGTATGTGGTCTGTTTAGACTTCTTGCACTCTATTGTAGCTCCTAGAGACAACCTAGAGTTGTGATAGACCAGTGCCTAGGACATCTTAGCATAGCAAGGAGCATATAATATGATGTTTGAAGTTTTCAGCTTCAGCTCACATGCTATCTACTGTAAACAGGGAAATAATATGGAATGGGACCAAACTCTCAGAAATTGACACAGGAAAAGAGACACTGCAGAGGCAAGAGGCAGAACTTCTAATACAAAAGAAATAGACAATTCAGAGACAGCTTACTGCAAAGCGGGCCGATTCAGAAATACTTCACAGACATAAATTATCAGAAGGTGTATGTAGTGAAAGAAATGTTAAGAAGATACTAGTTAACATTGGGCTGGTACCCAGATATACAATACCACCATGCATGGGCTTACCAATCTAAGAATCCATACATGATAATAACATTTTAAAAGCACCTTCCCAAAGTAACTAATATAGCAGAAATATGGATAGCTGAATAATGGAACAGAATACAATGCATGAGCCATATTTAAAGCGCTTGACTGATCCAAGCATGGGCATCAACTAGGATGAATCCATACCAAAAATCAGTGAGCCACTCACATTCCAAAACATGATACAAGAAAGATGGATGAAATGACATGTTCTATTAATATAACACAATAAAGAAGATTACAGACTGTGAAATACCGAATACCAGAATCCTCTTTGATGGATAGAACTCCTCCTCACTGAGACCCTATGGGCTCTGAGCCTTCATACAAGAATTTTACAAAATGTATGCAAAAAGCCTTTCACTGCATAATTTTCTGATAAAATCTGGAACCCTGAATAATTCCTTCTCCTGGAGTTTTATAGGAGGAACAGAAAACATAATAAAAGGGGTAGGTGTTGATCATTTAATTGTCTCATTAAAACAAAATGGTGAAAAAGTGCCTGCCCATACTGTTTGACGGCTCTGTAATGCTGTATGTACTCTAGAGCCTGCTTCCTGAAGTAAATGTTGTGGGTGAAAGTCTCTTCAAGAACACTAGAAAGAAGTAATATCACGTAAACATCCTGTCCTTTCCTGAAGGAAAATTCGGCTGAAAGAAGACCTGGAGGGTATTGTTTTTTGTGCATTGTACCCTTTGCCGGCTAGACCCTGAATTAAGATTGAAAATATTCAATATTGGACACTGAATTCCTGGATCTTCCACTGATACTCTTTGCCGCAACATTAATGTCTTCATCTGCAAAAATCTGTGCTTTGAATGACTCCAGAGGGTTTGATAGATTTTAACCCTGCTTCTTTTAATGAAATTCGTGTCGTAACAGCTTCCCCAACCCTTCTTCCATAAATTTTTCCTCTGAAAAATTGTCCTTTGACGCGGCCTCGGCTTCTGTAATGGAGGCTATGAGCAATGGCAGATTACCTCCATTTGCACCCTGTAAAATCCACAAACATGTTAGGAAAACCAATGCACGGGAATGCAGGCACAGTAGGGGTAATGGTGTGACAGTCTCTGAGTGTTTGACTGGTGGAGAAATGTAGGACGATGGTAGGAAATGCAGCGTAACAGTGTGGAGTGGTCATGGAGAAAAATGTGAACACAATCGTGAAAATACATAATAAATGAAGAAATGGACCAAATATAGATCTGGGGTGGGCGGAATGCACGTGGAGAAAAACTGGGAGACAGGTGGCATGATATCAGGACAGCGGGAAATGGATGACGTGGAGTGCTGACTGTGGGAACCGGTCAAAGATGGAGATAATAAAATCCTGACCATCTGATCTCAGGAGGAGATCGACGGTTGGAAGAGCGTCAGAGGCAATATACAGTGGGCCAGG
The DNA here is from genome assembly GCA_034641835.2 of Pinus albicaulis. Classification (NCBI taxonomy): domain Eukaryota; kingdom Viridiplantae; phylum Streptophyta; class Pinopsida; order Pinales; family Pinaceae; genus Pinus; species Pinus albicaulis. Next base: position 1,180,179,371 of record CM076577.1, on the reverse strand, counting down.
GGTGCTATTGGCTTGGGTTAATGTTCGTGCAACTTCGAGGTATGACGATCGTCAGATGGAGACCTTCAGATTAGACGGCTGATAGCGATATTGCTATGTGTCCTGGGTCAAACAATAATGCGCGATGGAGAGAAGTTTCGAGGCCGTATGCTGGGACGCGTGGCGAGCGCTGAGTGGAATCGCTGGCCAAATGGGAATTACCACCTACCGCCGAAAGGCAGTGCGATGAATACCGGGCAGTTTTTAATCAGTGGATGCAGGGCGAGGACCACAAGGCAGGAGAGATGTGGTACATTGATCTATGGTTTGATCGGACAACCCAGAATGCGCCCGATATGCATTCGGTAAGCGCCTTTCGGCCTGACGCGTGGTTATAGCCTTTGGTCGCGCGGAGTAAGAAAATAGAGGGGCCAGGGCCGATAGGGCTAAACCTTAAATATTTCAAATATGAAATTTTCAACCAATTATAATGAGTTTTAGAGGCGGGAAATGGCAACGATAGATAAAAAAATGATTTTCCAAGTCTGAAAGGGGGGATTTGAGAACTCTATGCCAGATTGCCTATGAAATTCTATGGGAAACGGATTATGATCAACATCGGCTCCATCTGGGGATGAAACATTCATCCCTGGATGTGTCGAGAACTAGCAGACCCTATGATCATCCCGTATACAGACTCTACTCTGCAGCACCTCCATTTTTCACTTTATCATTCATCACAACACCAACATTATTTGAACAAAAACAAAAAGGAAACTATCATACAATATAATACATCAGGCTGCCCCTACCTAGATTAGAACTGGAAATAGGGTTTAATAAATTAACCATTTACAGGGGCATCCAGCAAGTCGCACTGTAAATTCTCCAACCTGAAATTATTATTACCTCCTTGTTCCACAATTTTGAAAGGACCAAACTAGAGGGGGTCGAATTTACCATGTTTTCCCTTCTCAGCTCTCCGGATATCCCATCTGAGCACCAAATCACCAATCTGCAACTTCCTGTCTTTTGCGTGCTGATCAAAAATGTGTTTCATTTTCTCTTGATATTCTATTAATCTCTGATTCACCTGGCCCCGTGTTTCTTCTAATTCCACCAATTGATTGATTCTCCTGATCATATCATCAGGTTCCTCCTGGCTTTCTTGCATGAAGCGGGCCACTGGTAAAGCCAGCTGTATATGAAAAACTGTTGCCCGTCTGTATACCAATTCATAGGGAAATTTTCCAGTTGATCTCTTGCTGGTGATTCTATTAGCCCATAGGGAAAATTTCAATTGGGAATCCCAATTCTTTTCATTTTCATTGATAGTCTTCTTCAAGGCCCTCACCAGAGTTTTGTTTGAAGACTCTGCCAAGCAATTTCCTTGTGGATAGTAAGTTGTAGAGTGACTGAGTATGATATTATATTTCTGGCAGAAATTCATAAATTTTGCATACTTGAAAGCCTGTGCATTATCAGTCACTACCCTAGCAGGGCAGCCAAACCTAGATATGATGTTTTCCTCCATGAACTTTATGATCACACTATCTGTAGCATTCCTTGCAGATATGGCTTCCACCCATTTATTGAAATAATCAGTGGCTGTTAATATCCATTTATGTTGTCCACTTGATGGGGGATGTATCTCACCTATAAAATCAATACCCCATTGCTTGAATGTTTCATCTACGTGCACTGGAATTAGGGGAAACGGTGCAAATTTCTGTCTCTCAGCAAATTTTTGGCATTTATCACATGCTCTTACCCTGGAAAAAACATCCCCAAAAAGCTTTGTCCAATAGAAGCCAACTTTCAAAATTTTATGAGATGTGGCCCTCTAGCTGTAATGGCCTCCACAGATCCCTTCATGGAATTCTGCTATAATACTCTCGACTTCATTCTCTGTGAGACACAGAAGAAATATGCCTGAGGGATCCTGCCAGTATAGCCGACCATTGGCGGCTATATACTTCTGTGATTTCAATCTCAGCGCTCTATATTTATTTTTCTCACAACTTGGAGGGCAACTGAGTGTAAGGAGATATTCTACTATCTCTTTGTACCATGGACTGGTGAGGTACTTTAGATGTGTCTCTGGAGTAGCTACTCCAACTCCATGTCATTCTTCTTTCTCCTCAGATTCCTCATCTACTATAATGGAAAAATTTATGCCCAGGGCTTGATAGTTTGATTCTGATAACAATTTGGCAAGCCCTTGTCCTTTAATTAGCTTAGTAGGGTGGATTTCCAAGTCATATTCCTGTATTTTAGCAATCCACCTGCCCCTTTTTCCTTCACTATCCCCCTGAATAAGGATATCTTTTACAGCAACTGCGGGTACAAATGTAGTGATGTGGGACTGTAAGATATATACACGGAATGCTTTGAGGGATTTCACTAGAGCATATGCTTTCTTTTCCAATATGTTATACTTTAATTCTACATCACGGAGAACCTGATTGAAAAAGGCAATAGGTTGCTCATACCCTTCCTCATTTTTCTGCAATAAAACTCCTGCTATTGTATGAGGTGATGCAAAAGAGAAAATCATGAAAGGTTTATCATAATCTGGTCCAGCCAACACAGGGGCTTCTGCAAAAGCATTCTTTATCCTGGTAAATGCCTCCCGTGATTCTTGTGACCACTTTACCTCATTATTCTTCTTCGGCATATCTATTATATGCCTAACTATCTCAGCATAGTTAGGGATAAACCTTCTCAAAAAATTTATGCGCCCTAGGAATACTTGTACTTATTTTTTATTTATGGGGAAAGAGATACCATTTATAACCTCTACCCTCTTAGGATCTATCTTCACCCCATATTTAGTCACGACGTGTCCCAAAAGCTTTCCCTCTTCTAATGCAAATAAAGACTTTTGAGGATTCAGAGAGAGACCATACCTTCTGCATTTCTCAAAATTTTTCCGTAGATGTTCAATGTGCTCAGCATCGTTCTTGGAAAATACAGTGATATCATCGATGTAGACTACCAAGAACTTTTCTTGCTCCCCAAAAAAAGCAATATCCATTGCCCTCTGAAAAGTGGACCCTGCATTAATCAATCCAAAAGGCATCCTGGGATACATAAATGTACCCCATGGTGTGGTGAAATTAGTCTTCTTTTGATCTTCTGGAAGTACAACCACCTGGTTATAACCAGAAAATCCATCCATCATTGACATTCTGGAAGCTCCAACCACCTTCTGCAGAATGTGATCCATTTTAGGCAGTGGGTAATTATCCTTTAAGGATGCTCTGTTTAAATTTCTGAAATCCACACACAACCTTATTTCTCCATTCTTCTTTCATACAGGGACAAGATTTGCCACCCATTTAGAGTACCTCAGTGGTAAAATTATTTTGGCTTTTAACAGCTTCTTAATTTCCTTCTCAATAGAAGGAAGCAGCAGGAGATTTATTTGTCTAAGCTTCTGCTTATGGGGCTTTGCATCTACCTTCAATGGAATTTTGTGTTGCATAATACTGATATCAAAAGTTTTCAAGTCCTGATAGGACCATGCAAACACATCTTTGTAAGACTGAAATAATTTCAGATATAGATTTTTATATTCTTCAGGGATCTTCCTGGACAGTTTGACAATTTTGGGGTCAACCTCAGTACCCAAATTCAGGTCTTCAACCTGATTTTATTCTACCACTTTGTTTGGATACAATGAGACATCATTCTTTTCAAATAATCTTTCTAGAGGCACCAGCCCTCTAGGTATAATATTTCCCTTTAGCTGCAACACTTTGCTTCCTGCCACTTTCTCCTCCCAATTTCTTTTTGAAATAACTTCAGATTCTACCTCTTCTTCATCATCAATCTCCATATTGAAGAATTCCCCTACTGTTTCCAGGAATCTCTTCACTTGTACTTCATCCTCAAATACCTGCCAGTGTTTGATGTTATCTGGGATTGAATGCCAGTAGCACACCTCAACTTCATATCTTAAAAGAGGGTTCTAAGGTGGTCGAAATGTACTAGCAGCCACAACAAGGGAATCAACCCTCCTATTATGTTCTCGGGGCATGAACTGGATATTGAATGCCAAAAAGAAGTTTTCTACAATGTCCCAAACTTCATTCCTATAAGCCCTTAGCCTAGGATGTTTGGTCTGACACTGATTCTTGACTTGCTTGACCACTAGTTTTGAATCTCCTAGAACCTTTAAACTTTGTATACCCATACTCCTGGTTGTTTGCAATCGTAACAGAAGTGCTTCATATTCAGCCACTTTGTTGTTGGCTTCGTATTCTAGTTTGAAGGACAGAGGGACCCATCTACCTGAAGGAGAAATCAATAGCACTCCAACTCCATTTCCTTCTCTTGAATTTGCTCCATCAAAATGAAGTGTCCATATTCCTGCTTCCATGCTTTCTGAGGGCTGCTCAGTCTTGATATGGCAGAAGGATGGTTCATGAGAATAATCTTGATCTTCTTCCAGCATCAGGCATGAGAAATCTCCTTCTTTACTGTAGACTGGTGAATTTACAAAGTTGTCAGCCTTAGTCACCATTTTAACAAATCTAGTCTCCCTGTATAGTCTCCTCTCTTGGCCACCAAAAACTGGGATAGTGGCATATGTTAAATCCATCTTAATTGATCCGCCAATTTTTGTTCCCCAGGACCTTGATAGCAACATACCAAAGCAAGCTAGGATATCAGCCACCACGATGTCCATTACCACACTTTTTGCTGGGATTTGGGCCAAATTGACTACCAAATCCTTGATCATCCCCAAGAATTTAACTCTTTTGGAATCAAATGAGTAGAGATCTTTATATGGATGTGTGATTTGTAAACCTAGTTGTTCCATGACTGACAAAGGCATAAGATTGTGGGAAGCTCCAAAATCTAGCATACAGTTATGTAATAGCAGGTCATGGATTACTAGAGACACATAGAAGGGAGGAGTAGAAGGATCTACCTCCTCAACATGTGGGCCAAAAACTACCATAGGTCTTTCTTCTTGAAGGTTGAGACTATCTGGGATGATTGGTGCTTCAAGAGGGAGCATGAAAGATGTGACTTGAGATTGATATGCTGGTTGTTTCAACAGTTTAGTCAAGGGGACTGGGATTTTGACTTTTTCGAGTTCTTTTTGCAGACTGAAAGCAGGAGGGGATTTTTCTATCACAACCTCTTTTGGCTCTTTATTTTCAGCTGGGGGCTTGACTTCTTTAGACACGAACTTCACGTTAGGGGGAATGACTACTTTTGAAGAAGAAGGAATCTGATCATTAGATTGTAAAGGTTTGTTTAGAGATTGCTTACCTTTGTCTGCAGCTATCTGCGTTGTAGACTCCTTCTGAGCAGGTGCTTCCTTTTGGGGTATCTCTTCTTCTTGCTCTTGGGTACGAGTCCTCTTCCTAGAAGATCTAAGATCATATCTTCTATTGAAATGTGCTTGCATGAAATCATCAAATTGTTTACAATAATGATCAAATTCTGCTTCATCTATGTCTCTGGTCTTTTCCTTTTCTTGCGATGAGCACCCAGCTTCATCATTTCCTTGTAAAGGGCATTCTTCTCCATCACTATTTGAAAAGGCAAGATTTTAATCCTCCAGTCTATAGGCATTGTCCTCAGTGGAGTCATCTACTGGACCTTCCAGGTACAATGGGTGTGGCACTTGATCCTGTTGCTCCTTTGCTTCCCTCAGAAATATTTGCAAGGGTGGTTTCCTATATTGAGGATTATAACCTCTATTTAGAGCATTCTGGAAATTCCTGAAGGTTGAATTCTCGGCTTCCAGTTCAAGCTTGACCATTTTCTTAATAAATTTTCTCATTTCCTCCATTTTGTTTGAGTCTCTGTCTTGGTTGGAGGTGGATACCTCCTCTTTGCCCCTTCTCCTAGCATCTTGCTCAGATTTTTATTTTGATTTACCAATGGAAGCAAATTTTTATTCCAACTCTAGTGCATCTACCTGAGCATCATCCAGAGTAGCAGGCTTTCTTTCTCTGAGAGAGAAACCAAACTCCGAATCAAAGGCTGCTACAAAAACAACTTTAGCAGCAGTTTGATGGGTTTTCATATCATTAGGGAGACTCAAATACAATTTATTAAATCTCTTGATAAATTCTGACACTCCTTCATTGTGTCTTTTCTTTAGTGTATTGAACTCAATGAGAGAATTTCCATGATCTTTCTTCTCTCCCCATTTTCTGAGGAAAGTGTCTTCCATGTTATACCAAGTGGTAATAGAACGGCCAACCAATGTCTTAAACCATTTTCGAGCTTCACCATCAAGAGACTGCATAAACAGTCTTAAGACCACATCCAAATGTTCAACATTAAATTTCTCTGCAAAAGAGAAGAAAGTCTCAAGATGTTTCTGAGCATCAATTTCATTTTCTCCATTGAATCTGGGCAAGACCTTCAGATAATCCTGGGGCATATCATTCAGCACTTGGGGTAATGCCAGGGGAGCATATTTATTCATCAAAAAGGCCAGAACATTAGCCATTGGAGGAGGTGGAGGTAGTGCAATAGCTTGATGAGTAAGAGGAGGAAGAGGAGGAGGAAGTGGAGTATGAATAATGATAGGAATGTATTCAACTGTAGCTTGAGGGGAACAAAGGTCTATTAACAGCAGATACTTCGGTTACTTCCTTGACCTCTTCAACCTCAGGATTAGGATGAAGGATGTTTTTATTTCTGATACCCTCTTGGGGTGGACTATCTGAATAATAATAATCAGTATCTCCCACAGTGGAGTCGGGAATTTGCAATTGAGAATCTTGAGAGGAGGAAGAAGGAAAATCTTCTATAGACACTTCAGGAATTTGGGAACAGGCTAATTTCCTTTCCCTCCAATTTCTTCTATGTATAATCTGGTTAGGGTCAGACACTGAAGGTGTCTTTGGCTTAGACGAATCTGACCTCATGTGTGGCTTACGAGGAGCCAGGACTGCAAATAGATTTATCAAATAACAAATGTGGAGTCACCAAGGTGAGGGATATACAACTCTCAACTCTCTGTGCTCACCTACTTAGAGAGTGAATAGAATTTTGTCGAGGCCCATGGATTCTAATTTTCTTAAATTCATCCCTGGCAATGGCGCCAGAAAGATGTTGTAGCTCCTAGAGACAGCCTAGAGTTGTAATAGACCAGTGCCTAAGACATCTTAGCATAGCAAGGAGCATATAATATGATGTTTTAAGTTGTCAACTTCAGCTCACATGCTATCTCCTGTAAACAGGGAAATAATATGGAATGGGACCAAAATCTCAGAAACTGACACAAGAAAAGAGACACTGCAGAGGCAAGAGGCAGAACTTCTAATACAAAAGCAACAGACAATTCAGAGACAGTTTACTGCAAAGCGGGCCGATTCAGAAATACTTCACAGACATAAATTATCAGAAGGTGTATGTAGTAAAAGAAATGTTAAGAAGATACTAGTTAACATTGAGCTGGTACCCAGATATACAATACCACCATGCATGGGCTTACCAATCTAAGAATCCATACATGATAATAGCATTTTAAAAGCACCTTCCCAAAGTAACTAATATAGAAGAAAGATGGATAGTTGAATAATGGAATAGAATATCATGCATGAGCCATATTTAAAGCGCTTGAATAATCCGAGCATGGGCATCAACTAGGATGAATCCATACCAAAAATCAGTGAGCCACTTGCATTCCAAAACATGATACAAGAAAGATGGATGGAATGGCATTTTCTATTAATATAACACAATAAAGAAGATTACAGACTGTGAAATACCAAAGACCAGAATCCTCTTTGACAGATAGAACTCCTCCTCACTGAGACCCTATGGGCTCTGAGCCTTCATACAATAATTTTACAAAATGTATGCAAAAAGCCTTTCACTGCATAATTTTCTGATAAAATCTGGAACCCTGTATAATTCCTTCTCCTGGAGTTTTATAGGAGGAAAAAAAAACATAATAAAAGGGGTAGGTGTTGATCATTTAATTGTCTCATTAAAACAAAATGGTGAAAATGTGCCCGCCCATACTGTTTGACGGCTCTGTAATGCTGTATGTACTCTGGAGCTTGCTTCTTGAAGTAAATGTTGTGGGTGAAAGTCTCTTCAGGAACACTAGAAAGAAGTAATATCACATAAACATCCTGTCCTTTCCTGAAGGAAAATTCAGCTGAAAGAAGACCTGGAGGGTATTGTTTTTTTGCATCATACCCTTTGCCGGCTAGACCCTGAATTAAGATTGAAAATCTTCAATATTGGACACTAAATTCCTGGATCTTCCACTGATACTCTTTGCCGCAACATTAATGTCTTCATCTGCAAAAATCTGTGCTTTGAATAACTCCGAAGGGTTTGATAAATTTTAACCCTGCTTCTTTTAATGAAATCTGTGTCGTAACAGCTTCCCCAATCCTTCTTACATAAATTTTGCCTCTGAAAAATTGTTCTTTGATGCGGCCTCGGCTTTTGTAATGGAGGCTATGAGCAATGGCAGATTACCTCCATTCGCACCCTGTAAAATCCGCAAACATGTTAGGAAAACCAATGCACGAGAATGTAGGCACAGTAGGGGTAATGGTGTGACAGTCTCTGAGCGGTTGCCTGGTGGAGAAATGTGGGACGATGGTAGGAAATGCAGCGTAACAATGTGGAGTGGTCGTGGAGAAAAATGCGAACACAATCGTGAAAATACATAATAAACGAAGAAATGGACCAAATATAGATCTGGGGTGGGCAGAATGCACGTGGAGAAAAACTGGGAGACAGGTGGCACGATATCGGGATAGCGGGAAATGAATGACGTGGAGTGTTGACTGTGGGAACCGGTCAAAGATGGAGATAATCAAATCCTGACCATTCGATCTCAAGAGGAGATCGACGTTTGGAAGAGCACCGGAGGCAATACACAGTGTGCCAGGGGCGCTATTGGCTTGGGTTAATGTTCTTGCAGCTTTGGGGTATGATGATCTTCAGATGGAGACCTTCAGATCGGACGGCTGACAGCGATATCCCTGCACGTCCTGGGTCGAACAATAATGCGCGATGGAGAGCGGTTTTGAGGCCATACGCTAGGACGCGTGGCGAGCACTGAGTGGAATCTCTAGCCGAACGGGAATTACCGCCTACCACCAAAAGGTGGTGCAATGAATATCGGGCAGTTTTTAATCAGTGGACGCGGGGCGGGGACCACAAGGCAGGAGGGATGCAGTATGTTGATCTATGGTTTGATTGGACGGCCCAGAACGCACCCGATATGCATTCAGTAAGCGCCTTTCGGCCTGATGCTTGGTTACAGCCTTTGGTCGCGCGGATTAAGAAAACAGAGGGGCCAGGGCCGAAAGGGCTAAACCTTAAATATTTCAAATATGAAATTTTCAGCCAATTATAATGAGTTTTAGAGGCGGGAAATGGCAAAAATAGATACAAAAATGATTTTCAAAGTCTGAAAGGGGGAATTTGAGAACTCTATGCCAGATTGCCTGTGAAATTCTATGGGAAATGGATTATGATCAACACACTCTTTAGCTGTTTAGTTGAGATTACTGTGTTGTTTAGCACTGGGTGTTACTGAGCGGGAATCCCACCTCTTTCCTTGAGAGGCCTCTTGGAGGAGCATTGCACTTAATTTCCACACTCAGGATTAGGGCCAAGCTTCAGTATTTAGTTACAGCATATTTTCTTCAAAATATTGTGTTGTGTTGCAGGGTGCAGTAGTGGAGAATTAGATTGAGTGTCTTCAGAGCTATTTTTGCAGTGGAGAATTAGATTGGGTGTCTTCAGAGATAGTTTTTTAGTGGAGGAAGGTTTCCTTCCATTAGGAGGCTAGTAAAGAAGCCCCTTGAGATTTATTAACACATTTAGTGGTAGGCTAAGGAGTATTTATCTCCTACAATGCAGTTTCAGTCCAAATCTATGTTATTTTAGGGAGGAGTTGCAGGGGTGGTTGCAGTGAATGTTTTGGGACGTGATCTCTTATGTGGAGGAGCCATTCTTTCATCTGGAGGATCTATTGGAGAATATATGTAGTTTCTACATTAGCTTCAGCCATATCTCCTCATTTCTTTTGTTGCAGCATACCTTCAGCCCTAGGGCTGCAGCTTACATTGGCACATGGTGTTCATTTTCCAAAAACCCTCTTGGGTTTTCTTGGAAAGCTGATCTAGTGCCCATATCTATTTGTATAGACTCTATTGGAGCCTATATCAGTAATTTTATATCATTGTATCATCCCCAGCTATAGTTACGCTTAATATTGCTGCACTATATTTTCTCTCTAGCATTTTTTATTGTAACAACAATTCATATTTGGGAGTGATTGCTTATGGGAGGCTTGTTTCCTCATCGTAAATGATTTATGCCTCACTGTTTTGTATTTATTTTCTGCTCTAATACATAATTTTATGAATCCATATTGGACTCCAATGTAAATTAGTTGATTTACATTGATATTTCTAGTTTTGTGTTCTTATATTTCTGCATTTCCCATTTGGGAATATTACAGTGGTATCAGAGCATAATCTTGGCTCAGCCTGTGCATTCAGCCAATATGTCACCATAAGGAGAGGCTTCTCGCAATAAGAGGATATGTACAGAAGAAAAAAAATACACGACTCCATTATTTGGAGAAAGGAAGGAAGAGAATTTCTCAAAGCTTCTTTTTCAAACTATGCAAAGCATCATGAGGATATCAAGAAGATGAGAATGGAGATGTGTAGGGAATCTCCAAGGGGGTTTGAATATGAAGAAAGCCCTAAATTTTTTCATGATGGGTGGGAGCATTTAGCCACACATTATGATCCACAACACATTCTTATGCCCATATTTACTGCAAGAGAGATGGAGGAAAAAGATGAACGAAAGGAGGAGGCTTTGAGTGATTATCTTCAGGAGTATGAATCTCAATCTTGGAGATTCAAGGAACACTTGAACTTCCAAGAATTTTTGCAACTCAAGGAGGAAATAATACCAACAATCACAATAGAAGCAGAAGAGGTAGATTCTTTCTACCAAATTTTTATGGGTCCTCTACATGCACAACCGAGGATTGGATAGTCCAGCTAGACTCATATTTGCATCTACATCAAGTTTCAAACAAGGAAGCCCTTAGGATAGTAGTGCTGCATCTTGAAGGTAAGGCTCATACTTGGTGGTTTTATGAATATTATTCATTCAATCATGCAAATATAGCCACTTATACAAGATTCAATAAGATATTAGTGAAGATATTTGATGTAAAACAATCTGAAACATCTTTGATTGAGCTAGCAAAACATAAACATTCAAAACCTTTGCATGAGTTGGAAAGATCTATTGCACCACCTCCACTTTGGATTTCTTTTGAAGGGGATAAAAACTTTTATGATACCTTTCCAAGGGAAAGATCCCCATTGTATGAAGATATTTCTTCTCAAAAGGAAGACATGGAGATTCCTCCTTCAAGGGAAGACCAAGATCTAGGGTCTTTCATTGTTGATGAGGTATTCTCAAATATTGATGAGGAGGAAGAGAAGAGAGGAAGTAACAATGTTGTCACTTCAGAAGAAGAACCATCACCACATGGATATGGGCATGAAGCTATTGCTTCATGTGGAGGAGCTTTTGCATCTTTGCAAAAGTTTCCCAAGGAGCATCATGTGACAGTAATGATGGGTAGTGTTGTGGATGATTTTTTCACCCCCATTGATTCTCATCCGTTGATCTGTGATTGTCATCCAACGGTCAGCAACCAGTCTCCCCATCCATCGACTCTACTGCCACGTCTCCCTTCCACCTGTTCCCTCCGTACGTCCATGTGTCTCACTCCTGCACGTCCGAAATAGTCTCCCCCGTCATATACATATATGTGTGCGTACATATGTTTCATTCATACCTTTCGTTTTCGTTCACCCCTCGCGTCCAAACTGTTTTACGTAAAAAAGTCATGCTTCGCCTGTTAAAGCTATGTCTCCATTGCTTCTCTTCCACCACCCTGTGTATTTCTCCCGGTCGACCGTGTATCCATCATTCCCACCTTCACTTGTGTCTGGTTTTCCTAATATGTTTACGAGTTTTGCAGGTTTCAAGATAACCGGAGGGCGTTTTAATTCGCTGCCGCTGTTGCAAAGGCTTAAAGCCCATAAAAGGACACATTTTGCTGGTGAAATTTAAAGAAGAGGCCGAGGGTAGGTGTGAGAAATAATCGCCATTAAAAAAGATAAAGATATGGACCTACAGAACCCTCCAGAGAAATTCACCCCGCATTAAAGATCCAGGATTCGAATCCAAAATCAAGGGCCGAGAGTATAGTACAGAATTGCAGATCATCTCAGGGCTCTTATGGCAGCAAATTTTTCCTCAGCAAAAGGCAGAGCATTGCATATATTTTATTATTCGTGTCTCGTATAAAAGGATATTTTCATCTCCCAGCATTTATTTCTATAGACAGATTGTAAAGTACATTTATTTATAGCTAGTCATTCATAGTGTGGGCGCGAATTCTTTCCGCCATTTGATTCAAAATAAGTCATTAAATGTTTTCTATCTACCTCCTCCTCTAGAATTCTCCATCTCCCCTATAAAGGCCCAAAAAGAAGACATTGAAAGGGTTCCAAATTTCTATCAGCAAACTGTGCAGCGAAAAGGCTTTGGTATACATTTTGTAATATTTCTGTATGAAGGTTCAGAGCCCGTAGGGTCTCAGTGAGGAGGAGTTATAACTGTAATGAGGATTCTGGTCTTTGGTATCTCACAGTATGTAATTTCTCTTATGTGTTAATACAATATCTCACTTCATGCTATTTATCTTCTTGTATCATGTTCTAGAATGCGAGTGGCTCACTAGTTTGCAGTAAGGATTCATCCTTGTTGGTGCCCTTTCTGGAATTAGTCAAGCGCTTTAAATAGGCCTAGTCATGATATACTGTTCCATGTTCATCTCATTCATATTTTCTGCTATATTAGTTGCATGAGGAGGGTGCTTTTAAAACGCCATTTTCATATAAGGATTCATAAATTGGTATGCCCTTATGTGGTTCTGTTGTGTATCTGGGTATCAATCTCATGTCAGCTAATATCTTCTTCGTGTTTCCTCATTGCACTCACTCCCTGATATTTGATTTCTGTGATATATTATTTGAACCGGACCTCTTTACAGTAAGCGGTCTCTTAACTGTCTGATGCCTTTGTATTGGAGTTTTACATGATGTCCCTACACTGTTCTTATCTTTGTACCAGCTTCTGAGAGAGATTGGTCCCATTCAAAACTAATTTCCTTGTTCAAACAAGAGATAGTAAGTGAGTTCTTGGACTGACAACCCAAACCATAACGGGCTCCTTGCTATATTAAGATGTCCTAGGCACTGGTCTATGGCAACTCTAGACTGTCTCTAGGAGGGTGACAAAATCATCCACATCATCTTTCTAGTGCCGTTGCCAGGGAGCGAATTCAAGAATATCAGTTTCCCTGGGTCTCGAAAAATTGTTTTCACTCTCTAATCAGGTGAGCATAGAGAGTTGAAGAGTTGCATATCTCTCACCTTGGCGACTCCATTGGTCATTATTTGATAAATTTTATTGGTAGTCCTGGCTCCTCGTAAGCCACATTTGAGGTCAGATACATCTCAGTCGAAAGCATCTTACGTGTCTAACCCAGAGAAGATCATTCACAAAAGAGTTTGGAAGGAGAGGAAGTCAGCTCGCGCTGAAAACGCTGAATATCCCGTTGAAGATTACCCGCCCTCTTCTTCTCAAGAAGTTAGAACAGAAAATCCCAAGTTTTACTCGGAAACTCCATGTAGAGGAAGTGCCTGGATTGAAGAAGAATCTCATCCTGCTTTCAAGGCTGAAGAAATTAAAGAGGTCACAAAAGTAGTTGCTGTTAACCGTGAGTTATTCCCATCCACACCTCAGGCTTCTGTGCAATATATTCCCATTGTTATTCATACCCCACTTCCTCCTGCTCCTCTCCCTTCATTTGTCACTCAGACTGTTGTACAACCCCCACCTCCTCTAATGGCCAATGTTACTGCTTTTCTATTGAACAAATATGCTCCTCTGGCCTTACCCCAAGTGCTGAATGATATGCCACGGGATTATTTGAAGATTCTGCTGAGATTTAATGGAGAAAATGAAATTGATGCTCAGAAACATCTTGAGACCTTCTGCTCTTTTGCAGAGAACTTAAATGTCGAACATCTGGATGTGGTCTTGAGATTATTTGTGCAATATTTGGAAGGGGAAGCCAGAAAATGGTTCAAGACATTGGGAAATCATTCAATAACCACCTGGGATATCATGGAGAATACTTTTCTTAGAAAGTGGGGAGAAAAGAAAGATCACGGTCTATGTCTCACTGAATTTAATACCATGAAGAAGAAACAGAATGAAGGGGTCTCAGACTTTATTAAAAGATTCAATAGGTTGTATCTGAGCCTGCCCCCTAAAATGAAGCCCCATGAAGCTACTGCCAAGATAATTTCAATAGCAGCCTTTGAGTTTGATTTTGGCTTCGCCTTGACAGAAAGAAAACCTGCCACTTTGGATGATGCACAGTCAGATGCTCTGGAATTGGAAGCGAACTTTGCCTCCACAGGGAAGTTAAAAGGAAAAATTGAACAGGATACTAAGAGGAGAGGCAAAGAAAAGGTATCCACCTCTAATCAAGAAAAAGATTCAGATAAAATGGATGAAATAAGCAAAATGATAAAGAAGATGGTCAAGCTTGAACTGGAAGCAAAGAATGCAGCTCCCAAGAACTATTATAATGCTCCAAACAGAGGATATAATCCCCAGTATAAAAGGCCACCATTGCAGATATTGCCAAGAGAAACGAAGGAGCAACAAGACCAGGTACCTCATCCCTTGTACCTGGAAGGACCAGCAGATGACTCCACTGGAGATGCAGCTTATGGATTAGAAGATTCAAATATGGCTTTTTCAAACACTGATGATATGGATTGCCCGTTGCAAGATGAAGATGAAGAAGCAGAGATTGATCATTACTGTAAGCAATTTGCTGATTTCATGCAAGCACAATTCAATGTCAAATATGATCTCAGATCTTCAAGAAAGAGGACCAAAACTCCAGACCAAGAAGAAGAACCACCTCAGAAAGAAGCATCTGTTCAGAAGGAATCAGCAACAAAGAAGAACGCAGAAAAAGGTAAGAACCCTCTAAATACTCCCTTGCAGCCTAATGATCAGATTCTTTCCTCTTCAAAAATATTCAGTCCTCCTAATGCTGAGCCAGTGTCAAAAGAAGTCAAATCTTCAGTTGAAAATAAGGAGTCAAAAGAAGTTGTAATAGAAAAGCCCCCATCTGCTTTCAATTTGCAAAAAGAACTTGAGAAGATTAAGATTCCTGTCCCACTAACTGAATTATTGAAACAGCCTGTATATCAGTCTCAAGTTACTTCCTTTATGCTTCCTCCTGAAACACCAATTGCACCTGATAGTCTAAATCTTCAAGAAGAAAGACCCATGGTAGTCTTTGGCCCACATGTTGAGGAGATAGACCCTTCTACTCCTCCCTTTTACGTATCCCTAGTCATTCATGACCTGCTGTTACACAATTGTATGTTAGATTCGGGGGCCTCCCATAATCTTATGCCTCTGTCTGTCATGGAACAACTAGGACTGCAAATAAACAGGCCATATAAAGATTTATACTCATTTGATTCCAAAAGGGTTAAGTGCTTGGGGATGATAAAAGATTTAGTGGTCAATTTGTCCCAAATTCCAACAAAGAGTGTGGTCATGGACATTGTGGTCGCTGACATCCCAGCTTGCTTTGGCATGCTGCTGTCGAGGTCCTGGGGTATGAAGATTGGGGGATCAATTAAATTGGATTTAACATATGCTACTGTCCCAGTCTTTGGAGGACAGGAAAGGAGGCTATACAGAGAGACTAGATTTGTTAAAATGGTAACCAAGGCTGATTGCTCAGAAAATTCTCCAATCTATAACAAAGAGGGAGACTTTTCGTGTTTGATGTTAGAAGAAAATCAAAATTATGCTCATGAGCCCCTTTGTGGTCAAATTCAAGCTAAGCAGCCTAAAGGAGACCAGGAATCAGAAATTTGGACTTTGAATTTTGATGGGGCAAACTCAAGAGAAGGTAATGGAGCTGGTGTACTGTTGATTTCTCCTCTAGGAAGGTGGGTGCCACTGTCCTTCAAACTAGAATATGAGGCCACCAACAATGTAGCTGAATATGAGGCACTATTATTGGGACTAAAAACAGCCAGAAACATGGGCATCCAATGTTTAAAAGTCTTGGGAGACTCTGAACTGGTGGTGAGACAGATCAAAAATCAATGCCAAACTAAGCATCCACGGCTGAGAGCATATAGAAACGAAGTATGGGACATGATAGAAAACTTCTTCTCAGCATTTAACATACAGTTCATGCCCTGGGAGCAAAAAAAAATAGCATATTCTCTTGCTGTAGCTGCCAATACGTTCCGTCCTCATCAGAATCCACTTTTAAGATATGAAGTGGAGGTACGGTACATACCATCCATTCCAGATAATATAAAGCACTGGCAGGTGTTCGAAGATGATGAACAAATGAAGAGATTCATGGAGACAATGGGAGAATTCACAAATATAGAGATTGATGATGAGAGGGAGGAAGAAGCTGAAAATATTGCAGAAAATAAATGGGAAGAAAGAATAGCAGGAAATAAAGTGCTGCAGCTGAAAGGAAACGTTCTACCCAGAGGGCTGGTGCCTCTAGAAAGGTTATTTAACAAAGATGATATTCCTTTGCAGCCAAACAAGGTAACAGAAGAAGATCAAGTGAGAGATTTGAATCTGGGAACTTCTACTGATCCCAAAATTGTTAAATTATCTAAAAGAGTCCCAGAAGAATACAAGGAAAAATATTTGAAGTTATTTCAGTCTTATAAAGATGTTTTTGCTTGGTCCTATCAGGACCTAAAAACTTTTGATGTAAATATAATACAGCATAAAATTCCATTGAGGGAAGATGCAAAGCCATACAAGCAGAAGCTCAGACAGATAAACCCCTTACTCCTTCCCTCAATTGAAAAAGAAGTCAGGAAGCTACTGAAGGCCAAAATAATTGTGCCATTAAGATCCTCAGAATGGATAGCGAACCTTGTTCCTGTTTGAAAGAAGAATGGAGAAATAAGGCTGTGTGTGGATTTCAGGAATTTGAATAGAGCATCTCTCAAAGATAATTATCCACTACCCAAGATGGATCACATCCTACAGAAAGTAGTGGGAGCATCCAGAATGTCAATGATGGATGGTTTTTCTGGTTATAATCAAGTAGCTGTATTTCCAGAAGACCAGAAGAAAACTGAATTTACTACACCATGGGGAACATTTATGTATGCTAGGATGCCATTTTGATTAATTAATGCAGGTGCTACTTTTCAAAGGGCAATGGACATAGCCTTTGTTGGAGAATAGGAAAAGTTTCTGGTGGTATATCTCGATGATATCACAGTGTTTTCAAAGAATGATGATGAGCATATTGAGCATTTAAGAAGAACTTTTGAAAAATGCAGGAGGTATGGCCTATCCCTCAACCCTCAAAAGTCTTTATTTGCATTAGATGAGGGAAAGCTCTTAGGGCACATTGTAACTAAAGATGGTGTGAGAATAGACCCTAAAAGAGTTGAAGTAATAAACAACATTCCTCTGCCCAGGAATAAGAAGGAAGTACAGGTATTTTTAGGCCGAATTAATTTTCTAAGAAGGTTTATTCCTAACTATGCTGAGATAGTTAGGCATATAACTAATATGTTAAAAAAGGAGAATGAAGTGAAATGGTCCCAGGAGTCTAGAGATGCATTCACAAGGATAAAACAGGCATTTGCTGAAGCTCCTGTGCTAGCAGGGCCAGATTACAAAAAGCCATTTATGGTTTTCTCATTTGCTTCCCCTCACACAATTGCTGGAGTGTTATTGCAGAAAAATGAAGAGGGATATGAGCAGCCCATAGCTTTCTTCAGTCAAGTGCTTTATGATGCTGAATTAAAATATAATATATTGGAGAAGCAGGCATATGCCCTGGTAAAGTCCCTTAAAACCTTTAGAGTATATGTTTTGTAATCTCATATTACTGCATATGTCCCCACAGCAGCTGTCAAAGACATTCTGGTTCAGGGAGACAGCGAAGGTAGAAGAGGAAGATGGATTGCAAAGATTCAAGAGTATGATTTGGACATAAGGCCTACTAAGCTGATTAAAGGACAGGGACTTGCCAAGATGTTATCTGAATCAAATCATCAAGCTTTGGGCATTAATTTATCCATGATAGCAAATGAAGAATCTGAAAAAGGAGAGGAGCAGCAAGGACTGGAGATGGCCATTCAAAAGGTACATGTGAAATATCTAACTAGTCCTTGGTACAAAGAAATTGTTGAATATCTTTTAACACTTAGCTGTCCTCCAAGTTGTGATAAGATAAAGTACAGAGCTGTAAGAATGAGATCACAGAAATATGTAATTTCCAATGGACAGCTCTACTGGAGAGACCCTCTAGGTATATTGCTGTTATGCCTCACCGAAAATGAAGTGCAGGATATAATGACAGAATTTCATGAGGGAATATGTGGAGGGCATTACAGCTGGAGGGCTATAGCTCACAAAATCCTGAAGGCTGGTTTTTACTGGCCAAAATTGTATACAGATACTTTTGCTTGGGTCAGAGCATGCGACAAATGCCAAAGATTTGCAGAAAGACAGAAATTAGCGGCTTTGCCCTTGATTCCCATCCATGTAAATGAACCATTTCAAAAATGGGGATTAGATTTTATAGGAGAAATACATCCCCCATCGAGTGGCCAATATAAATGGATACTAACAGCCACATATTACTTCACGAAATGGGTGGAAGCCATACCAACAAGAAATGCTACATATGCTATAATAATGAAGTTTGTGGAGGAAAATATCATATCTAGGTTTGGCTGTCCCGCAAGAATCGTAACTGATAATGCACAAGCTTTCAAATCTGCCAGATTTGTGAATTTCTACCAAAGGTATAACATCATCCTAACTCATTCCATAGCATACTATCCGCAGGGAAATAGTTTATCAGAATCTTCTAATAAAACCCTGGTGAGAGCCCTGAAGAAAACAATCAGTGAAAATCAGAAGAATTGGGACTCTCAATTAAAGTTTTCTCTATGGGCAAATAGAATAACCAGTAAAAGAGCAATAGGGAAGTCTCCATATGAGCTGGTATATGGGAGAGCTGCTGTGTTTCCTGTGCAATTGGCTTTGCCAGTGGCACGTTTTATGTAGGAGAATCAAGAGGAGCCAGATGACATGATAAGAAGGATTAATCAGCTGGTAGAATTGGAAGAAACACGGAACCAGGTAAATCAGAGATTGATAGAATATCAGGAGAAAATGAAGGATGTTTTTTATCAGCACGCAAAGGATAGAAATTTTCAAGTTGGAGACCTGGTTCTCAGATGGGATGTTCGCAGAGCAGAGAAGGGCAAGCATGCTAAATTCGTTCTGCTATGGTTTGGGCCGTTCAAAATAGTAAAGCTGGGAAGAAACAACACTTTTTCTTTAGAAAACCTACAAGGTGATTTTTTGGATGCACCTGTGAATGACCAATTCCTCAAGCCATATTTCCAATTCTGACCCAGGCTGGCAATGCCCGACTGTGTATATTGTATATAAGTTGTTTTGGTTTTTATTTTTATAGAGAAAATAATACTGATAATTACCTGAAGAAGGAGCGCAGGGGAATTGAAGAACAGAGTGAAATATTCAATGGTCTGCGTGTTCTCGACATGCCCGAGGACGACCATGCCGTCCCCAGATGGAGCCGATGTTGTGCATACTCCCTCCTCCATTTAAATTCTGATCACCGGTCCCTTAAAAGTCGCTTCAAATTTCCTTCATGATCAAAAACCCCCATATTGAATTTATCGCCACCTTTTTCGTTCCAAAATACATTGTCCAAATGATAAAATCTGCTTTTTAAATTATATTGGACCAAAGCCGCAGGGCCTTAACCCCTTCCCTGTCGTCATCACATGACCTGAGCCCGAAAACCACGAGCCAAAGGGAATAGAGCTAATGGTTTATGTTATCGGGGGCGATAGCAACCGTCCGATCTAAATCAAATCAACGGCGCGACAATTAACTTGTAGGGAGGGCCCCGCACGCAAGAAACCGGCTGTATAGCCCCGCACCACTTCTACTGGTCCAGAGGTTTTGGGCTCGAGGCCAGCGATTCCATACGAAACAAACCACGTTTCTTTGGTACAGGTTCCCAAAACTGCTTTCCCCGTGTGTTAAGATCTGTACAATCGCCGGGTAGCGGAATTTGTTTGAACCATCAGATCTGGCAATGTCAATCCGACGGTGGAGATTCTCCAGAGTTTCCCACCCGTTATTTCTTATCCGCCATGTCATATGGCCCACCATCGTATTACTCCCATTGATTCTCATTCGTTGATCTGTGATTGTCATCCAACGGTCAGCAACCAATCTCCCCGTCCATCGACTCTACTGCCATGTCGCCCTTCCACCTGTTCCCTCCATACGTCCACGTGTCTCACTCCTACACGTCCGAAATAGTCTCCCCCGTCATATACATATATGTGTGCGTACATATGTTTCATTCATACCTTTCGTTTTCCTTCACCCCTCGCGTCCAAACTGTTTTACATAAAAAATTCGCGCTTCGCCTGTTAAAGCTATGTCTCCATTGCTTCTCTTCCACCACCCTGTGTATTTCTCCCGGTCGACCGTGTATCCATCGTTCCCACCTTCACCTGTGTCTGGTTTTCTTAATATGTTTACGAGTTTTGCAGGTTTCAAGATAACCAGAGGGCGTTTTAATTCGCTATCGCTGTTGCAAAGGCTTAAAGCCCATAAAAGGACACATTTTGCTGGTGAAATTTAAAGAAGAGGCCGAGGGTAGGTGTGAGAAATAATCGCCATTAAAAAAGATAAAGATATGGACCTATAGAACCCTCCAGAGAAATTCACCCCACATTAAAGATCCAGGATTCGAATCCAAAATCAAGGGCCGAGAGTACAGTACAGAATTGCAGATCATCTCAGGGCTCTTACGGCAGCAGATTTTTCTTCAGCAAAAGGTAGAGCATTGTATATATTTTATTATTCGTGTCTCGTATAAAAGGAGATTTTCATCTCCCAGCATTTATTTCTATAGACAGTTTGTAAAGTACATTTATTTATAGCTATTCATTCATAGTGTGGGCGCGAATTCTTTCCACCATTTGATTCAAAATAAGTCATTAAATGTTTTCTATCTACCTCCTCCTCTAGAATTCTCCATCTCCCCTATAAAGGCCCAAAAAGAAGACATTGAAAGGATTCCAGATTTCTATCAGTAAACTGTGTAGCGAAAAGGCTTTGGTATACATTTTGTAATATTTCTGTATGAAGGTTCAGAGCCCGTAGGGTCTCAGTGAGGAGGAGTTATAACTGTAATGAGGATTCTGGTCTTTGGTATCTCACAATATGTAATTTCTCTTATGTGTTAATATAATATCTCTTTCATGCTATTTATCTTATTGTATCATGTTCTAGAATGTGAGTGGCTCACTAGTTTGCAGTAAGGATTCATATTTGTCGGTGCCCTTTCTGGAATTAGTCAAGCGCTTTAAATAGGCCTAGTCATGATATACTGTTCCATGATCATCTCTTCCATATTTTCTGCTATATTAGTTGCATGAGGAGGGTGCTTTTAAAACGCCATTGTCATATAAGGATTCATAGATTGGTATGCTCTTATGTGGTTCTATTGTGTATCTGGGTATTAGTCTCATGTTAGCTAATATCTTCTTTATGTTTCCTCACTGCACTCACTCTTGATACTTGATTTCTGTGATATATTATTTGAACTGGCCCTCTTTACAGTAAGCGGTCTCTTAACTGTCTGATGCCTTCGTATTGGAGTTTTACATGATGTCCCTACACTGTTCTTATCTTTGTACCAGCTTCTGAGAGAGATTGGTCCCATTCAAAACTAATTTCCTTGTTCAAACAAGAGATAGTAAGTGAGTTCTTGGACTGACAACCCAAACTACATAAAGGGCTCCTTGCTATATTAAGATGTCCTAGGCACTGGTCTATGGAAACTCTAGACTGTCTCTAGGGGGGTGACAAAATCATCCACAACAGGTAGTAACACCTTAATCCAAGGAGGAGAAGAAAAGGTGGATCAACATCAAAGGATGGAGAGCATGCACCCTTATTTATTTCAAAGGGCTTATATACAGAAGAAGGAGACTGATTTATGCAGTGAAGGGAGGGACAAATCAATCCACCCATCTATACAGTCTACTTTAGACTTTGATTTCTCTTTATATGGAGGCATTCCACTAGGGAGACCCCCTAATTGGAAGGTGAATAAAGAGTTCTCTCAACATGGTGCAACATTGACATATTTTTCTAGG
This sequence comes from Pinus albicaulis, assembly GCA_034641835.2. Taxonomy (NCBI): domain Eukaryota; kingdom Viridiplantae; phylum Streptophyta; class Pinopsida; order Pinales; family Pinaceae; genus Pinus; species Pinus albicaulis. The sequence goes on along the minus strand of CM076577.1, from coordinate 1,180,157,016 downwards.
GAAGGAGCCTTGGGAGAAGCTAGCATAGTGCAGAGAACCTTTGATGGGTTCAAAGGAGAGGTATTTCCATCTCCCACTCAACTATTTATGCTGAAAAATGATTCAGAAATCTATGATGTCATGAGCATGGTGTCAAATGTCCACTCCATAGCCTTGGAACAACAAATGATACTTCCACACATGAGGAAGATTTATGAATATGAAAAGAGTTCATTAACATTCTTGCATGGATTGGAAAAACTATGGAATTTTTGGAGGAGAGATACCTTTCAAGAGGAGGTTGACCTCCATGTACTTCAATCTTGTCCTAGGAAAGATCAGCTACAAAGGAGGCAACAAAAGTGGGGTAACATTACTCCAACATGTTGCTTTGGCATTGAGCATTTCAAAGAGGAGATTTATGATGTGACATGAGCTTCATTTCAGATTTATACAACGCTGTCATTATTGGGGAGCCTAGATCCATATTTGGAGTCCCAACTATTGGTGGAATATTCTAAGAACCTCTTCACATGTAAGGTTATTCATGGGAAAGTGATAGATGGAAGGTATATAGTAGTTGACGGAGTCATTTATTTTCATGATTAGATCTACTTCACTAGAGACTCAAATCCCAAGGATGGACTACTACATGTAGACTATGAGACCTTGCTTTCCAATGCCATTGATTTCATTAGAACATACAATATTATCTAGGAGGGATTCATGTGGGAAGGCTTCAAAGAGGAGATGCACTATCACATGAGGAAGTGCATAGATTGTTTGCAAGTTGAGAGAGACATAGCTCTTGGGAAGAGTTATCATTACCACCTCCTTATTCATTGGGTGTGAGAGGGAGCTTATCCATGAGCTACCTCACTAGCTTGAACCAAGTGTATGGTAAGGATTATATTTCTGAGCATCATGACATACTTGCTATATAATTGCATTTTCTTACCACTCATGTGCAAGGCGTTGCTCCAAGAGGGGGCACTCTTTCTTATTAGCTTCATGAGATATTTGGGATCATGAGTAGTGATGATGTGCTTATATTTTTTGGGAACATGATTGGAGGGAAGGCACATTTGATCGATGTGTCCATTGGGAATGAAATTTCCCACACCTTTTATGCTTCATGCTTCAAGGGGAGCATGGGAGATGGTATGGCCACTACAGTAGATCACTTAATTCTTTATGAGGTGGGCCATATGATTGTTTGGAGCACTTGGGACATGCCTCTCATGAACATTTGGGAGGAACATTTCTATGAATTACCATGCTGGAAGGTGATTCATTTCATTTGGATGATAGCATGGAGATGGGAGTTTCTCATTGGGAATGAGGTTCCCTATGCTTGTCATCACTTATACCTTGAAAATTCCATTGAAAAACAAGAAGGTTTCCATATAGACCTTCCACTTTCACATGATGAGGGCCATTTGGTTTATCCACCAAAGGCCAACTTGCACATTTGGGAGGAACCATTGGGAGACAAAATTATTGTAGAAAATCTGAAGCAATTATGGGGACTATTGATGAGGAGGCCACAAGAGGAGGAGGGGAGGAATTTTTCCCCACCATTAAAGTTGCTTGAGTACAAGCAACATTTTGGAGGGGAGGACTATAATATTCCTAAAATTTATCTTTTAGCTAAATGGAATATTATAGATTATTTTGTCACTAGGTAGGTGAATAAATGGGTGGAGAGGCCCATAAATCTCCTTAGCAGCAATAAAAACACTTAAAGTGTGAAAGGATACCTTCTAAGCAGCTAAATAAAGCACCTTTTAGTATGAAAAGGGTTTGGATCATGTTGAATAGGTCAAATTTGACCAAATCAACAACGTTTTTATGGAGGAGTGGACATTAAATGAGGAATAATGAATTTTTTGAGGGAGATTGGTTGCATGGAGGAAATGACCTAATTGAGTAGGGCCAAGGGCAAGGAAGCTCATAACCTATATAAGGAAGAGGATGACAGCCATATGGGGATGTTTTTTGGATTATTATTTTGTATGTGTTCTGTTTAGACTTCTTACATTCTTCAGCTGTTTAGTTGAGATTTTTGTGTTGTTTAGCACTGGGTGTTCCCGAGCGAGAATCCCACCTCTTTACTTGAGAGGCCTATTGGAGGAGAATTGCACTTCATTTCCACACTCAGGCTTAAGGCCAAGCTTCATTTTTCATTTACAGCGTAGTTTCTGTAGAATATTGTGCTGTGTTGCAGGGTGCAGCAATGGAGAATTAGATTGGGTGTCTTCGGAGCTATTTTTGCAATGGAGAAAGGTTTCCTTCCATTGGGAAGCCAGTAAAGAAGCCCATTGAACTTTATTGACACATTTAGCAGTAGTCTAAGGACTATTTATCCCCTACAGTGCAATTTCAGTCCAGATCTGCCTTATTTTAGGGAGGAGTTGCAGGGGTGGTTGCAGTGATTGTTTTGAGAGGTGATCTCTTTAGTGGAGGAGGCATTCTTTCATCTGAAGGATCTATTAGAGAAGATCTATAGTTTCTACATCAGCGTCAGCCATATCTCCTCATTTTTGTTGTTGCAGCATACCTTTAGCCCTAGGGCTGCAACTTACATTGGCACATGGTGTGCATTTTTAGGAAACCCTCTTGGGTTGTCTTGGAAAGCTGATCTAGTGCCCAGATATGTATGTCTAGACTCTATTGGAGCCTATATCAGTAATTTTATATCATTGTATCATCCCCAGCTATAGTTATGCTTAATATTACTACGTTGTAGTTTCTCTCCAACATTTTGTATTGTAACAACAACTCATATTTGGGAGTGATTTCTTATGGGAGGCTTCTTTCCTCATTGTAAATGATTTATTCCTAATTGTTTTGTATTGATTTGCTGCTCTTTAATACATAATGTTATGAAGACATATTGGACTCCAATGTTAATGAGCTGATTTACATTTCTATTTCTAGTTTTGTGTTCATATATTGCTTCATTTCCCATTTGGGAATATTACACATCTGTAGAAAATTATTCACCTGTTTGTCATCCTAGAACACTTGCCAATACCTCAAGTTGTTAGGAACAATTGGTTAGTGTTTGGCATGAATTTCAAACTTCCTATTAGATAATATTTGAAGCTTAAAGTTAATTTTTGTTGTAGCAAGTGAATCTTTCATAAGGTTTTGACTTGTTGGTACAACCAACAATATATATTCAGGGAACATTTTGAGAATGTCAAGTACATAATTTCTATATGCTCTCATTCTTGGATGCTTTGCCTAGTATTCCCATTTTACGTGCTTAATTACAATCTCAGAGTCGCCATAAACATAAGTAGAGGTGTGCAATTCCAAAAGACTATTTTTTTTGCGTTGGGAATTCTTACATATATATAAGTGATATTTATACCACTTTGAGTTATTTTTCTAGATAAATGTATCATATGTACTGGAATCTTGTTGCAAATTTTGAATGAGTGTCCACATCTCTTCGTCAGTCTTCCATTCATCCCTTAATTGAGTTATCCAATTGGGTTGGATTATAGAAATGACATAGATAAATTCTTCCACATCCTCATCCCTTCTTGACAGTGCACCTGCAACAACATTATGCTTCCCTTTTTTGCAGATGATTTCAAAGTCATAACCCAACATATTTGTGAAGAATTTTTGTTTTTATTATGAAAATAATCCTTTTTCCAAAAAATATTTAAGACTATCATGATCTATTTTTACCTTGAAGTTTCTTCCCATTAGGTAATGGCACCATTTCTTCAGGGAATGTATTATTTCCAACATTTCCTTCTCATAAATAAGATTGTGTAAATCATTTCCCTTGATGGGACAAATTTCAAAAGAAATTGGTCTTCCTTATTGCATTAAAATAAAACCAATTCCATTTTCTAAGGCATCACATTCCACAATAAAGTTTTTTTGAAGTCTGGTGTAGCTAAAATATAAGCTTGACACATTGTCTCTTTAAGATTTTCAAAGGACTTAGTTGCTTCTGGAGTCCAAAAAAATCATATTTCTTCAGTAATGTTGTTAGAGGTGCTACTATTTTCCTATAACTCTTAAAAAACTTGCAATAATACCCTGTCAACCTGAGAAATACTCGAATATGCTTTAGGGTTGTGGGGATATTCCATTCCTTGATTGATTTATTAAAAAAAATACACACATTTTTCTTGATTTTAGGAGATCAATATTGAAACCATTTTATCGCTATAATTTCAGCTCTCCAAGGCCTAATATTTCATCTCGTGGTAGCCCTCTCAGTCTTCTTTCCAATGCCATAAGTCATACCGAGATTGGATTCTTCAAGGTAAATTTATGCCCAACCTCCCATGATGACCCGATTATGGATTGGTTTAGTATAATGAACTTGTATTAAATTCCATGTGTCATTATTCCAACCTTCCGCCCTAAAAATGATACACAAGAAACTATATCTCATGAAATTTCAGTCACATTTTATGAAATTAAATTCTGATGCATGAAGTGAAAGTTATAATCATTTTCCCTAGAAATTTTGTTTGTGACTAAATTCTAGAGAATGCAGAAACCATAAATTTCTTGAACCATGTGTAGGAAAATATAGCGAAACAAAATATGGAGATTTTACACAATTTTCATCATGTTTTCTATTCTATGTGGTCAAAATTTTAGGTTTTGAAGCATCTTATAAAAAGATTTATTGCGGAAATACCAAGATGACTTGTTTGAAGCAACGAAACCTTAGGATCCAAAGTTCTGATACCAAATGGTATGCAACTAGATCTCAATATATATATCTATATATATATATCAACGACTTGAAAATAAGCCTATTCGAGGGGCAACCTCCTTTTACATCACATAAATGAATATTCCTTCGATGATACAAATGAGAATATATCCTTGGTATATATAGGAGTCTAAAGCGTCATAATATAATCAAGGCCTACATAACAATAATAAAGTAAAGGAACGAAAATAACGTGAATATTGGGATTCTATGGGGAAAAAGATAGCAATATGGGGGCTACATGGGCAAAAAAATAAAAATAAGGTAGTGTTGTCATTGTAACAAACACCCTCCAAAATTTTTCTTACAATTGAATTTTGGATCCCACTTGTGATCCTATGATATGTCATTCCTTGATTGGTCATAGTCACTTCATGGTCGGTTGATGTTTCTTAACTGTCAAAGTTACTTTCTTACACATGCCTAGATTTTGATGCACTTACAAGTGTTTTTCTTACAATAAATCCTAGTATTTTATGTGTATATTAGAGATTCAAACCTTGCACAATCCTAGTTTATAGTGAATTTGCAAAGGCAATAAAAAATCATTGCATAATTCTCTATGGTGATGATTGTGCAGTCTCTAAGGAGAATGATTGTGTAGTTCCTAGAGATAGAGACTGCACATGACTCAAATTCATGAAGGAATGAAATGAAGTACATGTATGAAAAAAAATGGAGAACTACAATGAAAACATAACTTTAATTCATTAATAAAAAAGTATTGAAAACTGTTACATGCAGAATGGAAATAAAAATAGTTCAGGCGATGGTAGCTTATCTTTGAGAAGAGATGTGGTGGATACATGCCTTATGAACTATGTTACAATGAGTCTCAGAGGATTTTTTATAATTAAGAAACAATGGGAAACCCTAAACATATAAAAAACTAACCCTAGGAGATAAAGTTCCAAATGCTTGTAGGCCCTATTGGGGTTAGTTGGAATGTCAGCTTCGCGGGGTCATACATTTGGCATACGATCTCCATTTGAATAGCATAATACCATGTTTATAATATCTCCAAGAGGAATCCAAAACAATATAGTAATCCAATATTACACTTTTCGGTCTCTCTATTTTCCCATAAAATGTCTTTTAGGATTTCAAAATGGCTCGGGAAGTTTAGGACTTGAAAAATTGCCAAAAATAGTAAGTTGTGCTACAATTAAGGAAACTAAAAGTAACAATAGTGGGTGTTCAAGTGGAATAGGTGAGTGGCCACCAATATGCACCTATATCAACATAGCCCTTACTGATAGTCAATGCGCAATCCCAATATTAACAAGTCCCCCACTGTTGGTTGCGATCGTATCATCTCTCAGGTGAGTTTTCTCAACTGTCACTTTTGTGCACTTTGATTTTCATTAGCATCGCTTTCACTTATGTGACTATAATTTTTTCTCACTTTCACTTATATAAGTGGAAATGTTTTGTCCTTTTTGGTATAACATGTGTTGCTTTCAATTTCTTTTAGATTTTTCAATTTTCGTCGCAAGTGTTTATTTTTGGACTGGGAAGTGTCACACGTTGTAAAAGTAGAGTTTTAGGTTCATTTCAAGAGAAAAAATTGGTGTTGATGCATCACATTTATCATATATACATGTATTAGACTCATTCCCAAATTTTTATGGACTATCGTACTAGTGTCATCATTATCGTTTCAAAGTGTATACTAAGTGTCACACTTCGAGGAGATTATTATTTTTTCATCGCATTAAGGGGATCATGTTGATTCTGAATCTCAAGTGTTTAATGTTGTGTCATTGATTGTTCTGCGTGTGTTATGATTTTCAATTCCAGCCTTGGTTTCATCTTTTCCTTGTTGATCTCACACTTAGTCAAATTCCAGAAAGTTTCATGTCCGACAAACTTGAGCTCACTCTGCCTTATGGAACTACGCATTGTGAAGTTGCAAGCCTCCATCATGTATCCTTACCTCCTAGAACTGTGAAATGCATAGTATTTACCTCTAAATAAAATGCATTGCATAGTCATAATGCTCAATTCTGGCCTATTGTTCCTAGAATTTCATAATCATGCCTCTGTATCAGTCTCTTCCTATGCATTTCATGGTTGCAAGTAACAATATGCCTCCCTTCATTACTGAACTATGAAAATTTGTAATCCACTATCCCTCTCTCTCTCTTGAGATGCACATTCCACAATTATAGTGGGAAAGATTGCCTCACTGTGACACTCAACTACACAATCCTACTTCTCATGCCTTCAGAACTGTGCATTGCGTAGTTTAGCTTAGTCCATAACTCTTTCCCTTTGGAACTGTACACTACGCAATCCCTGGGCCTTCTCCCATTCTAGTACCTAGTTCCAAGTAATTTAATGGATTTCATGAAGACAATCAAACTTGGAGATTTTCGGATTGATGTTTTCTTTTCATGAGTGGATTTCACTTGTAGGTAATATATCTTGTCATGAAAATATGATGCTTGGAGAGGAAGAGAAGGAGACTATGCTTGAAGATACTTTTGAAGTTGAAACCATGAAGAAGTCATCGAGCAAGAAGATGAAAGGAAACTAGCTTACAATAAAAGATCAAAGATCAGGATCACATAAAGACTCCATATCAATCAGAGCCTTGGAGGATGAATAAAAAGCACATGCAAGGTCCATCATGAAGATGACAAGGAAGCAACAAAAAGAGAAGCTTGGCATTGACACATCATCATGAATTTCCATGTCATCACTGCCAAGTCATGGCTTGTACAAAATTCATTTCAAGGGTCACATGTTTCATAGTGTCTTTCCACATCATTTGTGGAATGTAATTGTGTAATCTCTCAAAATTAGAAAATGTAAATATGTGGAAGACCAAGGGCCCCACATGGATATGAAGAGTCATTATTGATTTCTATAGTCATATAGAAGCTCAAAGGTCATGTAATAATTCACAAAATCATTGTAGATGCTCAAGGGTCATGAGGGAGGTCAAGAGTCACATGGGAGGTGGAGAATCACCTCATTTGTTATAAATACACCCTCATAACTCAAGTAAATGGAATTTTTGGGACTTAAAATTTCACCTTGGCTTCTCTAGCTTGGCATATGAGAGGAGATATTTATTTTGATGATAAAGTGGTGACTTAATGTTCCACTATTGGGGCTAATGTTGCAGCATTGTACTTTTATATCTTGGCACTCCCACTTAATATATGCAACTCGACAAGTGAACACATTTTCATGCATGTATCATGAACATCTTAGGAATATTCTTTATATGTTTGTGGTATATTTTTCATTCATATGTACTAATTAAATTGAACTATTACAGTTGCTTTGGTACTTATCTTGTTGAAGGTGTGTTGTACTTGGTTTTATGATCATGGTTCTCTTGTGAACTACTTTTTAGGTTAACTAACGATCCTCTTATTATTTTGTGTGTCTCTTTTAGGATAGTACTATTACTTTTCTTCTATAGGCTCACTCTCTCTTTCCTTTTCGTGAAAGTACCTTATATACATTGAAATTGTATGCCTCAAAGTGTCAGCTTAATTACTTGTTTCAAATAATTTTGTATAACCTCTTATGTTAATAATTGAAGCCAAGGAAAATCCCTAAGGAAAATTGAAACCAACCATATTTCCAATTGGGGCTCATACTCCAAATGGTGTGAGGTCTAATTGGGAATTCACATCGGGGAGACCCCCTTGGTTGATGGATTTCCAACATGATCAAGAAGGGGCTCACATGACCTTCTATCCAACACTTAGCTACATTCTCTTGCATCTTGGGCCAATACAAATACCTTTGCAATTTGGCCACTGTCTTCCTCTAACAACCCTGGTTAAAAAATTCATGTAAAAAATATAAGACCAAGGTCATTGGACATGTATTCCAAGATGAATGGTGTGAAAAAAATCTTGGTGGGTGTTCATTTTGGTTATTATGGGTAAAGGAAATTGGCAAAGACAATGGAAAAGGATTTGGAAAGGTAAAGAGGAATTTATTGGCATTTATTTATGAAAATAAAGGAAAATAGGAGAAAAGGGAGGTGAAAGGTCACGGGTTGCATGTGAGGAGGAAAATGAAGGAAAATAATGGAAAATGAATAAATTAGAGGCCATCATTATAAAAAGGCTTCTAAGTATCACTTGGTAACCTTTTGTCAATTCTAGCATGAAGTTATCTCTTCTATTCTCTCTCTCATACTCTTGGACGCTTGAGTTTTCTTGGAGCACTCTTGGAGGAGTGTGGCACACTTGGTATTTGGAGAAAGAAGGAAAAGTAAAAGTAGGAAAGTGCAAGAGGACATCGAGATCAATACAATGGGTTTTTCTTGCAGGTTTCGAGTTGCATGTATGATTTCCTTGCTAGTTTTGACATGCATGGCGCATGCATGTGGTTTCCTGGTTATGATCTGTCATTGGCATGGAGGATTTTCTGGATTGACAATGGTTTTTCCTAGTCTTTCCATTTCCTACATAGCCATGGTGTTGTGGGTTTTACTTTGGTTTTCTGGTTGATTTTCTTGTGCCTTTGGATGTGGGTTGAGTTATAAGTTCCTAGAAGCCTTGGTTGGAAAAATGCTCTGGAATCCCTATAATATCTTGGGTTGAGTTACTATTCCTAGAAACCTTGGTTGGAAGAGTTCTACAAAAGCCCTTGATGGGTTGACTTACTAGTCCTAGAAGCCCTAGTTGGACAAATGCTCTGGAAGCCCTACAACAATTGTGGGTTGATTTACTTGTCCTGGAAACTGGGTTGGAACAAACACTCTATAGTATTGGAAAGCTTTGGTAGAGATCAATCTGGTGATGGTTAGTGATGTATGACCATGAGGTGGAATAACTAGTTGAGGGTTCAGGTGGTTTTCCTCTAGAATCCTTAGTTTGGTTATTTTTGGTTTATTCCATGAGATGCCACATTCATTCTTGGAATATGGAACGAGGGTGATTGGTTGAAAGAAATATTTTTTTAAGCCCAATCTATGGTTAGGTGGTACCTGGAATTCCTAGACCTTCTTGCATTTTACATATGTTAGTAGGAGATCCTTTCCTCTTGTAATTGATGGGTAAATGTACTTTTTATTATGTGATCTTGATGGTCATTTTTTCATTTTTATTTTGTTGGTTATATGTTGGTTATGAGCATGGTTTAGGACAAACTTGAGTTATGGATCTCATCATGTTTTCGTTAGTATATGAAATGTAATGAATGAATGACCTAATAGATAACATTTTAGCTATTGGGAGGATATATTGGACCTCCTTGATGATTCTCAGATAAATATGAGATTTGTATGTTCAAATTATGACCTGTTGATTACATGTTCATGATGTGTTTGACAAAATGATTGTCATGGTTGGGCGTGGTTAGGTAAAGTCCTTGATCAAGTTTTGTTTTATAGGCTTTATCTTGGTGTCATTTATTTGTTGAGATTGCAACAAGATGATGAGCTTAGTGAAAAGAGTCGCCTTCACTAAGTGGGCCCGCAGGCTATTTTTGGCACAAATTCTATTTTTAGACTATGTCTATTTTTAGACATGTCGATCGTATTCTATGAGTTGCAGGATGCTATTTGTGGATGGTTGGTAAATTTGGAAAAATATATGGACTTATATTTTTAGACATATTGGGCGGAATCTATTTTTAGATTGCCAGTCTAAAAATAGATATGTCGAATATTATTAGCTCTTAATAATATTTGGTCTCTAAACATTAACTTATTCTCTTGGAGCACTTTAGTTAAGTGCACAGATGTGGCACAGGAGCTGACAGAAGGAATTACACTATTCCTGAGGGTTAAGTGGAGCTATTTCATGGAGGACTTCAGTTAGAACTCATGTGACAGAGTTTGGTGGAGTTGTGTTCAGTTTAACTTAGTTAGACACAGTTAAGATAGTTGTATCTAGTCTAACTGATTGATACACTAGTGAGAGTGGTGTGAATTAATTATTAACTAATTCAATAAATATTAACTCATTAATCAACTAAATAATACATCAGTTAACTACAGTGCATGGACAGTTTTAGTGGACACCAGTGGAGAGATAGGTGAAAAGGCAAGTTGACTATCAGTTGTGACTATAGTGATGCATTGATTGCATCCAACACTCAGTGGAGATACCAATGAGGATTTCATGAGCAAGGATAGACAAATTTGAGTTCATTCAGAGCCATTCTTCAACAGGGATTGCGCAATAGAGGCAGGCTAGCAGGTGGCAAAGATCGGTGCATGGATTTGCTAGATCGAACCTGATTAGTGTGTAGCGATTGTATTGTAATGAGAGCTTGTGAGAAGATTTGTATGAGGATTTTTACATGATATCTATGACATATATTATATACATATAGTTGGGTTTTTTAGCTTCAGGCTTTCCCGTTAAAACACTGTGTTCATATGTGTGAATTTTTATGGTTTCAATGTGTGCATGCAATTGATTTAATTTCCGCATATGATCAATGGTAGAAGATATTCTATATTGTGCATGAAGTTAAAATAGTGTGTGATCAGGAGAATATTGGATACATAACACATTAATTATATAATATCTACATGGTATCAGAGCTATATTAATCATTGGAGCAATTGCAAATTATTGAAGCGGTTGAGTTTTGTGCTGCTAGAATTCGAATTTGCAGCAGTGTTTTCTTGGTGTCGAAGTTGAGATTTATTTCAACGGATTACGATTGGAGTATGCCCTTGAGGTAAGCTTGAATTATATTGCATGGAAGGATAGGATGGAGGTAGTGCTGGAGGATAATGGGTTGAAGGAGTTCATAGATTCAGAAATTCCAAAACCTACTTCTAGCGATGCTGCCGCACTTAACGCATGGCAAAATAAGACAGCTAAATGTCGAAGGATTCTGTTAGAAGGTGTGAAGGATCACATAGTGTCAAGCCTTCATGGTAAATATTCTCCATTATTGATGTGGAAAGCTTTGACAGACTTGTTCCAAAGCAAGAGCGACTAGAGGAAGTTGGCGCTCAAAGACAAACTCAGGAAAATAAAAATGGAGAAAGGCGAGAGTATAACCAAGTACCTCATGAAGTTTTTCCAGTGCAGGGATGAGATGGGAAGTGTGGGGGTTATTGTAGATGAAGAGGACTTGGTGAGCTTGGCTCTCCTTGGGATTCTGAAGAGTTGGCACTCCTATGAGGACTCTGTCAATGGTCGGGAGAAACTGCCAAGATGGGAGCGACTTTGGTCGAATCTTGTGCAGGAGGAGATAAGGCAGAGTACCAGGGATGGATCTTCATCGAAGAATGAAGATGAAGAAAATTTCACTTTGGATGCCAAATCAAGGAAAGGGAAGGGAAAGAAAAATCATTCTCAATCCGGTGCGAAAGGCAAGAAGAAGGACATGTCCAAGGTGAAGTGCTTTCACTGTCACCAACACGGACATTACACCACTAATTGTCCACAGAAGAACAAAAATAAGCAGGCTTCTAGATCTGTAGCTGGAGAGGCTTTAGCCTCATAGTTTGAGCTGGATTTTTCACTGATCGCATGCTTCGTCTCATGTGTGATGGGATCAGTGTGGTTTCTTGATAGTGGTGCATCTTTCCATATGACTGGAGACAAATATTTGTTTGCTGATTTGGATGAGAAGGATCTTGGTGTACACATCGAGATGGGAGATGATGGTAGATACAGTGCGACCAATATCGGGACCATTTCCTTTGAGAGGGAGTCTAGTAAACCCTTCATATTAAAGGATGTCATGCATGTTCCAAGATTTAAGAAGAATCTGATCTTTGTGGTGATGTTGGAAGACAAGGGATATGATGTTGTCTTTAGTGAGGGAAAGGCTTTCCTACGCAGTAAGGCAACTGGTGAAACCCAGAGGATAGGGGTTCAAGTTAAGAACCTTTATCAATTGCAGGTATATGGTTGCGTAGCAATGGCAGGAAAATCAGAAGGAGTGGTGAGCCAGGATGAGGGTGAACTGTGGCACAGGAGATTGGGCCACCTTCACCATGGAGCTTTGAAAATTTTGCAGCAGATTTCTACTGGGCTTCCCAAGGGTACACTTGTGCAGTCAGAATAGTGCAAGGGATGTACTTTTGAAAAATTTGTGAAATCCACCTTTCATGAGAAGGATAGTTGCGCCATGACGATCCTTGAGAGAATTCACACAGACGTGTGTGGACCTTTCTCAGTAGCTTCGACAGCAAAGCACAAGTATTATGTGATATTTGTTGATTACTTTTCTCGTAAATGTTGGATCTTCTTCATGCAGAAGAAGAGCGAGACATTCTCAAAGTTTTGTGAGTTCAAGGAATTGGTGGAGAAAGAGTCGGGGAAGTAGATGAAGGCTCTTAGGAGCGATAATGGTGGTGAATTCATCTCTGGAAAATTCAAAGACTTTTGCAACGCAGAAGGAATTCAAAGAGATCCCATAGCGCCTCATAACCCACAACAGAATGGGGTTGCAGTGCGAAAGAATAGAATGATCGTGGGTGTTGCATGGGCGATGTTGCATGATCAGGGCCTTCCCATACACTTGTGGGAAAAAGCATGCAACACTGTGGTTTATGTGCAAAATTGTTGTCCTCATAGAGTACTTGGCATGAGTACACCTAAAGAGGCGTTTTCTGGTAAGAAGCCTGATATTTCTCATTTGAAGACTTTTGGCTCACCTGTTTACATTCATGTGATGAAGGATTCTAGGAAGAAGTTGAAGCTAACCACAAAGGCTGGGATATTTGTGGGGTACACAGAAACACCCCACAACTATCATGTGTATTTTCCAGACAGTCGGAAGACTGTTGTGCGACGGGATATCAAATTTCATGAGGAGAAAGCCATGAAGTGTTCACTTGATAGGGAGCCACACTTGCATGCAGATGAGGAGATATTAGTTCCTAAGGATGAGCCTCAGGATGTGGATCAACCACAAGAGGTGGTTCATGGAGGTGAAGAAACCACTCATGCAGCGCCAACCATCAGAGGGTGAAAGTGCACTACAGAAGTTGAGCGATTGAATCATGATGAAGCGCAGAATGTAGGAGCCCCTAAATCACAGCACAGACAGAGACAGTCACCTGATAGATTTATTGGATACATGGCTCTGATGAGCAAGTGTATCGTGACAGAGCCATCCTCTTTCAAGGAATCTGTGGAGGACCCTGCATGGGTAGATGCCATGGTGGAAGAGTATGATTCGATTATTAGAAACAGTGCATAGGAGATTGTCCCAAGGCCAGAAGGGAAATCAGTGGTAGGTTCAAGATGGATCTACAAAGTGAATTAAGTAGCTGAAAAGAGCGTCGAGAAGTATAAGTAAATATTTGCTGCCTGGGGCTTCTCACAGATTGAGGGGATCGAATATGAGGAAACATTTTCACATGTCGCAAAGTACTCCTCCATACGTACTATCCTTGCTCTCTCAGCACAGATGGGGTGGCACATTCATCAGATGGATGTGAAGACTGCATTCCTCAACGGAGTCATTGAGGAGGAGGTGTACATAGAGAAACCCAAAGGTTTCGAGATCTTCAACAGCGATTTGCATGTGTGCAAGCTCAAAAGAGCGTTGTATGGGTTGAAACAAGCACCTCGTTCTTGGTACACATGGATAGACAATTATTTCATTAGTCTTGGATTCTCCAAGAGTGAGGCGGATCCGAAGCTATACCAGATTGTGGTGGAGGATAATTTGATGATCATTGTACTTTATGTAGATGATTTGATTTTGACGGGTGATGAATTGTTGATACACTCATGCAAGGCTGATCTTGCAAAGGAGTTTGAGATGAAGGACTTTGGCCTCCTTCATTATTTCTTGGGATTGGAAATTTGACAGCGTAGTGATGGACTGTTTATGTCTCAAGGCAAGTATGCCTGGGAGATACTGGAGAAGTTCAACATGCAAGGCTGCAAGCCTATCGACACTCCTATTCCTAGTTGTTGGAGGAAAGAGGATGTTGCATCAGCAGAGGTAGTGGATGCCACTGTTTACCGACAGTTGGTTGGTTCGCTCATGTATCTAGTCAATACACGACCAGACATATGCTATGCTATTAACCAGCTTTCACAAGCTATGGTTAAGCCTACCAAGCTCTTTTGGAGGGCAGGAAAGCATGTATTGAGATATCTCAGACGCACATCAGGATATGGATTGTGGTACAAACAGTCAGATGAGGTGAAGCTGCATGGCTTCACAGATGCACATTAGGCAGGGATCCTAATAGATAGAAAGAGAACATCTGGAGGGATATTCAGTATCGGTTCTAAAGCAGTTTCTTGGTACAGTAGGAAACAGAGATTCGTGGCACTCAGTTCAGCGGAGGCCGAGTACATGGCAGCAAGTTTGGCTGCATGCGAGGCTATATGGATGAGGAAGATCCTGGTTAGGTTGTTCAGTTCACACTTAGAGCCTACTGTGATATATTGTGATAATCAGAGTTGCATTAAACTCTCGGTTAATCCAGTATTTCAAGATAGATCTAAACACATTGACATCCGGTATCATCATATCAGAGATTGTGTGCAGCGGAAGATCATGTTACTTTCATACATTCCCACGGAGGATCAGGATGCAGATATCTTGACAAAGGTGCTCACCAGGAGAAAATTTGAATAACATATAGGCAAGATCAGGGTGGCAGATAATCCCTATCTTGTTGAGAGGGAGCGTTGAGATTGTAACAAGATGATGAGCTTAGTGAAAAGAGTCGCCTTCACTAAGTGGGCCCGCAGGCTATTTTTGGCACAAAGTCTATTTTTAGACTATGCCTATTTTTAGACATGTCGATCATATTCTATGAGTTGCAGGATTTTATTTGTGGATAGTTGGTCAAGTTGGAAAAATAGATGGACTTCTATTTTTAGACATATTGGGTGGAATCTATTTTTAGATTGCCAGTCTAAAAATAGATATGTTGAATATTATTAGCTCTTAATAATATTTTTGACCTTGAAACATTAACTTATTCTCTTGGAGTACTTATGCAACAGATGGGGGTGGCACAAGAGCCAAAACAATAATTATGCTATTCCTAAGGGTTATTAAGTGTAAGGCTTATGAGGAATTTTAGTTAGAATTCAAGGGGACAGTAGGCTGGTGGAGTTAGAAGTAGTTGGTGGAGTTGTGTTCATTTTAACCCGGCTAGGACACGTTGAGCTAGCTGTATCTAGTCTAACTGATTGATACACTAGTGAGAGTGGTGTGAATTAATTATTAATTAATTCACTAAATATTAACTCATTAATCAACTGAAGAATACATCACTTAACTATAGTGCATGGACATTTTCAGTGGAGACCAGTGGAGAGATAGGTTAAATGGCAAGTTGACTATCAGTTGTGACTATAGTGATGCATTGATTGCATCCAAAACTCAGTGGAGATGACAATGAGGATTGCGTGAGCAAGGACGGACCAATTCGAGTTCATTTAGAGCCATTCTTCAGCAGGGATTTCACAGTAGAGGCAGGCTAGTAGGTGGAAAAGATCGGTGCATGGATTTTCTAGATCGGACTTGATTAGTTTGTAGAGATTGTATTGTACTGAGAGCTTGTGAGAAGCTTTGTATGAGGATTGTTACATGATCTCTATAACATATATTACATACATATAGTTGGGGTTTTTAGCTTCAGTCTTTCCCGTTAAAACACTGTGTTCATATGTGTGAATTTTTATGGTTTCAATGTGTGCATGCAATTGATTTAATTTCCGCGTATGATGATCAATGGTAGAAGAGATTTTGTATTGTTCATGAATTTAAAATAGTGTGTGATCAGGAGAATCTTGGATATATAACACATTAGTTATATAATTTCTACATTATTGTCTTAGAAAGTATCATCAAGTTCTGGGAAGTGGTTGGAGACTGGCCCTCAAAAAGTGGCTTAAATCTTGTAGTCTCTGGCACAGAACTAGCTAAAAAAGACTGCAGTCTCTCCCTTGCAGCCATTGTGAGAGAAACTATAGGGTTCCAGTCACATGCATGCATTTTCATGGGAGAGACTAGGGAATTCATTTGTTGAAAGGCTAGATTAACTCAAGGGTTGGGCATCTGGAGTGGTGGATTAGCTCCTAGGGGTCCTATAGCATCCGAGGGAGGTTTGTGAAGTGTTGATTCATCGATTCCACTTCCTTAACTGCACTTAGGGAGTTGAATCATATCATAGTAACTCTTCACCACATGCTTACCCTGGTGGACCGGTTAGCTTGGGTAAATGTGGGAGGATGGTGTTACACTTCCATACACCAAAGTTCCTTGCAACCTTGGAGGTGTGAGCCTTTCTAATTAGCTGCAACCACTCACCTTTAGAAAAACATAACTTATGCAACCTATAGAGTAACTCTTCCTAGAGATGGTATTCAATTTTTTTTTCACCATTGTGTACATGAATCTATATCTACAACTGTTGAAACACCTTCTTGAAGTCCCCATCATATGAATATGCCTCTCTGTATGCATCATGGTTGAATGCATCCATGTTCATCTAATTTCCAAAAGATATTATCTTTGATATGGGTGGCCTTAAAATAATGTCGTACAACTTTTTTGTGTTTCATTTGTAGAAATTTTTTGAATAATGATTAATTATCCACCGAGACTATCCTGGTCACATACTATTTGAACTTCATACACAACACATAATCTCTTCCACTCAACTCAACTCAGATCATCACACATGCGGAAATAAAATCAAGCTATAACACATGAAATCATCATACACATTAACACAGTATGTATGGGGAAAGCTTATAGCTGAAAACCCCACAGCTATTGTGTATATTATAATGGAGAAATCAAGTAACAAACTCAGTACAATACTCCTCACAAGTACTCAGTTATCTCATGAAGTTACACACAAACTAGCTTGGTTTTGAACATGTTACTGGTTCAAAACTCACCACTAATTTCCTTGCCTCTATTGCGTGTTTCAATGCTATGGGATGGCCTCTTTATATAGATAAACCACCAGCCTAAACTGCGCAATCCTCATGGGCTTACTCCTCCATTCCGTGTGTTGCAAATAGCAACAAGATAGTCATTAACGCAGGAATCCAATACCCTCTTCATCTATCTCTTTCATCAGTCTTCATCAACCGATCATACATCAGAGAATCGATGTGTTCTTTAGTTGAATAATGAGTTAATAATTAGTGAATTAAATAATATTTAACTCACACAACTCATCTCTAGTGTATTAGCCAGTTAAACTAAATACAACTAGTTCAACTAGTTAACCAGAACACCACCTCCATTAACTGTCGCATCAACTCCACCGAACTCCGCCACTTGAGCTCTAACTGAAGTCAACCATGCATGATGCCATAAAACCCTTGGGAATAGCATAATTCCTCTGTCAGATGCATGCACCACCTCTGAGCGTCAAACTGAAGTGCTCCAAGAGAGTAAACTGAAGTTTAGAGTCCAAATATTATTGAGGGTAAATAATATTTGACCTCCCTATTTTAGGAGAGGTAGTCTAAAAATAGCCTTCGACCTCTTCGACCTAAAATAGAGTCTCATCTATTTTTACCAACATGACCAATGCCCAAGAATCTCAAACTGAATCCCCAATATGTCTATATGTCTAAAAATAGACATAGTCTAAAAACAGACTTTGCGCCGAAAATTCAGGGCCCACTTAGTGAAGGCGACTTCATTTCACTAAGCTCCATCATCTTGCTGCATTTTCAACACTCCCTCTCAGCAAGATATGGATTATCTACAATCCCTATCCTGCCTCTGTGGAATTCGAACTTGCTCCTGGTGAGCGCCTTCGTCAGGATGTCGGCATCCTGATCCTCCGTGGGAACATATGAAAGCATCATGATTCTCCGTTGAACACAATCTCTGATATGATGGTACCTGATGTCGATATGTTTGGACCTATCATGAAATAATGGATTAGCCGAGAGCTTGATGCAGCTCTGGTTATCACAGTAGATCACTGTAGGCTCCAAATGCAACCTGAACAAACCTGCGAGGATCTTCCTCATCCGAATAGCCTCGCATGCAGCCAAGCTAGCTGCCATGTACTCGGCCTCTGCTGAACTGAGTGCCACGGATCTCTGCTTCCTGCTGTACCAGGAAACTGCTGTCGACCCAATGCTGAAAACTCCTCCAAAAGTGCTCTTCCGGTCCGTTGGGCTCCCTGCCCAATCTGCATCAGTGAAGCCAGAAAGCTTCGCTCCATCCTCCTGTCTGTACCATAGACCATATCCCGATGTGCCTATGATATAGCGCAATACATGCTTGCCTGCCTTCCAAAAGAGCTTGGTAGGCTTAACCATAGCTTGCGAAAATTTGTTAAGCGCATAGCATATATCGGGTCATGTATTGACAGGATACATAGCGACCCACTGGTGACGATGAACGGTGGCATCAATGCCTACAACGCTGCAGAGAGCCAGCATGTCTTCCTCCAACCACCGGAAGAGGGTGTCGACGAGGAGCTTGCTGACCTATCATGTTGAACCTCTAAGTCTCCAGGGCATACTTGCACGAGTAAGCAGTCTCCGCTCCTTTGCCACTCTTAATCCCGGAAATAATGCTTGATGCCCAAGTCCTTCATCTCGAACTTTCTCGTCACCGAATCCTCCTTGCGGTATCAGCGTTCATCGCAGAGTGCGTCAAGATCATCTGTACGATACGGTGATCCATGACTTCCCCTCCACCACAATCTGGTACACGTTTGGATCTGCCTCACTCTTGGAGAATCCAAGCCCGGTGAAGTAGCTGTCTATCCGAGTGTACCAAGCACGAGGTGCTTGCTTTAGCCCGTACAGTGCTCTCTTGAGTCGACACACATGCGACTCACTGCTAAAGATCTCAAAACCTTCAGGCTGCTCTATGTACACCTCTTCCTCAATAACTCCATTGAGGAACGCAATCTTCACATCCATCTGATGAATGTGCCACCCCATCTGCGCTGAGAGAGCAAGGATCGTACGTATGGAAGAGTACCTTGCGATAGGTGCAAAGGTCTCCTCATAGTCAATCCTCTCGATCTATGAGAAGCCACGGGCGACAAATCTCGCCTTTATCCCACATCTGTGGTGCTGCTTGCTTCAACGCATGAATCCATCATGAACCCACAACGATTTCCCAACGGGTCTTGGGACAATGCTACGTATCCATTCTTTTGACGATCGGAAATTTTTTTGTCTTCGATCATGGCATCAACCCAAGCGGGTTCCTCCACAGCTTCCTCAAAAGAGGATGGCTCCGTCACAACACATTGACTCACAAGAGCCATGTATCCAGTGTACCGATCCGGTGACTGTCTCTGTCTGCGCTGTGCTGTAGGTGGTCCTACAACCTTCTGTGCATCCCGAGCCAGTCGCTCAGCTTCTGTAGTGCGCATGCGCCCTCTGATGGTTGGCGCTGCCTGGGTGGTTTCTTCCACCTCCTGAACCTCCTCTTGTGGCTGATCCACATCCGGAAGCTCCTCCTTAGGAACTAACGGCTCCTCATCTGCATGCAAGTGTAGCTCCCTCTCAAGCGAACACTGCATGGCTTTCTCCTCCTGAAATTTTATATCCCGTCGCACAACAGTCTTGCGACTGTCTGGCACATACACCCGATAGTTGTGAGGTGTATCGGTGTACCCCACAAATATTCCAACTTCAGCAGTTGGATCCAGCTTCCTTCTCGCATCCTTCGTCACATGCATGTAGACAGGAGATCCGAAAATCCGCAAATGGGAAATATCAGGCCTCTTGCCAGAATAAGCCTCCTCTGGTGTGCTCATGCCAAGAACCTTGTGAGGACAACGGTTCTGCACATACACTGCTGTATTGCATGCCTCAGCCCACAAGTGAAGGGGTAGGCCCTGATCATGCAACATCGCCCGTACAGCACCCACGATCGTTCTGTTCTTCCGCTCAGCCACCCCGTTCTGCTGTGGGTTATGGGGTGCGATGAGCTCTCTCCGAATCCCTTCTGCGCTGCAGAACTCCTTGAATTCAGCCGAGATGAATTCACCACCGTTATCACTCCTTAGAGCAATCACCTTCTTCCCCGACTCCTTCTCGACCAGTGCTTTAAACTCGCAGAACTTCGCGAATGTATCGCTCTTCTTCTGCATGAAGAAGATCCAGCACTTTCGAGAGAAATCATCAACAAAGATCACATAATACTTGTGCTTTGCTGTCGAAGCAACTGAGAAAGGACCACACACGTCTGTGTGAACTCTCTCAAGGATCGTCGTGGCGCGACTGTCCTTCTCGTGAAAGGTGGCTTTCACATACTTCCCTAAAGTACACCCCTTGCACTGATCTGACTGCGCAAGGGTGCCCTTAGGAAGTCCAGTAGAAATCTGCTGCAGAATCTTCAAAGCTCCATGGTGGAGATGGCCCAATCTCAGGTGGCCCAATCTCCTGTGCCACAGTTCGCCCTCATCATCCCGGCTCACCACTTCTCCTGCCTTGCATGCCATTGCTGCGCAGCCATCTACTTGCAACTGATAAAGGTTCTTGACTCGAACCCCTATCTTTTGGGTCTCTCCAGTTGTCTTACTGCGCAGGAAAGCTTTTCCTTCGTTGAAGACCACATCATACCCCTTGTCTTCCAACATCACTACGAAATCGAATTGAGACTTTGTCGCCACATGCAATGTCTGGGCCCTAGCAGATGAAAAGTTTACCGGACTCCCTCCAAGAAAGGATATGAGTACGATACCCGGTCGCATTGTATCTACCATCATAGCCCATCTCGATGTGCACACCCAAATATTTTTCCTCCAGAGATTTGAGAACAAATCCGATCTCCGTCCATATGAAATGACGCCTGGCACAATCCCGAGAACCATCACAGAATCCCGACACACTTGAAACCGAAGCATGCAATCGGTGAGCTTTTGGCGATGCGGGGGTATTTCGCGATCCCAGCGTTTCTCCATCTTGATGGCTGCAGGCTTGTCTTTGAGCGCCAGCTTCCTTTGGTCACACTTACTCTGGAATAGATCCGTCAAAGCTTTCCACATTAAATGTGGAGTAGCCTTTCCATGCAGGCTGGATACAATATGATCCTTGACGCCCTCCAACAGGATCCTTCGACATTTCGCCATCTTCTTTTGCCATACTTCGACTTCAGCAGGATCAGTGGGCTTTTGGACATCCGTATCTACGAACTCCTTCAGACCATTATCTTCTAATACTTCCTCCATGCGATCCTTCCATGCAACATAATTCGAACTGCCTTCAAGAGCATATTCGAGTCGCAAACCGTTGAAAGACATTTTCAACACTAGCACCAAGAAAACAAAACTGCTGCAAAATTTTGAATTCCACCTCAAAGCTCAACCGCTCTAGATCTGTGAGAACAAATTATTTCTAGCACGGAGATTGACTGCAAGGGGCATTTACCAGACCTTTCACTTTCCGAAGAAAGATGAATCCGGAGGCTACCTGGCCCGCATGCAGACTCTGTCTACCGAAATAAGTTTGTAATCACTGTGATGATCAATCTCTGCTTCAGTAGCTCCGATACCATGTAGAATTTTGCTGAATAATGATTAATTATCCACCGAGACTATCCTGGTCACATACTATTTGAACTTCATACACAACACATAATCTCTTCCACTCAACTCAACTCAGATCATCACACATGCGGAAATAAAATCAAGCGATAACACATCAAATCATCATACACATTAACACGGTATGTATGGGGAAAGCTTATAGATGAAAACCCCGCAGCTATTGTGTATATTATAATGGAGAAATCAAGTAACCAACTCAGTACAATACTCCTCACAAGTACTCAGTACTTTCTCATACAGTTACTCACAATCTAGCTCAGTTTTGAACAGGTTACTGGTTCAAAACTCACCGCCAATTGCCTTGCCTCTATTGCGTGTTTCAATGATATGGGATGGCCTCTTTATATAGATAAACCACCAACCTGAACTGCGCAATCCTCATGGGATTACTCCACCTATCTGTGTGTTGCAAATAGCAACAGTATAGTCACAACTGATAGCTAACTCCACCCTTTCATCTACCTCTTTCACTGGTCTCCACTGAACTGATCATACACTGTAGTGAACTGGTGTGTTCTTGAGTTGAATAATGAGTTACTAATTAATGAATTAAATAATATTTAATTCACTCCACTCATAACTAATTGATTAGCTAGTTAAACTAATCTCAATCAGTTCAACTAAAATAAACAGAACACAACTCCACTATATGTCTCATTAACTCCTCCAAACTTCTGCCACTGAAGTCCAACTGAAGTCAACCATACATGATGCCATCAAACCCTTGGGAACACGTGATTCTCATGGATTGAAGCCCCTCAGCAGCTCGAACTGAAGTGCTCCAAGAAGTAAAATGTTGTTTAGAGTCCAAATATTATTAAGGGTAAATAATAATGACATCTCTTTTAACAAGGAGCGATGCAAAAATAGCCTTGAGCTCTTCGACCTAAAGGCAAGTCTCTCTTTTACCAACATGACCAATGCTCCAAGAATCTCAAACTTGTTGGTGTGTTATATTCTTTCTAGTTGCTTCCCATTCTGTTGTATGGCTGTCAGAAGCGTATTTGAGGGTCACGAAGAGGCGACGATGGGTCGTTGGGGTCGGGCGCCAGCTTAAAATTGGTTTTGTGCGGACCCACTCATAGGCGGATCCGCCCATGGTTTTGTGCATGGTTTTGCACATGGTTTTGGGGTTCGATGGTTTTCGGCCCCTGGTATTTTTGTAGATCCGGTCAAGGGAACTACGGTTATGTTCTAATCCGGGGTTAATGGATTGGGGTTTATGTATGCTCCGGCATGTATATATATGTGTTGTAACACTAAAAGGAATATAATGAAAAATCAAGCTGGTCGTCCCGATTTGGGATCCAGGGGAAAATCTCTGTGTTTATATGTTTTATGTTTTATGCTCTTGCTATTGTTTATTTTCTGTTATAAGAATCGTGTGTAGATATTTATGTTCAGGGTTAAAACCTACATTTGGTATCAGAGCTGTTTCGGCTTCAAGGGGACGCCTTTGTTGTTGAGGGTTTTTTGCTCGGGCCTGTGGTAGACCCTGTGCAGTGGGAGATTTGCGGGATCGATTCTTGCGGTGAAAGAATATGGCGAGCGGCGGAAAGATAGAGATCGAGAAATTTAATGGTCAGAGTTTTGAGTTGTGGAAGCTCAAGATGGAGGATCTGTTGGTGGATAAAGATCAGTGGATCGCGGTAGATCTAGGTACTAAACCAACGGCAATGTCAGATGAAGACTGGAAGAAACTGGATCGGAAGGCTAAGAGCACAATACGGTTGTGTGTCTCAGATTCAGTATTGTTGAATGTATCTGGGGAAGCTACGGCGAAGAACTTGTGGGAAAAGCTAGGGACTTTGTACCAATCTAAGTCTCTAGTGAATAAATTGTTCCTACGGAAAAATATGTATAACCTGAGGATGAAGGATGGAGACTCGGTGGCAGAGCATCTGAACGCCTTCAATACTGTGGTAAGTGAGCTGTCATCTGTTGATATTAAAATCTCAGATGAAGATAAGTGCATCAGCTTGTTGTGTTCTCTACCAGATTCATGGGACAGTCTGGTTATTGCAATAGGTAGCAATACAACTACCTTGAATTTTGATGACATTGTCTCAGCCTTGCTGTCGGAGGAAATGAGACGGAGAAATATGGAGGGTTAGAATGGAGATGCCTTATCTGTACGAGGAAGGTCCCAGAACATAAACAAGAATAAGGTTTCGAGTGGGAGATCTAAATCTAGAGGGAGATCTAAATCTCCTGGAAAGTTTGTAAAGGTGTGCTGGAAATGCGGAAAGGAAGGGCACTACAAAAAGGAATGCAGATCTAAAGCTCCTGAGAAAGGAAAGGGATCTGATGAAGGTCCTTCTGCAGAGGCAAAAACTACCTCGGATGAAGGTGGGGATGTGTATTTGGCTTCTTCTTCAAATACACATGTAGATCATGAGTCATGGTTGATTGACTCGGAATTCGCTCTTCACTTCCACTCCCATGAGAGTGGTTAAATACCAGAAATGATGGTGGTGACATTGTCTTCCTAGGGAAGTTGATAGGAGGCAGGAGTGTGAGGCTGGAGAGGATCACTTGAGCGCAAGGTGGGAGGATTAGAACACTACGAGTGTGCCATATTCATGGCCAGAAGTCTGATTTCTATAGCCCAAGATGGATGATGCGGGTGTTGCGAACATTTGAGAAAGATACTGTGAAGATGGTTCGGGGGTATTTGGTATTAATAAATTCATTTGGAACTACGTACAAGCTACAAGGTAGCAGCTGACCCATTAGTGTTCTGCGGTCTATGGTTCCTGAAAGTGGGATGGAAAGCCTAGCTGTCTCTGGAGAAAAGACCATGCTATGGCATCAAAGGCTTGGACATATTGGAGAGAAGGGCCTTCGGATACTGCATAGAGATGGTATGGTAGAAGATATGTCTAATTGTTCTCTGGATTTCGATTTCTGTGAACATTGTGTATATGGGAAGCAGAATCGGGTGAGTTTTCCTTCTGGTGCTAAGAGGGCAAACAAGATATTAGAACTTGTGCACAGTGATGTGTTTGGGCCTGTGTCAGTTCCATCACTGGGAAAATCTGTGTACTATGTTTCATTCATAGATGACTTCTCAAGGAATACATGGATATATTTCTTGAGGAAGAAATCTGAAGTCTTTGACAAATTTAAAGAATTTAAGGCTCTGGTGGAAAACCAGACAGAGAAGAAGATAAAGACGTTGAGGACAGATAATGGTGGGGAGTTCTGCAAGAAGGAATTTGAAGAGTTCTGTAAGAAGTGTGGTATAGCACGGCAGAAGACTACTCCATACACACCTCGGCAAAATGGAGTTGCAGAAAGAATGAATAGAACACTGATGGAAAAGGCAAGAAGCATGCTCAGTGGTACCGGGTTAGGACAAGAATTCTGGGCAGAGGCAGTGGAGACTGCATGTTACTTAGTTAACAGATCACCTTCATCGGCGTTGGAGGATAAGACTCCACATGAGGTATGGACTGGTAAGAAACCCTCTCTTTCACATCTAAGGGTATTTGGATGTGATGCATATGTACATGTTCCAAAGGAGAAAAGGACCAAGTTGGATAATAAATTTGAAAGGTGCATCTTTATTGGGTATAAGGATGGTTTAAAAGTTTACAAGCTTTGGAACCCGGAAACAAGGAAGGTTGTGTACAGCCGAGATGTGGTGTTTAGAGAGGTGAAAGGTGTTGTTAAACATGAGAAGTCTAAAGGCAAGAAAGGACAGAGTTTGAGCTAAGGAGGGATGAATCGGACTCTGCAACGGAAAGGCTGAGAGAATGAGCTCGACCTGACTCCCGACTTTAAGAAGATGGGTTCGGGAAGATACGGCAGAAAGATGCCAGATCCATACTTTCTGTTCCAGGTTTTCTGCCAACTATAGCGATGATGAACCCGAACGCTCGGGGAGCGATGGGTCAGAGGATGGAAAACTGCGGAAGGGGTGTAGGCCGGTAAAATAGCATCCTTGCACAAAAACGATGCATGGGATGCGGTGGAGTTGCCGAGTGGAAGGAAGCCCATTGGGAGCGAAATGGTGTTCCCAGAAGAAGATGAATGTAGAAGGCAAGGTGGAGAAATACAAAGCTCGGTTGGTAGCAAAAGTTGTTACGGTGCAGAATTGATTTTGGTGATATTTTTCTCCTGTTCAAGGATTACACTTCTTTTCAGATTCTTTTCTTTCTTGTTCTTTGCTGCATTTGATTTTGAGATAGAACGGATGGATGTGAAGACAGCATTTCTTCACGGGGATCTAGAAGAAGAGATCTACATGAAGCAACCTGAAGGCTTTATGGTGAAGGGTAAGAAAGAACTGGTATGCAAGTTGAAGAAGTCTCTGTATGGGTTAAAACAGTCACCAAGGATGTGGTATCAGAAATTTGATACCTATATATGGGGACTTGGCTTCACCAGAAGCAAGGAGGATCACTGTGTTTATTTAAATTAATTGGTGACCATGTTATTTATTTGGTCTTGTATGTGGATGATATGTTGTTGATTGGAAATGACAAAGAAATTATCCAAGATTTGAAGACCCAACTGTTCTCCAAATTCGACATGAAGGATCTGGGTGCTACAAATTATATTTTGGGCATGGAAATTAAGAGAGATCGGGCAAAGAGGAAGCTCTGGTTAAACCAGAGGACGTATGTTGAGACTATATTGCAGAGGTTCAATATGCAGGATAGTAAACCAGTGAAGGTTCCTATTCCTGTAGGTGTAAAGCTGTCTGCTGAACAGTGTCCCAAGACACAAGAAGAAGAGGAGTATATGTCCCGTGTTCCATATGCAAGTGCAGTGGGTAGATTGATGTATGCAATGGTCTGTACTAGACCAGACATTGCACATGCAGTGGGAGTATTGAGCAGGTTTATGTCAAACCCAGGGAAGGAGCATTGGACAGCAGTGAAGCGGGTTTTCGGATATTTACGTGGCACTAGTGATTATGGCTTGTGCTACCAGGGAAGACCAGGATTGGAAAGAATGTTGGACATTCGGGGTTTTGTTGATGCAGACTAGGCTGGAGATCTGGACCAAAGAAGATCTGCAAGTGGGTATGTGTTTAGCCTATTTGGAGGCGCAGTCAGTTGGATGAGTAAAAGACAGTCTGTAGTGGCTCTTTCAACTACAGAGGCAGAATACATAGCAGCCACTCATGCAAGCAAGGAAGCAGTTTGGTTGCAGAGATTGTGTTCGAGTATGGGGTTGGTACAGCAAGCTATAAGGATAGACTGTGATAGCCAAAGTGCAATTTTCTTGGCTAAGAACCCTGCTTATCATTCAAAGACAAAGCACATTGATGTTCGATATCACTTTGTTAGAGATATGGTTGAGGCTAAAAGGGTGTTGCTGGTAAAGGTGGACACTTTGAAGAATGTTGCAGATGCATTGACGAAGTCTGTGAGCACTCAGAAGTTCTCTTGGTGTAGAGAAACAATGGGTGTTGAAGAATTAGCCCAATGACTAAGCTCTCCTGTGGCCCCCTATGGAAAGAAAACAACAAGTGGGAGAATGTTGGGTATGTGTTATATTCTTTCCACGATTAGCCCCACGCGTTGTATGTTGCGTCGGGCGTAGCTGGGGGGTCACGAGGGGCGAAGCAGTCCCCACCGTTGGGGTCTGGGGCAGCGCCCCGGCCAAAATTGGTTTTTGTGCAGACCCACTCATAGGCGGATCCGCCCATGGTTTTGTGCATGGTTTTGCACATGGTTTTGGGGTTCGATGGTTTTTGGCCCCTGGTATTTTTGTAGATCCGGTCAAGGGAACTACGGTTATGTTCTAATCCAGGGTTAATGGATTGGGGTTTATGTATGCTCCGGCATGTATATATGTGTTGTAACACTAAAAGGAAAATAATGAAAAATCAAGCTGGTCGTCCCGATTTGGGATCCAGGGGAAAATCTCTGTGTTTATCTGTTTTATGTTTTATGCTCTTGCTATTGTTTATTTTTTGTTATAAGAATCGTGTGTAGATATTTCTGTTCAGGGTTAAAACCTACAAGTGGAATCACGAAGACCATGCTCCATATGTCTAAAAATAGACATAGTTAAAAACTGAACTTTGCGCGAGGAGTCTTCTGTGATGCCTACTTGAGAATACACAGCAAGATGAGTCATGCAAGTGAAGAAATAGGTAACCTTCACTAAGTGGGCCCGCAGGCAAATTCTGGCGCAAAGTCTATTTTTAGACTATGTCTATTTTTAGACATACGGAGCATAATTTGGGAATTCTACTTGGAGATTCTTGGAATATGCGACATGTCGGTAAAAATAGATGAGACCCTAATTTTTAGGACCCAGGCTATTTTTAGACTGATCTCCTAAAAATATGGAAGTCAAATATTATTTACCTTTAATAATATTTTGACTATAAACAACAGTTTACTCTCTTGGCGCACTTCAGTTTGAGTCATGGAGGTGACTCATGCAACTGACACAAGGAATCACGTGGTTCTTAGGGTTTGATGGCATCTTGCATGGTTGGCTTCAGTTAGACTTCAGTGGCAGGAGTTTTGGAGGAGTTAACGGGACAAGTAGTGGAGTTGTGTTCTGTTTGTTTTTAGTTGAACTAGTTGGGATTAGTTAACTAACTAATCAACTAGATATGAGTGGAGTAAATTAAATAATATTTAATTTACTAAATGTTAACTCATTAGTCAACTCAAGAACACTTCAGTTCACTACAGTGCATGATCAGTTCAGTGGAGACCAGTGGAAGAGGTAGATGAAAGGGTGAGTAAAGCTATCAGTTGGCAGATTTGTTTTGCATGAGTTTTGCATTACACTTGGAGGAATTTTCCATGAAAATTACGCAATCAAGGGAAGGGGATTCGAACCTTGAACCTCTTCATATACAGGCCATGATTGCGCAATAGAGGCAAGGCAATTGGCGGGGAGTTTTGAACCTCAGACTTGTTCAAAACTGAGTCAGATTGTGAGTAACTTCATGAGAGAGTACAGAGTACTTGTGAGGAGTATTGTACTTGTTTGGTTACTTGATTTCTCCATTATAATATACACAATAGCTGCGGGGTTTTCAGCTATAGGCTTTCCCCATACATACTGAGTTAATGTGTGATTGAATTGATGTGAGATTGCTTCTGTTATTTCCGCATGTGACAATTAATTGTAGAAGAAGTTTATGTGTTATGTATGCAATTCGAAATTGATATATGACCAGGTTAATCTTCAGTGAATAAGTGATTTATTCAGCTAATTTCTACATGGTATCAGAGCAAGATTAATTGTCGAGATCTATTACGGTGATTGCAAACTTATTTTCTCGGACAGAGTCTGCATGCGGGCCAGGTAGCCTCCGGAATATTCATCCTTCTTTGTAAGGTGAAAGATCTGGTGAATGCCCTTTGCAGTCAATCTCTGATTTGGAAATAATTTGTTTTCAAGTATAGATCGGAAGCGATAGAGCTTGGAGTTTGGAATTCGAATTTTGCGGAAGGTTGTTCTTCTTGGTGCCGGTGTTGAAAGATGTCTTCTTTCAATGGTTTGCGACTCGAATATGCTCTTGAAGGCAGTTCGAACTATGGTGCATGGAAAGATCGAATGGAAGCAGTGTTGGAAGATAATGGTCTGAAGGAGTTCGTGGATGCGGATGTCCCAAAGCCCACTGATGCAGCTCTGGTCGATGCATGGCAAAAGAAGATCGCGAAATGTCGAAGGATCTTGTTGGAGGGCGTCAAGGATCATATTGTATCCAGCCTGCATGGAAAGGCTACTCCATATTTAATGTGGAAAGCTTTGACGGATCTATTCCAGAGTAAGAGCGACCAAAGGAAACTGGCGCTCAAAGATAAGCTCAGGAACATCAAGATGGAGAAAGGCGACAGTATCGCCAAATACCTCACGAAGTTCACTCAGTGCAGAGATGAGCTGGGAAGTGTGGGGGTGACTGTCGAAGACGAGGACATGGTCGACCTGGCTCTCCTTGGTCTTTCGAAGGCTTGGCACTCATATCAAGATAGTGTGAATGGTCGGGAGAAGCTGCCGGGATGGGAGCGCCTTTGGGCGGATCTCATGCAGGAGGAGATAAGGAGGACTACTCGAGATGGATCTTCATCAAAGGGAGCTGATGAAGAAAACTGCGCTTTGGTGGCCAAAGCAAAGAAAGGAAAGGGTAAGAAAACCTCTCATTCTGGTGCAAAGGGCAAGAAGCAGGATATGGCGAAAGTGAAGTGTTTTCACTGCCATGATCACGGACATTATGCTACCAATTGTCCAAAGAAGAAGAAGAACAAGCGAGCGGGAAGATCTGCAGATGGAGAAGCTTTGGCTTCACAGTTCGAGCTTGACTTTTCACTGATTGCATGCTTGGTTTCAAGTGTGATGGGATCGGTGTGGTTCTTGGACGGCGGTGCGTCATTTCATATGACGGGAGATCGGGAGTTGTTCTCAGATCTGGAGGACAAGGATTTGGGTATGCACATCGAGATGGGCGATGACGGTAGATACGGTGCGACTGGTATCGGTACCGTATCCTTTCAGAGGGAGTCTGGTAAACCCTTTGTCTTAAAGGATGTCATGCATGTACCTGGATTGAAGAAGAACCTGATTTCGGTAGCGATGTTGGAGGATAAGGGGTATGATGTGGTCTTCAGGGAAGGAAAAGCCTTCCTGCGCAGTAAGACTACTGGAGAGACCCGGAAGATAGGGGTTCGAACTCAGAACCTTTATCAGTTGCAGGTAGATGACTGCGCAGCTATGGCATGCAAGGCGGGAGATGTGGTGAGCCGGGATGATGAGGGCAAACTATGGCACAGGAGATTGGGCCATCTTCACCATGGAGCTTTGAAGATTCTGCAGTATATTTCTACTGGACTTCCTAAGGGCACCCTTGCGCAGTCAGATCAGTGCAAGGGGTGTACTTTAGGGAAGTATGTGAAAGCCACCTTTCACGAGAAGGATCGTCGCGCCACGACGATCCTTGAGAGAGTTCACACAGACGTGTGTGGTCCTTTCTCAGTTGCTTCGACAGCAAAGCACAGGTATTATGTGATCTTTGTTGATGATTTCTCTCGAAAGTGCTGGATCTTCTTCATGCAGAAGAAGAGCGATACATTCGCGAAGTTCTGTGAGTTTAAAGCACTGGTCGAGAAGGAGTCGGGGAAGAAGATGATTGCTCTAAGGAGTGATAACGGTGGTGAATTCATCTCGGCTGAATTCAAGGAGTTCTGCAGCGCAGAAGGGATTCGGAGAGAGCTCATCGCACCCCATAACCCACAGCAGAACGGGGTGCTGAGCGGAAGAACAGAACGATCGTGGGTGTCCGCACGGGTGATGTTGCATGATCGAGGCCTACCCCTTCCTTGTGGGGTGAAGGGCAGCGTACAAATGGGTGTATGTCTTGAAGCAGGCCAACCTCCACCGAGGTTCTTGGCCTCAGTACACCGGAGGAGAGGCTTATTCGTTTGGGCACAGTATTTCCCATTTGCGGATTTTCGAAGGAGGAGCTTCGGGATGTGGATCAGCCACAAGAGGAGGTTCAGGAGGTGGAAGAAACCACCCAGGCAGCGCCAACCATCAGAGGGCGCATGCGCACTACAGAAGCTGAGCGACTGGCTCGGGATGCAGAGAAGGTTGTAGGACCACCTACGGCACAGCGCAGACAGAGACAGTCACCGGATCGGTACACTGGATACATGGCTCTTATGAGTCAATGTGTTGTGACAGAGCCATCCTCTTTTGAGGAAGCTGTGGAGGAACCCGCATGGGTTGATGCCATGATCGAAGAATATGATTCGATCATCGGGAACAGTGCATGGGAGATTGTCCCAAGACCGGTTGGGAAATCAGTTGTAGGTTCGCGATGGATCTACAAGGTGAAGCAGGCGGCTGAAGGGAGTGTGGAGAAGTACAAGGCGAGATTTGTCGCCCGTGGCTTCTCACAGATCGAGGGGATTGACTATGAGGAGACTTTTGCACATGTCGCAAGGTACTCTTCCATACGGACGATCCTTGCTCTCTCAGCGCAGATGGGTTGGCACATTCATCAGATGGATGTGAAGACTGCGTTCCTTAATGGGATCATTGAGGAAGAGGTGTATATTGAGTAGCCTGAAAGATTTGAGATCTTTAGCAATGAGTTGCATGTGTGCAGACTCAAAGAGGACAACCCAATGTGAGGCTGACATGTACACAGTGCTTAGTACACTGGATGAAACAAGCTACTTCAAGACTGGATTCTTTCCAAAGAGTGGGCGGATCAAACTGTCATCAGTTGGTGGAGGAAGGCGGGACGCTTCCTACGTATGTAGATGATCTGATTTTGACTGGCGATGATCAGTTGATACTTTCATGCAAGGAGGATCTTGCACGGGAGTTTGAGATGAAGGACCTGGGCATCCTTCATTATTTCCTGGGATTGGAGATTTGGTAGCGCAGTGGAGGACTGTTTGTTTCTCAGGGCAAGTATGCCCGGGAGATTCTGGAGAGGTTCAACATGCAAGGCTGCAAGCCTGTTGATACCCCTCTTCCTAGTGGATGGAGGAAGGGAGATGCTACTTCGGAGGAGGTAGTGGATGCCACTGTCTATCGACAGTTGGTGGGGTCGTTGATGTATCTGGTCAATACTCGACCCGATATATGCAATGCAGTTAACCAGCTTTCGCAAGCTATGGTTAAGCCTACCAAGCTCTTTTGGAAGGTGGGCAAGCATGTATTGCGCTATATCAGAGGCACATCGGGATATGGTCTATGGTACAGACGGGAGGATGGAGTGAAGCTTTCTGGCTTCACTGATGCAGATTGGGCTGGGAGTCCAACGGACCGGAAGAGCACTTCTGGAGGAGTTTTCAGCATTGGGTCGACAGCAGTTTCCTGGTACAGCAGGAAGCAGAGATCCGTGGCACTCAGTTCAGCAGAGGCCGAGTACATGGCAGCAAGCTTGGCTGCATGTGAGGCTATCCTCGCAGGTTTGTTCAGGTTGCATTTGGAGCCTACAGTGATCTACTGTGATAACCAGAGCTGCATCAAGCTCTCGGCTAATCCAGTTTTTCATGATAGGTCCAAACATATCGACATCAGGTACCATCACATCAGAGATTGTGTTCAGCGGAGAATCATGATGCTTTCATATGTTCCCACGAAGGATCAGGATGCCGACATCCTGACGAAGGCGCTCACCAGGAGCAAGTTCGAATTCCACAGAGGCAGGATAGGGATTGCAGATAATCCATATCTTGCTGAGAGGGAGTGTTGAGAATGCAGCAAGATGGTGGAGCTTAGTGAAATGAAGTCGCCTTCACTAAGTGGGCCCGCAGGCAAATTCTGGCGCAAAGTCTATTTTTAGACTATGTCTATTTTTAGACATACGGAGCATAATTTGGGAATTCTGCTTGGAGATTCTTGGAGTATGCGACATGTCGGTAAAAATAGATGAGACCCTAATTTTTAGGACCCAGGCTATTTTTAGACTGATCTCCTAAAAATATGGAAGTCAAATATTATTTACCCTTAATAATATTTTGACTATAAACAACAGATTACTCTCTTGGCGCACTTCAGTTTGAGTCATGGAGGTGGCTCATGCAACTGACACAAGGAATCACGTGGTTCCTAGGGTTTGATGGCATCTTGCATGGTTGGCTTTAGTTAGACTTCAGTGGCAGAAGTTTTGGAGGAGTTAACGGGACAAGTAGTGGAGTTGTGTTCTGTTTGTTTTAGTTGAACTAGTTGGGATTAGTTAACTAACTAATCAACTAGATATGAGTGGAGTAAAATTAAATAATATTTAATTTACTAAATATTAACTCATTAGTCAACTCAAGAACACTTCAGTTCACTACAGTGCATGATCAGTTCAGTGGAGACCAGTGGAAGAGGTAGATGAAAGGGTGAGTAAAGCTATCGGTTGGTAGATTTGTTTTGCGCTATGGTGACTAACTTTTTTAGTCACCTAGTCACTAATTTCATCATTTTCTACTAGTGGACATTTGTCGCCCGTGCAGTGGCTTCTCACATATCGAGGATCGATTATGGGAGACCTTTGCACACATGTAGTGCTCTATGATGCAGATGATCTATCTCTCAAGGTGCGGATGGGATGGCATCCATGAATGGATGTGAAGAATGTGTTCCTCGTGGAGTCATTAGGAGGAGGTGTATAGAGCGACTGAAGGTTCGAGATCTTCGGCGGTAGATCGCATGTCTTAGACTCAAGAGAGCCTTTGTACGGGATGAAGCAAGCACCTTGTGCTTGGTACACACAGTTGGCAGGTCATTTCCAGGTGCTTGGATTTTCCAGAGTGAGAGGCGGATCTAACATGCCCGGGTGTGGTGGAGGAAAGGCTGGCGATCATTATACTGTATGTAGATGATCTGATTTTGACGGGTGATGAGCTGTTGATACTTTCATGCAAGGAGGACCTTGCTAAAAAGTTCGAGATGAAGGACTTAGGCCTCCTTCATTATTTCCTGGGATTGAAGATTTCGCAGCGCAGTGGAGGACTATTTGTTTCTCAGGGCAAGTATGCCCGGGAGATTCTTGAGAGGTTCAACATGCATGGCTGCAAGCCTATTGACACTCATCTTCCTGGAGGTTGGAGGAAGGAGGATGCTACTTCAGAGGAGGTAGTGGATACCACTATCTATTGACAGTTGGTGGGGTCGCTTATGTATCTGGTCAATACACGACCCGATATATGCTATGCTGTTAACCAGCTTTCGAAAGCTATGGTTAAGCCTACTAAGCTATACTGGAAGGCAGGCAAGCATGTATTGCATTATCTTAGTGGCACATCGGGATATGGTCTGTGGTACAGACAGGAGGATGAGGTGAGGCTTTCTGGCTTCATGGATGCAGATTGGGCAGGGAGCCCAACGGACCGAAAGAGCACATCTGGAGGTATCTTCAGCATTGGATCGACAACAGTTTCTTGGTACAGCAGGAAACAGAGATTCGTGGTACTCAGTTCAGTAGAGGCCGAGTACATGGCAGCTAGCTTGGCCGCATGCAAGGCTATTTGGATGAGGAAGATCCTCGTCGGATTGTTCGGGTCGCATTTGGAGCCTACAATGATTTATTGTGATAACCAGAGTTGCATTAAACTCTCGGTTAATCTAGTATTTCATGATAGATCCAAACACATCGACATCAGGTACCATCATATTAGAGACTGTGTTCAGCGGAGGATCATGATGCTTTCATATATTCCCACGGAGGATCAGGATGCTGACATCTTGACGAAGGCGCTCACCAGGAGCAAGTTCGAATTCCACAGAGGCAAGATAGGGGTTGTAGATAATACATATCTTGCTGAGAGGGAGTGTTGAAAATGCAGCAAGATGATGGAACTTAGTGAAATGAAGTCGCCTTCACTAAGTGGGCCCGCAGGCTATTTTTTGGCGCAAAGTCTATTTTTAGACTATGTCTATTTTTAGACGTATGGAGCATGGTCTGGGAGTTGCAGTATGCTATTCTTGGAGTATTGGTCATGTTGGTAAAAATAGATGGACCTCTGTTTTTAGACATTTAGGTCAAAGTCTATTTTTAGAATGCCTATCCTAAAAATAGAAAAGTCAAATATTATTTACCCTTAATAATATTTGGACTCTAAACTTCAGTTTACTCTCTTGGAGCACTTCAGTTGGAGCTACAGATGTGGCCCATGCATCTGACAGAAGGAATTAAGCTATTCCTTAGAGTTTGGTGAGCTCATGCATGGTTGAATTCAGTTACGACTTCAGTGGCAGAAGTTTGGTGGAGT